>OU744813.1:11660594-12860594 GCA_916614155.1 Mesoligia furuncula
GTTCAGCTGTCAGGAGAGGCCGTCTTAGAGGATTCTTAGAGGATTTGACAGCTGAGAGGGCGGGGACATCACGTCACTGCGATGGCGCTGTCAGTGGAGGGGGTGACACACCATGAGCCGTGGTATCACTCGCCTCGGTCACTTCTGCTGCGGAGCTCGGATGGGACGGACGTTTATTACTGAACTTATTGAATTATTTTCTTGTAACGATTTTCGTAATTTAAATAAATAGTCGTAGGCCGTGTCGTGTTTTCTTTTTAAAAAATTAATTAGGCTTCTGATCCCTAAGAATATATATTTTTTTTTTTTATGTGTGTTCGCGGATAACTTCGTCGTTTATGAACCGATTTAGATTATTCTTTTTTTGTTGGAAAGGAGATATGCCAAGGGTGGTCCCATGATAAGGAAACCAGGATCTGATGATGGCATCCCAGTGAAATCGAGGGGAACATTCGAAAATCGTAGGAGCGACTAGTGCGTTTGTTATTTTTTTCATTATGTATTTTAAAGCACTACAATTTAATGAAGGTCTGGAGTCGATCTGATGATGGAGCCGAAAGACAGTCGAGGGGACTCCTCAACGATTTACAGCAGTTACCTTGTGTTTGGGCTTGATTAATTTGTGTTGATGTGAACTTTACACCTAGATAGGTTGTGACTGTCATTAAGGGTCTGATGATGAAGACGAAGGACAGTTAAGGGAACTACTCAACAGTTTACAGTAGCTACCTTGTGTATGCAACGACATTATAAATAATTCTGCCAATAATTTGGTCACTATTAAGGACATTGCAAATAATTTAAATTAGAAATGAAGACAATAGAGGCAACCTCTAGCTATAATTGTAAAAATAACTCAAAAAAAAATGTTAACTCAGTAAATAGTATCAACCTAGTGCATCAAAATATTCAAGGATTAATGAACAAAGATTTAGAAGTAGAATTATTTATGAATTTTAATCATATTGACATTCTTTGTATAACAGAACATTGGCTGAAAAGCCACCAGTTCTTGTTCAATTTTAATAATCACCAGGTTGGTAGTTCGTTTAGCAGAATAAATGCTATACACGGTGGCTCATTAATTTTAGTAAGTAACCAGCTCAAATTTAAAGACCGTAAAGACATTGTGAGCCTATCTGTTGAGCGTACAGTTGAAATTGCCTGTATAGAATTGGAGCACTCTATTGTATTAAGCGTGTATAGACCCCCTTCAGGATTGTATGACTGCTTTGAAAAGGTAATGGATGAAGTGTTACACAGGATTTGTAACTCAAACAAGTCCGTTATCATTTGCGGTGATTTTAATGTCAATTTATTAGAAAACTCAGGTTCTTGTAGTAAAATTTTAAGTCTGTTTCAGTCCTACAATCTTCTAAACCTATTTTTAGAGCCAACAAGAATAACCCCTACTAGTGCCACATGCCTAGATAATATTTATACAGATATTATACCAAGCCACAAAGAAATTATAACTTTACTAGATTCTGATCATTGCGGGCAAAGGATAACTATTGAAAACCAAAACAAAAAAGTGGCTAAAAAGGATATCACTGTTAACCCCAAAACTGCAAGTCGCTTGGAGGCTTTTAAAGTTAAACTCATTAATAAACTACCCGTTTTGCCTATTCATGCTGACCCCAATCATCTTTATGATAATTTTTTTAATGTATACTGTAAACAATTTGATTCCACATTTATCCCCAAGACTATCTCGGTTAATAGTAATGCATCCTTCAGTGATTGGGCTACCATTGGCATTCATAAAAGTAGAACACGGCTTTATGAACTGTACAATGAAAGGAATTATATTAACACTGATGAATTTAATTTGTATGTTAGAAATTATTCAAAATTGTTTAAAAAAGTTTGTTACATGGCCAAGTCACGTTATTTGGGTTCAAAGATTAAAAACAGCAGTAATGTAATTAAAACGACTTGGAATATTATTAATAGTGAAACGGGAAGATCTAGTAACCGAAATACTGACTACAGCCTGTCTATTAATGACAACATAATAAAATCAGACTCACAAGTCGCCGAGGCTTTTGAAAATTTCTTTTCAGATATTCCCGTTTCAACTACTAAATCACTAAACTCATCACCTTCTGTTGCTGAGTCTTTGCTTAAGGAAAATGTTAATGGTTGCGATTCGGAATTTCATTTTGAATATATTACCTGTAGAGATATAATTAAAACCTTTCACACTTTAAATGTAAAAAAGACTGCAGATCTGTGGGGTAATTCTGTAGAAGTAGCTAAGTCTATTATTGACATTGTAGCACCTTCTTTAGCTCTTATCTTTAATAGTTGTATTGACAATGGGGAGTTTCCTGACCTTATGAAATATAGTAAAATAATACCTTTGTTTAAATCAGGTAGTACATCAGACCCCACAAATTATAGACCTATTTCTGTACTACCTACCTTTAGTAAAATTTTTGAGAAATTAATTTTAGACCAAATGCAAAGATTTTTTAATAAACATAAATTATTACACAGCAAACAGTTCGGTTTTACACGGGGTCGTTCAACTACACTTTTAGGACATATTTATAATGCATGGGAAGATAAATGCGATGCCTTGGGCATCTTTTGTGATTTGTCCAAGGCATTCGATTGCGTTCTTCACGAAACGTTAATCAGGAAACTCCGCCACTACGGAATCCGGAACACTGCTCTGGATCTTCTTACTTCATACTTGAGTAAAAGGATTCAGAGCGTTGACGTTAATGGAAAAAGATCACCCGGATCTATAGTAACAATGGGAGTCCCACAGGGCTCAATTCTTGGTCCTTTCTTGTTTCTTATTTATATTAATGACTTGCCGTACCTCATAAAGGATAATCATGATATAGTGTTGTTTGCAGATGACACTTCTCTTTTGTTTAAACTTAAACGTCAGCAGTTGGTTACTGACGATGTAAATAGCGCGATCTCGAAAGTAGTCCATTGGTTCAATGTTAATAATTTGCTTCTAAACGAGAAAAAAACCAAATGCATTAAGTTTACGCTACCTCACGTTAGGCATGTGAAAACTAATGTGTTGATAAAGGGCGAGGAATTGAATCCTGAAGACAACACAGTATTCTTGGGCATAACTTTGGATGCTAAGCTTCAGTGGGGTCCACATATAGATAAATTGTCAAAAAGGCTAAGTTCCGCAGCATATGCTGTTAGGAAAATTCGTAATTTAACTGATATAGAGACTGCCCGTTTAGTGTACTTTAGCTATTTTCATAGTGTAATGTCGTACGGTATTCTATTGTGGGGAAATGCCGCCGATATTCAGACTATCTTTGTTTTACAGAAGCGAGCTGTTCGATCAATTTATAAATTAAGTCCGAGACACTCTCTCAGAGACAAATTTAAAGAGATTAATATAATGACTGTGCCTTCTCAGTATATTTATGAAAATCTTTTATATGCCCATAAAAATATAAAATTGTTTAAAAAATACAGTGATATCCATAATATAAATACTAGAAACAAACACAAATTTGTTGTACCTACAACAAGGCTCAAAAAAATAGGTGGCTCGTTCAGATGCCAATGTATACGCTTTTATAATAAGCTACCAAGCCACGTTCAAGATCTAAGCCTCAATAAATTCAAATCATTCATTAAACGTAAGTTGTGCCAGAAAGCCTTTTATACAGTTAAAGATTATATTGAGGACAAAAAGGCTTGGGATTGAGCTGCTTCACATTTCTGCATTTGGAACGTCCTTTTTTTTTATATACACTTTGACATTAATGATTTTTTTATAAACAATGACATTTGCTTACTTTGTAAAGTATTACATTATTTTATTTATTGTGATTTGTGAATGTGAAGACGATGTGGGTCATTTTGTTACTTTTATATATATTTTTTATTATTCTTTCTGTTCTGTTTTTTTTTTTCTCTTGGTCTGGCAGTTTGAGTAATTTATGTGGCCTACCCAAATGTCCTTTCTTTGGTATTGTTCGTCGAATCGTTGAGCTCCTTAAGTCTTGAGTTGAGCTGCACGATTTCTGACAAATGCGTGCACTGACTGGACAGGTCCTCTCAATCTGTGTGGTTCTTTCTTCAAAAGACCGTCTCAGACATCGATCTACATGGTCTTCATAATTATAACCTGACCAAGATTATGTCTGGACTTTAAAAGAGACTGTGACCTCTGAGTTTGTTTCGGCCTTTCTTCTCAGAGTAGTCAGATAGGAAACGCCGACCTCATCTAGTTTTAAAAAACCATGATTGACGTGTAAAAGTGTTTGTACAAACCTACTTACAAAAATAAAATCATTTATCATTTATGTTCACCGATTACTCGAAGACGGCTGGACCGATTCCAAACGTTCTTTTTTTATTTGAAAGGGTATACTCTCGAGGTGGTCTCATTATCATGAAGTTGGAATCTCATGAGAGGATCCCATGGAAATCGAGGGAAACCCTCAAATTTTATAGGCAAACCTATAGCGATTTGGGTATTTTTTAAAGTAACTTGAGCATTTGCTCTCGGAAATCATCATTTGGTAAAGTGGAGCTGATAATGAAAACCACAGATTGCCATCGGAACAACTCAATGACAAATATTTCACGGGTTGCGATTCGATTACTTTAATATGGTTGCTAAGCAATTTATGCTCGTCACAATGCGTATGATGAGTGATTGTTGAGGAGTTCTCCTGGTCCTTACCGGGAGAACTCCTCAACAATTAACGTCCCAGGATCGGGAAAAGCAATATTTTGTAAAAGGTGATGAACAGTTGTCATTAGGCTATTGTAACTTAGATAAATTACAAACTGACCCACTAAAAAGTGAAAAATAAAAACATTTTTACAAAAAAAAAACAACCGACTTCCAAATCAAAACACTACAAATTGAAAAATAACTTTAATTTCGGAAGTCGGTGTCAATAAACGAAAATGCGGAACCATAGACACCGACTTCCGAAATTAAAGTTATTTTTCAATTTGTAGTGTTTTGATTTGGAAGTCGGTTGTTTTTTTTTTGTAAAAATGTTTTTATGTAGGGTACAGTGACTTCACCAAGGACTATCAATTTATAGACCCTGAAACAAAGAAAGGAATTATAAGTAGAGATGTTGTATTCTTAGAAGCTACTGTAAAGAGAAACAAAGTCGTTAACATACAAGAAAACGAAAAGGAAGAAATTAATAAAGAGAAGAAAAAAAAGTGGGTAGTAGTCACGTTAACATCGAGTCTGTATTTAAACATTATTTAAAAATAGTTTAAGTTATAATTTAAAGATAAAACTAAGTGTATTTGTGAAAAGATGCATAGATAAAGCAGATACATTGTTATCAGGTCAACCTATAAACAATCAGCTGTGATATCAAAACAAACAAACTTTTTTTTCGAAACAATGAAAACGTATTTTATAGTGTGTGTTTTGTGAAGATAATAACTTAATTAGTGATAGAGTATATATTTTGTAACAAACATAATCAAAAGTGACAAGAACTGTGACTGCTAACAAAAAGACAATTCAAATTTAAACCGTCTCGTATACCACAAAAAATAAAGAAATTGGACTTCGAATCCAATGTGCTCTAAGTCTACGTTATTTGACGCAACAAGCATCTAGCAGCTAATGCTTCCTTATTTCACCTATAGTTACCAAAGTTCGCTTGGTGTAGCGGCTGCGGCCCACGCTTTTTGTCTCGTGCGCCTGTAGGCACTGCGTTCGAACCCCGCTTCAAACATAGTATTTTCGAAAAAAGTTTGCTTTGTTAATTAATTACAACAAAATGAATTTCTTCGAAAATATTACTCTACGACGAACCCGTACGAAATCACTGTCAGAGACGACAGTTAACGATGTCAGTACTACCGATGTTAGTTGTAAAAACACGACACTAGATGGCACCACCAACAGCATGCCAAACATGTCGGAGGACGAGGAGAATGATAAAATACAAGACTTACAGCGGGAAATCGGAGAACTAAAGTCACAACTTTTGGCAGCTCATGACAAGATAAGCAATTTGTCAATAGAAAATAGCGAGTTAAAACAGACTATTAATACTTTAAACAACACAATATCAACTAGTGAAGAACGCAACAAGAAAATTAACAAGCGAAACTGGAACCCTTAAAAGGAAAGTGAGATTGTCTACTCCCTACAAAGAACAAAATTCTACAATTCACTTGGACCTAACTCGAAATACCGTACAAGGTGGCTACAAACAAGGATCTACGTCTAATATAGAAAAAATTGCATTGAAGTCTGATAAAGATACGTCGTCGTCGTCTCAACTGCAAGTTAAGAAAAACAAATTATGTATAATAAGTAGTAATACGACAAACAATGTATTATCCATAGCACACAACGCCTTTCCGAACCATAAGATATGCCACTATATTACAACTAACTGTGGAATAAGTACGCTTGTTAGTAATCTAGACTCAAAATTAACAAATTATACTATGCAAGACTATTGTGTGATTCTTATAGGTAGTGTAGATTTTAATAAAACTAACAACTATTCAGACCTAATTTCTAACATTAGAGAAACCTTTTAATGTTATCTTACACAAATATAATTCTATGTCTGCCTACTTATAAGTGCAATGTTTATTCTAGGATGTTCAACTGGAGAATTGAAATGTTTAATAGCTTACTATATCATGACATACAAATTTATGACTATGCTGTAATATTTGACTCTAATTTAAACTTATTACATGATTGTACCATGTTTTCAAATACCAGTGGTCGAATTAACAATTGTGGAATGAGAAATATTTTTGACAATTTAAAATATAATATTAAGGACTGTAAGAGGGTTTGTGTGTGGAGATGAGACCAAACTCACAATAGGCAAATAAACAAAGACTTTTATTTGATTTTGAAAAGGAGTTACATACAACACTAAGACTAAATTAACAAAATAACAAGAAGTGAATAATAATTTATAATTGAACTATATCGGCTAGCTACGTAATCCCTACGGGCGTCGTATATCGTAAGAAAGTTGCGCAGACCGCTAGCGATACTAACACAACGAACGTACAATATACGACTGGAGTCCCAGATGCGGCAAGAGGCGGAGTAGGCGTGACCGACCTAAGTCGATGCGGAGCGTACAACCGGAGCGTGCCGACCTGAGACTGGCGTTCCTAGCCTCTGCAGGGCCTTTTATAGTCGCTCGCGTCCACGGCGGGGACGCGTAGCGCGGGGAGGAGGTGATGACTCGTTGGGACGATCATACGGCGCGGGAGCAGCGATGCCGCGTTGGTATGTTCGTCGCGTTACAGACTCCCCCTCTGGTCCCGAAGACGTCCCGGCGAGGAGACCAGTTGCTGTTCTGGTGTCTGCCTGCTTCTTTGGTCAGCCTTGTTCAATAAACGGCTGGCATATTCCACGGGATGCTCGGCTGGGCCCTCCCCCTGCACCAAGGCAGCACCGATGGCGTGATAATGTCCTCCTTCAGCATTTGGTTAACCTCTTCAGTATTGTGACCCCGATCATAGCAATATCAACATTTGGGCCAAACAATTGTTTGCTGTGTGGCGAGAGGGCTACTTCAGCGTTATTCACAGCTGATTGCGCATCACGGAACAGGGATCCTACAAACCTCGGAGAGTAGCCTGTGAACACGGGTTCTACTCGTGAAGGCGAGGCTGGTGGCGTCTGGAACTCAATCAATGGAGGTGGTCCGTACGAAACAGCCGTGTCATTTTCATTGATCATTTGTGAACGTGGCGACGGAGTCATGAGCATCGGGCTGATCATTGTCTCCAGAGAAGTGATTCTGGCTAACTTAGAAATCACTGACTCGGTCTCTTCAGGTCCCGTTTGCACCGTGGACACGGATGCATCACATTCCTCCTCGTTATAGAGCTCATATTTCTTGCCGGGTTCATCCAAAAAGTGGAACAACAACTGCGGTAGGTTAAGCACTATACCCGCGTCCTGGATGAAGTCTACTCCTAGGAGCGTTCGGTTATCGTGGGATTCCGGCAACACGATAAAACTTGTGGGGATTGTCCGACCACACAGTGTGACTGGTACTACAGCCGCCTTAACTGGTTGTCTCCGCCGTAAGCCATCTGCAAGGGTAACCGTTGCATTTTCAACTTTAAATTCAACTCCTTTGCGCTTTAAAACTTCATACAGTGAAGTTGATGCCACACTCAACTTTGCTCCGGAGTCAACATGAGCTTGACCATCAACACCAGCGATGCAAATCTTAACAGTTGGCCTAAGTCGCGATGCCGCCGCTACGACTGAATCGAGTGAGTAAAATCCAACCTCCACTGCGCCAACTTTAGCCTTGTTGCACTTTGAACATTTATTTCTAACAACGCCGGGCTCACCGCAACCATAACAGGTAATCTTATGACTCGGCGTTGGTGCGGGCCTTGTTGGAGTTTCCGTCGTTTTATTTCCGGCTTTGGTCCTGTCTTTCATAGCTGATTTCTTGCGGCACTCCTCTTCATTGTGGCCAAATGCACGGCAAAAGGTACACCGTGATCGTTTGCCTTCGGGAGTGGCGGATGTGTCGGCTCCTGATTGTGCCGCGACTGACTCTTCAATTTGACGAACTTTTGTCAGGAACTCATCAAAAGTCGTAACCGAATCCCTAGGTATCCTGTCCCTTATTTTTATGTGTAGGGATGTATACAGGAGGTCCAGTCCTTGCGATGGAGTAAGAGCAGGTTTCGGCAACTCTGCCATGAGAGCTCGCTTCTTGGCAACAAACAATTCTGTGCTTGCGGGACTCTTCTGCTTATCACCAACAATCTCATCGTAAACAAAATAAGCAGGCCTCTTTGGCGCAAACGTCGTCCTTAATAAGGACACGGCCTGATTCCAATCATGAATGCTCTCTTTTACACCTAACCACCAGGTAGATGCATCCCCGACTAGCAACAATGTTAACCCTTCTATGGCGTTATCATCATTGATTATCTCAATTTTTTTATAAGTGCAGACAGTCGATATAAATGCTTCGACTACCGCGGTATTGCGAGAACCGTCGTAGCGAGCAGTGCATGCTGCGAAACTGCCTGACTTTTGAGTGACTCGGGAACTATCTCGATTGGCTAAGGTCTTCAGGAGTTCACGGAACTGATCATCAGAGAAGCTGACGTTTGCCATATTTGTTATATTCCTACGACTACGCCTAGGTAAAATATTATAAAACTCAATTTTTAAAAATTAATGAAGCTATCAAAGTAAAATCTGCCTATCCCGAAGGTAACTTAACAATGGAAAGGTAATAAACAAAAGGCTAAAGCTATAAAGGTACGCAAACGAAATAACAAAGGGTAAAATAAAAACTAAGTTAAAAAAATTATAATAACAAAAGTGGGTAGAAGGGAAAAAAATCTAAATAATATTAAACTAACATAGAAAGCCTCTAAGTTGGGCCGCCAATTGTAA
Organism: Mesoligia furuncula; assembly: GCA_916614155.1. Lineage (NCBI taxonomy): Eukaryota > Metazoa > Arthropoda > Insecta > Lepidoptera > Noctuidae > Mesoligia > Mesoligia furuncula. The sequence goes on from OU744813.1 coordinate 11,669,992, forward strand.
GAGGGTTTGTGTGTGGAGATGAGACCAAACTCACAATAGGCAAATAAACAAAGACTTTTATTTGATTTTGAAAAGGAGTTACATACAACACTAAGACTAAATTAACAAAATAACAAGAAGTGAATAATAATTTATAATTGAACTATATCGGCTAGCTACGTAATCCCTACGGGCGTCGTATATCGTAAGAAATTGCGCAGACCGCTAGCGATACTAACACAACGAACGTACAATATACGACTGGAGTCCCAGATGCGGCAAGAGGCGGAGTAGGCGTGACCGACCTAAGTCGATGCGGAGCGTACAACCGGAGCGTGCCGACCTGAGACTGGCGTTCCTAGCCTCTGCAGGGCCTTTTATAGTCGCTCGCGTCCACGGCGGGGACGCGTAGCGCGGGGAGGAGGTGATGACTCGTTGGGACGATCATACGGCGCGGGAGCAGCGATGCCGCGTTGGTATGTTCGTCGCGTTACAGGACTATGATAATTCAAATAATATAATTCCCGAAACTGAAACGAATCCTGAAATTCAAAATTCCTCAAGGAAATCAGATTTTTTTCGTATATAAAAGTATAAACATCCTTCATCAAAACATAAATGGCCTTGCTAGGAAAATGGATTTATTATCTATAATATCTCTGTCGTCACTCCAAGACGTACGAAATCCAGTCGATGTCGTATGTCTCACAGAGCATAATATGCTGAATACTGATACGGATTTAATCAATGTTCCTAATTTTATTCAAGGGTCCTACTTTTCAAGGAATAATCGCCGAGGGGGCTCATGTATCTTAGTACGCATTAATCATGCGTTTAAACCAATTACTATACTAAAACAATATTGCATAGAAGGCGTTCTGGAGTGCTCAGGCATCGAACTTTTAAATCATAATATCTTAATATTTTGTATATACCGACCACCAAGGTCAAAAACAGATAACGTAAATACATTTTCGACACTTTAAACCAACTACTTGGGAAGTACTGCTACAGTAAAAAGAAAATAATACTTTGTGTCGACTTTAACATAAATATATTAAACAAAAACAAAATGACTACAATGTTTATGGAAATATTAGCTTGTCACAACCTACAGTTAGGATTATTTGAACCAACAAGGACTATTAGTGGAGCATGCATTGATAATTTCATGTCTAACATTCGTGGATGTAAATGTAAAACTATGGAGTTTGCCTTATCTGATCACACGGCACAATTACTAACCTGTCCCGTAAAACTTAGCTGCTCTCTAAAACATTGGTATGTACAAAGACGAGATTACAATAAAGATAATATTAAGAAATTTAATGATTGCATAAATTCGACTTCGTTTAATGACGTATTTGAAAGTAATGACCCACAGGAAGCTTTTGACATTTTCTATGATTTATTTACTTTATTTTATAATTTATGTTTTCCATATATCCGAATTCAAAGATATTCTCAAATACGACCCCGGTGGATGACGACAGGAATAAAAAATGCTGCATGCGTAAACAGCAATTATTATGGAAATATCGTAAGAATCGAAATATCATAAATAAAACAAATTTACAAAAAAAATGCGAGTAGATTAAAACGTGTTATAAAACTGACAAAAAAGTCTCAGGATAATTACTTTATCAAAACAAATGTAGGGCTACTTGGAACGTTATTAGTAAAACAATGTGCTAAAAAGCGAAATCAATCAAATTAACATAGATGGTAAACATTGTAATGATGATCCGCAGACCATTGCGGACTGTTTTTTTTTTTTTTTTACAGACCAAATAAAAGGGAATACAAGTAACTTGTACTAATAAAACAGAGACCTTACCTAATCACTCTGAAACAATGTTTATGTCTCCAACTACACCCCAAGAAATACACAAAATAATTTTAAACTTTAAAACTACCAACAGTACTGGATAGACTGTATATCGACTAAAATTTTAAAACAAGTGCCAATTAAAATATCCTACATTTTAAGCCATGTCATTAATCTGTCGATCCTAAATGGATACTTTCCTGATAAACTTAAATTAACAATCATTAAACCTCTTTTCAAGAAAGATGATCCCTACAATATGAATTATTATAGGCCCATAGCACTAGTACCGGTGCTCTCTAAGGTCTATGAAAGAGTTATTTATGACAGGATAAATGACTACTTTAAGAACTTCAATTTGTTTGCTAAAGCGCAGATAGGTTTTAGGAAAAATAAAACCATTAATATGGCCGTCTATGATTTTCTGACCACAGTAATGACTAGCCTCGACAATAAAATTCCGGCGTGCGCATTGTATATGGATCCAAGTAAAGCCTTTGATTACGTGGATCACCAAATTCTGTTAAATAAATTATACAGATATGGAATTCGGGGCACTTCATTAGAGCTGATAGCTTCTTATCTTACCAACAGAAAACAACACATTAGTTACTCGAGTATGCACCAAAACAAGAACAGAAATTAACTACACTTCAAAGTACAGAGAAATCAAACAAGGTGTCCCACAAGGAAGTATTGTAGGCCCTCTGCTATTCATCATTTATATAAATGACCTTCCCAAAGTAACTAATCATCCCACTATACTTTTTGCTGATGATAGTACTGTCGTTTTTACAAGTAAGGACAAGTTATCCCTTGAACAAGATATAAACAGCACTCTTAGTGATATTATAAAATGGCTACCTAATAATAATTTAAAAATGAACCTTGACAAAACTAAAATTATGATATTTCGCAATCGTAAAGCCCAATTTACTGAGATTAACACAAATTATACAGGGAACAAAATAAATGAGATTTCAACTACAAAATTCTTAGGCATGTCAATTGATTATAATTTGAACTGGAAGACACATGTTTTGACGTTCAAAAGTGCCTGTTAAAGTGCCTATTTGAAATAAATGCTTTGACTTTGATACTTTAAATCAAAAATTAAATAAGCAATCAAACGCACTACATATGCTGGCAAAAATGGTAGATCCTTCTGCTGTACTTGCTGCATACCACAGCTACGTGAGATCCTTGATAAAGTATGGTATTATATTCTGGGGTCATTCCACGAATAAGGACATTGCATTTAAGGCGCAAAAGCGGTGTATTAGGGGTATATTTAATATCAATCAGACTGATAGCTGCAGACTATATTTTACCAAATATAATATTTTAACATTGCCGTGTGTCTACATTTATGAGGTTGCTAGCATCGCAAGAACTAACAAACATCTTTTTGATAAGTACAGAAGTAAGCGGCACAGTGATAAAATTTGTTACAAATCTAACAAGACGGCCTCATAACCAGAAGCATTTTCAGTATGGCACCGCGTATCCCTTACCAAAGTCTATACTAGAAACTCCATCCATCGATGAATTTAAAAAGAAATTAAAAAGATTCTTGTTATTTAAATGTTATTATAGTATTCAGGATTATTTAACAGGGGATGTAAGGACATATTGTTCTCAGAAATATTGTTGTTGATGTGACATGTGATTATTGTACTAATTAATTATCTATTATTATAATTACAATACTTTAACATTAATTACAAATATATCTTGACATTCTCACTTAATACATGATATTTTAATTTGAATTTATTCTTATGACATTAATATTTGCTAATATTTCATAGTTATTTACCACGGTGAAATTACCAAAATTGTGTCAATATTTATTAAATTTTGTTGCAAGTACTTGTTTAACAATGCTGTAAATGTGATCTATGTAATTACCCATATTAGCAAATAAATGATTTTGAATTTTAATTTTAATTTGAAGGAAATTTGTACTGACAAAAAGGAGAATAAACTGGAGAACGGTAATTTAATAAAAGAAAAAGAAACAGTGGACTTACCTTTATTTGAAGACTACGTAGACTCTGGAAAAGAAAACATAGATGAAACAAATGAAACACAAGTAACCTCTCAAATTCTTGAAGGTTCTTCTGATGACTCCGTTCTATTTGAAGATGTTCTTGATGAAACATACTTACCTGATGAAACAGTGGAATCTCTGCGGCAACATAACATGGCTCTGAGACCACTTCCACATCGAATAGAAAGACATCAGAATAATAACACCACATCATTTATGTGTTTGAACGGTGAGTCAACCATGATTCTATTAAATAGTGATCCGCAGAACCTTAAAGAAGCTATCAACAGTGATAAGGCTGATGAATGAAAAAGAGTTATGAAGGAAGAATATCAGTCACTAATAAATAATAACGCTTGGACACCAGTAAATTTACCAGAAGGAAAAGTAGCGCTTCCTTGTAAATGGGTTTTTAAAACTAAAATAGACGAAAACACGTCCATATCACGTTACAAAGCTAGGCTTGTAATTAAAAATTATAAACAAGTTAAAAAGAAGAAAAAAAAAGTCATCTCTTTGTTCGAGAGAAGATTGCTGCTAATCAAATTGTTGTTCGATATCGATCAACTGCAGAAATGGTCGCTGATGATTTAACAAAATGGCTCCATCGTCCGAAGCATGAAGTTTTCACCAAATCGATGGGTTTGACTATAAAGCGTTTGCGTCCAGGAGAGGATGATAAAAGTGATGCAACCTGACACGTAGCCGTGTTATGTGTAAAAAGAAAAAATGTTCAACTATCATCTCGTGTGCTAACATTATCCGGTATGTCAATAATTGAATCTTCCATATAAATTTGTTATAAAAGTCTAATTAGACTTTTATAACAAATTTATATTAGGGCAATTGCCCTTGTTTATATTTCTTCAACTCATTACTTTTTGTTCTTTTTCCATTTCTTTAATGGTTTTAAATAGGAGCCCATTCCAGCGGTGATGCCATGATTCGACTGAATTTTGGGAATTAGGCGTAATGCTAATGCAAAACAAAAACAATGAGGGTAATTTCATATTTAGTTTCATTTTATAAAATTACATAGGCCCCATTAAAATAAGAAGTAATTTATTCAATAATTATAGAAACAATAAATGGTAATATGAATTTCGGGGGAACATATGAAGCAAAGGCGCATCTAAGTTAATTAGGATAACCAGGTGATGTTAATTAGTATGTAATAATCTCTTAAAATAACATAATAATTGTTATAATTTAAGTACCCATGCCAACTACATACGTTAAAGTCTTTCTTACACCGAAGCGAAGTGAGGGTCTTCGTTCAGGATTTATTGGATTTGCTAATTTCATTGGGCTGGAAAGCGAGCATCGAGCCGCCCGTCGCACCGAACTTGAAAATAAAACGTGCAAACGTACTTATAGATTATGCTGATGATCTTTAAAGCCTCATTTACACGATGCAGTTTGGCTGTGGCGTACCATAAAATTGAAGCAACTAATGTTTTCAAGCATCGTTTAAACAGTTTAGACGACTTTTATTCTAGTTTTAACTTATGGTTTACCACAGGTAATTAAATCGCACCGTGTAAATCAGGCTTCCTCTTTTACTGCCGTCATACGGTGAATAGCCGGAACTAACTTCAAAGTGTATTTTGAGTGAATTACAGTTTTGTCTGAGGAGTAGTTTAAAACATTGTCGATGGACTTCCCTTGATTTAACTCTGAGGATAAGTAATTCTTTAAGCAATATACTCGTATAGTTTCTAATAATATCTAGTTTTATGTATTTATTGTATTTTTATGTACGTTACCCCAGCAGGAAAGTAGCTCCTAGAGTGATATGAGTGAAACGTATAATTAGTGCGTAATCTGCTGTAAATGTGCGTTAAATAAAAAAAAATGTGCCCTTTGTCGTTTTGGAAATAACGGAAAAACAATTCCTGCTGCAGGAGCGTTTTTCCAGCAGGAAAATTCTAAATTAATGATCGGACAAAGAAATATTGTAGATGGGCAGAGAGCTTAAATTTTTGTTCAAAAATGTGCGCTGAAAATATAATTTGTGCGTCTTCAGATTTTCGAGATATTGCATTTCCTGCAGGAGTGACTTTTTGCAGAATCGTGTATCTCTAAAACCAATGCCTGTAGAATAAACATACACGAGTAGCCCTTAATTTGTGACAGAATTAGATTCAAGCAAAAATTTATAATTTTCAATAATCGCGCTTTTTTAAAAACCCAAAAAAATATCGCAGCGCCTAAATGAAAAAACGTATTAGCGCGTTGAAAACTGTATTCGGTCATTCTTGACCATAAAAACTTTCAAAAGTGTACATACATGCATTATTGAATAATATTGCCTTAAGTCTAAGTCTGACATTCCATCAGAGATGTATCTCGGAAATGAAACAGCATCTACTGGTGAAGGAGTATGCAACCTTTTTGCTAAGCATTTCTCCTCTAACTTTACTCCTTCGATTGGTTCACCTGCTGCAGCTCAAATAGGACCCAAGTATCATCAGCATGCATTAGGTAAATTAGTATTTACGGAACGAGCACTAAACAAACTCAACACCTGCAAAGGGCCAGGGCCAAATGGTTTGCCGCCAGTATTTGTAAAAATATTCAACCATTCGCTTGCATCATCAAAGTTTCCGACGGTATGGAAAATGGCTAATATCGTACCGATTTTCAAAAAAGGAGATTCTAGTGACGTCCTGAACTACCGTCCTATTTCACTTCTCTCAGTATTCGCAAAACTTTTCGAATCCCTGCTATGTCCTTTAATTTCATCACACATCAATCCTCAGTTAGTGCCTGAACAACATGGTTTCTGTGTTCGTAAATCTACGACTACTAATTTGGTCCACTACGTCAATGAAGTAAGTAAATTGATGGACTCTCGCGTCCATGTCGACTCCATTTACACTGATTTCAGCAGTGCGTTCGATAAGGTGGACCATAATATAATCCTCTTAAAGAAGCTTGAAAGTTTCGGCATATTTGGTCAGTTACTCCTTTGGTTTAAATCATATCTCACAGAAAGAAAACAAAGAGTGGTTATAAAGGGATATGAATCACCAGTTTATTTTTCTTCATCTAGAGTCCCCCAAGGATCGCATCTAGGCCCAATACTTTTTTTAATGTTCGTCAATGACATAGTTCTCTCAGTAAAATACAGTAATTGCTCTATTTTCGCTGATGATTTAAAAATCTATAAAGAGATAAACTCATCGCTCGACGTCCATTTACTCCAGGCTGACCTCGACGCAGTTCACGACTGGTGCTTAGAGAACCGCATGTCTCTCAATGTGAAAAAGTGCTACCACATAACATTCACCAAAAAACAAAACCTATACCTACGTCTTACTCAATAAATGGGGTAACACTTCAAAAAGTGGACACGATTCGCGACCTGGGAGTCCTCCTCGATTCAAAACTCACATTTGTTAGCCACATTGACAATATCACTGCCAAAGCTGCAAAAATGTCTGGCTTTATAAAAAGAATATGTCGGGATTTCCAGTCGATCTCTACCCTCAAGGTGCTTTTTAATACTCTGGTGAGAAGTCTACTGGACTATGCATTGCCTGTTTCGAACCAAGTAGGGTTCACATAGACAGGATTGAATGTATCCAAAGAAGCTTCACTAGATACCTTCGTTTTAGAAGCCCTAACTGACCACGGGATATTTCTTACGATCAAAGGCTCAGTCATTTTAAAATGTGTTCACTTGAACACCGAAGAGACGTGACAGACCAAATCCTTCTCTATAAAATCTTAAACGGTTTACTAAATGTTCCCGATCTTTTGGCGGAATTAAGTATAGCTGTACCGCGACAGAAATCTATTAGATCTAGTCGCGAAACCGTTACCTTTGCTTTACCTGCAAGTCGCACTAACCTTGGTAGCACCGCACCCATGAACCGTCTAATGAGAAAATACAATAAAACTGCTACACGAACCAATAGCATCGACATCAACGCTAACCCTTTGCGACAATCCCGATCGAAACTTCTTACCAGCTCTGAGTCTCTAGTAACCAGCTCCGAGTCTCGAGTCGTCTGAGCGACACGAGCCACCCATTAATAATTGTATTTAAGTACTTCCTTTCCCTTCCCTGCCAGCCTCCTTCTTTTTGTTGTTTTTTTTTATTGTTTTTGTATTTACGATCGTATCCCAAGTAACACAGTCATTCTGAATAAAGTTTGAGTAATAGAGATCCGCGAAACTATAAGCTGAAACTATTGTCTGGATAATGTCTGACTAAACGTCTATTCAGCTGTTAATCAAGCAATTTGGGCACAGTTTTAAATTCTTTAGTCTGTATAACAGCGATTTAAAGTCTGGGTAATAGCTTAGTAAGGGCCCACTTAGCTTAGTAACATCTGAGAAAAAGCTGACATCTCTTTTATAGAGCTGTTATTTCATATTTATTCAGACAAATGCATATGGATATTGATATTCAGAAATTATTCAAGATTAAGTTCATTTGCGTAATACTTTTCAAACAAAATTAAGAGTTATGTTGTAAAGTAGAAAAAAAGTGGTGTTTAATCTTGCAGTGCGGCATTGTGACACTTCATTATGTCGTGGCATTGAATAAAATCGAAATCGAAACTAAGAATTGTTAAGTAAATGTTATTATGTATTATAACCATGATACACGTTAAATATTACTGCGCAAGTAGTTTTATCGTGAATAGCATATGAATTATCTCAACATTTTTCACGCGCTGCTTAGGTAATCAAGTTTAGTGATAGTAAATAAGACATAAATATAGACTTTTGTGTTGACAAAAATACTTAGGATGGGTAGCTAATGCTAATTATCTTTCAAAAGTCATTAAATAAATTATAACCTGTATTTTTAACTGTAATGAATTACTAAAATTAGGCATTTGATAATAATGATTAATGATAATGAGTCAATAGTTTACTTAAAAATAAGTTTTAATGGCGATTCATTATAAGCTGAATAAAAGCTCTCCAGGCACTGCAGCTGTTTTACATAACTCTGAATAAAAAGTCACGCCTTTCTGATTATTAAGCTTTTATTTGAGAAATAGTGATCCAGTAGTACAAATATCTGAATAACACTTGAATAAGTTACTAAATATGATTAATTATACAGCTAATTAGGGTTCAAAATAAAATGCGATAGACCCAATTTTTCAGAATTTTTTTTATAAGTACTTACCTACTCTCTTACACTCGAGAGCAAAGAATTAGGGTTATATAAAAATACCTGAAAGTCTCGGAAACTAAGAATGCTAGCTTAATGAAATAAATTGTGATTAATAGACAAACTTCTTAGTTAGCAATCAGCTGACCCCCCATTTGCTCAAATGGTTGAGATTTTTTTTACTAATAAATCGTACGAATTTCATATTGTACTGTGTTCCTAATATAAAGCGAAATGTCTTGCAGGAAAATGCCGTTTAAGATAGTGTCCACACGTCGAAGGGGCAGAGCAGAATTATCTACTGTACCTTCCCACTGGGAAAACAAAGGAAAACTTCGATGGCCCAAATATATTTCCGATTCACTTTGAAAAGACGAAAATGCTCAACCTGGTCCAGATTTTTGAAACGTAGACTAGATGTCATGGACTTTCACTTTATACTGTTGTCTTAATGAAAGTTTAAGAAGAAATAAAAGAAATTGAGATTATTTTAACGCTTTTATTTATAATAATTGACTACCTACTATAAGTCACTTTTTATTACAAGCTTTTATTTAGCTTGCACTGTTCGTATGTAAGTATGTAAATGTATGTATGTAAGTTGTCCGTCAAAATTTGCAAACCATTTTTCGACCATTTGTTGGTGTCCGATTGAGCTGAAATTTTGCATACATCTTTAGTTCTGGTAACAATACAATGTACAGTACTCAATATTGTAATAATTTCAATATGGCCGCCTCTCCAAGATGGCGGATTAGATATTTTTTCTCAACCCGCTTAATATGGGTATCAAATGAAAGGGCTTGAAGAGTAGAAAACGATAAATTTAGTAACATCAATGTTTTAAACGTCCTAATTCAATTACTACCCAGAAAAACTCTGTATAACTTGTTTAAAAATGGTACTTATAGAAGTCATTGCGGAATAAGAATACATCATTCAACTTCCATTCGTGTTAGTTAGCTATAAACCATGACTTTATTTCTATTATACCGAAATAAGCTCTTTACAGAACCCAGAAAACATTTTTATACAGAAGCTGAATAATTGATAAAATATGGAACCTCATGTGACTTCATGACCAACTAAAAGCGGTTATTCAAAATCAAGCTATTTAATAGAAATTAACTACACCATTATTCAGAAGACTCACTATTTTACAGCATATAGTGGTTTCATAAGCAATAAGCTGAGTAAAGTTTGTAGATTAGTATTAGATAACTACGTTTATTCAGCTACTTATACTATTATACAGATAAATGCTGTCCCAGGCACTCTTTTTCAAATTAAAGTCATCTGTAATGCTTTAGGCTTAAAAACGTCTGAGTTATATGCGGTATAGAAGTTATTACTAAGCTTTTAGAAAAATAGTCAACTTAAATCAACTTTTACTAAGCTAAAAGAATTATAAAGGCCAAAAGAGAATATTATTCAGAATTTGGCTCTTTCAATATCCACTTACTCACACGTTTTGTAACTTATAGCTGTAAACATTTGCGAATTGCTATTACTCAAACTTTATTCAGCATGCCTGTGTTACTTGAGATTATTTGTAAACATTGCTCATTTTAATTTTTAATTCTACTTTTACTTTATTTTATATCTTATGTGTAATTCAACTAACGATATCTTGTACTTACTATTTATTTCTGTGCTAGTGCTGTGCACTTCTGTTAGTGACGAATTCACAATTCCTAAAACTGTATGTGATTTTTGTTTGTTATGTCGTAGTGAGTAAGTTTTAAGTGGCCGAATTAAAGATGAAAGTCGCCTTAGAGTGCTAGTCACTTTTTAATTATTTTTTAATACAAAATGGCTCAAAAGGCCCTCGAAAATTGTGTACGTGGCTTGCAAAAAACGATAAGCATCCTTGCTGAAAAAGTGAGTGCTCTGGAGTGCAAAATTGAGGATCAAAGTGCTGTAATAATAAAGCAAACTGGACTAATCAACGAACTCATTTCTGCATCTGAGGGTAAGCCGCAAAACTCTGTGTCAACTAATGCGCAGGCCCAACAAGCGGTACAGCGACCGATTTCTGAATCTGAGGGTAAGCCGCAAAATTCTGTGTCAACTAATGCGCAGGCCCAACAAGCGGTACAGCGACCGCTTCGTCAAGCGCGGCTAAATAAGATCTCCAACAACGCCACACGACCATTGAAAGCTGCTGGACAAGGGCCAGCTGTCCTCAAAACATCAAGCGCTTCAAAAGCTGATTTGTGTAACGACGATGCGCCGAAGACTCCCGAGCCGAGCCGAGTTCACGGAGATAATTTCACCAATTGCGGATCACCTATTAACGATCTGCCATCGCTCGTCATCAATGGCAGTGTGGCCATGAAACCAAAGGTGAGGGCGATCACTGAAGCGGGCAGTAATCAAATTATTGACAAGTCTTCAGATCACAGAGATAATGAGGACCAGTGGAAGATTGTCAACCGAAGACGTAGACCTCGCAGAGTGCTGACGGGAACAGGAAAAACTGATGACGAACTGTTAACAGTGGAACGTATGAGGTATATTCAGGCGTGGTCGTTCCGCCCTGAGACTACGCAACAGAACGTGTTGAACTACCTTAATAAAATTCAGCAGTGTGAAGAATATTATGTGGAAAAACGCGATATTAAGTCGGAAAAAGCATGCAGTATTTGTAATTGGTTTCCCTGAAAGCATGTACGAGCGTTTCTCTTCGCCGACTGCGTGGCCGCCGCGAGTGAAGGTGTCGGACTGGTTTCGCGTGCGGTAACAACGCCAAGACCAACCTCAGAGACGTCACCAGTGCAACGGAGCAGCTGTAGCGGTGATGTATGCAATAGTGTGTCAGCTCAGATCGAAACTATTATTGTATGCCATCAAAACATTGCGTCTATAGATAAGAAAACTAATAAGTTGGAAGTGTTGTTGCGCGGTGATTTGAAGTGTGACATTCTGGGAATCACGGAGCATTGGTTACCTGAACCTAATCTAAAATGTGTAGATATAAACGGGTTCAAACTTGCGTCCAGCTATTGTAGAAAGTTAATGAAGCATGGTGGATCGTGTATTTACGTTAGAGACGGGGTTATGTGCGTAGAAAATGACGAATTGGTATCTATGTCTGTTGAGCAAATATGCGAGATATCAGCGATAGATTTAATTGATTTTGACATAAGTATTATTTGCATTTATAGGACAAATTTAATTAGCGCTAATGATTTCTTAGGTAGATTAGAACAATTGCTCGATAAGATCATGGACCTTGATATTGAATGTATTATAGTGGGCGATTTCAATATAAACACCTTAACTGAGTCAACCGACTTAAAAAGGTTGTTGGATATACTGTCGGCCCATAACATGACGAATGAAGTAGAATTCCCTACCCGCATCAGTTTGACAATCTCAACGTGTTTAGATCATGTGTATTCAAACTTGCAAGCTGGGTCGGTGGACACGGCACCTATTGTTACACACTTGAGTGACCATCTAGCAGTCAGGGCTGAGGTGATGCGCAGTAAACGCTCTGTATCACAGCCTCCACGCTATGTTAGGTCTTTTTCAAATGCAAATCAAGCTAGTTTTATAGCGGCTATCGCTAGTATTGACTGGGACGAGATAAGAGCGCGCAACAGTAATCCATCATTAATGGCTCGCGCGATTATTAATATTATATCGAATAAGATTGACATTTGTTTTCCTTTAAGGAAATGTAATTTCAGAAAAAGTGACTCATCGTGGGTAACATCCGAAATTGACGATTATAAATTATTATTATTTGAATTAGTTGACATTTACGAACGTTATTCGAATAATGACATGCACGATTTAATTACAGACATGCAACAGAAATATACGAACCTGATTAATAATAAAAAATCTAGGCATTATTCTAAATTATACAGGGTTCTAAAAATTCATCGAAGGCAATGTGGAATGTCATAAATAAGGAGAGAGGCAAGGACAATTCTCCAACTCTTGACTTTACAGAAATTGTAAAAAATTCGGACGGGACACCGTTTCTTACAAAAGAATCTGTAGTTGACACTATGAACGAGCGTTTCCTGAGCGCGGCGGCGGCGTGCGGCGCGCCGCGCGCTGACGTGCTGCGCGTGCAGGCTGAGCTGCGCGCCGCGCGGCCGCCGGCTGATCGCTCGCTTCGGCTCACTGCTTTTAGTGCGTATGAAGTTCACCAGATCATTACGTCACGGATCCCGCCGAAACCGTCGAAAGATTCTTACGGCATCTCGATGAGACTTTTAAAACTGGTAGCAGCTCCTCTAGCCTATGTTCTTTCTGAGTTATTTAATGCTTGCGTAAGGGAGGGTTCTTTTCCTGCGCCGTTAAAGCTCAGTAAAGTATCCCCTTTGTACAAAGGAAAAGGGAAAAAAGACTGCATGGACAATTACAGACCAGTCTCTATTATACCCACCATTGCCAAAGTATTTGAGAACGGTTTAAGTTCCCGACTCGTTAAATTTATATCGGAGACCAACGCCCTTTCAGACCATCAGTATGCGTACCGAGAAGGCCGCTCGACCACGTGTTTAGCTCGTGAACTCGTACATCGAGTCATGTCTGCACGTGAGAAAAAGAGGCAAGTGGCTGTCCTATGCTGTGACCTGTCCAAAGCGTTCGATGTTGCTGACCGCGCCTTGTTAGCTGTAAAACTACAGCATTACGGAGTGGTGGGGCCGTCGCATGCTTTGGTGACAGATTTGCTGCACGACAGGACTCAAGTTGTGGTAGGTGGCCAAGGAAAGGTGAGGTCTAAGCCTCTGAAATCGGAGATGGGAGTGGCTCAGGGTTCATCTGTGTCCAACATTCTCTTTTCTCTGCTGCTGAATGACTTGCCTGATGCTGTGACTGACGCAGAAGTACTTATGTACGCTGATGATGTTGCAGCGTTGGTAACAGCTGAATCAGTGGATGAGTTAGAGCAAAAGCTAAATGATGCCGCGAATCAATTGGCGTTATGGTTCCAAGGAAATGGTCTTGCTCTGAATCTGAAAAAGACCCACTTCATTCACTTTGTTCTGTCAGGGCGGTCTTCACGACCACTGGCAGTATCGGCGGGTGGAGTGGCTCTAGTTCAGGTGAAGACGATAACCTTCCTAGGATTTGAAGTTGACGGTTGCCTCAAGTGGGATAATCAGATTAATAAAGTGTGCGGTAAATTGGGTAGTGCATGTTTTGCTCTTGGCAGAATATCGCGCGTGTTACCCGAACGCGATGTGCGGTCCTGTTATTTCGCGACGGTGCACTCGTTACTACAATACGGCGCTGAGCTATGGGGACGTGCTGCCGACTGGCAGCGCGCCTTCCGAATGCAGAAGCGTGCCGTGCGGGCCATCGTCGGGATATCGCAGGACATGTCCGCTAGACCCCATTTTATTAGATTAGGCATCCTCACGTTACCTGCTATACTTATATATCAGGTCGCCCTGTACGTGAGGATGAACCTCGACCTTTACCCAAAGGTAGGCAGCCGTCATTCATATTGCACCAGAAGCAGGGGTCAGTTATCGACGGTCTCGAGAACGCTTGCCAAATCCTCCAAGACGACTCATGTCATGGGCCCGACAGTTTATAATCAACTACCTGCAGCTATTTCTGGTGCCCTGACAAAAAAAAATCAGCAAAAAAAATCAGCTGTTCCCTACATTTTGACGAGTTATACGAACATAAATGTAGGGAACAGCTGATTTTTTTGCGATTTCAAGTTTGGTCCCTTAGTAAAAGTTGTTCAAAATGACGAGTACAATGACCTCTTAAGAGGTTGTTAATGTTTTACCAATAACCCTGTATAGTGAAAATATTCCGTTTAGAATGTTTCACATTAAGTAGATATAAGCAAAAAAACATAACATGTAAACAACGGTTGGTTATGCGACCAAATTCGAATGACTACAATAAAGCGACGGATTTGTACTTACTTGAACTTTGACCACGATTAGGTTTCAAGGTCTGATGATGAAGCCGGAAGATAGGCACTGGCATTCCATGAATATTACATATCGATGACCTTTTTAACTTTACTCACGAACCGGTTGAAACGTGTTGTGCGTGAGTACACTGAAGTAGAAAAGAAGTAAAAAAATAAACTTGTTATTGGATTATATTCTACTAGCTGTTTCCGTGACTTTGCACATTATAAAAAGTAACCTAAGTGCTATTCCAAGGTATAAGCTATGTTTTTCATTCCAACTTTCTTTAAAATACATTCAGTATTTTGTGTGTGAACGATGGACATGCATCCAGACAATTGCATTGTTAATATTAATGTGTATAATTAAAAAATATTATGATGATGTTACACCTGTCTATGGTCTATAATCTATAATCTTCGGCTAAAATCGAAAATTTGTTAAACACATCAAAGTGGTTTTGTGAGCGAACTGTGTGACATTCATCCTTAATGATAAGCTGTGTCGGAAATAATGTCGAACAACGTTATTTTTGTTATTATCATCATTTCCGAAGCGAAACGCACTTTTAGGATATGTCTAGCGCGTTTGGTTCAAATCTGAGCGCCCTTGTGAAACATTATCGCACATTTATGACGAAATGTTGTAAGAGAAATTATTATTTTATTCTTTGTAGGGATAATCGGCCTACAAGGTTCCCAATACTAGGACACAAGCCTCCTCTTAGTGAGAGGGAGTGGGCCGTAATCCAGCACGCGGCCCCTGTGCTGGTTGGTAGATGTCACATGTCTTTGAATTTTTGGTTCTAGGACATACCGGTTTCCGCACGATGTTAACCTTCATCATTTTAAGAGCAGTGGTGATGAAATTATTTACACTAAGGAAAGCACCTGACTGCGTTCCAGCCTACGAGTTACAACTTGGTAAGTCGTGGCCGTTGCCACTGGGCCACCACTGCTCGAAATAAAATAATAACTTATTTTTAAAAAAAAAACAGTGTTGCGATTCATTTTCCATCAACTGATGGAAAAACAATTGCAACAAATCAACTGATGAAGGTCCAGTCAACAAAGGAGTTAGGTATACAGGAGCGTCGGATATAGTTGAAGTTTACTAAGAAACCGATGGATGTTCTCGAATAAAAATTGATTTTATTAATAGAAAACAAACAGCTCATTTATTAAATTAAATTTCAGTCCAGAACATCCATCCGTTTCTTAGTAAACTTTAACTATATCCGACGCTCCTGTATACTTATCTCCTTTGTTGACTGTCCGTATTGTATTTCATAGTTTTGAACTTTAGTGGAAAAGATCACCTGTACTAGTTGAAAAACTGTATCACGTTCTATAATACTTATGGATCTCTTTTTACAAAGTTTTATGCTTCAAGACTCAGCGGCTTAGGTCGTGCGTTGTCCTTCAATAAAACAATTTATGATATTTAATGGGAAGATGTATGTAGTCCTAGTGGAACCCCCTAGTTGGGTTCCCTATACGACTTCGAAATACTATTCCGCGAAAATTGTTACATCGATGATTATACATCGATACCTTGATAATGCGAAGTTATGTTTTTACTACAACTTTTTTGTTCGCTGTTTCTTAATATCGATAACCTTACATCGAACCCTCGTTTCTTCGACGTTTGTTTGTTCTATGTAAAGTTACTTCGAAAATATTTAGCCAACGAGATCCTTTTGATTTTAAAAGTAAGTTTGTTGCAGTTTCTAATTATTTAATATTATTCAAAAAAATCAAGTTGGATAAATTATGCCGGTAGAGACGTCAAAGTATAATTATATCTATAAATGTTAATTTATTATCTAGTTAATGAGGAAACTAGAAACACACCAATGAAAGGTCATATGGACAAGGTTACGGTTCGTTAAAAACACGTATTTTTTGTGACATTCTATAAATAGGGTTACCAAAATAAATTGACCAGCTTACAATCGGTTAGGGCTAGACTGCATCCATTAACCTTCAACTATTTACCTTTAAGTTTTATAATAATAAAGCCCGTCATACTTCCCGTGGGTGTCGTAAAAGGCGACTAAGGGAGACCGGAGAATGGGCAGCAGCGTTCTCTATGCATTACACCATCATACCATACTGCGATCGCTAACCCGCCTGCCAAGCGTGACGATTATGGCAAACCCCCCCCAAAATTGGGGGAGGCCTATCTCCAGCAGTGGACGTCTTTCGGCTGAGGTGATGAAAGCCCGTCACAGACGTAGCTATAATATATATTAATATATCGAGACATGGAATTAGAATAGATTGGTGGAATGGCAACTAGGCAAGGACGGTAACTTGCAGTGCGTCTGGATGTCCGAAAGTAGAAGGGAGCCGGTGGAATGAGGTCGTGGAATTCTTGGGCACACTCACCGAAGTACAATCTGTAGAAGACCGACAAGCAGGCAACGTCGCTAACCTCTTAGCTCTACGTTCCACCGAGTCAAGCGCGGCAAGTTGGTATTTCGCTGAGCCATCCCAAAGGTGGCTGCAATACTCCATGCAGGATCGGACTTGCGCTTTGTGTAGGGTTAAAAGCTGTCCAGGCGTAAAGTATCACTTCACCCTATTTAGGATGCCCAGCTTCTTGGCCGCAATTTGGGCTTTGTATTCGATGGTAGCGCCGAAGATGAGACTAGACGTCAACTCCATGCCTAGGAGCTCGAGCCGATCTGTTACAGGAACAGATGTACCCCACAAAGTGGAGTCTGGTCAAAACGACTCCTTTTGGCGGTAAAAAGACACGCTTGTGTTTCGGTGGCGTTAAAAGAGACCAAATTGTCATCACCCCACTGGGAGACAAGACTTAAGGTCAAATCTGTCCACTCTACCATGGCCTCTCTCAAGAAACGAACCCGCTGGCTTTTGCGCAAGTATCTCTCTGAAACAGTACTGTCATCTGCGTACCCAACAATAACAGGCTGAAGTAGATCATTGATGTGCAGCAGGAAAAGAGTTGCAGAGAGAACAGACCCCTGAGGAACTCCGGCATCAATAGCCTGAAGGTCAGAGGAGCAGCCGTCAACGACTACTCTGATCGACCGCTCACTAAGGAAGTCTGATATATTTTGCCCTCACTCGGTCTGCGGTCGTCCTGTGCCAAAATATAGCGAGATATATATGTCGACATATTTAGAAATCTATATATATAAAATTCAAAGTCCTGACTGACTGATTGACTGACTGACTGATATATCAACGCACAGCCGAAACCGCTGGACCTAGAGACTTGAAACTTAGAAGGTGTGTTCTTTGTGAAGAGTAAGTATCCACTAAGAAAGGATTTTTGAGGATTCAACCCCTAAAGGGTTAAAATAGGGGATGGAAGTTTATATGGAAGTCCGAGAGTTTTGAAGTTAGGATCTTCTAATTTTGTATTTAGGCTGACAATTGAAAATTAATTTACACGTATCTCAGCGTTTTTGATAATTCTACCCCCGAAGTGTTAAAAAGGGGGATGAAGTTGTGTATAAGTCATTAGTTTTCGACGTAAAAATCACTAAATTTACTATCTAGGCTTATGATTGGAAGCTAACACAACGGTGTTGTTAGAATTTCATCCATTAAGGGGGTGAAAAGGGGGATGAAATTTTGTCCTGACTGACTGATATATCAACGCACAGCCTAAAACGCCGGTCGGTACCGCTGAATAGAGAAATTAATTTTGGAGGGTGTGTTCTTTGTGATGAGTAGATATCCACTAAGAAGGGGTTTTTGGAAATGTAACCTTTAAGGGGTGAAAAGAGGGGATTTTGTTTGTATGAAAAATCTTATTCCTTGAGCTAATAACCATGAATACTTATCTAAATAAATTATGAAGTTTGGCTCTTTTTTTTGCCTCTATAAAATTAACTTTTCACCCCGTTAGGGGTGAAAAATTTACAGACTTATAAACAGTCCCAAACAATTTTACGAAATTCCACCCCTGTGGGGGTGAAAAACGGGGATACAGTTTACAAGAAAAATCTTATTCATTTGGCTAATAAACTTGGCAAGAATAAAGTAATAAAGCTTATCATTATTCGTTTATCAAAACACACCAACACTTTTTTTTTTTTTTGCGGATGGGAAATCATCAAATGACTCCTCCCGCTCTGGGTGGAGCGGAAGAGAGTGTCAGACTCTTACTGACTAAAACCCACCCGTGTTCCTTCCTTAGCCCTTTATGTTCCGGGCCAGCGGTAACCCTTTCGGACAATCCCGCTGACACCAACACCCCTTGTGTTGGGGTGTTAAAGTTTGTGTGGAAGAATTTTAACGCGCGGTCCAATTTACTCGAAACTCAGTATTAATACTTTTGCCAGAAAATAATCAATAATAACAGCCGCACAGATCGATCGATCAGGTTACGCAGGCTACGCTTGCCGCGGTTGGTCTGTGGATAGGTGTCCATCTTTACATACCGTGACCTCTCCGTGCCTCGGAAAGCACGCTAAGCCGGTGGTCCCGGCTGTGATTCGTGGATCTTTGACAATCGCTAGGGGTGGTCAGAAGCCCGAAAGTTTGACAACCAGTCTTATCAAGTATTTGGGTTGTGGAGGTCAGATAGGCAGTCGCTCCATGTAAAATACTGGTACTCAGCTGCATCCCGTTGGACTGGAAGCCGACCCCAACATAGTTGGGAAAGGGCTAGGCAGATGAAGAATCAATAATAAGTGTATGGGGTTTTCGAAAATGATTGACCCCTGACGGGACAAAAAGTGGTAATTCGATTTATAAGGGGATTTTAATGAGTGCCTTGATAAACTCAAAAAAAAAATTGTACAAATAAATTTGGACTTGAAACTTGGCACAAATAATTATAAAGTTCGATTTTTTTTGGAATTCTAAACTAACCCAAAGGGGAGATTAGGGGTGTCAAATTTAGTATGGAAACATTTTAATGCGCGGTCCAATTAACTCGAAACTCAGTACCTATCTAAGACCAAAATAAATAATAAAGTGGTTCAGGGTTTTTCGAAAATCTACCGCTAATGGGGTAAAGAGGGGTAGTCAATTTCACAGGGCAGAATTTTATTACGAGGCTTAATTAACTGGAAAATTGGTATAAATAATCTAGATTATGTTTCAAAATTCCACCCCTATGGGGTTAGAAAGAGGGGATACAGTTTATTTGAAAAATTGTATTCTTTTGGTTAATAAATTAGAAACTTGGCAATATTTGGGTCAGTAAATAATAAAGATTGTCACTTTTAGTTTAAAAAATTCCTCACAAAAATATTTAACCCGCTGTCGGATTAACTCGAAACTCGGTACTACTAAAACAAAAAATACTTAAAAAAAGTGATTTAGGGTTTTTCAAAAATGGACTCCTAGGAAGGTGGAAAATTCTACTGCTTGCTTCCATTAACTCGAAAATGGATATGGGTCTTTGAGTCAAGTTATGAACACATTCCAAACGATTTTTCAAAATTACTGGGGGGTAAAAACCTGGGATACAGTTTATTTGAAAAATCTGATCCCTTTGAGCTATAAACTAAAAAATTGGCCCGAATACTTATTTATATCTAAATAAACGATAAAAATCATAAGCATACATTTTCGAAATTATAAGAGGAAAGTACGATTTTCACGCGGACGAAGTCGCGGGCAGAAGCTAGTATATATTATAGCTGCGTGTGCGGTCACTCGCAAATTTATATAGATAATATGTCGTAATATGCCTTGCTAAGATTCATATTAATATATATTATATTAGCTACGTCTGTGACGGGCTTAATGAAAACAACTAGTCGCTCTCGTAATTACGTTACAACCCTAAGGTTGAATGACACTTGCATATTACAAAACGCCAAGATCTATCTGTGTGTCTATGTGACAGACCGTTTCAACCTTAGTGCAGATTTTTGTCAAAAGTAGTAAACTTACGAGGTCAGCTATCATCATTCTCGTGCCCCTTATTCTAATTTATTTGGGGTCGGCGCCTCATGTTTTTTCTTCCATACTTCTCTATTAGTCATCTCGGTAGCAACTTTGCATTCAAACTTATAATCAAAAGGGGGTGAGCCCTTTTGATTATAAGTTTGAATGCAAAGTTGCAGGAATTTTGGAGGAAAAACAATAGAATAAAAAAGTTGGGTTGTTATAAGATGGGTAGTTCGGTAAGTAGATCGTTAGTTACCCTTTACTTTAGGAGGCCGATCTTTATGATAACGATTGTCAGCTAGTTTCATTATTATTTTATCTGGCTTCTTGGAAACTTTACTTTTTATGTTACGAGTAAGTATATTATTATCTCTTTTTATGGAAAACTAGGAGGACTACACGAGTAAAATGGTGTAGTGGGCGATTTTATGTATGGTGAAAAGTAAAATAATGTAGGAAAGAAAAAATGAAAGAAATCTAATAAATCTGAACCTGAGTGTATAAAAATCTGAGATACTGTGCAAGAAAAATATTGTAAAAATACTATAGTAGAGATTTTTAAACTGCAAGGCTATGTTTACCAGCCTCTATAAATCTTCTATAGATATAATAAAATTGTAGAAAAGTGGTGTCTGTACAATGGAAATATATAAAAAAAAAGTAGCAGGGGTTGTTATTATATCGATGCCGAACCCGAAATTGTAATTAAATTTTTTTTGTCTGTTTGTCTGTTTGTCTGTTGGTCTGTTTGTCTATATGTTTGTGCACGCTAATATCAGAAACGGCTTATTCGATTTAGATGCGTTTTTCACTAATATATTGTAGTAAGCTTCACTTAACATTTAGTGTTTATTTCATGTCAATCGGTTCATAAATAAAAAAGTTATGTCAATTGAAAGAATCACGGCGAATATTTGTTAAGGTATTCAGCGAACGCACGTATCCTTGGCTATATAAAGCGCGCCTGAGTTTGTTTCGGCCTTTCTTCTCAGAGTAGTCAGATAGGAAAAGCCGAACTCATCAAGCTTAAATAATAATCTGATCCAGCCTGTCCCATCTTGCTGCCCTCTCCCAGCGACGCCCTAAGCCAAGGCTCGTACCCCACACAGGGGGTGTAGTCGCTTAGTATAAGTAGATAATTGCCCCTGGCTGGAGGCTTTTTTTTTTCGGGTGGGGAAATCATCAAATGACTCCTCCCGCTCTGGGTGGAGCGGAAGGGAGTGTCAGACTCTTACTGACTAAAACACACCCATGTTCCTTCCTTAGCCCTTTTTGTTCCGGGGTAGCGGTAAACCTTTCGGACAATCCCGCTGACCCGGCAGGCTTCGGCCCTGTCGGGCCCCTTCTCTGTTGCTGACATCTCTTTGAGGCGCGCGTGGAACACGTACGCGCCGTCCGGCACGGGCCTGGTCCTGATCGGACGGTGAGCTACCCATTAATCTCCGCCCGCACGCCCGCGCCTACGGTGGTCGGGAGTCGTCACGCGGCTCCCGACGCCCGGAGCGTCTCCCGCGGCAGCTGGGACGGGAGGCTCTCTCTCTAAGCCGTCCCGCCACCTCCTTCGCTAGCATGACTGCTTCGCAGAAGGAGGTGACTGCCTCCCACTCCCTCTCGCCTCGGACCATGGCTTGCACCAGGGCCGGACGCGAGAGGTCGCCGCCGCTGCCGATCGCCTCTACGAGGACACGGCGGTGCTCCACCCAAGCGGGGCAGAACTCCACCGTGTCCTCTGGGCGATCCTGGCAATGGTGACACCCGGGCGTTTCCTCCCGCCTGATGATGTGCAGGAACCTCCCAAAACTTCCGTGTCCGGTTAGGTTTTACTGGATTTTTGGGTATTTACTTATCTTAATTTTTATTTAGGGTTTGTATATAAATATTATAAGTATTTGGTATAGGTTATGCATTTATTTTCTTGATTTTCTTTATTAAGTATAAGTTCATTAGCTCAGGTTAGTAATTAATTTTTTTTGTTTTGTTTTATAAAGTTAGTACGTTTGGTTTACACGTCTTTACGTTACTGAATAAAGTTATTCAGTATATTTAGTTAGGCACGCATACGAGTCTCAAAATCCTGTTACAGGTCGTCCCAAAGCGGGCCTGCGGGCGGAGAGTAATGAGTAGCTCAGCGTCCGATCAGGACCAGGCCCGTGCCGGACGGCGCGTACGTGTTCCACGCACGCCTCAAAGAGATGTCAGCATCGAGGACGGGCCCCTTAGGGCCGAAGCCTGCCGGGTCAGCGGGATTGTCCGAAAGGGTTACCGCTGGCCCGGAACATAAAGGGCTAAGGACGGAACACGGGTGGGTTTTAGTCAGTAAGAGTCTGACACTCCCTTCCGCTCCACCCAGAGCGGGAGGAGTCATTTGATGATTTTCCATCCGCAAAAAAAAAAAAGGTCGTCCCAAAAAAATCACTCACGCAATAAGTACTTACAAAAATATAATAGCGTATGCAGTTGTAATACTGTTACTCTGACTTTCAGTAAAAGCCACGCAGAAATAAGAATCAATACAGAGAAAATGGAAGAGGGCACTTCAAATTTATGAAACAAGCTCTACTCTTCTTCCCGTTGGGGGAATTATCCAAACTAATGTAATAATTGTGCACACAAAAAAACTTGTTTGTAGTAAAAAGTCTCATATTGTACAGCCGTTCCACAGAAGATAATTTCCTGCATGTAGGAAGAACTACCTAATGAGTACTACTGATAACGCTTAACAGTGTACCCCAGTTCTAGGGTGACATAATTTAGATTGGTACCAATCAACAGACTAAGGAAAAGACAAAAGCTATGTAATTGTTACTATAATTAAATACTAGTACAGTCGGTGACCAACATTGTCTGACCCACCCAACATTGCCTGACTCACCGGCATATCTTGTTAAGCCATTTTAATCATTATCTTCTTGTCGTTAAAGTTGAAAAGCTTTTAAGTAACACGGCAATACTACACAATCTCTAATTTCGCGTATTCTCAACAAGTCATTGTGGCTTCGCGGTTCGATGCTGGATTGGCGACGAACAACATGTGGGTTCGAAAACACAGTCCATCTATTATCAATTTCTTTTTTTATTTGTTTTCATTTATGATTTCTACAATATTTCTTGCATTATTAAAGAACGACCAATATGGTTTTTGCCTAACAACTTATCTGGAAAACAAGTGGGTAAATTAAAAAAACAAATGAGTAGGACGAAGTAAAAGTTTACTTCGTGGGGTAGATGGATACTAAATTGATCTAAGTGACATAAGTCAGTCTACCTACGCCTAAACAGTGACTGTGCACAAACATTTCTAAAACGTTTGACGTAAATCGTGAAAAGTATTTTTGATGAATTTGGTGTAATCATAGATATCCGGTGGAGTCATGTCGCAACATAATGACTATACAAAACATTGCTCGCTGAATGTCGTCTATGGGAGCTGATGAATTGGTAGAAGTTGGTGATCGATTTAATAGTAGTCAGTATTTGGAGATTCTGCGTGACGTCCTGCTACCGACTGTGCGAATTGCCTATCCAAATACAGATATTTACTTCGTGCAAGATAACTGCTCCATCCACCGCGCAGGCATTGTGAAGAATTGGTTAGCTGCTCAAGAAGGTGTAACTGTTATTTACTGGCCATATAAAACTCCCGATTTGAACCCTATAGAAAATCTATGGGGTCAAATGATTTTAAATTGGGACACATCCAAAGTGCGAAATAAAAACAATTTGGCTGAGATCGTATCATCGACATAGGAGCACATGAGAGGCAAAGATTTGTGTTGGAACATGGTTTGCGGTATGCGTAGCCACTTACAGCAAGTTATAGAAGTATTTGGAGATTCTGCGTGACGTCCTGCTACCGACTGTGCGAATTGCCTATCCAAATACAGATATTTACTTCGTGCAAGATAACTGCTCCATCCACCGCGCAGGCATTGTGAAGAATTGGTTAGCTGCTCAAGAAGGTGTAACTGTTATTTACTGGCCATATAAAACTCCCGATTTGAACCCTATAGAAAATCTATGGGGTCAAATGATTTTAAATTGGGACACATCCAAAGTGCGAAATAAAAACAATTTGGCTGAGATCGTATCATCGACATAGGAGCACATGAGAGGCAAAGATTTGTGTTGGAACATGGTTTGCGGTATGCGTAGCCACTTACAGCAAGTTATAGAAGGAGACGGTGCGCCACTCCGCTACTAACTAATCTACTTATAAGTATTTTGAAACACATTATGTAAGTAAATGCTCAATTGAATGAATGCTAAACCATTAAAACTTGCAGATTCTGTGGTGATGTTATTGTTATAAATGATAATGCATTTTTCTATTTAAATAACATGTTGATTCACTACATAATTATACTTAGCTATAAATCTGTAAAACATTTCACAAATTCGTTCATTTTCTCGCATTTATACATCAATGTTTTCTCGGTAATAAACTTCCAATCATTAGCATGACTTTTTTAAATGTTTATAAATTGATAGGTTTGAATATGTTATTATAAAATGTAATACTTTTGAACTATGAGCATTTACTTACTTTATCTGACTTAGGTATGTATATTTTAATGAAATAATAAACATTTTTATTACTTGCAATGATTTTGTTTCATTCCTATACAAACTGCCCATTTAAAAAGATATTTCTCGATTACGTTCGTAAAAAAAAGTGGAAAAAAAGATAATAATTAAAACAAAACAGCACTACAAAAAGCTTAGTTAGGTTTTTCCTGGTTTCGAACGCAGACACCGACGACTATCGACCTGCCTAATTGACCACGAAACCAACTCAACTGTAGTAACACGTTTTGAAATTTGACCTTAGTTGGGATGATAGAAGCAATATTCTAAGAATTTGAACCATATCGTATATTTTCATAAAGTCCATTATCGCACAATCACAACCAGCTATTAAAATGAATCACGGAATTTAGCTATTAACCGTAGACAACTTTAAAATGTTACTGATGCGCGATATTTTTTTTTATTCATCCACCCTCGCCTTGGTTTTTTTTTAGTAGTCGTAGCCTTTCAACCTTAACAACAACAACATAATTATTAAAATCGCGTAACAAAATTAGTTATCGAAATGCTTGCACGGGGTATTCCAAATGTTCACGATAAGGTTCAAATTCGCTATCACTCAAGTGGGTCAGATAATGTTGGCCACCGACTGTACCAACCAGTTCAAATAATACGTATATACATACTTTGATTTACAAGATTTTGTCTGGACTTTAAAAGAGACTGTGACCTCTGAGTTTGTTTCGGCCTTTCTTCTCAGAGTAGTCAGATAGGAAACGCCGACCACATCTAGTTTAAAAAATATGATGACGTGTAAAAGTGTTTGTAAAAACCTACTTACAGAAAATAAATCATTTATCATTTATCATTTATCATTCATTTGAAATAAAATGTGGGTAATAAGTGAAAATAAAAAGTCACAATAACAGTAAACTGCTGTTTGATGTTATTGCAATGTTAATTAATAATAATATAATAATAACAGAAAGCTGCCATCTTAAACACCTGCAGAATAGTTAGGACATTCATGCAGTTAGAGGAAGAAAACAAACTAATACACACCACACGTTGCATTTACTTGGCTTTGTTGACCCGTAAATATAGCTAAAATCCCCCGACATAAAAAAATACCTAAACTTTTTTGGATTTGACAATGAAAGCACGCTGTCGCACCTGACTTCGCGTCTGACAGAGCTAGTATCAGTGATGAGCAGTTAAACTCTAGTCTACACGCACAACTTATAGTTCTCACGCACAGAAATACCGTTCCGAACTGATAGGCGCGTAAAAAAATTCGAAAAGTTCGTTGCGAAATCGAGTTTTATGAAAAAACCACTGCATAATTCAATTATAAATAAAGTTTATTAAACTCTTCAGTAACTGAGCTTTGTCGGTACGGACTTGGATTTAAAAAATTTACAGTTCTTTTATTACTTATTTACACCCAAAATTACGTTAAAAATAGCAAGAAAAACGAATCTTTGTTGGCTCATAACTTATTAATGGTTTTTTATTTTACTATTCTGTTTCCATACAGATGCAATTAATAATAAGTCAAAACGATATCATGTTTAACTTTGGGTGCATAATGTCAAACAGTGAAGTAATACTCTCCCGAAATTTGTTTGGAAAAAATATCGACTAGTGGCCATAAAAGCCTTCTTGTCCGGTATGTCATGAAGTTCATCGGATAACAGAGTGCATTAAATTCCAAGAAATGAGTCTGAATAGTAGATTGAGTGAAGCCTTAAAGTTAAATCTTTGCTCAAATTGTTTACGTAGGGGTCATAATGCTGAGAAGTGTCGCCTCGGCACCTGTCAAATCTGTAAACAAAAACCTAATACACTATTACATAAAAACTCTGAAACAAATTGTAATGTTCGCTGGGTTAATAAAACACAGTTTGACAGATCACTAAGGTGAAAGTAGTCTATGAATACCCAGAGAGCGTGTGCCTTCGCCTATTCGGGTAAGCGATTGACACGCCAATGGCTTTTATTTTTGCCTTTATTTTTATTGAATTGAAATGTTTGTTGTTGTGATGTTTATTGAAATATTGAATTGATTCTAGTCGCCCATTCCAAAAGGTAGTTTTCGTATGGAGAAGAATGGGCAAGAAACTCCACCGTTACCCTTTTAAAATGTTTTACAAGGTCTTGTATTCATAATGTAATTATATGTTAAGACGATGCACCTAGAATAAAATTAGTCTACCACAAAAGGTAAAAAGAATTAAAATGAAGCAATGACAGGTAAATCAATTATGTGATAGATACATGGTGCTCACATATTTACAAATTGTTTACAAATATTGTAAAAGTAGATGATTTTCCTAGAATTTTCGCTTTGATAAATCCAATTTAATGGAGTGTTACAGGTTGCGGATATGTAAGAAACTTGAAGTTACAAGTAGTAATTTTTTGCGGATTGCGGTTAGGAGAATGATTTTAAAGCACTATAAATAAAATAAATAAATAAATTCTTTATTTCACCAAAAGCCATTTCATAACAATATTCAAAGACAAGAGAGCGTCTACGCTCTCTTGGCTTATAACTAGGTCACAATAATTTTAATACTCTGACTCCTAAACTAGGTGTAGGTGCCTGTGTCTTAGGAGTCAGTGATTATTCGTTACAAACAAAGCCATATTATACTAAAACGGGACGTTTCAACAATAAGTAAATGGTGTAAAAGAAAAACAGTATATAATTTATGTAAGGGAAACACAAAAGAAAGACGTGTGTGGAGTGGCGAATTAATGTAAGGTCTGAGTGTATGTGTAGTGAGTAAGTGTAGGATGTATCGTATGTGTGTAAATGTAGTGAGTAGGTGTAGGGTGGGTGTAGTGAGAAGAGTGGGGTGTAGTCAGTGCATATCCGTTCAAGTTTAAAAAGATTTAAGTAGTTAATTTTCATTGTAAATTACCCAGTAGAAGATCCTCAGTGTTATCATAACTCAGTGTTTGGAGATAATCTCTAAGTAAGTTTTTGTCTGTGTGGTGCCGGACTTAAAGAATTGCACCACCCCTTACTTCCCGTGGGTGTCGTAAAAGGCGACTAAGGGTCTTACCGGAGAATGGGCAGCAGCGTCCTCTATTTATTCCAGGGCACGAATAAATTTTTAACTTTTTATTTAGGAAGTTGTACACTTTAATGCTATTAACGTAGAATTGGCGTTTGGCAAAGGCAGTTTTGTGGCGCTCATGAGGGAAAACGTTATGCTTAAGTCTTCCAGTCGGTTCCTTTGGAGGGCGGACAGAGTGTTTGCGTAGGGTCGCCAGGAGCACATTAAGTTGCCTTACTGTGAGAACCTTGCAATCGGAATAGAGCTGCACAGTGGGGTATCTACGTGGACGAGAGAGCATTACCTTAAGGACAGCTCTCTGGGCTCTCTCAAGGCGGACAAATACATTTTGGATGGCACCACCCCAAATATAATAATAGGTCAAAATATACTAGTTTAAGCGTGTCGTTATCAGCAGAGTTTCTCAACTTCTTGAATACATATATTAGCTTACGTATGCGGGACGTGACTTTGACTATATGGGGGTGCCAGATAAGATGCTCGTCAATGAGTACTCCTAGATACTTTACACAAGTGGATTTGGCAAGGCAGAGGCAGCTACACTGCGTTAAGGAACCGCAAGTGACCGAATTGCAAAGGGAACGTATACCGATTTATCGACATTTAAAGTGAGCAATTTATTAGCCAGACATTTCATTACGTGGGACAGCGCAGCCTCGGCGTGTTGGTATGTCTGGGGCCAGTCATAACCATCTACAATAAGGGCAGTGTCATCCGCGTATGTGTATATCTTACAATTTTCAAGAGGCAGTTTGCAGAGTTCATTTATATAAATGAGAAAGAGAGTAGGCCCTAGAATGCTGCCTTTTGGAACCCCGTATGTGATTGGAAGCTCGTCACTTTCGTATAGGTCGGCCTATTTTTACTATTTGGGTACGATGGCTGAGATAGTCTGCGAAGTTTTTCAATGGGTGTCCACGTATTCCAATGCTTTCCATTTTACTCAATAAGGCTGGGGCAGAAACGGTGTCAAATGCCTTTTACAGATCAAGGAAAATTCCCAGGCACTTGTGTTTACTATCTAGCGTCCTAGCCACGTGATTAGACAAATCCATGACTGCGTCTTCGGTACTAACTCCTTTTCTGAAACCATATTGGTTATACACTAAGATGTTGTTTGCGTCGAGAAAACTGGTCAGGTTCTTATACAGTATTCGTTCTAATATCTTTGACATTGCTGTTAAAATCGAGATTGGACGGTAGTTATTGACATCGTCTCTGCGCCCAGACTTGTGAATAGGGCGAACTACTGCTTTTTTAAACGCCTTTGGAAAGACACCTGCACTTATAGACAAGTTACAGATATGTGTAATAACCGGAACTAATACGCATCTCGAGGCCTTTATTATTTTAGACGGTATACAGTCTGAGCCAGTAGCACAATCAGTCCTAAGACCCAAAATAATGGAGTCAACATCGCTTTCGGTTACCTCAAGGAATTTAACTACACGACTCAGAATTCGACACATAACTGTGTATCATTGAGGGTGGTTTAAATTTTGAAGCCAAGTCACTGCCTACATTAGCAAAAAAGTTGTTGACGTGATTAAGCGAGGATTTTGGATTATCAGTTAAATGTAACAGGTCAAAAGAAGTTGAAGACTGAGTTTGAAGATTCGAGACTTTCTTTTAATAACATTCCAAGTAGCTTTAACATTATTTTTTGCGTAACGAAACTGTTCCTTTTCATACGAGCGTTTAAGTTTTCTCAGCAGGGAGTTACAGAAACTGCGATAGCGAGTGTAGGTTATTCTTAATTAATATTAAGAATCACCTTCACTCGCTATCGCAGTTTAACCTAATGGTTATGTTCCGACTTTTTGAGTTTAACATGCATGCGTGTCGTATACAGCGGAGTAACCCCGGCGTGATCCAGGGCTTCAAATTACGTTCTCTTCTTGGAACAGTATGTACCCGAGTGTGCTTTATGACAATAGAGGAGAGATTACCTATTAACGCATCTGCAGCATGGGTTTTGATATTCTCAATAGCGGACGCGTAGTCTATTTTTGATCTAGTGCGGGTCACATCCAAGTTGGCACTCCTGGTTTGTAAAAACAGAAGCAGCGGGTCGTGATCAGTTATGGATGATTCAATAACGAAAGTCGTAGCTGGTTTATTTGTTTTGAGTAAAATGTGGTCTAATCAGTTTTTGAGCCGTGTCGGAAACAGATGAGCTGGGAGAAGTCCGTTAGACGCAGCACAGGTTAAATACTCATCTGAGTGACTATCAATGTTGTCGATCTTAGTATCAATGTTCATATCACCGATCAGGACTACGGAAGGAGTTGTTAGTTTGAGTACGTTATCGAGGCTATCAATGAAGTTGTTAATGCTTTTAAAACAAGGAGGGCGATAAATAGCCACTATTGTAACTTCCTCTATGCGACAAATGAGACAGTTCGCGTCAGCAAAATGTGGTTCCCTAACGTCAGCGTTAAGGGAAGATCTAACGTAGATAGCACACCCGTCATTTTGGTTGAATGTGTTTTTAGTATGGTATGATGTGAAGCCGTCCAAGGTCGGCAAGTGTAAGACTTTGCTTAACCCACACTCGGTGAGAACGAGCACGTCGCACTGGAAACCCAATAATCGCATAAGCACTGTAACTTCATCGAAATGTTTAGAAATACTTCGTATGTTTAAATGTAATATTATTAAACCTTTTGTCGGGTCCTTTATAAACTGCGCGTAACTCTCTGCTTGACACTTGAATGATGTAGAAACATGAAGCGCGTCTATTTTATTATTAATAATATCTAGATTAGTCATTTGTAATTAGGATATTAAGCAAGAAAGTTGAGCAAAGAGGCAGGAAAAACATTGAAAGATAATCGCAACGTATTATGAATGCTAGTGTAAAAATAATTGTTTGTGTGCGCTGTTTAGTTGTATGTAAAGTGTAACAGATAGCTGTAGGTAAAAGTGTATTGTGTGGTGTAAAAGTTAATTTTAAAACTCTCATTACAAATAAACAAAGAATGGTTACAGAGATATGAACATTCTGTGATAGTCAAATCGTGTGATTTGTGTTCTCAAGGTTACTGAGGCATTTTTTTGAGTTCACAAGAGTCTGTTTCTCACCCTCCATCTTGCGCAGGAATATATTGCCATTTGAGATCCAGCAGAACTTATGGTAGGAATTTTTGTTGGCGATCTCTCTAGCTAGGTAGAAAAGCTTTTTGGTGCTTGCTGGTAGGTGTTCAGAGAGGCACACAGGTTGGCGATCACCAGGCAAACCAAAGACAGCGGTGCTTAACTTGTCGTCTTTTCCTCTTCCTTTGTTGTTCGCACGGACCGCCGACAGAAATGTCTCCTTAGTTTGCACAGTCGAGAATTCTGCTATTATTGGGCATGGGGAGGTTCAGGTGGTAGATTTCCCTGGAAGACGATAAATATCACGCAGCTCTGTTTCATCAATGCGTACACCGATAGCCGTGCCTACACCACACACCGTTTTGATGAGACTGGTGCAAGATTCGGTACTTACTTGCGGGATGTTACGCAATTCTATGGCAGAAGATCTCGACTTATGCTGAAGATCTACTATTTTCCGCTCAAGAGATTCAATGTAGGTTTGCTGCTCGCGTCGCTCTTTCCTCAATATTTCAACTTCCAACTTCATATCCTCGATCTGTTTATTAAAAAATTGAATCGACTGAACGATACCAGCGTTTGATTTATGTATTTCTGTGTTAGATGCCTGTATTTTACTATTTTGAATTTTAATGTCTTTTATGTTCGAAAAGAGCTCAGCTATTAAAGTTTTATGGTCCGCCAGTAGTTACGCAATTCTATTATCCTGCTCTTTCTTCCACTTTGCAAGAATATCTTGCAAAAGAACTATGTATGTAATGTAAAATTTTATGTTTTTGTTCTGTAAACTTTTTGTTTTGTAATACTATGTTTATTGTTTTGTTTTAATATTGTAGAATAAGCTCAACAATACATCCAACAACTAGATACGGTGGCACTACCACGATAGTTTTTTGTGCATAAGCCAAAGTTGACAACCATAGCGCGACCGCCGAGCGTAGGTATGAAAACATACAAACATCCGAACATAGTACCTCCTCCTTTTTGTGAAGTCGGTAAAAAGTGAAGTACATACATGTGATTGCCTTCTGTACTCTCTGTATTTTGTGCTTTAAGGCTCCTTAAAACGGGTGCGACACGACACGCGACACAAAGGCACCGCAAGTCGCGCAATGAGCGGTGCATTTGTGTCGCGCGCGATTATATCGCGTGTCGCGCCTGTTTATAGGACCCTTTAATTTGCGATCTTATAGTGAATTTACCATTTACTTAATGACGGTATTTAGTAAGAAGAAATGCAGTTAGCTTGCAACACAATTGTACGCAAATGAATAAATATGAGAAACACTTTTACGTTGCGAGAAAAACCACTGACTAACACTTGTGAAAGAAAGGAAAAAAAATGCACGTGCAATAAGCAAGCATGGACGCTAGCCGGCGCTCGATGAAATTCACACACTATTCACACAATTGATAGCTAGGAAAGGAAATAGGTGAATAGAAAGGAATAATAAGCCAACTCCCCTGTGTACGTCCTTCTTCTAGTGTATTGTGCATGCCATGCAGCGCGGCACCAGCGAATAGCTCACCCAAGCCCAAGATTCCAGAAAAGTGACGGCACCGTGCACTTGTTATTCCAACCAACATAATTTTTCTTCAAGGTTCTCTCCGCGGTCGCCAATTGTCGGAGCTGATGTTAACGAGCAGCTCGTGTTGAGTTGGTCGGGTTTTTCATAAATATAAAAGGCTTCCATACAAATATTTGTAGCCGCCGCCGCTGACAAAACCTCAATAGGTTATGGGCCCAGACCACGCGGTAGAACATTGTTGAATCTGGTTGGATTTATCAGTAAGTCAATCTGTGTTGTACTTCGTAGCAACGACTAATGAACGCATTCATTATAACTTTGGATGGTAATAAAATCCTTTTAATTTGTACTATTTTATACCACTGATTATAAATTTTATACCTCTCAATTATCGTAGATATTTAGGTCGTGCTGGCTAGATTGCCACGTTAAAATTCAGCTGGCATAGAAGTTGATGAACTCCCAGCATGCCTAAAAATTTGTACTCATTATGTATTCCTATTTCATTACTGCTAAATTGTCGTAAATACATTTTTTGCCTATAAACCTATATATGATTTTTATACAACGAGTACAAATCTTAAGGCATGCTCCCGTTTCATCAACTTCGATGCCAGCTGAATTTTAACGTGGTCGTGCTGGGAAGCAATCTTGCTAGCACAACCTGAATATCTACGATAATTGAGAAGTATAAAATTTCTAATTAGTGGTATAAAATAGTACAAATTAAAAAGATTTTATTACCATCCAAAGTTATAATGAATGCGTTCATTGGTCGTTGCTACGAAGTACAACACAGATTGACTTATTGATAAATCAGCTACGTTGGGAACAGCTACGTTGTCCAATGGATTAACTAGCGAGCTTGTGCGGACGAGGCTAATACAGGAAGACATGAGAAGATCTTCTGGTGGAAATGATGTTTTGCAATCCGCACTAGCTATCAAAAAGAAAATAATTTGCCACTTTTGCAAGAAAGAAGGAAACATCAAAAGCAAATGTTATAAATTCATGAAAAATAAGAAGAATAATTTCAAAACAGATACTGGTAATAGTGTTCTAGTGGCTTTAAGTGCCGGCAATTTTGTGAAAAGTGACTGGTTGGTAGATTCGGGGGCAACGGCCCATATGTGTAACAATGTTAGCATAATGAGTAACTTTAATGTTTGTAATTTTAATGGTGTAACTGTAGCAAATAATGATAGTTTGCCCTGTATTGGTACTGGAGATGTCACATTTCAATTGAAGAATGGCTGTGTGTGTGTATTGATTGGTATTTTAGCACACACAAAAAAAATAACTGAAAAATGCTTCACCAATAGGATTTGATACGATTAACTTAACGGTTAACTGTCCATTAAGTTATCCTTTTATTAATCTACCAAAGTGGCCATTTCAGGCCCCCAGATGTTTTATATGTTGTAAAAGCCACTCGACAAATTTAATGTCAGTTAGCAAATTATGCGAGAAGGCTTTATCGGTATGATAATAAAATGTGCCTTATTCTTCGGGATGACACTCTTGTTATGGCTGCCAATGCTGCTGAGTATTGTCAGTTGTGTTGCCTAGCAATACTGACTGTTGATAAGTATTTCTAAAATTATTCGTTTTTATATTATGAGTCCAATATACTTTTTCTACCGTTTCTCTTATTAAACTGCTTTTCTTATATCCTCGCCACCTAACTTTAACATATTTGACAGCTGTGTATTGCGTCAATGTTGCGTTGGGATAGTTTGTTGATTGTGATTTTTCCAATAACAACAGTGTAACTTTTTAGAAATTGTTTTGCGTTTTAAGTAGTTTTCTGTCTGTCATAAGAGTATAATATGACACGATAAGCAGTATCATATAGTGTTTTATGTAATTCTCATAAAAAACAACTAAAACGACTAGACGAGATGAGCGTTGGATGATGCGTTATACGGACAAAGCGTTTTCTATGAATGAATACGAATTTAAAGCAAATTATAGAGTGAGCAAGGATTTTATTCCTCTTTCGTATTACATAACAACATTTTAATCCTATCTCTATACAGTAAAATCTTTGTAGAACATTAACTCGGTAAATTTTTTTCATTATACAAAATTCTTTCTATCTCTAAAACCCGTAGACCGACTAGAATATCAGAGAAATTCAAAGATTTGTAATGTGATGTCGAAACAAACATATTTTTGTGCGCTTGCATTGCAAACGCTGGCTAAACCTTACGAGATAGATCAAATTAATGTACAGTTGCCAGCACATCAACTTACCCCACTTTGACCTTGAACGCGTTATGAGCAACAACAGCGAGAATCGTGCGAAAGAGATATATAGCTTTTTGTCGTCCTTACTTGTAATGTTTCGTGCTGCAGTGCGTACAGTCGGTGACCAACATTGTCTTAGTCAAGTCGGCATATATCTTGTTAAGCCATTTTAATCATTATCTTCTTGTCGTTAAAGTTGAAAAGCTTTTAAGTAACTCGACAAAAACAAGTGGGTAAATTAAAAAAAACTATAAGTCTTCAAATGAGTAGGTCGAAGTAAAAGTTTACTTCGTGGGGTAGATGGATACTAAATTAATCTAAGTGACAAAAGTCAGTCTACCTACGCCTAAACAGCGACTGCGGCGCACAAACATTTCTAAAACGTTTGAAGTAAATCGTGAAAAGCATTTTTAATGAATTTGGTGAAATCAAAGCGTCATGTCGCAACTTAATGACTATACAAAACATTGCTGGCTGGATGTTGTCTATAATATTAGTCAGTATTTGGAGATTCTGCGTGACGTCATGCTGCCGACTGTGCGAATTGCTTATCTATCCTAACACGGATATTTACTTCGTGCAAGATAACTAACTGCCCGATCCACCGTGCAGGCATTGTGAAGAATTGGTTAGCTGCTCAAGAAGGTTTAACTATTATTTACTGGCCATCTAAAACTCCCGATTTGAACCATACTTATAAAAAACCTATGGGGTCAAATCTTTTTAAATTGGGACAAATCCGAAGTGCGAAATAAAAACAATTTGGCTGAGATCATGTTATCGACATGGGAGCACATGAGAGGAAAAGATTTGTGTTGGAACATGGTGTGCGGTATGCGTAGCCGCTTACACAAGCTAAAGAAGAAGACGGCGCGCCACTCCGCTACTAACTAATCTACTTATAAGTATTTCAAAACACACTATGTAAGTAAATGCTCAATTGAATGAATGCTAAACCATTAATGGCTAATGTTGCAGATTATGTGGTGATGTTATTGTTATAAATGGAAATGCATTTTTCTATTTAAATAACATGTTGATTCACTACACATAATTATACTTAGCTATAAATCTGTAAAACATAACAACAACAACAATCGATAAGAAACTTCCAAGCATTAGCAATGACTTTTTTTAAATGTTTATAAATGGTTAGGTTTGGATATGATATTATAAAATGTAATAATTTTGAACTATGAGCATTTACTTACTTTATCTTACTTTAATGAAATAATAAACATTTTTATTACTTGCAATGATTTTGTTTCATTTCTATACAAACTACCCATTTAAAAAGATATTTCCCGACTTCGTTCGTTAAAAAAAAAAGAAAAAGCAAACATAATAATTAAAAACAAAACATTGCTAACAAAAAGCTGTGTCTATGTTTCTCCGGGTTTCGAACGCAGATAACGATGAATTTCGAGCTGCCTTAGTGACCATGAGACCAACCGAACTCTTGTAATATGTTTTGAAATTCGACCTTAGTTGGGATGATACGCGCAATATTCTAAAGAATTTAAACCATATGGCACATTTTCATAAAGTTCATTATCGCACAATCACAACCAGCTATTTAGATAATGAATCATGGAATTTAGATATTAACAGTAGACAACTTTAAAATGTTACTGATGCGCGATATTCCTTTTTATTCATGCACCCTCGCCTTGGTTTTTTTTTTAGTAGCCGTGAACATGATAATTGGCTGCCAATTATTAGTATGCGCAACCATTGGGTGATTTTAGAAACGTTGAAAACTCCACCAATCATACCAAGGATACTTTCTTTCTAACACTATACAGCGCGTCGTAGTTATAGATATGTATAGAGTTTACATTGATGTGCTGCAGTCTGTACTACGGAATTGTATATCTTAAAAATATTAATAAAAAAATCCGGGATGGTATATGTTTATCTTCTAAGGATAACCCACAGTAACTATTTTTATCTTTTACATATTACAAAAGAAATATGGATACTACCAAGCTATTTTAAACAATACAGTATTATTCCTTATCCAATTAAATACATTAAATACGTTGTGCATTTCATGGAGATCAAAATTGCCCTTGACGGCAAATTTACGCATATCATTAAAATGGATATCTTAGAAGATAACAGAGATTTAATAAAAAGCTGGGACAGAGCGGCTGGCGGCGGCGCCGGCGCGCGGTGGGGCAGTACGAAGTTCGCCGGGTCAGCTAGTATTCCTATAAACAAAAGCCGCGTTTTCAAGTTACTTACGTAATTATATAATTTTTCAATTCTCAAAAATTCACGTTAAATAT
Organism: Mesoligia furuncula; assembly: GCA_916614155.1. Lineage (NCBI taxonomy): Eukaryota > Metazoa > Arthropoda > Insecta > Lepidoptera > Noctuidae > Mesoligia > Mesoligia furuncula. The sequence goes on from OU744813.1 coordinate 11,707,550, forward strand.
TCCTATCGGATTCTAATACGATAACTAATAATAAGAACAAGCTAGAAAGCTTAAGAACATTACACACTTAAAATCTAATTAGAAAATTAAAATCTTACTCAGAAAAACAGCATTATTTAAACTCCCACGCTACGTGCGCCCGGAGCGCGGATAGGGCCTTAACTATTGTATTCTCACTATCACTTTTGCACTTATTCTAACTGATTTGGTATATAACTCAGTCATGTTCACTATTCACATGAGCACGTTCGGTGTTCGTTAAAAAAACATGACTTTGTGTAGAATTTTTATAACCCCCGACGCAAAAACGACGGGGTGTTATAAGTTTGACGTGTCTGTGTGTGTGTGTGTGTGTGTGTCTGTCTGGGGCATCGCAGCTCCCGAACGGATGAACCGATTTTGATTTTGTTTTTTTTTTTGTTTGAAAGGTGAATTAGTCGGGAGTGTTCTTAGCTATGTTTGATGAAAATCGGTCCAAGATGGCCGCCTCCACAAATGGCGGATTACATATTTTTTCACAACTCCCTTAATATGGGTATCAAATGAAAGGGCTTGAATAGTAGAATACTATACACTATGATAAACAAATCCAAGATGGCTGCCACCACAAAGTGGCGATTTACATTTTTTTTTTTTCACAACTCCCTCAATATGGGTATCAAATGAAAGGGCTTGACTAGTAGAATGCTATACGCTATTACAAATTTCAAATCCAAGATGGCCGCCACCACAAAATGGCGATTTTTTTTTTTTTTCAATTCCTTCAATATAGGTATCAAATGGAAGGGCTTGACAAGTAGAATACTGTACACTATATTGAAAGGTGGTGTCTGTGACTGTCTGTGTGGTGCCGGACTTAAAGAATACCACCACCCCATACTTCCCGTGGGTGTCGTAAAAGGCGACTAAGGCGCGTACCGGAGAATGGGCAGCAGCGTTCTCTATGCATTCCACCACCATACCATACTGCGATCGCCAACCCGCCTGCCAAGCGTGGCGATTATGGCAAACCCCCCGTTTTAGGGGAGGCCTATGTCCAGCAGTGGACGTCTTTCGTCTGAAATGATGAATGATGATATTGAAAGGGAATGAGGAATATTAACTAACGAAAAGAAAACTAAAAACTTGAAAATATTTTTTTTGTCTGATCAATGCTCTAGAATGATGAGGAAAGTGGACTGATGACTGGTACCTACGACCACTGAGTTTGATTATCTATGTTCTATGTTATGGGTTTGGTTTCCGCACTTAGTCCTGCAGTGGACCATTGTGCGTGCTGAGTTTGACTATTTTTATTACGAATGGAGTTATCCTACTTAAAAAGCGTAGGTATTTCTACATCAGATAGTGTCACAGTCCCATTTTATAAACTAGATCTGAAATACCTAAGATATCTAATAGCTATGAAATACTTGTACGAAAATTGAATAACTAAAGGAAGAACTAGAAAAAGGATAGGTATAATAAAACAAAAAAATCTGTTTAGTCTTAAAAAGTATTCTTCAACTATAAATTAATAATTATTTTTTGACAGATAAAAAACCTGAATAAACACCAAATTACCTGAATCTTAAAACGCAAGAAAATAAAAGAAATGAAATACAAAAATTAAGAAATCCCTACAAAAAGCATGAAATAAAAATTAAATTAAAAAAATTTAAAACCCCCGACACAAAAAAATAATAAAATTAAATGTAAGTAATTGGAAAAGGATCAAATAATTTAAAAACCCCCAACTTAAAGAATTTAGGTAACGAGACTAAAACAGATAAATTCATATGGAAGTCCGGGGACCGTTCTGTGGAACACCTTCTATGCTAAGAGGTCCCCCGACTGCCATATGAATTTATCTGTTTTAGTCTCGTTACCTAGATTCTTTAAGTTGGGGGTTTTTTAATTATTTGATCCTTTTCCAATTACTTACATTTAATTTTATTATTTTTTTGTGTCGGGGGTTTTTTAAATTTTAAATTTAATTTTTTGTACATTTTGTTGGTTTGGTACGTAGTGTAGTAGTTTCGGGGACTTCGGGGACGCCATGGTTTCAATCAACCATTGTTGCAAACAGAAGAACGATACACACTCTCGACTGTGAATACATACAATAAATTATGATGAGTACTAACAATGACAACTGTCCTGTCAGTCAAACGTTAGCGTCACTGGCTGATGGAGATAGAGGCAAGGTTGCTACAAAAAAATTAAATTTATTCTTCCGTAAACTTAAAACTTGTATCATCTATAAATACAAGATTGTGACTATGATGTTCGCAGTTTGTCGCTAAGTTTGCAAAATGTCTGTTATAGTGCTGTTAGTGATATTTATATGCGCAGTAATAGCTGCATGGTCATGGTTGACACATTATCCCAACGCGCCCCCTGACTGTCCTGGGGCACTACCAATCATTGGACATTCATACAAGGTCTTAGGGGATCGAAAACGTGAGTAAATGGTGTTATTTTTAAACAGCCTCGTTTGAATGCGTTGTCTCGAATGGTGTATTCTTTAGCAGGGGCATGGGTTGGAGTGTACAATGGCGCGAGGACATAGAATATTTTTCGAAATATTCGTTTTTTTCGGAAATTTCCCAATTTTATTGCAGTTTCGGGTTAACCTTGACCATAGAAACTATTTAGCTTCTGGGAAGCATGGCCCTACGACACACCGTTTCCGAATTCTGGGCGTCCGAATTTTATTTTATTTTGATGAGATGTCAATATTGGGAATTCACAGTTAGGAAACATAAGTATTCTAATTATCAATATAAGAAGCTAAGAAGACATAATTAAGAGAGTATAAAAGCGTAAAAAAGAGTATTTGGTGTCGTAACGCCAACATCTCCCTTCTCGCAGTTTGGCGCTGATATCTGCAATTGTCTTGATACAATGAACAAGTGCTACTATCCAATCACCAAACGAAAGGTCCTATTCGAATAGTTTAAAGAGGAATTTACATATACATACAGTCCCCGGCACGTAACTTGGCAAGAGTCGCTAGATGCGTTTTTCCTTTATTTAACTTTCTTGTAAACAGACATGTTTAAAAATAATCTATGGCAATAACCATAGTATAATGACAAACAATAAAAGTGACCATTTTCTTGTTGCACTAAGTGTGCATGCGCTAACTTACTCCCACTACGCCAAAACATTGTCAACTTACGTGCCGGCGACTGTAATCAACCTTGATTATGTAACTATTTAGTTGGATAAGCATTCATATCATGATACGAATGTCATCATCTTTCGATTCTACTCGTGTTTTGATTGATTATTTGAACAAAAAACGGTTATTGTGACCTAACTATAATAGTTAGACATATATTCACAAACGTTGCTTAAAGGACTTTGTTCATTTTCGGCTTCGCGTGAACACGATGCTCGAAAAGAAACAAATTAATTAAAAATCATGTTTAGTTTTTAAACGCTTATTTATTCTATACTTTTGTATCAACTTGCGCCCACGAATAGTGTATTTAATAGTATATTTCAATGTCAGTTGTCTTGTCACTTCAAGTCACTTGTCATTCACTGTTTCTTGGCAACGTAAATATTGTTTTTTTCGTTTTGGTAATTTTTCAAGTATTTTTTTAAACGGTATTCCACTCGAAAGGGTGGATCAATTTAAGTATCTAGGGCATTTAGTTACGACCGACCTCAAGGACAATGCTGACATGGAGAGGGAGCGGAGGGCCTTGTCGGTGCGGGCGCTCGCACGCAGGTTTTCGCGCTGTTCGAGAGAGGTGAAGATAACGCTCTTCAGGGCGTACTGCACATCCCTCTACACGTGCAGCCTGTGGGCGAAATACACGCGTGCATCGTATGGGGCCCTCCGCGTCAAGTACAATAACGCGCTCAGGGCTGTATTGGGGCTGCTTCGCTACTGCAGCGCCTCAGGTATGTTCACTGAGGCGCGCACCGATTGCTGCCACGCGACTATGCGCAAGCGGGGTGCGTCCCTGGTGCGTAGGGTGTGGGGCAGCACCAATGCCGTCCTGGCGATGATCGCGGACCGGATGGACTGCCCATACATTCGGCACTGTTGCAATAGGCATGTTGCCGGCAGCAGGGCCGGTTAGATATTAAGTCTTTTATTTTGTTTTCATTTTTATTTTTTATTAATATGTACTTTATTTTTATTATCCTTTTAATTATGTTTTATTGTGTGTGTGTACTCTCAACATATGAGTTATGGTTGCTCGAAATAAATGTATTTTATTTATTATTTAATACTAACGTCACATTGACAGACGGTCGTAAAACAGTAAAGCCAATCTCTAATATCAAACTTCTAAAAACATAACTAAGATTTCTTTACGCTGGACAGTACCTAATTGAAGTATTTATACAGACGACATTTTTAAAATCTTCAAATGCAAATATCTCAGCTTCGATATCACTTAGGACAAAAATAGTTGAACACATAATATGTGTACTTAACACAGCATAACAAAGTAACATGAAAATTATAGGTGGCCAATTACGAGTTTATATCTGACATATTGACCCTGGGTCAACATATCAGATATAAACACATAATTGTTCATGATTAAGCAATCTTCCATTAAGTCAAGTCTATTATATTTGTTTGGCTTCTTTTTTATGGTGATAGCGAAATATTTTTTTATTGGAAACTCTAATCGCTTAAATCGGAAAGTTATATTTCTATTATTCCCAGGGCGATCATTCTCAGGATCCCCCTGGGAATGATGGGCATAAAAACCAACTGACCTGCTGCTGGTCTTGTAAGAAAAGTACACTCGGTCATTATTATTTCCATTTCGTAGTGATTTTACTAGTTGTCTAGGTCCATTGCGTAAATGTTCAATGTTCTTAGCGCAGTTCAAAAAAAAACACATTTTTTGGTATTCCTTGAGGAAGTATTTTAGGGCCCACTCTGTTTTTGATCTACATAAATGACCTTTGCAATCTAAAGCTAGAGCATGGCACTATTATAACTTACGCTGACGACACTGCTTGACCCTTTTTTCGGCTGACTCAGAAAACGAAGTCTATAATCTTGCGCAACACGGATTCAACATTGTAAATAAATGGCTTCAAATTAACTCCCTAACCCTAAACGCAGTTAAGACTAAGTTTTCGATAAGTTTTCGAACATTAAGTTTTCGATGCGCAAGCAAATATCGAAGATCCCCTCAGCGTTGCATGCTCATTGTTGCCCAGTCCCTGCAGATAGCCAGAGTAAGTGTTCAAATATTAAAAACACAGATAAAATAAAATACCTGGGTATTATAATCGATGAAACCCTTTCCTTCAAACCACATGTGGAAGCTCTAAATAATAGAATTCGTAAACTGATTCGTATTCAAAAAGATACGATTTATTGCAGATCCAAAAATAATTAGGCAAGTATACTTTGCTCTTTGTCAGTCAATTTTGACTTACTGTATTACTTCATGGGGTGGGGCGAGTAAAACTTTGTTATTACCCATTGAAAGAGCTCAAAGAGCTATTATCAAGGTGGTTACTTGCCGCCCTTTTCTTTTCCCCACTAACATCCAGTTCGACAGTTATTTATAATGAGCACTGTACTAAAACAACACGCAGCGCTTCCATACAGCACTGAATTTTCAAAAAGGAAACGGAAAGATATAGTTTGCCCTCAAAAAAGTACAAAACATGCTTTCACAGCCAAATTTTATATGTACCTCGGACCGCTACTCTATAATAGGCTTAATGATAAAGAAAACATCTACTCCTTAAATCATAGTAACTGCAAGAAAATCCTTATGGAGGCTCTTCAAACGATGTCCTATGAAGAAACAGAAAAGTTATTACTTGTGCTAAAGTAAATATTTGTATGTTAATTTTCGTATGTTTGTATTATATAATTTTAGACACCATATGTACCAATAAGATAAATAATATAAGTATGTGATTATTTAATCAATTAATGTTACCTCCAATCGCCTGAAACACATGATTACCTAGTTCTGGCTCAAATCATGGATGAACTCGATATAGATTTAAGAAAAACTGTATTTAAAGTTAGTCTTCTTTTTTTTTTTTGATTAATTTTATTATTATTATTTTTGTACGGATTAGGCATATTTAGGTTTCGTAATAAAATTATTGGCATTCTATGTTCTTCTAGTAACATTGCTGTTTTACTAAATCGAGATGCCTTATTTTTGTACATTATGTGGGTTTCGTGCGTAGTGAAGTAGGTTCAGGAACTTCGGGGACGGCATGGTTTCAATCAAACGTTGTTGCAAACAGGAGAACGATAGACACAATGAATACATACAATGAATTACGATGAGTACTAACAATGACAACTAACTACTACTAACTTGGCCATCGCATGAAAACACAATGTATCTCACAAGTAATACATATTAAATTAAATTAGATTGTTTAGTGCGATTGCCAAGTCAATATATTTATTTAAAACATAAAAGGGAATCCCAACTCAGCCCCTGAAGTTCCTGGGGCACTTCCAATCATTGGACATTCACACTAGATCTTTGGGGATCGAAAACGTGAGTCAAAACTGTTTTTTTTAAACAGCCTTGTTTCGAATACGTTGTCTCGAATGGTGTGTTCTTTAGCAGGGGCATGTGTTTAAATCATGCAACGATATATTTTCTGCGTTCATTCCAAGTGTGACTGACAACATTTACTAAAGTTTTTTTTTTACTAAAACAAGTTTTTAATGTTATAACACAATTTTAAATATCCCACGACGCATATACCGTAGAATACATAAGCACAATGTTTTGCGTGTGTTACATTGCGCACTACCGCAAACAGCAAAAGAGATTGTGCAAATCTGCCCTGATACCCATTAGCGTTAAGACACATACCAATGGAAAGGTCTCACCAAGCAAGGAGAGTATTTCTTATTATTGTGATTTCTTTTGATTGTTAGTGCGTAAGGAGTTACATAGCTCTAAATGTGAGTAATTAAGTAGATATTATTGAAATTCTGGTATTTTATCAATTAATTAACTTTCGTTAATTCCGTATCTTGCAAACTTCTTATTTTAATTCAATCCAATCTTCATTGCTCCATAATGTACACATACAGGTGGTAAGTATAAAACAATAGAATCAATTATGGACCCTGTCGGGCACAGCAAAATTTTAAATAAGTAGGAGAGAGGAAGAACGCTTTTATGGTTTTCCTTATTATTAAATATGTCCTTTCTATCTGTTTTTATCAATAGTATTTGTTTTAATTTTTTATATTACTCATTTATTTATTCTCTGAATATAATTTATGTAAGGGCTGATTTTTCAATCAACCGATAATTTTTAATTCGTGGAATAAAATTGACGTTTGACAGATTTTGTATGGAAGAACTGTCAAAAATTCAAATTTATTCCCCCGATAAAATGTACAGGCGTTGGAAAAATCAGGTCTTAGTCAAACTATGTAGGTAATATTATTATTTTTTTGTATTAAATTCTATATGAATAGCATTTATTTTCTTATTCACTTAAATATTTTGTATTGCACTTAGGGCTGATTTTTCCATCGCCAGATAACTTTCATTCGAGAAATAAAATTTACATTAGACAGTTTGTATGAAATAACGGTCAAAATTTCAAAATTATCTAAATTATTAAATTATATATATTTTAACTCGAATAAAGTTATCTGATCATTGAAAAAACAGCCTTTACTGTATTTAATGTAGTTATACATATATTATGTACTTAAATAATTGTTTAAAATATTTGTATATTACTCATGTAGAGGATGTGACACCGTTTCCGGCACAAAGAAGTCTTGTTGTGGTGCGAAGGATTTATTTTCACAACGTACAGAATATAGGACGAATCCACGCAACCTTTTCCCAGAAGGGGGAAAGGAGGGGATAAGGTGCCCTCTAAACAGAAAGATGACAATATTATGTCAACGGTTTAGGCTAACTTAATAACGGAGTCCCTTGCAACTATTCCAAGTAGGACGTAGTTCACACTTCACGAATGCACCACTAGTTCAGTCTTCAAAAAAACCGGGCAGGAGCGAGTCGGACTCGCGCACCGAGGGTTCCGTAACATCCGGGTTTATGTATAAGGTCTATGTTTATGAAATAAAATGTTTTTTTTTGTTGAGTTGATTGAATGAATGGTAAATTGCGGTTTACGATTTATGACGTATTAAAAAAAACTACTTACTGGATCTCGTTCAAACTAATTTTCGGTGGTAGTTTACATGGTAATGTACATCATATATTTTTTTTAGTTTTATCATTCTCTTATTTTAGAAGTTAAAGGGGGGGGGGGGGGATGGGACACATTTTACCACTTTGGATACCCAGACCTATTCATAGATACACATCCGTGTGGGTATCTATGAATAGGTCTTCAAAAATGATATTGAGGTTTCTAATATCATTTTTAGGGTTCCGTGTAAAAACGGAACCCTATTACTAAGACTTCGCTGTCTGTCCGTCTGTCCGTCTGTCCGTCTGTCTGTCTGTCTGTCACCAGGCTGTATCTCAAGAACCGCGATAGCTAGACAGTTGAAATTTTCACAAATTATGTATTTTTGTTGCTGCTATAACAACAAATACTAAAAACAAAATAAAATTAATATTTAAGGGGGGCTCCCATACAACAAACGCGATTTTTTTGCCCTTTTTTGCTCGATATTAAAAATGGCAACAGGTAGGCACTTGAAATATTCACGAAATACTCAGTTGTATTTTAACTTTAATAATAAATAATAATAATAAAATAAAATAAATATTTAAGGGGGGCTCCCATACAACAAACATGTTTTTGTCGGCGTTCTTGCCTTGTGGTACGGAACCCTTCGTGTGCGAGTCCGACTCGCACTTGGCCAGTTTTTTTCTAAACTGAATAGTTTGAAATTTATTCAATCAACTCAAATATAAAATTTAAAAAAAAAACATTTTATTTCATAAACATAAACCTTATGCATAAACCCGGATGTTACAGAACCCTCGGTGCGCGAGTCCGACTCGTTTTAATACATTCATCTTATATATTGTCGCCAGTTAATACATTCATCTTAGCTTAGAGTATCCAACATTTGCATCGTATTGATGTATTGCACAAAAGGTGCTGCTACTGATTCCCAAGCTAAGCTTGAGCTTGTATTATGGGAAACAGAATGTTAAAACAAATTTTCTGTCGGTTGAAAAATCATCCCTTAGTTAAGTACCCACTGGACAACTGATTTAAAACTAAACTATTTTTGTTTTCCAGATCTATGGAATTTTTTACGAGATCTCCAAATCTGCTCATTGGTAAAAGGTGGTGTTTGCAAGGTGTGGTGCGCCAATCATACGATTTACGGTGAGTCCTCTCATGTATCAATTAAGTACACTCCGCTATAATCACAGAGCACGGAATCACCGCACCGGCAGCGTCTACAGCATTAGAAACGGCAATACTACTAGGGGTGATCTAAAAGTAATGATAATGAATAATAAACACAGTGATTATAGTTAAAAAAAAAATTCTCTGCATAGTCTGCTAACAAGTCAAAACATTTAGTCCATCTTTTTTCTAAACCCAGAATTCCCTTAGAAAAAAAATCTTTGTCTTGACACTCCAAAATCCCCTCAACAGCGTCACTCCGCTATCGTCTTCAAATTTCTTGCCCTGGAGGTGTTCCTTGAGCCGAGGAAAGAGATAGAAGTCACTGGGAGCTAGATCTGGCGAATAGGGCGGGTGTTCGAGCAGTTCGAATCCCGATTCTTGAATGGCAGTCATCGCAACTGCGGCTTTGTGAGCTGGTGCGATAGTCCTCGCGCGCCTGTATGAGTGGCGCGCGGAGGCACTATGCCTGTGGGAAACTCCGCTTCCGCGGCAAATCGCTGCGGAGCGGACGGATCTCCGGCGCGATCTCATGGCGGCATGGAAGGAGCGACTGTCGCAACCCAGCGCAGGGCACGCCGCGATAGCGGCGATAAGACCCCTCTTTAAGGAGCGGCTAGAGAGGCGCCACGACGCCCTCACCTACCGCCTGACGCAGGTCCTCACCGGACACGGAAGTTTCGGGAGGTTCCTGCACATCATCAGGCGGCAGGAAACGCCCGAGTGTCACCATTGCCAGGATCGCCCAGAGGACACGGTGGAGGTCTGCCCCGCTTGGGCGGAGCACCGTCGTGTCCTCGTAGAGGCGATCGATTGGCAGCGGCGGCGACTTCTCGCGTCCGGCTCTGGTGCAAGCCATGGTCCGGGGCGAGAGGGAGTGGGAGGCAGTCACCTCCTTCTGCGAAGCAGTCATGCTAGCGAAGGAGGTGGCGGGACGGCTCAGGGAGAGAGTCCCAGCCGCCGCGGGGGACGCCCCAGGCGTCGGGAGCCGCGTGACGACTCCCGGCCACTGTAGGCGCGGGCCTGCGGGCGGAGAGTAATGGGTAGCTCACCGTCCGATCAGGACCAGGCCCGTGCCGGACGGTGCGTACGTGTTCCACGCGCGCCTCAAAAAGCCCGCAGTTTTCCGCGTCTTTTTTCCTTAATAGGTTCCCGCAATCATCTTATTTGGTCTGCGTAGTAAGAGCCTGAAATAGCGGCTCCCTTTTCTAAATATTCCACCATAATTATTCCTTCAGCGTTCCGAAAAATGGACGCCATAATCTTCCCGCTGAACTTGACACTGAATTTCTTCGGCGTCGGTGAGGAAGCTCTCTTTCAGGTTATTGATTATTGTTTGGTTTCAGGATCAAAAGGGTGAACCCAGGTCTCGTACATGGTCACGAAACGTGATAAAAAAAAAACCTGATCTGCTCGGAACTTTTCGAGATTCACTCTCGAAATGTCGATTCATTTTTTCTTTTGCTCTTCGGTTAACATTGTCGGCACCCAACGCGCGGAGACCTTTCTCTTTGAATAGGGGGCTAAGTGAATAATGACTGGGCGGTGGTCAGAGTTGAGCTCTTGTTGCGTCTCGATAGATTGCAAACGGAGGTTTACATTCTTGAGCAGCGCTACGTCGAGCACGTCAGGAAGGTGGTTGGGATCCCCGAGTAATGGGTAGGATGCATCGGAGCGATAACATCGAAATTAAGGGTGGAGCCTAGGTTGAACAGGATTCTCCCTCTGGTAGAGGTCGTGTTACTGTTCCAGGCGGGATGTTTGGCATTCGTGGCCTATTTATATGATTTTTTTATGTTAACCTAGTGGGTAAAAAAAAAATTTTTTTTTTTTTTGTGCACTGGAAATACCCGATTATCATTACTTTTGGATTACCCCTCGTAATAAAATTCGTAGTGACGAAAGAGCAACGAGCGCAAAAATTATGTCTCAGACCGCCCCAAAAGCCATCAGTTTCTATACGTTATTTGTGTCGTAGTGCAAATAAACGGTAACACACTTCGTTTGTATCGAAAGTGTTGACAATGCCACCTCTATCATCAGCCCCCGAGGCGTCTCCGTGCTCTGTGGTTAAATCATACTTCTAGAAAAGAAAAAAACTAATCACAATCATTTTAATTTAATTTATGTGTTTCTGTTTCAGTGGTAACCGATCCAGAAGACAGCCTAACAATAGCCAATTCATGTTATAATAAAATGTTTATCTACGATTTTGCAAATGAATTTATAAAAAATGGTCTCATCACTTCAGAAGGTAATTATAAATAAAACAAACTACCTATTATTAAAAATAATGCACGACAATATTGATTAATTGTACGCACGACAACATCATTATCGAGTTATAATTTGTTGTTTTTTTTTTAATTTATGCAAACTTAAAAAATACTCTTGCATTGGCTAAACACTGTTTAGACGGTAAACATAAAGCCCACGTTAATACATACAGGTATTTCAAAAATGTACGTAACGTTAACTTTTAGCATTGACTCCATGAAATTAAGACCATGCAATGTTTTTGTTTCAGCGTCTATTTGGAAAGTTCACCGCAAATTATTAAATCCGGCGTTCAACAAACAAGTGCTTAATGCATACGTTAGTGAAATGAACGTGCAAGCTCGAAGTCTTGTTTCACAATTAGCTTCGAAAGTGGGAAAAGGCCCGTTTGATGTGAGAAAGTTCATTATAAACTATACATTGTCAACTGTAACTCGTAAGTATTATTGTGATAGTAACAGTTGTAAAGAGCATGGGTACTGAAGATAAAGGCTAACCTTATGGCCACGAGCTGCACGCATAAGCGACACGCGTCTTTTGATAGCTACTATGGAGAAAACATATTGATGACACCGACAAGTCGCGTTGCAAGTCACATCGTAACACGTCACATAAATGGGGCCTACCACTCTACTATCCGGGGGAAATATGTAGACACAGATCACAATAAGGGCGTTTGTGCACTACAAGGAATTTTACTGTCCGGCAGTCCGATTTTATTTTTTTATTATGGGGTGCCATATGGGTCCGTAAAAAATCGGACTGCCGGACAGTAAAATTCCTTGTAGTGCACAAGCGCCCTAATTTAGTCAAAATGATTGCTTGGTTTATGAAAAATATGTATTCTCTCTCTTTTGCAGGGACTTCGCTAGGATTGAATACTCAAGATCAAACTAATATAGATACAGATTATGCAGATACAATTGAAGATTTATTAGCTTTATATTGTGAAAGAACCCAAAAAGCGTGGTTGCATTTGTCGTATTTATTCGACTGGAGTTCATTAAAGCGTAGACAAACTATACTACTGAAGAAATTGAAGAACATCATAGATCCAGTAAACTTATTACTTTAGCTTTTTTTAAATGTGTGACACTCTCATTCTAAAACTGAATGTGCATTTTTAACTAGCGGGTACGATACCCGTTAAGTTGTACTGGACAACGACACACACTTGGCCGGTTTTGTTTAATATAATTATTTGTTGTGATTATTTTCATCTTCAGCTTTCCGCTGCTGTATGCTTCACACAAATGATTATAGATCTGGATTCCTTTCAAAATATGTCACGTTCCTACATAGTTTATTATATTATTGTGGGGCCAACTTTTAATGTTTCTACCATTTTATTTTAGATTATACATAAAAGAAAATCCGAGTTAAAGGCAAATAAATATCAGAATATGTATGATGAATCGACACCAGGTAAACAATTTTTTATTTGTTTTCTGTTTTCAGTTTTATTTACTTACCTTTTATCCTCTACAACTAACTGATAAATAAAGGTAGGTTGGGCCATCCGGCCACTACTAGATGTAGGCCTCCCCATAGCATCGCTATAACGACTGCTCCTGTGCTTTCCGCATTTAGCCTATATACTCGACCGCCTGCCTGACCACACTCTAGTGCCGTAAGTAATGACTGGCATCACGCACTGCTCAACGTCTTTCGTTTTGGAACACTGGTACTTTGGACGTGAAGGTGCTGCTTCTAGAACGGTGCCCTGTAGAGAGAGATTCGACGAATGTTGACACAGCCGACAAATACAGATAATTAATTACTCTATAATAGGAACAAACACAAATTTGTTGTTCCTACAACAAGGCTCAAAATAATAGGTGGCTAGGCTATAGGTGGCGTTAGATGCCAATGTATACGTTTTATAATAAACTTCGTAGCCATATTTAAGAACTAGGTCTTAATAAATTCAAATCTTTAATAAAGCGAATACTATGCCAGAAAGCCTATTATACTGTTGCGCGCCACAATTAATTCCTAGTACATGGTGACATTAGTTACCACTAGCGCCATCTAGTATCGAGTAACGGAACTAGTAGTCAAGATCCTTCTAGAAATTTCGATGCGAGAACTTTCTAGAACTTTCTCGAACTATCGACATCTGGTCAGTCGGGGTCGGTATGTACTCGAACATTCTAGATTTTTCTACAATGGAAGGTTCTAGAACTATTTACGGCACTATATAAGACCGGTGTGGGCCGCGAACAAGACAGTTTGGATACAGCTATACAAGCGAACACATCGAAGTGATCTTTAAGTGCGACTTAGAGCGATCAGTAGTGCAATTGTGTGTTACAATTAGTGTGTTTGAGTTGTAATTAGTGTTGTTGATTAAATTGTAATTTTGTTTTTGTTATTAAATCGGCAGTTTTTATTGTCACAAACCCGAAGCTGGTAACAATACTGTAAAAGGTTCTATTTAGGACAAAAAGGCTTGGAATTGAGCTTTTTTTTTTTTTTTTGCGGATGGGAAATCATCAAATGACTCCTCCCGCTCTGGGTGGAGCGGAAGGGAGTGTCAGACTCTTACTGACTAAAACCCACCCGTGTTCCTTCCTTAGCCCTTTATGTTCCGGGCCAGCGGTAACCCTTTCGGACAATCCCGCTGACCCGGCAGGCTTCGGCCCTAAGGGGCCCCTCCCCGATGCTGACATCTCTTTGAGGCGCGCGTGGAACACGTACGCGCCGTCCGGCACGGGCCTGGTCCTGATCGGGCGGTGAGCTACCCATTACTCTCCGCCCGCAGGCCCGCGCCTACGGTGGCCGGGAGTCGTCACGCGGCTCCCGACGCCCGGAGCGTCTCCCGCGTTGGAATTGAGCTGCTCCAATAGATTCAGACTGTGAATGTTCTTTTTATTTTGCTTTTTTACATTTTATTTTTTTAAATATCTATAAGCTTAGACAATGACATGTACATTTACTGTATATTATTTTAATTATTGTGGAGTAAGTAGGTAATTGTTTCCGTTTTAATCATGGTCTGGCAGTTTGAATAGTTTATGCGGCCTACCCAAATGTCTTTTGGTATTGTTCGTCGAATCGTTAAGGTCCTTAAGTTCTGAGTTGAAACTGACAAAAGAGGGTACTGACTGGACAGGTCCTCTTAATCTGTGTAGTTCTTTCTTCAAAAGTCCATTTCAGACACCAATGTACATAGTCTTTCATGACCTGACCAAGATTTTGTCTGGACTTTAAAACGACTGCGACCTCTGAATTTGTTTCGGCCTTTCTTCTCAGAATAGTCAGATAGGAAATGCCGACCTCATCTAGTAAAAAAAAAATATGATTGACGTGTAAAAGTGTTTGTACAAACCTACTTACAGAAAATAAATCATTTATCAATATCTTTCACTACAATTCCAACGAAAGTTGTTGCATTGAGAAGATGCTCAGTTACAATGACCTAAAACTATACAAAACATATTATTTTTCAGGCAAATTCGAACCACTACTAGATCAAATGCTGAATTTGGCTGAAGAACCAGATGTCTTTACAGACGATGACATCAGACAACACCTGGATACTTTAGTAGCCGCTGCTTACGACACAACTTCTTCGTCTATGACATTTATTTTGTTAGTGATAGGGTCAGACCTAGATCTACAAGAACGAATTTTTAATGAGTAAGTAACTAGGACATGCCGGTTTTCTCACGATGTTTTCCTGCACTCTTTTGAGAGCAATGCTGCCGTGCTAAGCACAAAAGCGGTATCTCAAAAAAAATCGTAAAATTGCGGTGTGGAACCTAAGATAGAAACACGCTTCACACTTGTACGACACAACTACATATAGAAAGCAAAGCTCATAGAAATCTCTATTCCTAGACAGCACGTTTCGCCGAAAACTTTGTTGATAGAAAACATTGTTTGTAGATATATCGGTCCATAGGAATCACTGTTGACAGAGCTCTCTATTCATAGATAGCACTTCTTGCCGTAAGCTTTATTCATAGAAACCACTGTTTCCAGATACCTTGGTTCACACATGCATTTACGCATTGGTTACACATGCATTTTTGATTTTTGACCATATGACAAAATAAAATTACCCAATAGAATGTATAAATTACATTTAATATGCAAAAAAAAAACGATCTGTAAAGTAAAAAGAAAAGTATATTTACAAAACTTCAATTTTATCGAAACTAGCTTTCCCTGAGATACCGGTTTTGCGTTTAGCACGGCAGGATGGCGATCATTTCATAGTTTGGTTGTGGTAGGCCAAAAAAAGCGATCACGAATGATGGTTTTTGTATTCATTACAGGTTACAAGATGTACTTGAACATAAAGATAACGACTTTACTAAACAAGATCTACCAAAACTCGTGTTCATGGAGGCCGTTATCAAAGAGACAATGAGATTGTATCCTGTCAGTCCTGTAATCGGAAGAAAAGTTGAGAAAGATATTAACCTGAGTATGTACCTTAACAACGTTGTTCTTTAGACATTCATCAGCGTGATACTCATTTACTGTTACTAGTAGCCTGCATCATCTTACTACTGGACAAAATTCTATTCTATTCTAGTTCGTTGGATCCATGGCCAATATCGGCCACTAGTTGTTTGTTTTGTCCAGCTTGTCCCGCACAATTAATTTTGTATATTTTCAGAGAACTGCACGTTGCGAGCTGGGAATTCATGCTTGATAGGGTTGTACAGTCTCCTCCGTCACCCAGGGTGGGGCCCAGACGCGGATCAGTTCCGACCGGAGCGATGGCTAAACTCCGCTACTTTACCGGATCATCCAAGCCTTAATGCCACGTTTGGAATTGGCAAGCGGAACTGCATAGGTATATACTACTATTAACATATTATACTACATTATTATTTATACTCATATTAACGACTAGGAGATGTCTGAGTCAGTCAAAACATGAGAAGTGAATGTAGATGAACTACATACATTCGCTTCTCATGTTTTGACGGGAAGAACGGATATTTAATCAATTTCCACCAAATCAATTCAGTAGCATTGGCGTGAAACTCAAAATTATAAAACCCTGTAAAACAAACAAAAATTTACCGCTACCATTTATGATTCAATATTAATGTTGATAACTAACAATCTTATTAGTCGTACTAGCCCGCGGCTTCGCCCGTGTGGATGTCGGAAATTAGCCCACAGAAACATGCTACCGGGACAAAAAGCCTATATTACTCTTATTACTCCAGAACATCAGCTATCTGCCAGTGAAAATCCCGTCAAAATCGGTCCAGCCGTTTCGGAGATTAGCCGGAACAAAGAGACAGAGCGCCAAAAATTAAAAAAAAAATATATTATAAGTAGCGGCACTTTCATATGCATTTAGTCCAAAGCTGTTATTTTGATATTACAAACAGACACTTCAATTTTATTTACTTGTATAGATTATGTGTACCTAAATGAACGTTATTCAAGCTGTTAACTAATTTTAATTGTCCGTATGATAAAATTTCAACTGCTATTCTTTGACAATTGTATGAAATGGCTATAACCCGGCAAATTGACATAAGGTATCATTATTCTTAACAATTAATCTCCCTGGCGTTCATCTATACCAAAAAATATAGATTATAATATAGTTTACACAATTTATAATTCCACAGGTAAAGTATTCAGCATGATGGTGATAAAGACAGCGTTGGCGCATATTTTACGGCGATACCATGTTACTGGCGACATCAAAAATGTAGTGTGTGAATATAATATCGCATTGCAACCAGTAGAAGGACATCACATTCAATTAACACTAAGGTCATAGATGTGTATTATTATGGTAGCTAATATTGTTTACCAGTGAATGTGTTCTGGCTGAAAATTAGATGATAATGTAATTCAACAGCAGCTACCAATTTTTTTTGTAATTTCATTTTCTTTAATTTTCATTGTACTATATCAATAAAGTGTGGAATATAATTGTAATTTAATTGTACAGCTCTAGCCGCACCAATAGAAAAATAAAGAACGATAGAACCTAATATAGACACCGACCCCAATTTTTTTAGGGTTCCGTAGTCAACTAGGAACCCTTATAGTTTCGCCATGTCTGTCTGTCCGTCCGTCTGTCTGTCTGTCCGTCCTCGCTTAATCTCTGTGACCGTTAGCACTAGAAAGCTGAAATTTTGTAGGAGTACGTATATCAGTTACGCCGACAAAGTGGTAAAATAAAATTTTGGAAAATATTTTTTTTTAGGGTAGCTCCCCTACATGTGAAGTGGGTATGAATATTTTTTTCATCATCTACCCCATCGTGTGGGGTATCGTTGAATAGGTCTTCTAAAATAGCTTAGGGGTTGCTAAAATTATTTTTCGATTGAATGCTCCATTTACGTAATATTAAAGTTTAAAGTGCAAATTTTTGTTCCAGTAGGGCGTCCCCCCCCCCCCCTCTAAAAGCTAAACTACTGGTTTGAAAAATCTGGAAAAATTCTCGATGATAGTGCATTTCATGAACTTTAAAGGAAAAGAATAGCGGTTAAGATAACTTTATTAGTTTAGCAGTAATAGTCGTTGAACTTGGGTGTTGGATAATTTTGTACCAAATACAAAATCCTTAGCATTAATCCTTTAAAGTGACTAAGATGAAGTAGTTGCTTATTTATAATGGGTAAAGACTTGCATTGAAAACCAAAATATGTTTTTTTTTTTTTACCTATTCAGAATAAAGAACAACAGAATTGTACTACATTGTGGTAACGGGCTACTACGGAACCCTACACTGTGCGTGGCCCGATACGCACTTGGCCGGTTTTTTTTATTCAACTCACACCTTTTTATCTCATAATTTTCATTACGAGTTACAAAATAACAAACTATTTGATTTGAGTTTGAAATTATATAGGTTTTCCTGAAAAAAACCGGGCAAGAGCGAGTTTGACTCGCGCACCGAGGGTTCCGTACCCAAAGGGTAAAAACGGGACCCTATTACTAAGACTTCGCTGCTTGTCCGTCTGTCCGTCTGTCCGTCTGTCTGTCACCAGGCTGTATCTCAAGAACCGCGATAGCTAAACAGTTGAAATTTTCACAAATTATATATTTCTGTTGCAGCTATGACAACGAAATACTAAAAACAAATTAAAATGAATATTTAAGGGGGGCTCCCATACAACAAACGTGTTTTTTTCGGCGTTTTCGCCTTGTGGTACGGAACCCTTCGTGTGCGAGTCCGACTCACACTTGGCCAGTTTTTTTAAATTTTCATCGGCGAGGCCTATATTCGTTAGAGAATTTTAACACTGCGCACTGCGGTGTAGAAAATTGAAGTTTTAGGTCAGCGCCATCTCTTGAGCGATAGTGGAACTAGTGTAACTTTTGTTGATGATTTCTGAAAAAATGTGCTATTTATCGTGACATCGTTTTATTTTTTCTGTAATCTTTACATAAAATTCTATCCCATAGAACTATTTCAGATTTTTCGCTTTGCAAACTTCGGAGATTAGTCGACAACTTTGCGGCCTAAAAATTAAAATTAAAAAAAGATTTGAATTTTTAGACTACCGAAATATTGTTATATACATAATCATCTTTCCAAGGGGTATCGTGTTACCTTGTAATTGGGTTGTGGAGGTCAGATAGGCAGTCGCTCCATATAAAATACTGGTATTCAGCTGCATCCGGTTAGACTGGAAGCCGACCCTAACATAGTTTGGGAAAGGCTAGGCAGATGATGATGACGTAATCATCTTTCAACACACTTGCTCGTAAAGTGGCTCTTATTGAACCGCTTTTAGGTCCATAGTGCAGTGTATTAAAAACGCGTGCTTTTTCTTTACTTTAATCCACATGTGCTTTATTTCCACAGATAACTATTTACTAGTCGGAGATGCACGCTTTTTTAATCTCATCAATTCACTTTTTTTTAAATAGTCTGTATTGCCTTTGGTCCCAAAATTAACTAATATTTATTTACCAGGGACCACGGACAATTTTGAGGTGAATGCGCAGTGGTAGACCGCGAAATTCAAATTTTCTTAGGTTTTTTGCTATTTTCAGGTCAGTGTCAGGTTGTATCTTGATCAAAATATGATTTGCGACTATAACAGGTATGACTTTACACAATGATAATCATTCGAATCATTAATACATCTTTCTTATGGAAAAGTTCTTAGGGAAAAAATCTAACTTGAAAGGTTCTACTCTAATGACTATAATTATGTAAATACATATATATTATAGTCGCGAATGATATTTGATCAAGAAACAACCTGATACTGACCTGAAAATTACAAAAAAAGTAAGAAAATTTTATTTATCCACCTTAAATTGTCCGTGATCCCTTCCGAAACCAAACTGAAAAGACCCTGACTGGCATTCTATTATTGCGGATTCTTACTGAACGAATGTATATTTCTCTATGCCAATAGTACTTTCTAATTGCATACTAACTAAACTACAATTTGACATACGACAACACTACGATCAGTCTGAACATTATTTTGTGTTTATTTTATTTTTTCTATAGGCTGTTTAGAGGTTTTGTCAGTGCCATAATATACTAATATTTTAAAATGAGAGTTTGTGCTTTTAGACCTGCGCGAGCATCGCTAGTGCTGGCTAGCACGGCGCGCGGAAAAACAAAACTAGCGCGCCATTTTCCAAACAAGTTAATATTTAACAATACAAGTCTGTTTTTTTCCTCGCAAGTGTGTTGAAAAACTAATGTACACCATAAACTTGTTTAATTTCATAACCAGTTTAGGCTTATTAAAATAAATAGCATCTACCCGGGACCTTGTGCGCGTGAAGTTTCTTGTTTTAACATAAAAATTCATTCATTCATTCTTGTTTTTATGTTATTTAATATTTTTATTTTTTATTTATTTTTTGTCGAATTTGTGTACTTTTGACTTTATGGATATTTTTTGCCTGACTAAATAAATGAATTGAATTGATAATATATCCTATAGCTGTGCCCCGTTACTTCGTTTTTAGGGTTCCGTACCAAAATGGTAAAACCCCTGGAACCCCGCAAAGAAAAAAATCTGAAATTATTCTATGTGATAGAAGTTTATGTGTCTGTAAGTAGCACACTTTTTCAGAAATCATCAACGAAAGTTACATTAGTTCCACTATCGGTCAAGAGATGGCGCTGACATAAATCTGCAATATTCTACACCGCAGTGCATAGTGTTAAAATTCGCTGACGAATATAAGCCACGCCGATGAATAATTAAAGGTACGGAACCCTCAGTGCGCGAGTCCAACTCGCTCTTGACCGGTTTTTTTGCTTAGCGATCTTTGTAACTTTTTTCTTTTTGCTCAGCTTTGTTTGTCTACTTTGTGGTCATAGCGCAATGTTGAATATGCTATACTTAAACTTCCTCATGAATTGGGCTTTAGTAATCTAATAAACCTCTGTAACATAATCATCATCATCATCATTTCAGCCGAAAGACGTCCACTGCTGGACATAGGCCTCCCCCAAGCACCTCCACTTCGACCGGTCCTGTGCTTCCCGCATCCAACGGGTTCCTGCGGCCTTCACAAGGTCATCGGTTCACCTTGTGGGAGGTCTTCCAACGCTAAGTACCGGAAGACGTAGCGTTGTAACATAATGATCTAAATGTAACAGAGTAATTTTTTTATTTAAAAGAGTGTCCTTGGAGTTTCTTGGCCGTTCTTCTTCATAAGGAACCTACTTTGTTTTGAAATGGTCAGCTAGATTCACTTCATAACTCGAATTAACTGACTTCTAAATTGATAAAAATTGATAAATGAAAATTTCAAAGTGCCTGTAACTGATAGAATTCAAAATAAATGCCTGAGTTTGAGTTAAGTATTGTGTGTGATTGAAATTAAACTACCATTCTATCTTCAACGAAAGATTACGCAGGAGACTGGTTGGAGACTACTTCCCTTGGGTCCCCGTCGTGTCATACATATTACTAGTTACCCGCCCCGGCTTTGCACGGGTATCTCTAATATCTTAAATATTTTCTTTATTTTACGACTTCATGGTATATACCTACATCACTTTTGTTTCGTTTTTCTGAAGTTTTAGAATAAATTGGTTCTTTGCATTTCCTGGCCTTTTTTTTTTACGTGGAGAAATGCTCATGCATTCTGCACTACCACGGGGAGACAGTGCAGTTATGTGGGGCTCTAACCCACTAAAACTCCTCTGCCGCTTACGGCGGGAACACGGACACGCGTTGCCACTCATCCGTGAACGCCGCCGCGGCTGTCCGTCACCGGACACTCCTCTGGGAAATACTCCCCATCACCGGCGCTAGAACACAGAGCACGCCCGGCGTGACCACCCTAGGGACCAAACCAGCACATGGTTGCCAAACAACTCCGTGTCTGTGCACCCTTGGTCCCCCTGCGATGGGTCAGGTCATTGGCCCCGCCGCCTGCCAATTTGCAGCCGCAGAGGATAGGGAGAGCGGCCAACGTCATACCAACACTCCTCCTCCCCTGTGGCCCCACCGCGTCCGCCATCAGACGGTGACGATCCCGTCAAGGCCGCGGAAGGTAGGGAGAACGGCGCACCGCAATACGACGCTCCTCTCCCGCCGGGCCATCCAACCTTCCGCCGCGATGCTTCCCATACGAAATCGCGGCCCGCCTCAGTTGGGATGTCGCCCAAGCGGCAACGCAACCTACTTGTTGGCCGCTACGTCGTCGGCTTATCGGCAAAAGCCCTGACGAGCGGCCCCTCCTCAGGTTCCTCTTCGCTTCACCGTGGGTGACCGAGCCACGCTACTGAGCCCCCCCGCCTCGACAATGCGGGAACCCACCGGGGGTGGGGGTGCATTTCGTGACCTAGGTCAACATATCAGAAGGCCAATTCTCGTAATTTAAAACGTTCAGAATCTAGCCACAGCCTCATCTCGGCGGCAAGCAAATGTCAAAAACTTGGCAAAAATGTATGGAAATTACAGGTATTTTTGACAGATTGAGACTGAGATCAGACTATGACCTTCCTAAAATTACGAGAGTTGCCCCTCTGATATCAACGTATTGTCCATGATTAGGCAATCTTCCATTAAGTCAAGTCTATTATATTTTTTTAGCCTTGGATTTTTTTTAAGGTGATACGAAATATTTTTTTATTGTAAACTCTAATCACTTAAATCATCGGGGGATCAAAACCAACTGACTTGTCGCTGGTCCTGTAAGAATAGTACACTCAATCACATTATTTCGTAGCGATTTTACTTGTAGTCTAGGTCCATTGCACGAGTTAGGCATATTTAGGTTTCGTAGTAAAATTATTGGCATTCTAAGTTCTTCTAGTAAGATTGCTGTTTTAGGTACTAAATCGAAATGCGTTATTTTTGTACATTTTGTTGGTTTCGTGCGTAGGTAGTAGTTTCGGGGACTTCGGGGACGCCAAGGTATCAATCAATCATTGTTGCAAACAGAAGAACGATAGACACTCTCGACTGTGAATACATACAAAAAATTACGATGAGTACTAACAATGACAACTGTCCTGTCAGTCAAACGTTACCGTCACTTACATGCGATTATGTCTCCTTACCCACGATCCTTTATGAGTACAAACAAAACATTTATTATTTTTAATTTATTTAATACTACTTTGAGCTTTTTGGCTGATGGAGAATAAATTTATTTATTTTGCAGCAACCTTTGCTAGGTTAAATTAAATTTATTCTTTCGTAAACTTAAAACTTGTTCCACCTATAAATACAAGGTTGCGACTATGGTGTTCGCAGTTCGCAGTCGCGTCGCTAAGTTTACAAAATGTCAGATATAGTGTTGTTAGTGATATTTATATGCGTAGTAATAGCTGCATGGTCATGGTTGACACATTATCCCAACGCACCCCCTGACTTTCCTGGGGCACTACCAATCATTGGACATTCATACAAGGTCTTAGGGGATCGAAAACGTGAGTAAAAGGTGTTTTTTTTAAACAGCCTCTTTTGAATGCGTTGTCTCGAATGGCGTATTCTTTAGCAGGGGCATGGGTTGGAGTGTACTATGGCGCGAAGACAGAATATTTTTAGAAATTTTAGTTTTTTTTTTTTCGGAAATTTCCCAATTTTATAGCAGTTTCGGGTTAACCTTGACAATAAAAACTATTTAGCTCCTAATAAGCATGGCCCTACGACGCACCGTTTCCGAATTCTGGGCGACCTAATTTTATTTTATTTTGATGTGATGTTAATATTGGGAATTCACAGTTAGGAACCATAAGTATTCTAATTATCAATATAAGAAGCTAAGAAGACACAAGAGGGTTTAAAAGCGTAAAAAAGAGTATTTGGTGTCGTAACGCCAACATCTCCCTTCTCGCAGTTTGTCGCTGATATCTAGCAATGAGGGATTTTCCTTTTCTTTTTTTTTTAACGCTTCCCTAGTCGCTGGATAGATGGCGCTGAACTTGGTAAGTTACTGCAAGGAACGGAACAACACATAATTTTTTTATTAATTCACTTGGATGTAATTTTGAGATCGTAAAACGAAAGCAAACGAAACTGTCACTCAGCGAGCGTATATGACGTGACGCAATGTTTTTTTTCCAAGCGTTTTGACTTTGGCACCTGGTAACGTAGTCAGTTCAACGCCATCTTCAGGGTTCTTGGAAACTATTTTTTTTTTTTAATACTCAAAAGAAAAACCTCTCATTGTCTTGATAAAATGAACAAGTGCTACTATCCAATCACCAAACGAAAGGTCCTATTCGAATAGTTTAAAGAGGAATTTACATTTATACATAATCAATCTTGATAATGTAACTATTTAGTTGGATAAGCATCAATATCATGATACGAATGTCATCATCTTTCGATTCTACTCGTGTTTTGATTGATTATTTGAACAAAAAACGGTTATTGTGACTTAACTATAATAGTTAGACATACTCGTATATTTACAAACGTTGCTTAACGTTGTTTAAGCATACATGTATGGCAGCATCATACAAATATCTATGGATATAAAACATTAGTTGTCCCTGGGGACATAAACATACAAATCATGCCAGAGCACTTAAATAACCAATCGGAGGAATACCTTAAATCTGTTACAAGGGGACAGACGTGTCTTGATCATGTCATGTTAAAGACGCAAAAAAGCGCAACCACACTATTGTTGGATACATTGATCACGAATCATAACACAACTGTACTGAGTGTCGGTACGACAAATAACTCAAACTCAAACCAAACTATTACATTAGGCGTACTGATCAACAAGCTGTATTAGATGACTTGAGGAAAACAGACCTGTCTTATTTGTTTAATATTAAGGATGCTAATGAAGCCGCCGAGTCTCTAATCCATAAAATTTCATCCACAATTGAATTACGTACATACTAAAGAGGTTCTAATTATGCACAAAAAAGGATCATAAAATCCTGAGTTGTCCCTGGACTTCAGAAATGTATAAAAAACAAAGACAAAATGCACCTAACCTGTACTAAGATATTATCGGGATCTTTTGAGCTTTATCAAAAGATCCCGATAATACCTTAGTACCTACCTATAAAGATTATCGTAATTTTCCCAACAACTTATTGAAAAAATGAAGAATCATTTATGATCGAAGCTTACTTTAGGAGGCCAAGGATAACTCCAAGGCAACTTGGCATGCCATTAAAATTATTACAGATACGAAGCAACAAAAGACCTTACCAAACGACTTGCTGAGTTTGAGTGAAAACCCTAAAGACCCAGTCGATATAGTCAATAATTCTTATATATTCGCAAGCATAGGGAAAATACTAGGAGACCAAATCCCAAATTCCGCGTCTCCCACGTCACAAAACGTGAATATCCCGTGTTACTCGATGGGTATTTTTGAGGTGTCTGAACAGGAACTAGAAACTGTGTTACTAAGCCTAAAAAACAATTGTGCGGTTGGTTGGGATGGCATATTTGCAACCCTACTAAAATCGGCCCACCTGTTCTTAATACCAGGTATAAAATATATATGTATTTAACCTTGCAATATCATCTATCTTCAATACGAGTTTTTCTACGATTGTATACATATTATTGTCGTTAAACTTTGTGAATATCAAATCTATGGTCGATTGTGTCAACTACAGACACCCGTATACAGCATGAAGTCTGATGAGAGCCTCTGCATGAAGAACAAGGAATCTCTTCACTGCGAAACTAAACACGAAAAAAAAACTAAACTAAAACTAAACGAAACCTGCCGAGACAAGTGGTTGGAATTAAACAGTGTAAATAATTACCTATATTTTTGCTGCAAATAATGCGATATACGTATTATTTGTGGGCATCAAGTTTCAAAGCAGCTACTACACAAACCCGATGTAATAACACTCAATGACGATTACATAATTAGTAGTGAAACTTTTGCTGTTTATCCTCAAAAACAACAAATGAACAAAATCCAAGCCCAGGTCGACGCAGGTCCTGCAGAAATTCCTTCAATCAACAATATCATAAACTTACCTGTACCGGTAATAAAACATCTTCACGAGAATGAGACGGTAACAGAACAGAGAGCATTACTGCTAGAGCTTGGCAAACAAGTAGAGTGAATGAAAGCCGCAACATCAGAAGACATCCTGTCAGATCATGCAACATACCACGATGTCCAACCAATACGTTGTCATCTACCTATTAGCTGCCGCAGCAGCACTCGCGGGCGCGGGCGCTTACAACCGCCTACGCAAGCATTGGGCAAGTCGAAGGAAACCAGAAGCTCCATCTGTTCCCAACCCGACGCCCCGAAGAACGTCAACAGAAAGCATCGTGGACAACGCCTTATTTGACGTCACAGACGACAGTAACGCAGCGCACTTATCGAGTGCACGCACACTCAGTAAAGCAACGTCAACTATTGCGCGTTGTGAGTTACCATAATAACTTAGGACTTTGTTTGTGTTTACCTTCCACATTTTAACTTGATCTTGAAACAATTGCCGAGGGAGGGGTGTCCCCCTCTCACCCGGTACCATTCCCGTGAAAAGGTAACGCACCATTTTTGAGAAAAACAGATATTTGTAACCTAACCTCAAAACACTATAATCACCTATTATGGTCGGAGAAAATCACGTGCGGATCTAAATTTGCTTCCAATCAATATTAACAAAGGCGTCGTCGACGGAACTTCTGGGTGGTTTAAATAAAAATAACCACAAAGGGCTCCCTTCTGGTTAGAAGGGAGCCCTTTGTGGTTATTTTTATTTAACTTGGGGCACCTCGACGCGGACAGGTTAGGTTTAATCTGTCCGCGTCGAGGTGCCCCAAGTTCCGAGCTCGCTTCGCTCGCTCTTGCATACTAAAGAGGAGGAGTAACACTGTAGTAGACTCCACATCTTTCTACGTTGTTATAAAAATTAAACAACAATACATATAAACATCACGTGCGGGTCTAAATTTGCTTCCAATCAATATTAACAAAATGAATGAACCAAAACGAATGTCACAAATGACACAGGACACAAATACCAAAGACAGTTTTTTTTTTGCGTTCCTTTTCTCCAATTTGTTATAACATTGTACACCACAGACAATATACTAGTACACATTCGGTTGTCAATCGCCCATTTCAACGTTCCGTTTCATCTAATAACGTTTACATTTCGCTTTTTATCTGATTTGAGGTTAGAAACTATTTTTATTAATTTCTCGAAAAATATCCATTACCTTGTAATAAGAGTGGTAGCGTTATAATCGAGATCCCACCCTCTACCAGATTTAACCTTTTTTAACCCCCTCCGCCTGCCAAACGATACTACAGCTAACCCGCAGTAAAACCTTTATACCATTCGGTTGTCTACTCATTCAACATAACATAACATAACGTCAACATAACATTTTCACTGTTGGGAGTTACGCCACAACACACATACTTCTAAACAAGATTCAATAGTCATATCTAAAATATCACAAAATTCTATGTAATTCTCTAATACGCAGTAGGTACTCAGAAGATAAAGAATCACTATTGAACACAACTATTCAAGGGGAACTAACATTAAACAATTTAAATGAAATTATAATCCTTCGCTTACGGGAAAAAAACAAGTTCATAATAGCGGAGCTACAAAATACAATTTAAATGGAATTTAACAAGGCGCTTACCAAACTTAGAGGAGATATTGAAAGGAAAACAGATGCACTTTCTAAGGAAAACGAACAAAAACTAGAAGACATAGAAAAAATATTCGATAATACTAAAACAACAAAACAATTGATATGCACTGAGAACAACAGCAAAGTAAATCGTACCCTACGGTTTTCCCGAATAATACGAGTATAAGGAGCCTGATTATGATCAGCAATGTAGATTAATTGATCTTTGTTATGAAAAACTAAAAATCGATCTTACAGAGTATATTGAAGAAACATATAGATTAGGCGGAAACCGCAATAAAAACCGGCATAGGTTAAGTAATTGAACTCATTAGCAAAAGAATAGCTGATAACATGATAGAAAATAGACACTGTCTTCAAGGAACAAAATTGTTCATGTCTGAATTCTTAGATGAAAATGCAAGATTAGAAAGGAAGGAAATGCGTGAAGAAATGCTGAAAACTAGGAAAAAAGGGTTTCTATAAACAATTGTTTTGTACAGACGTCAGCACATCAAGCTACTACAATCTGTCAAATTTCTTTAATAGATTTTCAACTTTATCGCTAAAGCGTAAGGTTCAAAGTTCATTGGGAAAATTTGACAGTTTCGGGTAGCTTGATGTGTATCTCTAATTGTTTATAGAAAGTAAACAAACAGAGATACAGAAAGAGCATATCAATCACTCCCCAGAATGTCACTATGAAACAGCTAGCGCATGCGAAAGAAGAAAGAGAAGTCTTGGATAATGGGAGCCTACGACTGGAACCGAGCTTGGATGAATGCTATAATAAAGATAATCGAGACCATTTGAAATGTAACAATATCCGGAAAGACATATGTTTACAAACTGACATTGATTTTATTAACGCTGACATTAATTTTATTAACACTGACAATGATAATTTTGGATGCACCTGTGTAGGGAAGGATTTAACTGAAGATGCACCGACTAAACAACAGCAACCTCAGGCTGAAGTTGCGAATAGTGACCGTTTAAGTAATCAAGAATGTGGCAAAATTTTTCTTCTATCTGATAATCAAGGGAAAGGCATCGTTTAGACGCTTATCGAGAATAAAAGTGAACTTATAATTAGGGATTATAAAATACAATCTATAACAAGACCAGACGCAAGAACGAAATATGTCTTGTCGGACTATAACGACATGGCTAAGACATTATCAAAAACCGACAATGTTATCATAATGACAGGGAGTAATGATGTAAATCCAATAGAGTTTATGTCAGATATATCTATAGCGTTGAATTTTCTTAAAAATTGCAACGTATTTGTAGTAAATATATTTTATAATCGTTTCCTTAATGAATGTAAACTAAATAATCAGCTAAAGCTACTTATCCGAAACTATGAAAACTGTACATTTATTGAAACAGACAATATAACGACTGTTACACAACAAATAATTCATCAGAGAAATGTCATCCAGTACACTAACAAATTCCTCTCTTATAACAACCACAAATTCAAAAAGGGTATTGACACTCAGAAAACACTGCCTCATCATTTCCGGAAAAGTCATGATAACCTAAAACCGAAGAAAGGAACAATACCTTATTATTTTCCATTAAGTAATAGAACCTCGCAGATAAACTTCAATGATCTATCAGTAACTAATAATATTAACATTGAACCAAAGAAAGGCACAATACCTTATTATTTTAAATCCGTTAAAATAACCTCACAGATAGACTCAAATGATTCTGCGGGGACAAAAAATCATCTTTTTCGTAAGTAAAAATGTATTTTTCGTGTTCCACCAAAACATTGCGGGTGCTTTAAATAAAATGCAAGATTTAGAGGTAGCACTTAGTGAGCTGCATGATTTAAAAGAAAATGTTGTAGTGGTATGTCTAAGAGAACATTTCATAAAAAGAAATGAAGAAAAATATTTGAATATAAATAATTTTTACGTCGGTGCAATCTATTCCAGACTAGAACGACGAGGAGGCACGTGTATTTTATGTAAGAAAGGTTTCGAATGTGTTGAGCTAGATGCAGTAAAGGAATTTGCTATTGATAAACATTTCTAAATATGTGGTGTTGAAATTAAACAGCTAAAGCTAATTATAATCTGTATATATAGGATACCAAACTCTGACATTAATATTTTCTTTGATCATTTTACGAAAGTTATAACGAAACTTCAACACAAAAAATATAATATAGTAGTTTGTGGCGACTTTAATATAGATTTGCTTTTATCTGATAAAACTAGTACTGCATTCAAAGATTTGTTGCTTAATTATGGACTGAAATATCACATACATGTACCGACTAGGCTTAATAAATGCATAGACAACATTATCAGTAATATTCATAACGTCACTGGTAAGACATATAATTTGTACCTGTCTGATCATAACACAGCTCAATTAGTCAAAATTGAACAGGAAACTTCAAACCGAATGGGAGTGAATTACTCTTTTATGACTATAAATGATTTAAATAAAGAGAACGTCTCAAAATTCGTGGATTACATCAGCTGCTTAAGCTTTTGTGAAATCCATGATATAACAGATACGAATGAAGCCTTTGAAAAGTTTCATGATTTGTTGACATTATTTTATAATCTATGTTTCCCTTCTATTAGAGTTAAAATTAAACATAATAGTGGTAAACCTAAATGGATAACAAAAGGCATAAAGAAATGTTGTAATACTAAGCGGTCATTAAGGTACAAGTATTACTTAAATAAAAATAATGAAAATAAGAGTAAGTACAAAACTTATTCTAAACTATTACGGAAGTGCATGAATAACTTACAGTCCTTGTGTAATGAAAGACACATAACTTTTTCTCGTAGTAAAATTAAGGCCACGTGGGATGTTGTGAAGCGCAACATGGGTAACGAAACTTCTAGGGAATATATCAGTAAAATTATTGATGGTAGTATAACGTTGACATCTGGATCTGACATTGCTAATAAATTTAATAATCACTTTGTTGACATTTCTAATAATAATGACAATTGCTCTACTCTTAAAAATAACAAAACTGACATACATAACATAGAATCAAATGAGAAAAGCATATTTTTAGAACCCACTAACGCCTCTGAAATATATCGTATCATAATGTCTTTAAAAAACACGAAATCGGCTGGGTATGATAACATCACAACCGAGCTCGTTAAAAAAATATCTCAACATATAGCATCGCCATTAGCTCACATTGTCAATTTATCCTTAGAACAGGGCCGCTTTCCTGACAGGCTAAAACAGTCTTTGATAAAGCCGCTATACAAAAAAGGGTCTAAATCAGACGTTGACAATTATCGACCTATCGCTCTTTCTCCCATTATATCAAAAATTTTTGAAAAAATTATGTACAGGCGAGTGATAAAATTTCTTAATAAACAAAACATTCTTGTTGACCAGCAATACGGGTTTAGACAAAATAAATCGACGACTTTGGCAATATTTATGCTAGTGAAAGCAATGATGACGAATAATAATGATAAAATACCCTCTTGTGCATTACTTTTAGACTTAAGTAAGGCGTTCGATCGTGTTGATCATACGCGGCTTCTAGAAAATCTAGAAAGATACGGTATCAGAGGTCCAGCAAAAGAATGGTTTCAATCTTATTTAACTGACAGAAAACAGGTAACGAGGATAACAAAACTGAATAAATTAAGTAACACTTTAGAAGATTTTGATTCTGAAGCACGGACTAATTGCTGTGGTGTACCACAAGGTAGTATCTTGGGGCCATTATTGTTCCTTCTTTACATAAATGATTTGCCTCAGTCAATAAAACATCAGTGTGTATTGTTCGCCGATAACACTACTATTATTATTAAATGTAAAAATTTACAAAAATTTGACATTGAAATTAAGCAAACATTAAATGACATTATGAAATGGTTAGATATTAATAAATTAAAATTAAATATTTCCAAAACGAATGTGCTTTATTGCAAAACATTTAAAAGTAAACCTGTTCGCCTTAATGTTGCACTTGACAATAATAATATAGAACAGGTACGTAGTGCAAAATTTCTGGGTGTAACACTTGATGAGCATTTTACTTGGAAGAATCACATCGAAATAATTTCAAAAAAAATCAATCAGTTCGTATTTGCCTTAAAAAGAATTAATAATATCACATCTTTGCGTACCGCCTTAATGGTGTATCACGCATAAGTTTGCTCACTAATACGATACGGTATAGTAGTGTGGGGAAACTCTTCCGAAATAGCGAAGATCTTCATCGCCCAAAAAAAATGTATTCGTGCAATATTCAAAATGCAGTGGTCTGACTCATGCAGGCCTATATTTAAATCGCACAATCTATTAACTGTCCCATGCATTTATATCTATGAAATTGCCAGGTTTGTGAGGTCCAATCTTAAACTATTTGAACGGAAAGATAACACAAATAAAAGGAAAATTACACATTTAGATTTTGAAATGCCCATTCCAAAGCTAGAACTCTTTCGGCGGAGTTGCGTTTACATGGCTCCCCTAATTTACAATGCTTTGGGTAAGTCAATTACTCAACTACCCTTCAATAAGTTTTGTGTTGCGTTGCGGAAGTGGTTGTTACAAGAAGGTTTTTATTCGAAGGACGAGTTCTTTCAAAAGTGTCC
Organism: Mesoligia furuncula; assembly: GCA_916614155.1. Lineage (NCBI taxonomy): Eukaryota > Metazoa > Arthropoda > Insecta > Lepidoptera > Noctuidae > Mesoligia > Mesoligia furuncula. The sequence goes on from OU744813.1 coordinate 11,739,783, forward strand.
CTGTAAATTTTATACAATAAAGCACAGATATATTTAACTGTTGAATAATTAATATTTTAAATTTTAAAACTTGTACTATTGCATGCTAAATATTGGCCAAATGTGTGTTACTAAATATTTTATTATAAGAATTTTATGTACCTACCATATTTGATGCAATAAATGAATTGAATTGAATTGAATTGAATTGAATCAATACATTTACTAACAACAAAACAAGTACAAAACGAACAAAACCAAACTCTATATTACATAAATGAAGATAGCGATATTCGTAAATTTCGAAACTCCAGACCAACAATTTAAAATTATGCTTCACAGACAATATACAAAGCATTTCTAACAAGCAACATCTTTTAGAAACTTTCATCAATGATAAACCCACCTACAAAGCAACAGCATGGGCGAGACCTGACTAAACACAGATGAATTGGAAACTCTGCAATTTACTTTAATTGAGCTGCTCCAATAGGCTTAGACAGTGAATGTTATTTTGCTATTTTACACTTTAATATTTTCTTTTTTTTATAAATATCTGTTTACTTAAACAAAGACATGTACATTTACTGTATAAAGTATTATATTATTTTAATTATTGTGAACGTGAGGCCTATGTGGGTCATTGTTTTAGTTTTAATCATGGTCTGGCAGTTTGAGTAGTTTATGCGGCCTACCCAAATGTCCTGTCTTTGGTATTGTTCGTCGAATCGTTGAGCTCCTTAAGTTCTGAGTTCAGTTGCACGGTTACTGACAAATGCGTGCACTGACTGGACAGGTCCACTCAATCTGTGTGGTTCTTTCCTCAAGAGATTATTTCAGACACTAATCTTCATGGTCCTCAAAGATTTTGTCCGGATTTTTTATATACACATTGACATTGATGAATTTTATTTAGACAATGACATGAATATTTACTTTGTAAAGTATTTTTTTTAATTTTTCATTTAATTATTATGAATGTGAGGACTATGTGGGTCATTTTTTTCTGTTTTCCTTCTTAGTTTTAATCATGATCTGGCAGATTGAGTAATTTACGCGGCCTACCCAAATGTCCTTTCTTTCTTTGGAATTGTTCGTCGAATCGTTGAGTTCCTCAACGTCTGAGTTGAGCTGCACGATTTTTGACAAATGCGTGCACTGATTGGAAAGGTACGCTTAATCTGTGTGGTTCTTTCCTCAAAATTAAATTAAAAAAAAACACCCGACACAAAATAATAATAAAATGAAATGTTTGGAAAAGGATAAAATAATTTTAAAACCCGACCTATAGAATCTATGTAACGAGACTAAAACAGATACATTCATAATTATGGCAGTCGGGGGACCTCATAGAATAGAAGGTGTTCCACAGAACGGTCCCCCGACTTCCATATGAATTTATCTGTTTTAGTCTCGTTACATAAATTCTATAGGTTTTAAAACTATTTTATCCTTTTCCAATTACATTTAATTTTATTATTATTTTGTGTCGGGGGTTTTTTAAATTTTAAATTTATTTTTTTATTTAATGCTTTTTGTAAGGACTCCTTAATTTTTGTATTTCATTTCTTTTATTTTCTTGCGTTTTAATTTGGTGTTTAATCAGGTTTTCTATCCGTCAAAAAATAATTATCAATCTATAATTGAAGAATAATTTTTAAGACTAAACAGATTTTTTTTTATATCCTTTTTCTAGTTCTTCCTTTAGTTATTCAACTTTCGTACTTGCAAGTATTTCATATCTATTAGATACCATCTTAGATATTTCAGATCTAGTTTATAAAATGGGACTGCGACACTATCTGATGTAGAAATACTTTTGTTAGGTAGGATAATTCCATTCGTAAAAATAGTCAAACTCAGTGGTCGTAGGTACCAGTCATCAATCCACTTTCCTCATCAATCTAGGGCTCTGATCAGACAGAAAAATAATTTTCAAGTTTTTTGTTTTATTTTGTTAGGTAATATTCCTCGTTCCCTTTCAATATAGTGTACATTATTGTACTTGTCAAGCCCTTTCATTTCATACGCATATTGAGCGAGTTGTGAAAAAAATATGTAATTCGCCATTTTGTGGTGGCAATGTATAGTATTCTAGTATTCAAGTCGTTTCATTTGATACCCATATTGAGGGAATTGTGAAAAAGTATGTAATCCGCCATTTTGTGGCGGCGGCGATCTTGGACCGATTTTCATCAAACATAGCTAAGAACACTCCCGACTAATTCATCTTTCAAACAAAAAAAACAAAATCAAACTCGGTTCATCCGTTCGGCAGCTACGATGCCACAGACAGACACACACACACACTAACACCCCTACACACATACACACACACACACGTCAAACTTTTAACACCCCGTCGTTTTTGCGTCGGGAGTTAAAAAGACCATTTCAGACACCAATCTTCATGGTCTTCACACGACCTAACCAAGATTTTGTCTGGACTTTAAAAGAGACTGTGACCTCTGAGTTTGTTTCAGCCTTTCTTCTCAGAGTAGTCAGATAGGAAACACCGACCACACCTAGTTTAAAAAATATGATGACGTGTAAAAGTGTTTGTAAAAACCTACTTACAGAAAATAAATCATTTATCATTTACAAGATATAAAACTGCAGCATCGTATTGTCGTCACTCTCGAAGTGGTTGCGGTGTCTGTTTTAGCCCTGACTGAAATATACTACACAAATCATTCGTAGCTTAGCTTCATCGCTTAGCGACCTCGCAAATCTATCACGCAAAGGCATGATGCCGTTCCCAGATTTAAAAAATATATAATTTACCACAGTCTTGGTGCATTTTAAGCTGTTTCGAGCCACTGCCTGACCTGGGCTAGTTGCAATTTGTGACACAATTTGATATTTATTTTACTCATCTAATCTAATAAATACATATTATACTTAGGTAGGTACCCACTGGTCAACTGAGTTGAAACTAAACTATTTTTGTTTTTCAGATCTATGGAATGTTATACGAGAAATCCAAATCTGCTCATTGGAAAAAGGTGGTGTTTGCAAGGCATGGATCGCCAATCATTCGATTTACGGTAAGTCCTCTCATGTATCAATTAAGTACACTCCGCTATTATCACAGAGCACGGAATCACCGCACCGGCAGCGCCTGAGCGTTAGACACGGCAATACTAATAAATTCCGTAGCGACAAAAGAGCATCGAGCGCAGAACTCACACGGTCACAGACCACCCCAAAAGCCATCAGTTTCTAGACGTTATTTGTGTCGTAGTGCAAATAAACGGTAGCCCACTTTATTTGTATCGAAAGTGTTGACAATGCCACCTCTATCATCAGCCCCCGAGGCGTCTCCGTGCTCTGTGGTTAAATCATACTTCTAGAAAAGAAATTAAATAAAAAATTTTAAAAACCCCCAGCACAAAAGAATAATAACATTAAATGTAATTGGAAAAGGATAAAATAATTTAAAAACCCCCGACTTAGAGAATTTATGTAACGAGACTAAAACAGATAAATTCATACTGCCAGTCGGGGGACCTCTTAAAATATAAGGTGTTCCACAGAACGGTCCCCCGACATTTAATGTTATTATTCTTTTGTGTCGGGGGTTTTTTAAATTTTTAATTTAATTTTTATTTCATGCTTTTTGTAGGGACTCCTTAATTTTTGTAAGTATTTCATTTCTTTTATTTTCAGGTAATTTGGTGTTTAATCAGGTTTTTTATCCGTCAAAAAATAATTATTAATTTATAGTTGAAGAATAATTTTTAAGACTAAACAGATTTTTTGTTTTATTATATCCTTTTTCTAGTTCTTCCTTTAGTTATTCAACTTTCGTACTTGCAAGTATTTCATATCTATTAGATACCATATTCTTAGGTATTTCAGATCTAGTTTATAAAATGGGACTGCGACACTATCTGATGTAGAAATATGTTTGTTAGGTAGGATAATTCCATTCGTAAAAATGGTCAAACTCAGTGGTCGTAGGTACCAGTCATCAATCCACTTTCCTCATCAATCTAGGGCTCTGATCAGAAAAAAAATAATTTTCAAGTTTTTAGTTTTATTTTGTTAGTTAATATTCCTCGTTCCCTTTCAATATAGTGTACATTATTGTACTTGTCAAGCCCTTTCATTTGATACCCATATTGAGGGAGTTGTGAAAAAAAAAATGTAATTCACCGCTTTGAGGTGGCGACCATCTTGGATTTGAAATTTATTATAGTGTATAGTATTCTACTATTCAAGCCCTTTTATTTGATACCCATATTGAGGAAGTTGTGAAAAAATAAGTAATCCGCCATTTTGTGGCGGCGGCCATCTTTGACCGATTTTCATCAAACATAGCTAAGAACACTCCCGACTAATTAACCTTTCAAATAAAAGAAACAAAATCCAAATCGGTTCATCCGTTCGGGAGCTACGATGCCACAGACAGACACACACACACACACATAGACACACACACACACACCCCTGTTTGTACAGACACCCTTATGAGGACCTTGTTAGTCCTAGAACAAACCGAGGACCTTCCAAAAAACTTGTTTCAACACCTCGTGGGCCTTTTAGAATAAGATAGAAAGAGACAGGTGAATAAATCTATAGGGATGAGCTCATTGGGATAATGCTATGATCTCAACATTTTTCTGTATGAATTTCGGCTATCATACTGAGGACCTGAAATACACAGCTAAATGTGACCAGCGATGCACATACGAGGACTTTGTGTGAGCAAACCGAGGACCTCTTACGTAAGCCCTGGGACGTCCTTCCGAGGACGTATTTTTAACCCCCGACGCAAAAACGACGGGGTGTTATAAGTTTGACGTGTCTGTGTGTGTGTGTGTGTGTGTGTGTGTGTGTGTGTGTCTGTCTGTCTGTGGCATCGAAGCTCCCGAATGGATGAACCGATTTTGATTTTGTTTTTTTTGTTTGCAAGGTGAATTAGTCGGGAGTGTTCTTAGCTATGTTTGATGGAAATCGGTCCAAGATGGCCGCCGCCACAAAATAGCGGACTACATATTTTTTCACAAGTCCCTTAATATGGATATCAAATGAAAGGGCCTGAATAGTAGAATACTATGCAGTATGAAAACTTTCAAATCCAAGATGGCCGCCACCACAAAGTGGCAAATTACATTTTTTTTCTTCACAACTCCTCAATATAGGTATCAAATGAAAGGGCTTGACAACTAGAATACTATACGCTATTACAAATTTCAAATCCAAGATGGCCGCTACCACAAAATGGCAAATTATATTTTTTTTCACAACTCCTTCAATATAGGTATCAAATGCAAGGGGTTGACAAGTAGAATAATGCACACTATATTGAAAGGGAATGAGGAATATTAACAAACGAAATGAAAACTAAAAACTTGAAAATATTTTTTTGTCTGATCACTGCTCTAGAATGATGAGGAAACTGGAGTGATGACTGGTACCTTCGACCACTAAGTTTCACTATTTTTATTACGAATGGAAATATTCTACTTAAAAAGCGTAGGTGATGTAGACATCAGATAGTGTCGCAGTCCCATTTTATAAACTAGATCTGAAATACCTAAGAATATGGTATCTAATAGATATGAAATACTTGCAAGTACGAAAGTTGAATAACTAAAGGAAGAACTAGAAAAAGGATATACTTAATAAAATAAAAAAATCTGCTTAGTCTTAAAAATTAATCTTCAACTATAAATTAATAATTATTTTTTGACGGATAAAAAACCTGATTAAACACCAAATTACCTGAAAATAAAAGAAATGAAATACAAAAATTAAGGAGTCCCTACAAAAAGCATGAATTAAGAATTTAAAAAACCCCCGACACAAAAAATGATAAATTCATATGGAAGTCGGGGGACCGTTCTGTGGAACACCTTCTATTCTAAGAGGTCCCCCGACTGCCATATAAATTTATCTGTTTTAGTCTCGTTACCTAGATTCTTTAAGTTGGGGGTTTTTAAATTATTTGATCCTTTTCCAATTACTTACATTTGATTTTATTATTTTTTTGTGTCGGGGGTTTTTTAAATTCTTAATTTAATCTTTTACACAATATTTCTTATAGCTTGTACAAAGTGCGGACGTTGTGTTAGACTTTATATCACTAAACCGAGGACAGTTTTTCGCGTAGAACTTGTACAAACCGAGGACCTGGAAATTCTACCTACCTAAAACATATGTGTAAGATAATAATTATATCAATGTAAGTAGAATGTTCCGATTTATTTCTTACACACTTATTCTAAAATGAAGTACCAAGCGAGGACGAGTCGATGTCTACCTTTGTCGGCGCTTCTCTAAGGATTATTATTTCAGTATTAGATGCTGCAGCCAGAGTCGTCTCTTCAAGACGGTACTCCTCAGCACTTGATAGCATCGCCTTCAAATTTGGCAGAGGCATTAGGTTTATGTAGTAAAACTAAAATAATTACCAGTTTGTACTGATGCTGCAGCCAGGGTCATTTCTTTATGAGGGAACGCCTCAACAGTTGATAGCATCGACTTAAAATTTGGCAAACGTGTTAGGTTTATCTAGCAAAATTAAATAATTACCAGTTTGTTCTGATGCTGCAGCTAGGGTCATTTCTTCATGGGAGAACTCCTCAACAGATCGTATTAAAATTTGGCATATTCGTTAGGTTTATGTAGCAAAATTAAATAATTACCCGGTTGTGCTGATGCTGCAGCCAGGGTCATTTCTTTATGAGGGAACTCCTCAACAGTTGATAGCACCGTCTTCAAATTTGGCACACGCCTTATGTTTATCTAGTGACACCAAAATAATTACCGGTTTGTACTGATGCTGCAGTCAGTGTCATTTCTTTATGAGAGAACTCCTCAACAGTTAATAGCACCGTCTTCAAATTTGGCACACGTCTTATGTTTATCTAGTAACACCAAAATAATTACCAGTTTGTGCTGATACTCCAGCCAAGGTCATTTCTTCATAAGGAAATTCCTCAACAGTTGATAGCACCGTCTTCAAATTTAGCACACGTCTTATGTTTATCTATAAACACCAAAATAATTACCAGTTTGTACTGATGCTGCAGCCAAGGTCGTTTCTTCATGAGGGAACTCCTCAACAGTTGATAGCACCGTCTCCAAATTTGGCACACGCGTTATGTTTATCCAGTGACACCAAAATAATTACCAATTTGTACTGATGCTGCAACCAGGGTCATTTCTTTATGAGGGAACTCCTCAACAGTTGATAGCACCGTCTTCAAATTTGGCACACGTCTTATGTTTATCTAGTAACACCAAAATAATTACCAGTTTGTGCTGATGCTGCAATCAAGGTCGTTTCTTCATGAGGGAACTTTTCAACAGTTAAGAGCATCGTCTTCAAATTTAGCATACGCATTAAGTTTAAGTTGTAAAATTATTTTTATTATCAGTTTCCATGATCCCGCAATGTATTAATTAGCAAAAAAAAGCAATAAATCGTCGTAATCGTCTAAACTTGATGTGGAGTATCTTAATTTGACAGGACTAAACTAATATTTATCTTCTGTCCTTTTCTTAATGAAATGGAAAGGAAAAGATGCACTGAACATAAATTTTGTTTAGTTTGTGAACAAGGGAATCGGCGCCATTAAGTTATTAAGTTTTCATGCTTCCCAAATTATTTTGATCTCACTTAATAATATTTCTTTGTTTTCTAACTAAGAATAATTGTGTTATGTAATTTTATGTCAAGTTTTTAGCCCAAATTATGTCGATCTCTTTTAATTATGGTTTCTAAAGTCTTTTTGTTTGAGTCGTTTTCTAATAACTGTTATGTAAGTTTTCTAATCCTGCTTCACAAAGATGTTACTGCAACTTGATGATTATTTATATAAGTAGATCATGTAAAGTTTATGTGGTTTTCTTTATTACGTTCATGTTCTGTATTTCTTTGTACTTTATAATTGCTTCAAATCTTGCTGCAAACATTTCACCTAGGAAGGCATTTATTTTAGATTCTTTATGAAAAGCACACGTTTTCAGCTCCTATGACAACACAATATTTTATGGTGCAAATCATAGTTTTATAATACTAGCTGACCCGGAAAACGTTGTTTTGCCATATAAATTATTTCTAGCTACCCAGCGCTACTTCGTTCGCGTGGCGTCCTACCCTACCCCTACCCTACTCCCACCCTACTACTACACTACTCCTACCATACTCTAGCCTACTCCTACCCTACTTCTAACCTACTCTTACCCTACTTCTAACCTACTCTTACCCTACTCCTACCCACCCTAGTCCCATCACACTAATATTATAAAGGCGAAAGTTTGTGAGTGTGTGTGTGAGTGTGTGTGTGTGTTTATATGTTTGTTACTTCTTCACGCTCAAACGGCTGGACCAATTTTGATAAAATTTTGTATGGAGGTAGCTGACACCCTGGATTAACATATAGGCTACTTTTGATCCCGATATTTCCACGGGATCTACAGTTACGCGGGTGAAACCGCGGGGCGCAGCTAGTAAGTAAATAAGAGTATCATAAAAGAGTATCCTATATCCGTCTCCTGGTTCTACGCTACCTCCCCACCAATTTTCAGCCAAATCTGTTTAGCCGTTCTTAAGTTATAAATAGTGTAACTAACACGATTTTCTTTTATATATAGATAAGCGAGCCTAGGTACTTAGCACATACTGCATAAGAAGCCTGATTATTCCTCGTGCACCTAGTAGCTACTACCAATTTGGTTAAGGATTCAGTCTACGTTCGATTTCCTCCTTCATAATTTTATTTAAATGATAGAATATTTGTCTTCTACACACGAGGAAAACTGTCGAAACGAGGACTAGAATACACACTGTTCGGAAAATCTACCAACCGAGGTCTTAAATACACATTGTCTGGAAAAGCTACCTAACCGAGGACTTTTGTGTTAAAGTTAACACACAGGTCCTCGGATAAAACAACAAACGTGAAATGAGTGTAAAGAGTCTTTGTATGAGGCGACAGTGGCACCATCTGGTGGATACACAATGTTTGTGTAAGATTATGAATAATCTTGATCAAACCGAGGTTCAGACAACTTTTTCGTATTAAGTAGGTATATAGGAAGACTCAAAATCGCTTGCAGAATGCGAATCTTTGGTCAAGTCAAACCGAGGACCCTCGAATAGGTCCTCGCTTTGAAAAGGTCCTCGGTCGTGCCTTGTGTATTCATACGCACGCCCTCGGATGGTACTTAAAACAAACACACACACACACACACAGACACACACACACAGACACGTCAAACTTATAACACCCCGTCGTTTTTGCGTCGGGGGTTAAAAACTAATCACAATATTTTAATTTATGTGTTTCTGTTTCAGTGGTAACCGATCCAGAAGACAGCCTAACAATAGCCAATTCATGTTTTAATAAACCGTTTATCTATGATTTTGCAAATGAATATTTAAATAATGGACTCATCACTGCAGAAGGTAATTATAAATAAAACAAACTATTACTAAAAATAATGCACGACAATATTGATTAATAGTACGCACGACGACATCACATTTTTGACATTGTCTGTGTGGTGCCGGACTTAAAGAATTGCACCACGCCTCACTTCCCGTGGGTGTCGTAAAAGGCGACTAAGGGTCTTACCGGAGAATGGGCAGCAGCGTTCTCTATTTATTCCACCATCATACCATACTGCGATCGCCAACCCGCCTGCCAAGCGTGGCGATTATGGCAAACTCCCCCAAAATTGGGGGAGGCCTATGTCCAGCAGTGGACGTCTATCGGCTGAAACGACGACGACGACATCATTATCAAGCTATACTTTGTTCTTTTTTAGAGTTCCGTACCTCGAAAGGAATAAACGGGACCCTTATAGGATCACTTTGTTGTCCGTCCGTCTGTCTGTCTGTCACGACCCTTTTTCTCATGAAGGCGTGGAGGTATCAAGCTGGAATTTATATCAAATAGTCAGGTCTACTGTCCCTTAGAGCTGTAAAATAATCAAACTTCTAAGCCAACGCAATCAAAAGATACAGCCGTTTATGCCGCAAATTTCCGCTTTTCGACACTCGCAAGGGAATCAAAACCTACATGGTACTTCCCGTGAACTCAGAATCTTGAAATTTGGTGCGAAGCAACGTCTTGTAGCACAGATAAAGGGAAAATTGCGAAAACCGTAAATTTTTAATTACATCATATAATAAAAATATTTTTAATAATTTTAAACTTACTACCCCTTTCCTAATGAACGCGTAGAGATATTAAATTGAAATTCATATCAAATACTCAAGTCTATAATACCCTTAAGCTGTAATAAAATAAAACTTCTATGTCAACGCAATCAAAAGAAACATCAATTTAAGCTGCATATTTTCAACCTCGCAACTACTCGCAAGGGAATCAAAACCTAAAGGGTACTTCCAGTCGACCTAAAATCTTGAAAGCATGAATCAATTTTTTATAGCACATATAAAGGAAGAATTCCGAAAACCTTAAATGTCAAGTAACTTTTCGGAAACATCGTCAATATCTCAATTCGTATTGGACGCCATTAGATGCTGTCACTTATACTGTAAAAAGGTGGAAATCTTCAAATCTTGTAGTGCAGCGTACGCAGTTTCCAATAGTACCAGCAAAAGGTATTACAATTCACAAGTCGCAAGGTGCAACCTTAGAAAAAGTTGTGGTTTATATTTCTAAAAATGTAAAAAGATCGATGTTGTATGTAGCTTGTTCTAGAGCAACGTCATCGTCTGGACTGTTTTAGTCGTGAATTCAGGTACATTTAAACCTCCCTCTGAAATATTAGAATCCAGTGCTGTAAGTATAGAAACAACAAACACAACAAATTGGTACCATATTTTAAATTTTTTCAAACATTTTTTAGACGTCAACATAGATCCTATTATTCATTCCTCCCATGCGGCATTGTTTGTTGAAACCTGGGAGTGTCGTAGAGACACTTTTAAACTTGATGGGTTTTATGAGGTGTGCAGAGTAGATGGTCCAGCTATATCTAATGCAAATCCAGGTTGGGGATATATCGCGTATGTACGTCGCAATCTTAAGGATGCCGTGACAGATGGATCATGTAAAAGATACGATATTATTTAAATAACCCAGGCGCTGCAAACGGCCATTGTGAATGCTTCCATTTTGAAATGTTTAATGTCAGAGTGATAAAGGTATATAGATCACCACAATGTCCAATTAATGTTGGAATAGAATGCATAAATACAACAATATACGTCAGCAACCTCAATAGGTATACTTCATGTTCTCTTCTGATTGTTGTGGGAGATTTCAATATCTATTTTAGAATGAATCCTCAAAATGGAATTTCCACATATTTTTCATCCATAAACATGTTTCCGGTAATAAACACTAGCACTACACGAAGTAGTACAACTATAGATAACGTTTTTTCGAACTTCAATGTTCAATGTGATACTATTCATACCTTATTCAGTCACCATTTACAGATCTGGTTCAAATTTAATACTTAATTAGTATTTTTGTACCAGATTTCTAAATAGTAACTAAAACACTTTGTAAATAAATAACTTTGTTAAAAAAACTTGCCATCATTCATCAGCAGACTTTTGCAAGGCTGCTGCAAGGCTAGTGTTGGTATTTGAGTTATATTATAAAATAAATGATATGTGTTATTATAAAATAAAGGATTACTGAAACGATAAAAAGACCTTTGTCTTTAATTTATGCTCCTCCAGCTTTCCATATTGTAATGTTATGGACTTCATTTTGCAATAAAAATACCATAACTATGACTCGATTGTCGTGATGGGTGAACTATTACTTATATACCTACAGGTTTGTACGGAACCCTCGGTGCGCGAGTCCGACTCGCACTTGGCTGGTTTATTTTTAATTTATGAAAACTTAAAAAGTACTCTCGCATTGGCTTAACACTGTTTAGACGGTAAACATAAAAGTCCCCGTTAATACCTATAAATAGGTATTTCAAAAATGTACGTAACGTTAAGAGCGTTTACGCCGTATGGCATGTCATACAAACTTTCAAGCCCTTATTTTTCGAAATGAATGAACCGATTTTAATGAAACTTCATACTCATAAGCAGGATACAAAGGTCTAAAAAGTTAGTAGAGAACATTTTCGAAAAATAGTGTTACAGCCAAATTAGACCGATTTTAAATTATCTATAGAAACAGAGATTTCCAGTTATCTTTTTTTAAATAAGACATTTCGAAAATGTTCTCTACTAACTTTTTAGACCTTTGTATCCTGCTTTTGCGTATGAAGTTTTATTAAAATCGGTTCATTCATTTCGAAAAATAGGGGCTTGAAAGTTTGTATGAAATGCCGTACGACGTAAAGGCTCTTAACTTTTAGCATTGACTCCATGAAATTAGGACCATGCAATGTTTTTGTTTCAGCGTCTATTTGGAAAGCTCACCGCAAATTATTAAATCCGGCGTTCAACCAACAAGTGCTTAATACATACGTTAGTGAAATGAACGTGCAAGCTCGAAGTCTTGTTTCACAATTAGCTTCGGAAGTGGGAAAAGGCCCGTTTGATGTGAGAAAGTTCATTATAAACTATACATTGTCAACTGTAACTCGTAAGTATTATTGTTTTATTCAGTTGTAAATAGCATCGGTACTGAAGATAAAGGCTAACCTTGTGGCCACGAGCTGTACGCTTAAGCGACACGTGTCTTTTGATAGCTACTGTGGAGAAAACATATTGATGACACCGACAAGTCGCGTTGCAAGTCACATCGCTCGAGCCCGTAAACGTGGCCTACCACTCGGCTATCCGGGGGAAATATGTAGACACAGATCACAATAATTTAGTCAAAATGATTGCTTGGCTTATGAAAAATATGTATTCACTCTCTTTTGCAGGGACTTCGCTAGGATTGAATACTCAAGATCAAACTAAAATAGATACAGATTATGCAGATGGAATTGAAGATTTATTAACTTTATATTGTGAAAGACTGCAAAAAGCGTGGTTGCATTTGTCGTATTTATTCGACTGGAGTTCATTAAAGCGTAGACAAACTATACTATTGAAGAAACTGACGAACATCATAGATCCAGTAAACTTATTACTTTTGAGTTTTAGAAAAAGTTTGGCTTTGTAGAGCATCAGCTTTTTTTAAATGTGTGACAGTCTCATTCTTAAACTGAATGTGCATTTTTAACTAGCGGATGCGATACCCGTTAAGCTGTACTTACGAAGGAACCCAACTCAGTCATGGCCCGACACACACTTGGCCGGTTTTGTTTAATATAATTATTTGTTGTGAATATTTTCATCTTCAGCTTTCTGCACACAAATGATTAGAGATCTGGATTTCTTTCAAAATTATGTCACGTTCCTACATAGTTTATTATGTTACTGTGGGGCCAACTTTTAATGTTTGTACCATTTTATTTCAGATTATACATAAAAGAAAATCCGAGTTAAAGGCAAATAAATATCAGAATATGTATGATGAATCGACACCAGGTAAACAAATAAAACAGTTTTATTTACTTACTTTCTATCCTCTACAACTAACTGATAAATAAAGGTGGGTAGGGCCATCCGTCCACTACTAGATGTAGGCCTCCCCATAGCATCGCTATAACGACTGCTCCTGTGCTTTCCGCATTTAGCATATATACGCGACGGTCTGCCTGACGACGCCCTAGTGTCGAAAGTAATAACTGGCATCACGCACTGGTCAACGTCTTTCGTTTTGGGACACTGGTATTTTGGACGTAAAGGTGCTGCTTCTAGAACGGTGCCCTGTCGAGAGGGATTCGACGAATGTTGACGCGGCCGACAAATACAGATAATTAATTACTCTAATTAATTAATTATCTGTAGTATACTAGGAACAAGCACAAATTTGGTGTTCCTACAATAAGGCTCAAGAAAATAGGTGGCTCGTTTCGATGCCACTGTATACGTTTTTATAATAAACTTCCTAGCCACATTCAAGAACTAAGCCTTAACAAATTCAAATCTTTCGCACGATTCTCATAACACGTTCAAGGTCAAAGTGGGGTAACTTGATGTGCTGGCAACTGTACATTTACTGTATATTATTTTAATTATTGTGGACTATGTGGATCATTGTTTCCGTTTTAATCATGGTCTGAAAGTTTGAGTAGTTTATGCGGCCTACCCAAATGTCTTTGGTATTGTTCGTCGAATCGTTGAGCTCCTTAAGTTCTGAGTTGAGCTACATGATTTTTGACTAATGAGTGCACTGACTGGACAGGTCCGCTTGATCTGTGTAGTTCTTTCTTCAAAAGACCATTTCAGACACCAATGTACATGGTCTTGTATGATCTTACCAAGATTTTATCTGGACTTTAAAAAAAACTGCGACCTCTGCATTTATTTCGGCCTTTCTTCTCAGAATAGCCAGATAGGAAATGCCGACCTCATCTAGTAAAAAAAATATGATTGACGTGTAAAAGTGTTTGTACAAACCTACTTACAAAAAATAAATCATTTATCATTTTATCAATATCTTTCACTACAATTCCAACGCATTCAGAAGATCTTCAGTTACAATGGCCTAAAACTATACAAAACACATTATTTTTCAGGCAAATTCAAACCACTACTAGATCAAATGCTGAATTTGGCTGAAGAACAAGATGTCTTTACAGACGATGACATCAGACAACACCTGGATACTTTAGTAGCCGCTGCTTACGACACAACTTCTGCGGCTATGACATTTATTTTGTTAGTGATAGGGTCAGACCTAGATCTACAAGAACGAATGTTTAATGAGTAAGTAACTAGGACATGCCGGTTTTCTCACGATGTTTTCCTGCACTCTTTTGAGAGCAATGGCGATCATTTGATAGTTTAGTTGTGGTAGGCCTAAAATAGCGATCACGAATGATGGTTTTTGTATTAATTACAGGTTACAAGATGTACTTGAACATAAAGATAACGACTTTACTAAACAAGATCTTCCAAAACTCGTGTTCATGGAGGCCGTTATCAAAGAGACAATGAGATTGTATCCTGTCAGTCCTGTTGTCGGAAGAAAAGTTGATAAAGATATGAACCTGAGTATGTACCTTTACAACGTTGTTCTTTAGACATTCATCAGCGTGATACTCATTTACTGTTACTATTAGCCTGCATCATCCTACTGCTGGACAAAATTCTATTCTATTCTAGCTCGTTGGATCCAGGGCCAATATAGGCCACTGGTTGTTTGTTTTGTCCAGCTTGTACTGCACAATTAATTTTGTATATTTTCAGAGAACTGCACGTTGCGAGCTGGGAATTCATGCATGTTAGGGTTATACGGGCTCCTCCGTCATCCAAGGTGGGGCCCAGACGTGGATCAGTTCCGACCGGAGCGATGGCTAAACTCCGCTACCTTACCGGATCATCCAAGCCTTAATGCCACGTTTGGAATTGGCAAGCGGAACTGCATAGGTATATACTACTATTAACATATTATACTACATTATTATTTATACTCATATTAACGACTAGGAGATCAAAACAGTCAGTCAAAACATAGAAGTGAATGTAGCTTTCGCTTCTCATGTTTTGACGGGAAGAACGGATATTTAATCAATTTCTACCAAATCAATTCAGTAGCATTGGCGTGAAACTCAAAATATTAAAACAAACAAAAATTTACCGCTACCATTTATGATTGAATATTAATGTTGATAACTAACAATCTTATTTGTTACTAGCCCGCGGCTTAGCCCGTGTGGATGTCGGAAATTATCCCAAAGAAACATGCTACCGGGACAAAAAGCCTATATTACACTTATTACTCCAGAACATCAGCTATCTGCCAGTGAAAATCCCGTCTAAATCGGTCCAGCCGTTTCGGAGATTAGCCGGAACAAAGAGACAGACAGCCAAAAATTTTAAAAAATATATTATAAGTAGCGGTACTTTCATATATATGCATTTAGTCCAAAGCTGTTATTTTGATATTACAAACAGACACTTCAATTTTATTTACTTGTATAGATTATGTGTACCTAAATGAACGTTATTCAAGCTGTTAACTAATTTTAATTGTCCGTATGATAAAATTTCAACTGCTATTCTTTGACAATTGTATGAAATGGCTATAACCCGGCAAATTGACATAAGGCTGATTTTAGAGTCGCGCTGACCGCACGCTGACCATCGGCGCTGACAGCCGAAACGTATGAAACGCACGCGCTGATAGCTACGCGTTATTCTAAAACGCTCCCTAGAAGTTCATACGTTTCAGGCTGTCAGCGCCGACGGTCAGCGTGCACTCAGCGCGACTCTAAAATCGGCCTAAGGTATCATTATTCTGAACAATTAATCTCCCTGGCTTTCATCTATACCAAATAATATAGATTATAATCTAATATACACAATTCATAATTCCACAGGTAAAGCATTCAGCATGATGATGATAAAGACAGCGTTGGCGCATATTTTACGGCGATACCATGTTACTGGCGACATCAAAAATGTAGTGTGTGAATTTAATGTCGTAGCGAAACCAGTAGAAGGACATCACATTAAATTAACACTAAGGTCATAGATGTGTATTATTATGGTAGCTAATATTGTTTACCAGTGAATTTTTTCTGACTGAAAATTAGATGATAATGTAATTCAACAGCAGTTACCAATTTTTTTTTTTGTAATTTCATTTACCTTTTCTTTAATTTTCTTTGTAATATACCTATCAATAAAGTGTGGAATCTAATTTGTAATTTAATTGTACAGCTCTAGCCGCACCAATAGGAAAATAAAGAACGATAGAATCTAATATAGACACCGACCCCAATTTTTTTTTTTTTATTCAACTCACATATTTTTATCTCATAATTTTCATTACGAGTTACCAAATAACAAACTGTATGATTTGAGTTTGAAATTATATGGGGTTTCCTGAAAAAAAACCGGGCAAGAGCGAGTCGGACTCGCGCACCGAGGGTTCCGTACCATCATATGTTTTTAGGGTTCCGTAACCAAAGGGTAAAAACGGGACCCTATTACTAAGACTTCGTGGTCTGTCCGTCTGTCTGTCACCAGGCTGTATATCAAGAACCGCGATAGCTAGACAGTTGAAATTATCACAAATTGTATATTTCTGTTGCCGCTATGACAAAAAATACTAAAAACAAAATAAACTGACTATTTAAGGGGGGCTCCCATACAACAAACGTGTTTTTTTCGCCTTGTGATACGGAACCCTTCGTGTGCGAGTCCGACTCGTACTTGGCCAGTTTTTTTAAATTTTCATCGGCGAGGCCTATATTCGTTAGAGAATTTTAACACTGCGCACTCCGGTGTAGAACATTGCAGTTTTAGGTCAGCGCCATCTCTTGACCGATAGTGGAACTAGTGTAACTTTTGTTGATGATTTCTGAAAAAATGTGCTATTTATCGTGACATCGTTTTATTTTTTCTGTAATCTTTACATAAAATTCTATCCCATAGAATTATTTCAGATTTACGCATTGCAGCACGACACATTACTAGTAAGAACAGACAAAAAGCTATATGTCTCTTTCGCACGATTCTCGCTGTAGTTGCTCATAACGCGTTCAAGACCAAAGTGGGGTAAGTTGATGTGCTGGCGACTGTACCTACCTAATAGAGTTATCACCTCTGAACACTCCTCCCTCTAAGAAATACTAGTTTGTAGTTAAGTAATAGATACCTACGAATACAATAGTTACCATTCAAATACAAAAATGTTGCAAAAAATAAAGTAAATTGCAAAATGTGGATATTCCACGCACTTCTGCCTACTTATCTGCGAATATAGGCGTGATGTTATGTTTTTTTATGTTCCATACTAAATAAGTCGGCAGTTATTATGTTTTATCTATTTTATTGTGACAAAAAATAGAATACAAACATCTATAGATGTTTGTAGGGTTACGTACCAAAATGGTAACCCACCCACGGCGGCACCCGTGGTGGTGGCCCGCCCACGTCCGATAATTGGTGACCGATTTTTTTTGTCATTTTCAATACTTACATAGGATTCTTTGTTATGAGAAATTGTAGGGGCTAACTTAACTAATCTGCATTCGCGATTAATTTGCCAAAAATCGTAAACAAAAATGACTTTATGGAAAAATAATTTTAAATCATACACAATAAAGTTCAGTTTACGCTACAACTTTAACTTTTTCAATAGTGCTAGTCACTCTGAAATCAACTTAATTGCCATTACAATAAAGTTGATATTTGTTTAACTTGAAATAATATTAATTTGAAACAAGTTTGAATAAACTTTAAATGAGTATGGAACGGTTAAAAAATATTCTTCTAAATATAAACAAACATACACAAATAATCTGTCGAATTGAGAACTTCCACCTTAGTTGAGGTGGGTTGTAAAATATGGTTGTAAAGAACTGAAGATATTTTTATTTAATAATAATAATAATACCCCGCCGCCGTATCTCTACGTTGACGCCGTGGTGGGGCTTGCACGCTCCGAACTCTAGGGCTATGCCGGAAGAGTTTACTTTGCTGGAACAGGTCTAAGGTGAGGAGCCAGACCAAGAGAGATACAGAAATCCGCAGGGCAGCATGTGGCGAGCTGTTGGGCAGTAGCGACCCCACGGACCCTATCTTCAGGGAGAAGTCTTGTTCCTCGCCTCTGGCTTGCCTTTATTGGCCGGCTGGAGTGAACAATAACGAGGAACAGAGCTCCCACCTCATTCTTGCCTTTATTGGCCGGCTTGAGTGGAGATTCGCAAGAGCAAACGTGCTCGGAGAAAGGAAGTATTCCAGTAAGATGCTGGTAGGGATCTTGACCGTACTTCCGGGATTGTCCTGATAGCCGTGGAATACCTCTCCACTCCTCATAAGCACCTCAGGACATGTTGCCCCCATGTTGCTACGTCACTATGTGCTAGCGACCGTTTCCGGGGGCCCATTATTGAGTGTGCAAGTCACCCCCTGCCATTTTATCCGTGTATATATAAAACATTGATCAGGCAGGGGTCAAAGTTATTCCATAGTTCTTGGTAACCAGTCCACTTTAGCCACCCAAACCAATAGTCCAACTTTTTATTTTTCCATATCCTGCAATAGTCCTATACCAACCGGGGGTTATCCTTGGGTACACTTGCATAGCGCATACAGGGATAATCGTCGGTTGGTGCCGCATTTCATTAAAATTTCGGCCCCTCGTACGCTTTCCAAAGGACCGGGACCCCATGGTTCCGAGATATATAAATAATATAAATAAAATTATAATAATAAAGCATAACATGAAGCAATCGGTGAAGGAACGCTTCTTTGGTCGCCTGAAAAAAGTACTTAATAGTCTTCTATCAGGCGGAAACAAGGCCTTCAACGGTTGGGTCATGCCAGTTTTGATGTACTCTTTCGGCATACTCAAATGGACTCAGACCGAATTTGACGCCCTGGATAGGAGGGTCCGTACACTGCTGACTGCAAATCGAATGCATCACCCACGGTCATCGGTAATGAGGCTGTATATCCCGCGAAAATGTGGAGGTCGAGGGTTTTTAAACGCTAAGACGCTCCACAATCGCGTGATATGCAGTCTCAGGGAATATTTCCTAGAAACCGACGTGGGGATGCATCGAGATGTAGTCATAGTGGACAAGGGCCTTACCCCGCTCCCCTTGGCTAAAGAGAACTGGCGCAAACCAGTAGTGCTTGACATTAATAATCGCATGGAGGTATGGCAGAGTAAGGAGCTTCACGGACGCTTTCTCCGGGCTCTACGTGGACCCGATGTAGATCTACAAGCGTCCGTAGCCTGGCTGCGTTTTGGTAACGTCTTTGGAGAAACCGAAGGTTTTGTTTGTACAATTACGGACGAAGTTATGATGACGAACAATTACCGGAGATTTATTGTCAAAGACGGCACGGTTGACATCTGTCGGGCATGCCACCGGCCGGGAGAATCAATCAGACATATTATCTCCGGGTGTTCTCGTCTGGCTAACGGAGAGTACTTGCATAGACATAACCTTGTAGCCAGGATAATCCATCTGCAGCTTGCTTTGAAATACAACCTTGTGGAATCGGAGGTGCCGTACTACAGGTATGTGCCCGACCCAGTTCTCGAAAATGGTAATATCACATTGTACTGGGATCGATCCATCATCACTGACAGGACTATTGTTGCCATTAAGCCTGATATAGTGGTGGTGGATCGATCAGAGCGGCGCGCAATGATTGTTGACATAACCATCCCGCATGATGAGAACCTCGTGAAAGCCGAGAAAGATAAACAGATCAAGTATCTTGACTTGGCTCGCGAGGTTGTCGACATGTGGGATGTGGACACGGCGATCATTGTGCCGATAGTCGTGACAGCCAATGGGTTAATAGCCAAGAGCCTCGACCAACATCTAAGGAGGCTCTCGTTGGGCAGCTGGATCAAGGGCTTGATTCAGAGAGCGGTACTTCTGGACACGGCCCGCATTGTTAGGAGGTTCCTCTCTCTGGAGCCCTGACCCCGGTAGCTTGGACCCTGTTCCCGATACCGGTGGGCTACTATTTTTTATATTATTAAATGTTTTTATATTTTTTATACTAATATTTAAAAATATAATTTATATGTATTTAGTGAAATAAAAAAAAAAATAATAATAATTTATTTAGCAAAAAGAAGAAATACAATGCATGTTACATTATTTTGTTAATACATTTGTGCTCAATTTTTGTGAATAATGACCCCGATGCTAGGAAAATCCTGTGTTATAGGGGCCATCCGTTCGTCCGATTAGATTATTTTACAAAATTCGGGAGTCTAAAACGTGTAACAGCAGCAATAGTGTGTGAGTAAGCGCGTGTGATGTGGTGTAATGGGGGAAGTAGATGTGTGTGTGGTGTGTGATGTGTGTATGAGTGTGTGAAGTCTGTCGTGTATGTGTAGAGAGGGAAGGTGATTTGGGGTGACTGTGGTTGTGTAAGTGTTCGTGATACTAATAATTATGTGTTCGACCAAAGTAGCCTCTTGATTTCAACAGGTTACGGGCCCAGCCCCAGGCTTTAAAAACGCTTAGAAGCTAGAACACAATACAAACGAGTGTCTTGAAAAGGTGTCAGTTGTGAAATTCTCGTCATGACAGAAGAAGATTCAGGTTCAATTTGTGGGATAAGAAAATTGAATGGTGCTGAAGACTACGCTAATTGGAAATTTGTGGTGAGGAATTACTTAGACTCCAAAAACTGGTTCAAGGTAATTGAAGCTACAGAGATAACAGCTGAATTGAAAGATACTGACAGGAAGGCACGAACGACGTTATGTCTGCTCCTTGAGCCTACATGTTCCGCACATGTGTATAGTGCAAAAACAGCACGTGAAGTTTGGGTGAGTCTCAGTGAGGCTTACGAAGACAAGGGTTGGGGCAGACGAATCAGACTGCAACGAGAATTATGGCAATGCCGAATAGAAAATTGCGAAACCATGGAAACATACATATTTCCAAAATGATTTGTTTGGCGCAACAACTTGCAGATATTGATGCAAAAATCTCTGACGAGTGCATTATTTCTATATTATTAAGCGGATTATCGTCAGATTACAACCCATTTATAATGGCGATAGACAATGGAGGAACAGAAATTAAACTTGAGCAATTAAAATCAAAATTGTTGCAAGAAGCAAGCCGGCAAATGGAAAATGGTCAGAATAGAGAGCAAGCCCTAGCCACAACGGCGCAAAATAAAAAGAATTTTGAAAAGAAAAAGGCATTTATATTCAAGTGCTTCAAATGTCATAAAGAAGGTCATAAAGCATCTAAATGCAAAGTCACTAAGAGAGCGAATCCATGCTTGAGCATGGTGAACACGGTGAAAAAGGACCGATGGTACTTGGACAGTGGCTGCTCGAACCACATGACGAACGATGCCGGAAAATTGTTGAATTACAAAAGGCAACAGAATGACCTAAAGATAAAAGTTGCAAGCGGGGCAGAAATGAAAGTTATAGGAAGAGGGAATGCCATCCCGAAAGTGAATAATACCGCTGAACTCCTATTAACGAATGTTTATCATGTTCCCGGACTTTCTATGAATTTAATTTCAGTAAGCGATCTTGTAAAGAAGGAGTTCGCTGTAAAATTTGATAAAAAAGGTTGCTCTATTAAAAATAAAACAGACCAAATAGTAGCGACGTGCAAAGAGGTTGATGGAATTTTCGAGTTGTTTTAAAAAGAAAATTGTGTTGTCAACTTGATTTTGTCAAATGAAATGCTGTCAAATATTTGGCATAGAAGATAAGCACATTTGGGACAAAAATACACACATCAAAAGTGTCTAGGGATCAAGCATTTTATGCGGATTTCTTGAGATTGAGATGTGGCTTTGTAATAAATTTATGATTTTATAAATTTATATGGATCCTTTTTGGTGCATTTCATAATTTGAATCAGGAACTGTGAATCAAATTCGAGTAAAAGATGAAAATCAGCTGTCAATATTTTCCCTATAAAAACATACAACGCATTGAAGACATTATTAGTGCTACTGTTTCCCTACTACTGATTAAAACCAACGTTATTATGGAGCGGCGACGTCATTTAAGCAGGGAAGAAATGCTCAGAGCCGTGGGAATGATAGAAGCTGGTTCCCGGCAACGTACTGTGGCTTTAGCTCTGAATACAAGTCAGAGTGTTATCAGTCGACTTTGGACACGTTACCGAAGCACTGGTACCGTGGCTGAGCGCCATGGAGGACGGTATCGCTGCACCACACGGAGACAAGACCGATACATTCAAATCTTAACTCGAAGAGCTCCAACAATAACCGCCATGATGTTAGCCGTGAGGCTTCATCACTCTTCAGGGAACTTAATTAGCGACCAAACAGTCAGAAACCGCTTGCATGAAGTGAACCTTCATTCCCGAAGACCGCTACGGGTACCACCTATAGCAATGCACAATCGTAGGATTCGATATCAATGGGCTCTTGAACACAGAAATTGGGCAGAAGAATAATGGCGTTTCGTGTGCTTTTCTGATGAGTCTCGTTTTGGTATGAGACCGGATACAAGACGTATACGACACTGGAGAACCCCTGGACGCCAACAGCGATTAAAATCCTGCCAGGAAGTCCATCCTTATAGTGGTGGAACCATCATGGTATGGGCGGGTATTTGGATCGGCGGAAGAACTGAGTTGATTTGGATCAGAGGCAACCTCAACGCTCAAATTTATGCTGAGACGATTGTATCAGACGTCATCGTTCCTCTACAAGTGCAAATCGGTCCCTTATTTCAGTTAATGCATGATAATGCACGACCGCACACCGCAAGAGTTGTAAGACAGACTGTCGCCGCAGCTAACATCAATGTCCTGCCCTGGCCTGCTCAGTCGCCAGACTTGAACCCGATTGAGCATGCATGGGATATGCTACAGAGAAAAGCTCTGCCGAATATGGAGGGTATCCTGTCGCAAGAAGACCTTTTTTTGTTGTTGCAACGAACATGGGCGGCCATTCCACAGCGTGATTTGGATGAACTCATTTTGAGTATGCCAATGTTCTTGTGTTGTTAGTGTTCGCGGTAGAAACACGGATTATTAATTGTTTAAGTTACCCAATAAAATTTTAAAGAAAACTGTTATTTCAGTCTTTTTTTCGAACTTTTGTGTAAGTGGTTCAAATGTCAAAAATCCCTTTATTAGGAAAATGGCAAATTTCTTTATTAATGCAAAGGTGACTTGGTTTATCGTTACTGTGACAAACAAAAACACTTTATTTGATGAATCCTTAAAGAAAATTTTAATTAATATCAATCAGGAGAAAAGTTATTGCAAAAATATATGTTGATCCCTAGACACTTTTGATGTGTGTATATGAATTCATTGAAAAATATGGTCACGGGATTCAATTTTAAATCAAGTGATAAAATTGAACCATGGGTTAAAGTCTTATATCAAGTCGCCTCCGTACGAAGATGGGAGGGGTGGAGGGGGGTTTTTGGATTATTCCACTTTGAACAAAACCTTCTAACCTAACCAACACAAGTCTGTGTGCTCTGGGTAGGATCTGTCACTCATTAGGGTATGGGGAGGTAGTTACTTTCTGGCGCTTCGCCGGCCGCTGCCGCGGCACGCTCGCTGCGCTCGCTCGGCTCGCGCTAAGTGGTCACCGTTCTAACCTAACCTAACCTACACAACTCACTTCGCTCGCTCGGTTCGCGCTATCTAACTTAACCTAACCAACACAAGTCCTTGTGCTTTGGTTACGATCTGTCACTCATTAGGATGCGGGGAGCTAATAATCATAGCAAAATATAAAATTCACGTAAACTCGAGGGCAACGGAATGACAAAATGAACGCCAAACAAAAGTACAAAAGTATTTGTCAATGTAAACAAACCCCGCTTTCCGAATTGCGTCAAAAGCGATTATATCGCGAATCCGACCAACACGCAACGTCACAATTTAGTATTCAATAGTCCTTATATTTTGTGACTATTAAATTTGGTTGGATTCGCGATATAATCGTTTTTGACTCAATTCGGAAGCGGTATGTACAGTGGTATATTTAAAAAAATAGAAGCCCGACTAAGGGTGTCATGAAATACCATAAAGTACCTGAAGAACTTTGGTCAGATAAGAAAGTAGACTTGAGACATTTGAAAATTTTCGGTTGTCAAGCATATGCATTGAGACCTAAACAGAAACGGCAAAAGCTTGATATGAAGACTGAAGAATTGATTTTCATTGGCTACAGTGAAACTACTAAAGGTTATCGACTGATGAACCCAAAAACGGGTCAGATAACATTCTCAAGAAATGTTAAATTCTTGGAAAATGTTTTTCCTGGAGATGGTACCAACATCACGAAGAACACAGTCATTCCTATTGATACAGAGGAGGAACGGATAGAATCTGTGATTGAAAGTGATGCGTCTAACAATAATATACAAAATGAAGAAGAATTTTATGAAGCGGAGTGTATTGACACAGAGGTGACTGCGATGCCTGATGAAACGATTGCTCCCACGAGCAGTACCGCGGAACCAGAGCGAAGATACAATCTTCGTGAGCGCAAGCCTGTTATATATAATGCTATCGCGCAAATTGATGGCGATCCAACAACAATTGAAGAAGCATTGGCAAGGCCTGATTCTTATTTATGGCAAAAAGCTATGGATGATGAAATGAAATCATTAAGCGAGAATCAGACGTGGTCACTGGTAGACTTACCACGTGGTAAAAAGCCAATACATTGCAAATGGGTCTTCAAAATTAAGCGAGACAGTGACGGTAAAGTGTCGAAATATAAGGCCAGGCTGGTAGCTAAAGGATTTACGCAGATACGTGGAATAGACTACAGTGAAACGTATTCTCCGGTCGTAAGAAGCTCAACCTTACGATTACTATTCTCATTAGCTGTAGAATATGATTGGCTCATTGATCAATGGACATCCCATTGATCAATGAGCCAATCATATTCTACAACAGCTTTCCTGTATGGTAAGCTAAAAGAGGACATCTACATGCTTCAGCCTAAGGGGGCGATTGTTAAAGGTCTAGAGGAAAACGTATGTAAATTACAAAGATCGTTGTATGGACTCAAACAAGCGTCAAACGCTTGGTTCCATGAGCTAGATCAGGAGATGTACAATTTAGGTTTCGTACAGTCAAAAATAGAACCTTGTCTTTATCAAAAGGTATTTAGCGATGGTAATAGAATAGTAGTAGTCATATACGTTGATGACATTTTTATATTTTATTCTAAAAATAACGAAACCGAGAAGCAGAAATTAGAAAATGGCTTGCTGAAAAGGTTTAAAGTTAAGAATTTAGGTCCTGCTCGACACGTGTTAGGCATAAGACTTAGGAGAGATAAAAGTGCGATATATCTTGATCAAGAACAGTACGTTCTTAATATTTTGCAGGATTTTGATATGACGGATTGTAAACCAGTCATTACCCCAATGGAAGTAGGTCTCAAATTAGAGAAAGCTTCAGATTCCGGTTGTAAGTTACCATATCAAATTCTCATAGGTTGTCTTAATTATTTAGCTCAAAGTACTAAGCCTGATATCGCGCACGCTGTTAGTGTTTTGTCACAATTTAATTCATGTTACGATGAATTACATTTTAAATGTGCTAAACGGGTGCTTAGATATTTAAAAATGACGTCGAAATTTGGCCTAACGTTTAAGAAAACAGGTAATCTAGAGTTAAATGGCTACGTAGACGCGGATTGTGGTGGTTCATATGATAGGAAATCCTGTACAGGTTTAATCTTTAGACTGGGAAATAATATAGTATCTTGGGAAAGTCGTAAGCAAGGGTGCGTGGCGCTGTCCTCTATAGAGGCAGAATATATAGGCCTAAGTCAAGCATCGAAAGAAGCTATTTATTTAAGAAATTTGTTAAAAAGTTTAACAAAAGGGACTTGTGTCAAACCGGTGGTCATTCATAATGACAACCAATAAGCACATAAAATAACAAAAAATAAGATGAACCATAACAGGACTAAACACATCGATATTAGGTTTCATTACGTTCGCGAAGCTATAGTCAATGAGGCGGTTGAGGTAAAATATATGCCTTCACAAGAAATGGTAGCAGATATGTTAACAAAATCTTTACCAGGCCCTAAACTTAAGCAATTTTTAGAAAAATTATCTATTAAGGGGGCGAGCGATGTGTGATGTAATGATGTTTGCTAATATTGTTTTCTGATGTGATTTTATTTTGAGTTGTTATGAATTGTAATAGATAATTTTATTTTATTTGTGTTTAGTATTTTTTGTGTTAAGAACACACTTAAGTAATAAAGATAGATTGTATTTCAGTGAACGATAGCTCCAGCTGAATATACTGTGTACTTAGGCTATGTGCACACTGAGTATTTTAAGGGTGCGTGCACATGTAGGTTGGTAATATGTTAGGTAGGTACTTGATGTAATCTTGCGCATGCATCTGCTGTAGATTAAGGGTGCGTGATGGAGGTTGTATACCTACATGACGGTGTTTAAATATTCGAGTAAAACTGTTTAGAATATGTCACTTAAAACTGTGCTATCAAGGAAGAAAAAGTCGTTGTATAGTATAATAATTGTGGTGTTAATAAATGTGTTCGACCAAAGTAGCCTCTTGATTTCAACACTTTTAGCAGAAACTTTTAAAAAGGCGGGAGATGTACAAGAGCACAAGGAAGAATCAAGAAAGAACGTGGTGGACATGCGTCGACGTCCTGCTCCCGCCCGTCTTCCGGGCGATCTCGTCATGGTGGCCGCTAATGTCCAGAGCAACGCAGCTCTCTATCAAACAGGGAAGCTAGCTCCACGTCGCGACGGGCCCTACGTCATTCTGCGGCAGCATGGGCCCTGCTCCTATGAAGTTGCACACCCGGAAGATCGCAACACTCCGTTGGGTATTTATCTCTCCTCAGCGCTGAGCCCCTACCAGGGCTCAGCCCGAACCTCCGGCGTGGGTCGAGCGACCGTGCGCGTCCTCCCCGCACCGCCGCACACGCCGCCGAGTCCCTCGGCGCCTAAAAACGCCCGAGCCCCAGCCAGCTTAAGCACGCATCCCGGCGCGCGTCAAATTGGGTGTGTACAAGCTGTACGTACGCCCAATCATGACGTACGCCGCTCCGGCATGGTTCGCCCTCACGAGCGAGCCGAGCCGAAAGCTACTCCGCGCGCAGGAAAGTCTTGCGCTGCGGACCATAGTAGGCGCGCCTCGTTTCGTGAGGAAGGATGTCATCCGGACGGATCTCGGGATTGAGAGCCTGGATGAGTTTGTGCGGCGCCTCGCGACGGGAATGTTCGCGCGTGCCGGCGCATCGGCCTGGCCCCATGTCTAGGACATTGCGCCCTGGCACGCGCGCCCCCCTGACGC
This sequence comes from Mesoligia furuncula, assembly GCA_916614155.1. Lineage (NCBI taxonomy): Eukaryota > Metazoa > Arthropoda > Insecta > Lepidoptera > Noctuidae > Mesoligia > Mesoligia furuncula. The sequence continues at coordinate 11,767,539 of OU744813.1, forward strand.
GAGACCCTTGCCCCGCGACCTGGTAGCGGACGACGACCCCATCGCACCGGAATGACGCCTCGAGTGAGCCGCATCCAGGTTACACGCGGCTCACCCGATTCAACTGAACTCTACCAACTACATACGCTCGTCGCGCGGTGCGTGCTAGGTTAATATAGGCGCGTTGCGCTGCGAACTCAGACACTCACTACTAAACAGACGCCTAATACTCACACGCATACGCGAACGCGGGACGCGATACGCGTAGACACTGGGCGGTGTTACACAGTACAATACCGCCCACACACACACGACTGCTCCTTAGCCCGGACCGGCTAGCTCTGGAAGCGGGGCGGGCGGGAGCAACTCACCCATACTCTGTAGGAGCGTCGAGTCGGCACCTTTGTCGCTGGTCGTCCCGCGCCGAGCCTCCCCTAGGTAGCTGGGGGTCTTACCTGGCGGGGACCGACCGCCAAGGAGTCGTGAAGAAAGCGGCGCTGCATATCAGCGTCGCGGCGCGCCTACAGAGACACAACATGTAACCACACACATGGGCGCGCGTCATTCACGCGCGCCCAATTAATCTACAGGCCATTATCGCCACCAAGAGGAGGGGCCTGTATTTACAGGCCACCGTGTTGCCTCCGCGGCCGGGGGGCTCAGCCCCGGTGCCACAATTCGGTTTTGAAACAATTTCGACCTATTTTATCCATGAAAATCAGTGTCCAGTGTACAAGCATAGGTTAATCGTGAAGGTATTATTTAGGTCTTTAAATTAAAATATTTTCTTGAAAGTCAATATGTTGTGCTACTAAAGTTAGTCACAGAAACGTATCACTGCAAAACCGACTCCACGTAGTCTTGTCTTGTCTTGTCCTTAGAGTGTAATTTAGAATCGCGTAGGCGCGGAGGGGCGAGGCAGCCTGCGAGCTGAGGAGCAGGTGGTTTTAACACCCGCCGCCGCAGCTGAGAATGGCCGGCGAAGCCGCCCAACAAGTCAAAGCTGCGGTGGTGAGCGTTTAGACCGTCTGCGACGTTAAGCTCGCGTGGGACTGCCGGAGCCCTGTAGCGCCAGAGCTGTGACAGAAATCATGCTTGCTTGCATGTTGCATAATTGCTGCATGCTTGTTTGTTAAATGGTAATCAGTTACTAGGTGGGTTACAAAAAAAACACAAGGAAAACCTCATGTAATGTACTTTAATTATTTTTACATAATAAAAACCCAAAACAAAACACATTTGTACGCAATTGTAGGTACGTACTGCCTATATAAATTTTTTTTCGGTATTTTAACTAGTAGGTATTTTTAACGTAGATATTATGAACTTAGATGTATTAAATGTCGATACTCGTATTTTGAACTTAGGCATAATGTCATTCGATATTTTGAATCATTCGAAATTTTAATCACTCGGCATTTCAATCTTCGACGTTTTAAGCGTAGGTATAACAATTTTCGACATTTTGATATAATCGATATTAAAATTTTCGATGTTTTGAACATTGGTATTTTAAGCGTAGATATTTTAATCTTCGATATTCAAATACGTACCCACATCTTACGTGTAAGATAATAATTATATCAATGTAAGTAGAATGTTCCGATTTATTTCTTACACACTTTTTCTAAAATGAAATCTGATACTAAAATAATAATGCTTCTCAAAGGATTATTATTTTAGTATCAGATGCAGCAGCCAGAGTCATCTCTTCATGACGGTACTCCACAGCACTTGATAGCATCGTCTTCAAATTTGGCAGAGGCGTTAGGTTTATGTAGTAAAACTAAAATAATTACCAGTTTGTGCTGATACTGCAGCGAGGGTCATTTCTTTATGAGGGAACTCCTCAACAGTTGATAGCATCGGCTTAAAATTTGGCACACGCGTTATGTTTATGTAGTAAAACTAAAATAATTACCAGTTTGTACTGATGCTGCAGCGAGGTTCATTTCTTTATGAGAGAACTCCTCAACAGTTGATAACATCGATTTAAAATTTGGTACACGCGTTATGATTATGTAATAAAACTAAAATAATTACCAGTTTGTACTGATGCTGCAGCCAGGGTCATTTCTTTATGAGGGAACTCCTCAACAGTTGATAGCATCGACTTAAAATTTGGCACACGCGTTATGTTTATGTAGTAAAACTAAAATAATTACCAGTTTGTACTGATGCTGCAGCCAGGGTCAATGCTTTATGAGAGAACTCCTCAACACTTGATAGCATCGTCTTCAAAGGAAATTGCTCATAACCAGTACCGCTTTAAAGCAATAGAGTATGGCCATAAAAATATACTTATAAATTATAAAATATTTTTTTATCTTTTCTGAGTTCAGTTGATTGAAATCGTATGTGAGGTTAATATTTTGTATTTAATTAGTTATTAATTCGATTTTATTGCATACTTTTTTAAATGGAGTATTTTTGTAAAAGCAGTGTTGCCAATTTTAAGAACCTCCCCATAATCGGTCTTAACGCTTAGTATAAAGACAGACGCTAGTTTTAAAAATAATTTAAACTATGACATTCTTCCTGGGTCATTGATTCCGTTTTAGTCATGATCTGGCAGTTGGAGTACCTAATTTATACGGCCTACCCAAATGTCCCTTCTTTGGTATTGTTCGTCGAATCGTTGAGCTCCTTAAGTTCTGCGTTGAGCTGCACGTTTATTGACAAATGGGAGCACTGACTGGACAGGTCCACTCAATCTGTGTGGTTCTTTTCTCAAAAGAACATTTCAGACACCTTTATACATGGTCTGCACATGATCTGACCAAGATTATGTCTGGGCTTTAAAAGACATTGTGACCTCTGAGTTTCTTTCGGCCTTTCTTCTCAGAGTTGTCAGATAGGAAACGCCCTTCTCATCTAGTTTAAAAAAATATGTTTGACGTGTAAAAGTGTTTTTTTATCATTTGTCCTCCTTATTATTTTTTAATTAACATAATCAACTTAATATAGTTATATATTTTTAACATCTTTAAAATAATATTAAATTAAATCCATTTATTTCAGACTAATTATTTGTCCATACTTGTTAGTGTAGTTACATTACTTTACTAATTAAAACTATTTCTATTATTGACAAATCACATGGTCAGGGTGATTAAGATTAACTGTTGGTAACACTATCACGGGCAATGTGAAAGGTGAACTGCCAAAAATGTCAAAAGTGTCACTCACTGTCAATAGTTATTTGTCAAACAAAGCATCTCATGTCGGCCGACCTGCCACAGAGTACTTTTTGATAGCCTGCCGACCAGCACTTCGCAGCGAACATTGTTTTTACTTGTGTATTGATAGTTGTTGAGTTTGTTGTGCTAAAAAATAACTTATCATTGCGTTAACATCGTTTCCAGTTGAGTCTTCAGATTTCTGCACGGTCAAGAATTCTTATAGAGACCATTGTACTGTTTCTGTGCTGTGGATTGTGTAGAACGTTTTTACGACTACGGCCTGTGTTCTCAGTGCAGTAAATCACCAACGATTTCGTTAAAAATGTCACGCTGTGGGAGCTGTGTCTACCCCGTCATCAAGTCGGAGACGATCACAATAAAGACTGAAGCTGTGGCGACACAAAAACCTTACCTTCCTTACCCAAACCATTCGTTCCACCGGCTGAAGAGCTCCTACCAGGACATGAGTTACCTTGGGTAACCTTTGGACCACGGTTGGTCGAAGTAAGGAAAACCTGTTCAGGTGGAGATTCATAGACGACTCCGACTTGGAGTGTAAATGTTGTGCTGTTCCACAAACGATGGGACACTTAATATCGTGTCCCGTCTGCTGCACGTTACTGGAACTGAAGGACGCTGGTGACGGCGGCAAACAAGTAGCTGAATTCTGGGCCGAGTCCATTTAGATTGCTATCGACACGCTAAGAGGAAGATGATGAGATGAGAATTAAGAACCACCAGTTATACTTTTCTTAGTTTGATTTGATTTTGTTTGTGACTTTTGTCTGTCTGTGACAATATGTGTATTTTCTATTAAACTAATACAATATGTATATTTTCTATTAAACTAATGCTAAGATCAATTTCTTTACTGAATATGATATATCTATTATATTTATTTTTAGATGTTAGTCGTATTATTGGGAGCATGTGAGTAGGAACGAAATATGCGAAATTGAACTAGCAAACGACATTGAGGTTGACTTGCCGTTGGTACTGGGAACGGACACGTATTTAGTAAGGGGAAGAATTAAGTCACGACATGTCAGCAGAAAGCTTACGCTTACATTTTAATAAATAAGTAACTCAGTAGGTGAAATTAATAGCTATTATTGCAATTGTTTGGTGGGTAATCGGACAATGGGATGATGTGCTCTCATTATGACCATTTGAGCTCGATTTAGGTCTGTGGAGCCACCGGCTCCGCTTTTAGACGGATTTATGAATATGATGATAACATGGACCAATGAATCAATTGCATTCCTATATTCAAGCATTTTTATTTTCTATTTCCTATCAAAACCTACATTTAGCATGACCTACCTTTGTAATATTATTTAATTGGGATCATTCATTGATTTATTGGAACTATTTTCTGTTGTTTTATGTGAATCAAATCATACCTATTGTTGTAAAATACTGTTTTTTTTTTGGAAGATTTGTTACAAAACTAACCTCAAAACTGAGCAGAAAATCAAAGTACAACAAAAACCCAACAAAATAAATGGATAATTTTAATTTCCTATGAAAGTACGACATTACCCCGCTTTTATATCCAATTTATGGTAGCATACAAAATTGTTTGATGCGCAACGGCGGTCAATAGAGAAATGGGCAATTTCCTTTGGCACACGCGTTATGTTTATCTAGTAACACCAAAATAATTACTAGTTTGTACTGACGATGCTGTTGAAGACGATGCTATCGACCTTGGCTGCAGCATCAGCACAAACTGGTAATTATTTTGGTGTTACTAGATAAACATAAGGCGTGTGCCAAATTTGAAGACAGTGCTATCAACTGTTGAGGAGTTCCTTCATAAAGACATAACCATGGCTGCAGCATCAGCACAAACTGGTAATTATTTAATTTTACTACATAAACCCAACGAATATGCCAAATTTGAATACGATCTGTTGAGGAGTATCCCCATGAAGAAACGACCCTAGCTGCAATTATCCTAGTTGCAGAACTCCTCAACATTTGAAAGTAAAGATAAACATAACGCGTGTGCCAAATTTGAAAACGATGCTATCAAGTGTCGTCCTCTTAGTAGTAGTTATCTTCTACACACGAGGAAAACTGTCGAAACGAGGACTAGAATTACACACTGTTCGGAAAATCTACCAACATACACATTGTCTGGAAAAGCTACCTAACCGAGGACTTTTGTGTTAAAGTTAATACATAGGTCCTCGGATAATACAACAAACGTGAAATGAATGTAAAGAGTCTGTGTATGAGGCGACAGTGGCACCATCTGGTGGATACACAATGTTTGTGTAAGATTATCAATAATCTTGATCAAACCGAGGTTCAGACAACTTTAAGTACCTATATAGAAAGACTCGAAATCGCTTGCAGAATACGAATCTTTGGTCGAGTCAAACCGAAGACCCTCGAAAAAGTCCTCTCTTTGAAAAGGTCCTCAGTCGTGCCTTGTGTATTCATACTCACGTCCTCGGATGGTACTTAAAACAAACACACACACATACACACACGTTACTCACATGCACTCTAACAAATCACACTCACTTACCATTTCGCAAATGTTTTTATCTTTTTATTATTCAATTTCTCCTTTTGTATTACCATAGAAAAAACAATCCCACAAAAACATTTCATGTTAAATGTTGCCAAGACGAGACCATGTAGCTCGCACTGTCAAAAAGTAATCAGATCTCATGTAGAGCCAAGCTTCTAACTCTACACGCCCTAACTCTACAAGGCCTGACTTCGCAAACTCTACACCTTAGTCAAAATATCTGGTTTGGCCGTTTCGTTACTACAAGAACCATTAACAGTAAGAGAGTTTTTCACCTTACGCTCATGTGAATGTAGCGAAATGGCAAAGCCATATTATTTTGACTAAGGTGTAGAGTTTGCGAAGTCAGGCCTTGTAGAGTTAGGGCGTGTAGAGTTAGAAGCTTGGCTCTACATGAGATCTGATTACTTTTTGACAGTGCGAGCTACATGGTCTCGTCTTGGCAACATTTAACATGAAATGTTTTTGTGGGATTTCATTTCTTTTTGTAAGTTGCTTATGATATTTATACGAGTATTTTTGCTGTTGTTCATTTTTTCTTTCTTTTTTTGGGGTTTATTTATAACAAGGACCCCCTATATAAATTTTCAGACCTCTAGCATCAAAATTTACGGAATTTTTTTTTTTTTTTTGGGGGGGTAAAAGTTTCAAGTTTTAATATTTTTTTGTTGTTTGTGTACTATTACTAGCTTACATACCAAATTTCAGCTTTCTAGGACTTCAGGAAGTACCTTAAGAATTTTGAGGATCATCAGTCAGTGAGTCAGTGACGAAATCGGGGTATTTTAGATATCAATAAAATCTAAAGTATAAGAGCTATGCAATTGAAACTTTATAGGTTTAATAAGTCAACCACTGGCATCATATTCCGAAAATTTTGTTTATCTGGTATAATCCAAACCCAAGTTAAGAGGGTTCAAAAATACGACGAAGTGCTTCGAGAAAAGGTAGGTAGTGCCCTTGCGCTTCGCTTGGCTGGTCTTGGCGGGGGCACTCCCGTGCTCCCAGATTAAGAAAGCCAACTCGAGCCCCGAGCGAGCGATAATAGCCTAAACACGTAAGGCAGTCACTTAATGTTTATTCAATCGTTAAAAATGCATAGTCAATCTCTTTATAAAACAAATTTCCCCTGAAGGGTAAGGGATCTTTAATACAAAGTCTTTTTTAATTATTTTTCTACATAGACCAGGAGCTGACTAAATTTTTTTCATTACTTACGTCATGTTATCTGTTTAGTTATTTGAAAAATTACGATCGAAATATGATTGATTAATAAAAACGTGGTTTTACTGAATCATGTATTTAGGGCTGATTTTTCCAAGGCCTGATAACTTTATCGGACGAATAATTTTGAATTTTTGACAGTTCTTCCATACAAAAACTGTCAGACGTCAATTTTATTCCACGAATAAAAATTATCTGTTGATTGAAAAATCTACCCTTAGTCAAATAAAATAAAATAATTAAGAAATTGTTAAAGGAAGTAGGTAAGTAGGTACTCGTACACGTACAAATTATTACGAGCAGCAGGACAGCGGCGGAGCGTGCGCGGGCGCGGGCGGTATTACGTAGGTACGGCGGCGTGGCCGCGAAATACCTACGAGGGCAAACCCTCCACCTTGCCAATAAAAATAAAAATAAAATATTTGGTGTGGTAACACATAACTTCTGCCAATAAAATAGGTAACCAAAATGTTGCCATAAAATAATCCTTACTTCCATGTTGTAGTTTTTTATCCATATCTCATGAATTAATTTCTATTGGAATAATAATAAAACATATTAGAAAATGATATTACTTGATTAAAACCGTCATGTTTTACATGTTTTTCAAGCGAGAGTGCCCGACTGCCCAAAAGAAAGCAGGAATCCTGATAAGTGTGTATGAGGTATATATGTATATGAGGTGTGTGTGTGTGTGGTGTCTACGTGTACATATGTGAATGAGTGAATTATGTGAATGAGTGAATTATGTTGTGTGATGCAGGAGGGCCAGTGTCCTCATAAGCAAGTTGTTTTTTTCCATTTAGTTTCTCTTTATTTATTTTGTTGCAAAGTTGAGTTTCTCGTATTGCTTACTACAAAACATGATTTTTGTTTGTAGAATCTGCTTCAATTCGATAACTTAGCTGGGAATGCAGCACCTCACCACCATTTCAGTTGTAGTTTTAGTACACGAATTTGTCAACCCTGTAATATTTAATAAATTATTGCTCCTACTTGTTTTTATGCTATTGCTACTTTTGGGTTTACCGGTAACTATCCCGTTATGTTCTAGCAAGCTATATTTTTAAAGTGACAGTGAACAGGCATCTTCTGGGCACGGTCGTTCCATCATAGACCTCATCCATCGGTTTCATCTCTCATCATTCGGCTTTCCAGCAGGCGTGATTGAGGTCAAGAGCAAGCCCATTCAACACTTTTTTTTAATTCTACTTGTGCGTCAGGGCCATCAACAAAGTAATTAAAGTAAAGGTAAAGTAATTAATTAGGCTTTTAAAATAATTCGACAGCTAAAAAGTCGAGCTATTCTCGCTATATCGATTCGAGCATTACTCCTGCAAGCGAGAATCCTTCTGCATATTTCCCGGTCGGAGTCACAGATATTAATAAAGAGGGGGCCTGAAGCTGTCGCAGATGAAGTTGAGCAGCAAAACATCCTGGAAGTGCCCGCTGCAAAAAGCTGTCGTCCCTGGCCAAGAATTTTTCCCGGAGGGGGGGGGGGGGGGGGGGTTGCGTGTGGATGTCACCAATTTACTGCTTGATTTCGAATGTCATATGCCCGATTAGAGAGAAGCATGACCAAACCCAAGTGTGGTGTGATAATAATGTTACGAGCTACGGGTTCGTGACAATAAAAACTGCCGATTTAATAACCAAAAAAATGACACTTTAATAATCAACACTAATTACAACTCAAACACACTAACAAAACACAATTGCACTACTGATCGCTTTAAGTCGCACTTGAATATCGCTTCGATGCTTTCACTTCGATCGCTTTATCCAAACTGTGTCGGTCGTGGCGCGTCTCGGCCTTATATAGCGCCGAAGATAGTTCTAGAACCTTCCATTGTAGAAACATCTAGAATGTTCGAGTACATACAGGCTCCGATCGACCAGATGTCGATAGTTCGGGAAAATTCTAGAAAGTTCGAGCATCGAAATTTCTAGAAGGGTCTTCACTACTAGTTCCGCTACTCGATACTAGATGGCGCTAGTGGTAACTACTGTCACCATGTACCAGGCATTAATTGTGGCGCGCAACACTGCCCCCTCCTAAGACATGCTCGTCCCGAGCATTATCGGCCCCATAATAACGCGCCAGTCGATCCACGTGGACGATCTTAGGAGTACCTCTTGCACCTTTCTGTATCCGGTAGGTTACGTCATTGATCTTTGTCACAATCCGGTACGGTCCGTCCCATTTAGCTTGAAGCTTAGGAGATTTCCCTTTGCTGCGGACTGGATTGTGCAACCACACTAGTGAACCTTCGTCGAACCCTTTATTGTTCATCTTACGGTCATAACGGGTTTTCATCTTTTCAGACATTTGGTGGCCCGATTGTCTGACGTGCTCATAAATGTCATTCATTTTGTTCCGCAAGTCACTCGCATAATCGGTTATACTGCGTGGGGCATCAGGTGGTATTCCGGTGATCAGGTCTGCAGGCAGCCGTAATTCTCTTCCAAAGTTTGCGAAAGCTGGTGTCACCGATGTACTTTCGTGAACAGCGCTTCGATATGACAACAAAAACGGTTGTATGTGCTTGTCTCTCAATCTCGTTGCCGATTTTCCACAACTTTGGCTAGGTACCTCTCCAGTGTCTGATTAAATCGTTCCACCATTCCATCCGATTGTGGGTGGTAAGAAGTTGTTCTTGTTTTATGAGTACCCATAACTCGACAAGTTTCCTGGAATATTTGGGACTCAAAATTCCTTCCCTGATCGCTGTGAATCTCCAAGGGTACTCCAAAACGGCAGAAGACTTCATGAACCAGTTTATCTGCAACTGTTGAAGCTTCTTGGTTTGGAATGGCGAAGACTTCCGGCCACTTAGTGAAGTAATCCATCACAACCATGAAATACTTGTTACCACTTTCACTTACCGGAAACGGCCCCGCAACGTCAATGGCTATCCTCTCCCATGGTGCACCAACATTGTACAATTTCAATGCACCTCTACTACGAGTCTGAGGTCCGTTTACAGCTGCACAACTTGTACATTTGCGACACCAGTCCTCGACATCGTCCCGACAGTGGACCCAGTAAAACCGTTCTCGTATCTTCAGTAGAGTCCGTTTTACTCCCAGATGACCTCCTGAACAACCATTATGGTACAGCTGTAGAACATTCGGTACTTGAGCTTTAGGGACAACCATTTGCAAATGGCAGCTGTCTCCTCGAGCGTTTTCCCATTTACGGCACAGGACTCTATCCTGAATCACCAAGCTGTCCCACTGGGCCCAATAGCTTTTTGTGGTTGAACTCATTGCTGAGACGTCGCTCCACCTGGGCTTAGGAGCTCTGGCCTTCATACACTCCAGAAACGGCTTGATGTCCGAATCTTCCTGCTGTGCACGTTGTAGGCTTTCCTTCCACTCGTTGCTGAGGTCTGTCTTGAGCATCCTCACAGGTACGACTTCTTTACTTTCTTGCCTAGTACAATGCTTGCAGTTTTCAGGACAAGGTCTTCTTGACAATGCATCTGCGTTGCCATGAGATTTCCCGCTGCGATGTTCGACCTCGAAGTCGTATTCCTGCAGTAGTTCAATCCATCTCGCAACTTGTCCTTCTGGATTTTTGAACTGCAATAGCCATTTAAGTGCAGCATGGTCAGTTCGTAGGTGGAATTCCCGCCCCAGAAGATATTTGCTAAAGTGCTGCAATGACTTTACCACAGCAAGCAGTTCCCGTCTCGTAACACAATAGTTCCTTTCAGGTTTCGACAATGACTTGCTGAAGTATGCTACCACAACTTCTTGATCGCCGTTCCGCTGAGACAACACACCGCCAAGTCCTATGTCACTTGCGTCTGTGACAACTATAAATTCCTTGCCCGCATCAGGGTACCCCAAAATAGGTGTTTTGCACAGACGGTCCTTTAGCTCCTGGAATGCGATGTCGCAACTTTCATCCCAGCAGAAATGTCGCTTCTCCTCGGTCAGCTTATGCAGGGGTTTGGCTATATCTGCAAAGTTCTTGACAAATCGCCGATAATAGGAGCACAAACCCAGAAATGCTCTGACCTGCGTCTTGTCTTTTGGAACTGGCCAATCCTTGACAGCGGCGATTTTCTCTGGATCCGTGCGGATACCTTCTTCAGACACTACATATCCCAAAAAGCTAACTTGTCGTTTGAATAGTGAACACTTCTTCGGACTTAACTTGAGGTTGGCACTCTGGATCTTCATGAGCACGCGTTCCAGGTTTTGAAGATGTTCTTCAAACGTACGGCCTACGATGATGATGTCATCCAAGTAGACCAGGCAGGCATCGCCAATTAGTCCGGTAAGTACAAGTTCCATCAACCTTTCAAATGTTGCCGGAGCATTGCACAATCCAAATGGCATAACTTTAAATTGCCACAGACCCTTTCCTGTCGAGAATGCAGTTTTCTCCTTGTCCTGAGGATCAATTTCAACTTGCCAGTAGCCACTTTTCAGGTCCAGCGTGCTAAACCACTTTACTCCAGTAAGCATGTCCAGCGTGTCATCAATTCTTGGCAAAGGATAGCTGTCCTTCTTTGTAACATCATTCAGACGACGATAGTCAACACAAAACCGCATGCTGCCGTCCTTCTTTCTTACCAGCACTACAGGTGAACACCATGGACTAGATGAAGGTTCAATAACACCATCCTTCACCATTCCTTCAATCATGGTTTCCACTTCTTTTTCACGTGCTACCGGCAATCTCCTTGGGCGCTGACGGATAGGCAATGCTTCTCCTGTGTTTATTTTGTGTTGAACTATGCCAGTCTTCCCGATGTCAGCCTCGTTTGACGAGAAAACATCGGCGAACTTGAATAACATCTTCTTCGCCTTGACCATTTCATTTTGGGACAAAGCGCTGCGGCAGTCTTCTAAAAGAGTGGTCACTTTTGTTTGTGTATCCTTGCTGAGGGTCCCAGTTGATAGATGTTGGCATCGACGCAACCAATCCACTTCCTCGCAAGTACCAACAAGTGTGCCTTTTTCTATAATCTGTTCCTGATCACAAAGGTTCAGCACACGTACCCCTGAGATGTCAGTGGCTCTGACCAAAGTCCGTGCCACTTTCCATGGAAGGTCATTGTCTACCCTTTCCACGAGTACACAACGATGAGTTTGCCTAGGATTCCGAGGAAGACTAACCGGCACAATCGTTTCCGATCTCGGCGGAAGAACAATCTTCTTAAGGCTGTACACATTCCCAGGCAACGCCCCTTCCATGAAAAGTTCCTCTTCTCCACATTTCAAAACACCTTGCTTGACGTCAATCTCGCAACAATTCTTCCTCATAAAGTCTAGGCCCAGGATGCAATCGTCCATTATATCAGCCACGATGACATTATGCAGGTAGATTCTGTTGCCTAGCGTCAATTCCATTTTCTTCTCTCCATGGACGGGTATGCGCTGACCGGTGGCTGTTACCAAATTAATGCATTCCCGGTTGTATGCGGAGTCCCCAAGGGACCGACTTGTAAGTTGGGAACTGACAACCGTGCGAGAAGCTCCAGTGTCTATGGTCAGCTTACACGGCGTTCCGTTGACCTCGCCCTTGATGATTAGGCTGTTCCGGTCATGGGTTTGTGTGATCGAAACCCTTGGGGCTCTTTGAACATCAGCCAGCAGCCGCCCCGCAGTCCTGGCTATTACTCGTTTCCCTGCTGCTGGTGCTGCGCGGTGCTGTTAGCCGCACTGCCCTCTGGAGATCGGTCGACTTCTCTTTCTGCAGTTCGCTTAGGGCAACTGGATCGAAGGTGGCCCTTTTCCCCACACCCGTAGCACCTAGGGCTGTATCCTTTATTGCGTTCGCGAACTGTAGCTGCTGCAACCTCCCTGACGCGATGGGAACGATGATCCTGCCGCACAGCTTCCACCTCCAGTGCATGGGCCAAAGCGTCCTTAAGCGTCCCGTGGTGCCCGAGCCTCACAGCAGCTCTCACTTCAAGGTCGCGGATGCCGTCGATAAATGCCTGCACCAGGTTTCCATCAATAAGCGCAGGTACGGACTGGTAAGCTTTACGAACCAGCTTCTCCACTTCAAGGGCCCACTGCTTCAGGTTTTCGTTACTGCGTTGCACTCGATCCTTGAGCTGCGCAAGAAACACGTGTTCCAGGTGAGCGTCGCCATACCGAGCCTCCAGTGCCTCAAGGAGCTGCTCGTAAGTCACTTCCTTACCGAGAGCTTCCAGGACAGTTAAGGCCTGGTCACGCAGGCCTAGGGTGAGAGCAGTCATGGCCTGGCTTTTATTCCACCCGTTAGCCTTCATGACAGCCTCAAACTGGATTTTGTAGGCTGACCAGGAAGAAATTCCGTCGAACGGTGGCACTTTGAATCCACGTAGCGAAGGTGTTGTAGCTACGGGAGCTGCGATTCCATCCCCATTTTTGAGGTAATCCAGCGTTTTTTTCACGTCAGCCATCACGGTTAGCTTCACGTCAGCCACCACGTTGTCAACCCGATTATTCACTTGGTCGATTCGGGTTTCAGCTTCCGACAGGCGGTTGTCATATTGAGCAACCTTATCCTTCACCTCCTTCATGTCTTTCCCGAAGGTAGCGTGAAGGTCCTTCATAAGGAGCATCTGTTCTTCCTGGCGGCGCGTCTGCTCCTCCTGTCGGCGGGCCTGTTCCTCTTTATCACGCTGGAGCTGTTCTTCCAGCCGACGAGCCTGTTCCTCCTGCCGGCGGGCCTGTTCCTCCTGTCGATGGGCCTGTTCCTCCTTGTCCCGCTGGAGCTGTTCCTCCAACCGACGAGCCTGTTCCTCCTGCCGGCGAGCCTGTTCCTCCTGTCGGCGAGCCTGTCCCTCCTGTCGGCGGGCCTGCTCCTGCAGCATCATCATCAGAGCAGCCAAATCTGGTGCTGCTGATGCTGGAGCTGCTGCGGACGGGCCGGCCTCCATGGTCGATAGCTGGCCCTCCGACCTCCGTGGCGTAGCTCCACGAAATCGCCTCTGGTCCGTCTCTTGCTGGCGTTGACTCCGGGTACGGATACCCTCCGTGTCGTCTTTGGGTAAAACCGGCATGATTTTTAATCCCCTTTTCTGACACCAATTGTTACGAGCTACGGGTTCGTGACAATAAAAACTGCCGATTTAATAACCAAAAAAATGACACTTTAATAATCAACACTAATTACAACTCAAACACACTAACAAAACACAATTGCACTACTGATCGCTTTAAGTCGCACTTGAATATCGCTTCGATGCTTTCACTTCGATCGCTTTATCCAAACTGTGTCGGTCGTGGCGCGTCTCGGCCTTATATAGCGCCGAAGATAGTTCTAGAACCTTCCATTGTAGAAACATCTAGAATGTTCGAGTACATACAGGCTCCGATCGACCAGATGTCGATAGTTCGGGAAAATTCTAGAAAGTTCGAGCATCGAAATTTCTAGAAGGGTCTTCACTACTAGTTCCGCTACTCGATACTAGATGGCGCTAGTGGTAACTACTGTCACCATGTACCAGGCATTAATTGTGGCGCGCAACAATAATTATGTTTTGTTTTGTGGTTGATACTTAATTTGTACGTTAGTCTGTGATGTATTTATGTAGAGGGTCTTTTGTCACCTGAATTAGTATGTTTTAATTTTTCCATTATGAAACTTATAATAACTAACAAAAATACTGTAAGACTCGGGTAAAACATGTTATGCAATTAGGGTGCTGATATGTGTGGATAGACCTTTATTCCGGATCGAAATTCGGGTTCGAATCCCGCACGGAACAAATATTTGTATATCTACAAGTAGTTGTCCCGGATTTGGCTGTTTGTGTATGTGAGTTTAAATGTTTGTAAGCCCACCCACAATACAGGAGAAATTCCTAGTGTGAGAAACCGTTAAAAAAAAAAACCGTATCTTGTATAGTGATTGCGAAAGTAACTCTGTCTCAGACAGACAGAGTTACTTTCGCAATGACTGAGGATTTTCTAATTTCTCATTAAGGGTGTCGTTTTCGTTGTTTTCGAGGGTCTTATAACCTACACTGGGGTGAAAATGAAAATCTAAGATGGCGGCTGCAAATTTGTATTTTTATTTTTTTGTGTATCATTTTCATGGTTTTCGTGGTCACTAATAACGACAAAAACAGACCGCACTTTAGCAGATCAGCGTCGACGACGGGCCTACATCGTTCGCCTGTTTAATATTTCAAATGATGTTTCGAATTCTAATTTAAAATCTACACACATTAAAAATACGATACCATTACGATAGTCTACTGTCTGTCTAGTAACTCTGCAGACTGTTACCCTTTTACGAAAAAAATTCTATGAAATGAGGTGCTCGGCTGATACTGTTTGCCTTCGGTCAGAACATTGCTATTGCCAATAGCCAACGTATTTTTAATGAGTGTAGATTTTAAATTAGAATTCGAAACATCTTTTGAAATATTAATCAGGCGAACGATGTAGGCCCGTCGTCGACGCTGTTCAAAAGTACCGTGATACAAACTCAAATCACCAACAAGTATCCTTTAAAATTGGATAATAATTTTGGTTTTCATGAGGAACGTAGTTTATATTAGCGTTAGATTATTCATCCCCTATACGGATGCAGATAACTAAATCGCCAGCCTAGTTACCATGGCAGGCCTAATATGTTGAGAATTATATACAAAACCGATTTTCCTTCATTTTAGGCGCTTTTTTGGTACAGTTGAAAAAGAAAACGAAGAACCGCATACCTATCAGTGGTAACAATTTGACATTAACAGCGCTTTTTTTCCGTATCTGTAAGGGTGATTTTCATACATACACACACTAATGTGTGGTTGACTATACTATTACTATTCTAAGAATAGAATTAGAATAATAATAATAATTCATAGAAATGAATAAGTTATTATTTCAATATTAAGTTTAAGATAGGAAAAGGATTACGTATTGATTTTATGTTATTAAGAGATTTTCCCACTTCTTATAAAAAGAGGTAACAACTTAGAAGGATAATAATATAGTAGGTATTCATTTATATTAGCTATTGTAGTTATAGGTTCCACAAGCCAATTAACGGTTACTAAATTCTCACATAAAATATCGATAAAAACTTAATTGTATAAATTAACTGGATGCGACAGAGCGGTTACTTTCGCTTGGACGTAATTTAATCACATTTAATGACAACTGATGTCATAAACCTTGTATTTTCCTACTTACACACTAAAGTAACTGAAAGTAACGGCTGAACGTATTTCGATGAAATCAAAATGTAGGGGAGAGTAGCCCAAAACGGGTACGCTAAGGTTGATGATAAATAAAAACAATTTATAGATACAAATTGAACATTTATTTGTACATTTTGAAATGTTTAGTTATCAAGGTCTATAAAATAAATAACATATTTAGTAGTTTTGTACATTAAGATAAAAAAAATAACAAGAATCTTTACCATTCGAATTACCCGTTTTGCCCGTAGGGGGGGCCTAAAGCAGGTAGGGCTTTTGGGCAAAGCGGGTAGGGACTGAATTGCATGAGATCAACGTCAATCAATGACTAGAACTGTTTCATAACAATCATAACTCAGATGGAGCTCCACCAGGATCATCAGCTACTTACAGTGATAATGGTTGGATCAATGGACCAGTATTCTTGGAATGGTTGCGGCACTTTGTAGACAACATAATGAGTTGGCAACGTAAACAGATTATCCATATGAAATAGATATTCAACTAGCTCTAATTCTTGAGCTGCTGTAAAAACTGTTGTGAATCTTCCTCTTTTTTTGACATCCTTTCTTTACATGTATCTGTAAAGTCGAAAGGTTGATGCCATATTTTTTTGCTGCACCATTGAAGGAAGTTTTGAGAGCTTCTTCTATCTCAAGCTTCATAACTCCCTCATCCCACGATGCATTTGCAGTCTTTCTTTTGTATTTATTAACCATCTGCAAAAACAAAAGAACTAATAAGCAGTCAATGATATACAGGGCAAATCGAGTATGGGCAAAACGGGCACCCGCTTTACCCCTACCCTTTTTGCCCACAAGCATGTATTTTTTTCAATCGACTCATATCCTTAAAACCGAAATAATAAACGCCAACCTATTACACAAATAAAACGTCTATTTATTGTAAAATAATAACAAAAAACTGGTAAGAACATATTGTAAACCATTTTCGAGTATTCAAAAGTAATGTAACTCAATTTTTTTTAGTGGAAATAGCAAAAAACTTCTTTCTTATCTTACCGTGAACTCGTGTCCGCCAGAGAAGCGCGCCGACTCCCTGTGATTGGCGAGCGGCAGGCGCCGCGCACTGCACGCTCACATTCTTATTAGCAATAACGGTGCGCAAATTAAAAAGCATACCCGGTTTAGGCGGGCTACCCGTTTTAGGCTTACCTCCCCTATCCTATGGACGTAGGATACTTTTTATCCGGATTAAGATGAGTCGAACATGACATGATGGGTTAGAACATAGCATGATACACAGATATCGCGGCAGTACGTTGCCGTGGGATAAATTCCGACGTCCACGCGGGCGTAGCCGCGGGCAAAAACTAATCTATGTCTATTACTATGAATAGTGACACTTCATCATCATCTGCCTAGTCTTTGCCTATGTTGTAGTCGGCTTCCAGTCTAACCGGATGCAGCTGAATACCGATATTTCATATGGAGCGACTGCTTATCTGACCTCCAAATCCCTGTTACTGGGTAATACATATTCGTCGTATTTCGTCTTAGCGTATTTCTGTACAAAAAACATGTGCAGGGTGATATTGAAAAAGAGTGAGTTGATAACCGAACTCTAAAAGACTTGAGATTTACCTGGTGATGAGGACCTAGATTTCAGCCTTCAGCGACCTCTGAAAATTCAGTTTCAGAACGTAATAATTTGGCAGCCTCTTATAAATTATATTTTCCTAGTGATTCGTTTATTTCCAGATCTCTAATATTGTTTTAAATTCAAGTGCAACAGTACCTTTAAAACAGACTGTTGAATTTAGTGAACGAAGTTTAAGACGTTCATTATTGACCTACGTAACTTCTTAAAAATAAAATAATGGATTACAAAACTGCATTTATTTTTTAAAGCAAGAACTAAACTTTAAAATGTTTATGCTAGAAATGTATAAAATTGGTTGTTTTTTTATATTTTTCCAGTTAAAGTTCGTATGTTATTTTTGACTAAATGTTTGTAGTTAAAAATAAAAAAAACATACTTCGTCTAAGACATATATGGCTCAAAATGCTGTAAATGGTGTCAACTATCACTCCCTTAAAGCTTTGCACTCAGCTTCCAAACACCCTGTATAGAAAATATAGACACGGCCATGAGTTCAAATAAAACAAGATAACGGTTGCTGCGTCGAATGCACAAATAAAAAACATAATCGCGGCTGACTTGTTACATAACAGAAACTGGTTTGACTGAGCACGTGGAGGCCCACCGCGATTACGGCGCGGCGCGAGGCAAGGTCCTCACAGTCAGCATAGTTACTTTCGTAATTATACTGTTAGTATGGAAGTATAATTATAGACAGCTATAATACTCTTTATTTCGCACCAATTAGAAGAAAAACAAATGAATTAATCTGTAAGTCATTAAGATAATAATATTTTTTTTTTTTTATTCAAAGAATAAAGATTTTACAATGCGTTAGCGATCTTAGAGCATAAATAGAAGTAAGCAGAGAAGAAGCGCTCAGATCGACGCTAGATTCGCAAAATGTCTGTACTTGTGCTGTTACTGGTATTGTTATGTATAGTGATAGCTGCATGGTCGTATATGAAGCCTCATCCCTGTTCACCCCCTATTTTGCCTGGGGCGCTACCATTCATAGGACATTCGCATCAAATTGTTGGTGATCGTAAACGTAAGTCTAAATCAGATTTTACTATCATAATGGTACCTTATTTTTGTGGATTTTAAATTACATGCTGTAATAATACGCTTTTACAATAAACTTCCAAGCCACGTACAAGATCTAAGCCTTATTAAACTCAAATCATTCATTAAACGAAGTTGTGCCAGAAAGCCTTTTATACAGTTAAAGAGGACAAATAGGCTTTGGATTGAGCTGGTTCCAATTTTTAAATATTGATTTTTTTTTACATACACATTGACATTAATGAGTTTTATATATACGTTACAGCCAAAAGTCATAATCGGTCAAAAGTAATTTTGACTGAACACGATAGTCAAAAGTAGTGTTCTCTGAAAATCGGTAGCTAATACTGATTTTAACTGACATATTATATTGTTAAAAGTGATTTTGGCTAAACCTCTTAGTCAAGACTATCTACTTATAACCAATAGAGTATCAGTCAAAATTACTTTTTACCAGTTAGTAGTATGTAATACTTTTTACTACTAACGTCGTTTTACTACTAACACTAGTTTCATAAGTTTTACTGTACTAACATTCTATGGATTTAAAAGTCTGAAGTAAAAAGTTTTTATTTTATTTTATTTATTATAATAAAATATTTTATGTTGTAAATTCGTGTATTACGAAGGTTTAGATTAAGGTTCAAATAATGAATACAAAGAAAATGTAAGAAGTACATATAAAAAAAATACAATAATCACAATTACGTTAAGAGCATTTACGCCGTACGGGCATTTCATACAAACTTTCAAGCCCTTATTTTTCGAAATGAATGAACCGATTTTAATGAAACATTATACGCGTAGGCAGGATACAAAGGTCTAAAAAGTTAGTAGAGAACATTTTAGAACAATAGTGTTACAGCCGAATTAGGCCGATTTTAAATATTCCATAGAAACAGAGATTTTCAATTATCTTTTTTTAAATGAGACTTTTCGAAAATGTTCTCTACTACCTTTTTAGACCTTTGTATCCTGCTTATGCGTATGAATCTCAAACTCGCAAGGGAATCAAAACCTAAAGGGTACCTACTTCCAGTCGACCTAGAATCTTGAAATTTGGCATGAAGCAATTTTTTATAGCACATATAAAGGAAGAATTCCGAAAATCTTAAATGTTAAGTAACTTCTCGGAAACATCATCAATATCTCAATTCGTATTGGACGCCATTAGATGTTATCCTCATCATCGCCATTAGATGTTATACTGTAAAAAGGTGGAAATCTTCAAATCTTGTAGTGCAGCGTACTCAGTTTCCAATAGTACCAGCAGAAGGTATTACAATTCACAAGTCGCAAGGTGCAACCTTAGAAAAAGTTGTGGTTCATATTTCTAAAAATGTAAAAAAATCGATGTTGTATGTAGCTTGTTGTAGAGCAACGTCATCGTCTGGACTGTTTTTAGTCGTGAATTCAGGTGTATTTAAACCTCCCTCTGAAATATTAGAATCGAGTGCTGTAAGTATAGAAATGAAAAGACTAGAGCAAAACAAATTGGTACCATATTTTAAATTTTTTCAAACACCTGAAGATAATGTATGTATGTATCTATCTAAGTATAAGTAATGTAATCTTGTATTTTATAATCATTTCATATGTTGCACTTACCATGTTTTGTCTCTGCATCACCCTAAAGTTGACTGGTAGAAAATGCCTCAGGCATTAAGTCCGTCTTTGTACAGTATTTATTTTACTTGTGCATAAAGTTATAAAAAATAAATAAATACATAAATAATGCAGTTCAAATTGTATTTCATAACGTGCAATCATTGTGCAAACATTTTCAGACGTCAACATAGATCCTATTATTCATTCCTTCCATGTAGCATTGTTTGTTGAAACCTGGGGGTGTCGTAGAGACACTTTTGAACTTTATCCGTCTTATTACAAAACGAGATCTAATTTTAGACCTAGCCCTAAACCTTCGAGCCAGTTACTCTATTTTGAACTTTATTCCGACAAACGTAAATTTCTTAATGCAAAATTGACAACTTAGACTCGGGTTTAACGTCAGTTTTTGTAATAAGAACTCTAGCTTCGTCGGATTATAGTTCGAAATTTAAAAATGGCTGGATGGTTTAAACCTGGGTCTAAAAATAAATCTTGTTTTGTAATAAGCCCGGATGGGTTTTATGAGGTGTGCAGAGTAGATGGTCCAGCTACACCTAATGCAAATCCAGGTTGGGGATCTATCGCGTATGTACCTACGTCGCAATCTTAAGGATTCCGTGACAGATGGATCATGTAAAAGATATTATTTAAATAACCCAGGCGCTGCAAACGGCCATTGTGAATGCTTGCATTTTGAAATGTTTAATGTCAGAGTGATAACTGTATATGTATAGATCACCACAATGTCCTCAATAGGTACTTCATGTTCTCGTCTGATTGTTGTGGGAGACTTCAATATCAATTTTAGAATGAATCCCCAAAATGGAATTTCCACATATTTTTCATCCATAAACATGTTTCCGTTAATAAACACTAGCACTACACGAAGTAGTACAACTATAGATAACGTTTTTTCGAACTTCAATGTTCAATGTGATACTATTCATACCTTTTTCAGTCACCATTTACAGATCTGGTTCAAATTTAATACTTTATTAGTATTTTTGTACCAGATTTCTAAATCTATACATATAATAAAACAGTAACGAAAGGAAAACTGTACATTGAGAATTTTCGAGAAAAAATAAGTGGCTTTTGTTAGAAAAACGTAACTGATGACAAAAAGTGACTTTTTGAATGTTTGTCTGTGTATCTGTTTGTCTGTGTGTATTGTACGGCTTAACGCCAAAACTACTGGATAGATTGAATTGAAATTCAGCAAAAATGTTCTTTGTAAACCAAGGAAGGCTTTAGGCTACATATTATCACTCCGCATGTTATGGGAGGTAAGCAATATTGATTTTAAAAGGTTTTTGTTCGTAATTGAATTCACAACTGACATGTTATTTATTTAGTTAATAATAATAAAAATGTTACTCTGGGAACATAATACTCACGCTATTTTTATAAAGGAACAGGGCAGTAATATTATAAATGCAAGGAAACAGCTATTCAATAATATGTAAACGGGGAATTTAGCGGTAAGGTCAGGCGACCGTTTACCGCACTAAGTGTTGCGAGTTCAAATCCCATAATTTTGTTTTAAAAAACCGTAAAATTCTTTTTTAGGGTTCCGTACCTAAAGGGTAAAAACGGAACCCTATTACTAAGACTTCGCTGTCTGTCCGTCTGTCCGTCTGTCCGTCTGTCCGTCTGTCCGTCTGTCCGTCTGTCTGTCTGTCTGTCACCAGGCTGTATCTCAAGAACCGCGATAGCTAGACAGTTGAAATTTTCACAAGTTATGTATTTCTGTTGCCGCTATAACAACAAATACTAAAATCAAAATAAAATAAATATTTAAGGTGGGCTCCCATACAACAAACGCGATTTTTTTGCCTTTTTTTGCTCGATATCTTAAATGGCAACAGGTAGGCACTTGAAATATTCACAAAATACTCAGTTGTATTTTAACTTTAATAATAAATAATAAAATTAAAATAAAATAAATATTTAAGGGGGGCTCCCATACAACAAACATGTTTTTTTCGGCGTTTTTGCCTTGTGGTACGGAACCCTTCGTGTGCGAGTCCGACTCGCACTTGGCCAGTTTTTTTTAAATTAGTTTTTGCATTTTTTATGTGCATTAGGAACGATAGGTACTGTTATAAAATCTGAGAACATGTCCTATCTAATTGTATGGAGAGTTTCACACCAATATTACTAGACAGATTGATTGGTGGTACAACAAGCTACACTATCATGAAGTCAAGTTAAATTCCTTCTTAAATCTATGCTAAACATATTCAAATCAATGAAAAGTAATCGAATAAGTACGTAAGAATTGCTAGTAAGTAGAAAAATAATAATTGTTCGCAGGAAAATTAAACACATTGACAACCAACACAGACAACAAAGGTAACCCCTCTTTCTATAGGATGAGAGCGGCATATCGGCACCTATAACATCACTTTTTGGGAACGAAACCACAGCGCGATCTAACTCGACGCCAACGCCATCTAGTTGGAAAACGGAAACTACATATTATTTACCCAAATTAATTAAATAATGAATAAAACTAAATTGTAGTTAATTTAACAGACAACTGCATTATTTTTGCATTAAAAAAAAACGGTAACAGCAGCAAGGAACAAAACTAAGAATTACATACTTAAATCAATTAGGTACCTACAACAAATGTGCTTGGTAAGATATAACTTAGAACCAAAAGTTTAACTTGACTTCATGATAGTGTAGCTTGTTGTACCACCAATAAATCTGTCTAGTAATATTGATGTGAAACTCTCCATACAATTAGATAAGACATGTAAAGTTCTCAGATTTTATAACAATACCTATCGTTCCTAATGCACATAAAAAATGCAAAAACTAAAAAAAAAAAAAAAATTACGATTTTTTAAAACAAAATTATAAAATCATGGGATTTGAACTCGCACCACTTAGTGCGGTAAACGGTCGCCTGACCTTACCGCTAAATTCCCCGTTGACATATTGTTGAATAGCTGTTTCCTTGCAATTTATAATATTACTGCCCCGTTCCTTTATAAAAATAGCGTGAGTATAATGTTCCCAGAGTAACATTTTTATTATTATTCATTTTTATTAAATAACATGTCATTTTGTGCATTCAATTACGAACAAAAACCTTTTAAAATCAATATTGCTTACCTCCCATAACATGCGGCCTGATAATATGTAGCCTAAAGCCTTCCTTGGTTTACACAGAACATTTTTGCTGAATTTCAATTCAATCTATCCAGTAGTTTTGGCGTGAAGCCGTACCATACACACAGACAAACAGACACACAGACAAAAATTCTAAAAAGTCACTTTTTTGTCATTAGTTACGTTTTTCTAACAAAAGCCACTTATTTTTTCTCGAAAATTCTCAATGTTCAGTTTTTCTTTCGTTACTGTTTTATTATTTGTATAGATGTATAGATATAGATATAGATAGATAGACAAGTGACATCAACCACCCCGCACTGCTTACTCGACCATAAAAAAGTGAAACTCAATAAATATTTGCTATCTATTTCAGATCTATGGGATTTTATACGAGGATTTCAGCTGTACTCTCTGAAAAAAGGTGGTACTTGTGAGTTCTGGTTTGGCCCTCATTCTTTTTATGGTGAGTGTAGAAATGTTACAAGAGTAGTCCTTCACATAAACAAACAAAAGGTATCAATAATAAGAAAAAAACAAATCGTGATTGTAATTTATTATATTATGTTTCAGTGATAACCGACCCGGAAGACAGCCTAACACTATCCAATACATGTTTGAGTAAACCATATGTCTATGATTTTGCAAAAGAATTTATAAATAATGGACTTATTACGGCAGAAGGTAAGTTAGACGAAAAACGAGTATTTCCATTCAATAAGTCAAACGAGAATTTATTGAATACTACTTACTTGCATCACAGAAAACAATCCGTTACATGTTACCAATTTTTTAAGCTTTACAAAACAAGGCACTATGTTGCTCCAACAATTTAACCATTGGCTTTACGAAGTGTTTTGTTCCAGCGTCTATTTGGAAAAATCATCGCAAATTATTAAATCCAGCGTTCAACCAACAAGTGCTTAATACATACGTTAGTGAAATGAACGTGCAAGCTCAAAGGCTTGTTTCACAATTAGCTTCGGAAGTGGGAAAAGGCCTATTTGATGTGAGAAAGTACTTAATCAACTATACACTGATAACTGTTTCTCGTAAGTACCTATTAAGATGTAGATAAGCTATTTGTGAAATATACCATTATAATATTTTACTTGAAGAGTCACAAAGATATTGTCCCGTGAGAAACTGGATTCACCAACACAGCCAACTAAACTAGGTATATCTACAGAAGAACGAGCGTCGTTTGAGTTTTTGAGTGGAGACAGGGCGGCGATTAACGTAAAGATAGTATACGCATAAGCATAATCAGCCTATAATGTTCCCACTGCTGGGACACGGGCCTCCTCTGTGAGAGGGAGTGGGCTGTAATCGTCAAGATATACGTTCCATTTTGTGTGGTAGTCACGTGTTCCTCCTCAGTCAGATGGACCATAATAAGGTTTTAACTCTGGATAAACAAGACTGAGAGCCGGGTTCTCAGTTGTGTATAAGCGATGCTTACGTCCAACATTGGTGATCGATGATAGCGTAAGACACAAGAAACGATTCAGCAACTCAAGGATTGGGTGCTGGCATTCTTTAAAGGCGCGTTTAGCAGTGATTTCAGTCACCGGCAACTTGCTCGCTATTTCAAAATCACACGTCCATACACAGATTTTGACATCGCTAGCGACAAATCGGCTGTAAAAATCTGTCACTGCGTGTGTGGAAAATTTCGACATGAAATCAACATAGTCAAAAGTTTGGAAGGTAGTTGCCACAGACTACAATATAATGCAGGGTAGTAGTTGGCGTGGTTAACGGAATACTTTGCAATTCTACTTTAACTATAATCTCTGTTTTAGGTACTTCCCTAAGATCAAATACTGAAGATCAAGTTGAAATTGATACCGATTATGCAGAAGCAATTGAAGATTTACTAGCTTTATATTGTGATAGAGTACGAAAAGTGTGGTTGCATTTGTCGTATTTTTTCAAATGGAGTGCATTGAAACGTAGAGAAAATCAACTTATGGACAAACTGAACAACATCATTAATCCTGTAGGTTTTTTTTACTTCCCAATGTAACAAATTCCTTTTTCTTTGTTGTTGCTCACTAGTTTCCTCGATTTATTATTTCAGATAATACATAAAAGAAAATCCGAGTTGATAGCAAATAAAGATCAGAATATTTACAATGACTCGACACCAGGTAGATACATACTAAAATATTTCGAATTTCTTCTCAAACGATTAACCATAAGGTTTGCGGTTTATATAAAAATAGATAAATAATTAATAATACTTCGTACAGATTTGAGTCTCAGTGCGCCGAACACGTCGAAATTCCGCTTTAAGAAAAAACTACAGACTATAAATAAAATATTAATTTTCAGGCAAATTCAAACCAGTTTTAGATCAAATGCTGCAGTTGGCTAAAAAACAAGATGCCTTCACAGACGATGACATTAGAGAACACCTGGGTACTTTAATAGCAGCTTCTTACGACACAACTTCTTCAGCTATGACATTTATTTTGTTAGTGATTGGAAAGTACCAAAATGTACAAGAACAAATCTTTAAAGAGTAAGTAACATTCATGTGTGACAATAGTCTCACGATTTGGAACTGCTTGTTAAAGCGACCGCTTTGGAATAATGGAACAGTACAGACATCAGTTTGGCTAGAAGCAGTTTATGCGAATATTTTGTAAAATAGCGACCATGAATCTACGAACGGTACGGAATTCGGAACGAAGGGGCGGTCCAGTAGTCCAAAGCAGAGCCGTTAGTGATGTTATCGATGTCTACCTATAGTTAGAGATATCTTACGGCTGACAGGATGATGATTTTTGAGTATATTATTACAGATTACAAGAAGTACTTGAACATAAAGATGAAGATTTTACTAAAGAAAATCTGCAAAAACTCGTGTACTTGGAAGCGGTGATCAAAGAATCAATGAGACTGTACCCTGCCGTTCCATTTATCGGAAGAAAAGTTGACGTCGAAGTTAACCTAAGTATGTTCTCAAATAATATAACGTACCCAGTGTTTAGAACTCCTTGACTTAGAATACGTTTAATATTTCGGATTTTTCAGAGACCTGCACGTTGCGAGCTGGTAGTTCATGCGCCATAGGGGTTTACGGTCTCCTCCGTCACCCCTTGTGGGGCGCTGACGTAGAGCAGTTCAGACCTGAGCGATGGCTGGACCCTGCCACCTTGCCAGATCACCCAAGCCTTTATGCCGCTTTCGGTGTTGGCAAGCGAAACTGCATTGGTATTGAGTGTTCAGTAATTTTAACTAGTAGGATCTGAGTTAGAGGTTGACCTACACTATACTACAAGTAACTATGTTTTTATTTTGGAAAAGGAATGAGGGTCCCGCTGTATATACCTTTTCACGCCTTAATCACCTAGGTTACTTTATGTCCCAGTCTCACATTCGCGAGGGATAATTTCCGACATCCACGCAAGCGAAGCCGCGGGAAGAAGCTAGTAGATTCCAAAATTATTTACTCACATATTCATATTATAATTTTACAGGTAAACTATTCAGCATGATGATGATGAAGATAGCGTTGGCGCATATTTTACGGCGATACCATGTTACTGGCGACATCAGCAATGTAGTGTGTGAATTTGACATCGTATTGAAACCATTGCAAGGCCATCACATTGGTTTAACATCAAGAAAATAGATTTGTAGCATTAACCCTATTACAATTATATAGATTACTAAACTAACCTGCAGGTGAAGTTGTTACAAAATATTAGTAAAATATACGAGATGGAAATAAAACAAAATTAATTGAAGAATCATAAACTTGTATTATTTATATTTTAGAAGTTACAGTTGGATTAATTGAGTTTAAAAGATCACATAATAATGAAAATAGTATTTATTGTTATTCTCTACACCGTTCGTGCACATATTCATGTTGTGTGCTCTAAAGGAGACAATTTTTTTTGGATCCACTATTAAACGGTAACGTATAAATAAATATAATAAATATATTCGACAACTATCACACAACGCCGTCTAGTCCCAAGCTAAGCAGAGCTTGTGTTATGGGTACTAGACAACTGATAAACATACTTATATATTTCTAAATACATACATATTATAGATAAATTACACCCAGACACAGAACAAATGATCATGCTCATCACACAAACATTTGTCCTGGGTGGGAATCGAACCCACGACCTCCGGCATAGCAGTCAGGGCCACTAACCACTAGACCAACGGGCCAGTCAATATACAAGTATATTAATCATATGACTCAAACTCAAACTCAAAGCATTTATTTCAATTAAACCTTGTACAGGCACTTTTGAATTGTCAAAATTAAATAGTCTGTCAGTTAGTCAGAAAGTTGAAGCTAGTTGCCCATTTCCAAAACGTAGATCTCTATGGAGAAGAATGGGCAAGAAACTCCATGGACACTCTTTGAAATTAAGTTATTACAAAATCCTGGGTACATTATTCTTGTTGCTTCTATATGTGAGAACAATGTAAAAAAAGACAAATGAAGAAACAATTCAAAATATAAGATTAAAATAAGCCTTGGCAGTTAAGAGATGACCAGTCTCAACCAACGGCACATAAAAAAGTGGTACCTAATCTTATTATAAATAACAGACCAAAAATTATAATAGATCTAACCGGAACAATGAAATAATAGTAAAAAAGTGTTACGGCAAAAAATGCGTGTTTAGGAACGTTTTTAGGCTTAGACGGACCTCACCATGTAATTTAAAGTCCGGAATTTTTGTTATAGGGGTAGGCAAGAAGGGTAAAGTCTTCCGATACATAATATATTCAAGTCAAAAGGCTTATTGCAGTTTAATTTATTGTGAAGCTCTCATCTTAGCACGAACTCCCACAGTACCTCATCATCATCATCATTTCAGCCGAAAGACGTCCACTGCTGGACATAGGCCTCCGCCAAGTTGGGGGGGGTTTGCCATAATCGCCACGCTTGGCAGGCGGGTTGGCGATCGCAGTATAGTATGGCGGTGGAATGATAAATGATTTTATTTTTGTAAGTAGGTTTGTACAAACACTTTTACACGTCAATCATGGTTTTTTAAAACTAGATGAGGTCGGCGTTTCCTATCTGACTACTCTGAAAAGAAAAGCCGAAACATACTCAGAGGTCACAGTCTCTTTTAAAGTCCAGACATAATCTTGGTCAGGTTATATGAAGACCATGTAGATCGATGTCTGAGACGGTCTTTTGAAGAAAGAACCACACAGATTGAGAGGACCTGTCCAGTCAGTGCACGCATTTGTCAGAAATCGTGCAGCTCAACTCAAGACTTAAGGAGCTCAACGATTCGACGAACAATACCAAAGAAAGGACATTTGGGTAGGCCACATAAATTACTCAAACTGCCAGACCAAGAGAAAAAAAAAACAGAACAGAAAGAATAATAAAAAAATATATATAAAAGTAACAAAATGACCCACATTGTCTTCACATTCACAATAAATAAAATAATGTAATACTTTACAAAGTAAGCAAATGTCATTGTTTATAAATAAAAATCATTAATGTCAATGTGTATATAAAAAAAAAAAGGACGTTCAAAATGCAGAAATGTGAAGCAGCTCAATCCCAAGCCTTTTTGTCCTCAATATAATCTTTAACAGATCGTATTAAGGACGCGATAGAGCGAAATAAAGGCTCCAAGGTCTTTGCTAGAGATCTGTCTATTGGGCAGAGCCAGCTTACGAGACTGAAGACCGATGATGGCAGGATCGTATCCGACAAACCTGAGCTGTTGAGAGAGATCGAGAGGTTCTATGGACAGTTATACACATCAACAAATAACCCCGCTATGAATCTGGCAAACGACCCAAGAGCTAGATTGACCCGGCACTATACCGAAGATATCCCGGACGTCAGCCTGTACGAGATTAGGATGGCTCTGAAGCAGCTCAAAAACAACAAGGCACCGGGTGATGACGGAATTACGGCCGAGTTGCTGAAGGCCGGCGGAAAACCCGTTCTGAAGGCCCTTCAGAAGCTGTTTGGTTCCGTCATACTCGAGGGCAAAACACCACAGGCATGGAACAGGGGTGTGGTGATACTTTTCTTTAAGAAGGGCGATAATGCCCTCCTTAAGAATTATAGGCCCATCTCACTCCTGAGCCATGTCTACAAGCTGTTTTCGAGAGTCATCACGAACCGTCTCGCGCGCAGGTTTGATGACTTCCAGCCTCCCGAACAAGCCGGATTCCGTAAAGGCTTTAGCACCGTAGACCACATACATACGCTGCGGCAGGTTATACAGAAGACCGAAGAGTATAACCTGCCTCTCTGCTTAGCGTTTGTGGACTACGAGAAAGCCTTTGATTCGATCGAGACATGGGCTGTGCTGCAGTCTCTTCAACGGTGCCAGATCGACTATCGGTACATCGAAGTGCTGAAGTGTCTGTACGAAAACGCCACTATGTCAGTCAGACTCCAGGATCAGGCCTCGAAACCTATCCTTCTGCAGCGAGGTGTGAGACAGGGAGACGTTATCTCTCCGAAACTGTTCACCGCTGCACTGGAGGATGTCTTCAAGGTTCTGGACTGGAAAGGGGCTGGCATCAACATCAATGGCGAGTACATAACTCACCTTCGGTTTGCCGACGACATCGTAGTCATGGCTGAGACTATGGAGGACCTCAGTATAATGCTCGATGACCTCAGTAGAGCCTCCGAAAGAGTGGGTCTTAAAATGAACATGGACAAAACGAAGGTCATGTCAAATGCCCATGTAACACCCACTCTCATAAAAATCGGAGACGCTACACTCGAAGTCGTGGACGAGTACGTTTACCTAGGACAAACCGTCCAGTTAGGTAGGTCTAACTTCGAGAAAGAGGTAAATCGACGAATCCGACTCGGCTGGGCAGCGTTCGGGAAGCTACGCAATATCTTCTCGTCCCACATACCGCAGTGTCTCAAGACGAAAGTCTTTGACCAGTGTGTGTTGCCAGTGATGACTTATGGAACGGAAACGTGGTCGCTCACAATGGGCCTTATAAGAAGGCTAAAAGTCACCCAAAGGGCAATGGAGAGGGCTATGCTTGGAGTTTCCCTGCGTGATCGAATCAGGAATGAGGAGATCCGCAGGAGAACCAAGGTAACCGACATAGCCCGAAGAATTGCCAAATTTAAGTGGCAGTGGGCAGGGCACATTGCTCGCAGAACAGATGGCCGATGGGGCCGAAAGGTTCTGGAGTGGCGACCGCGTACCGGAAGACGTAGCGTTGGAAGGCCTCCCACAAGGTGGACCGATGACCTTGTGAAGGCCGCAGGAACCCGTTGGATGCGGGAAGCACAGGACCGGTCGAAGTGGAGGTGCTTGGGGGAGGCCTATGTCCAGCAGTGGACGTCTTTCGGCTGAAATGATGATGATGATGATAATCTTTAACTGTATAAAAGGCTTTCTGGCACAACTTACGTTTAATGAATGATTTGAATTTATTGAGGCTTAGATCTTGAACGTGGCTTGGCAGCTTATTATAAAAGCGTATACATTGGCATCTGAACGAGCCACCTATTTTCTTGAGCCTTGTTGTAGGTACAACAAATTTGTGTTTGTTTCTAGTATTTATATTATGGATATCACTGTATTTTTTAAACAATTTTATATTTTTATGGGCATATAAAATATTTTCATAAATATACTGAGAAGGCACAGTCATCTCTTTAAATTTGTCTCTGAGAGAGTATCTCGGACTTAATTTATAAATTGATCGAACAGCTCGCTTCTGTAAAACAAAGATAGTCTGAATATCGGCGGCATTTCCCCACAATAGAATACCGTACGACATTACACTATGAAAATAGCTAAAGTACACTAAACGGGCAGTCTCTATATCCGTTAAATTACGAATTTTTCTAACAGCATATGCTGCGGAACTTAGCCTTTTTGACAATTTATCTATATGTGGACCCCATTGAAGCTTAGCATCCAAAGTTATGCCCAAGAATACTGTGTTGTCTTCAGGATTCAATTCCTCGCCCTTTATCAACACATTAGTTTTCACCTGCTTAACGTGAGGTAGCGTAAATTTAATGCATTTGGTTTTTTTCTCGTTTAGAAGCAAATTATTAACATTGAACCAATGGACTACTTTCGAGATCGCGCTATTTACATCGTCAGTAACATGTACAATGCATAGAGAACGCTGCTGCCCATTCTCCGGTACGACCCTTAGTCGCCTTTTACGACACCCACGGGAAGTATGGGGTGGTGCTATTCTTTAAGTCCGGCACCACACAGACCACAGTACCTATAATGTTTTTTTTCCTCCTTATACAACCAGCTACACACATCACCTTGTTATTTTAGATCAATTTTTTTTGTTTGGGGAATAGTCCCCGTAGAAACAAAAAAAAAATGTCTCCATTGGCTCCTTTACATTTCATGCAAGATTGTCATCATTTTTCTTTACTTAGACGGGCACAAGGCACATATTGATTGACGGAATTAATAAGGAAGGTACAGTGACGCGGGAAAGACTTGTTTTTTAAGGAATCCTAAATTTGCCGTAGTAATTATTACGACAGTTTAGTAATCTAGGGTTGACACCGTTTTTATTCTTTTTAATTATTAATTGTGTAGGTATGATACCCCTACTGCCCCTTTGGTCTCGTGGTTCCTAGCGCGACTGCTGAGCGTGGGGTCCTGGGTTCGATTCTCGGGTCGGACAAAGTGTTATTGGGTTTTCCATTAGGAATTTCTTAGTAACAGTCCGGAGTTTGGAAGTTGGCGATTTAATGCCCCCGTGCCTCGGAAACCACGTAAAGCCGTTGGTCCTGCGCCTGAACTCTCCCCGGTCGTGTCGGATTGCCGTCCAATCGGACTATGACAGTAAAGGAACAGAGAGTGCACCTGTGTTTGCGTACACACTTCTGCACTGTAATATCTCCTGCGTACCTGGCTAATCTCCATTGAGATTGGCCACCGTGACCGAAAACGGTCGGGGAGGCTATTATTATTATGATACCAATTAAAGACGGATTACAATATTTTCTTATTTTTAACCCCCGACGCAAAAACGACGGGGTGTTATAAGTTTGACGTGTCTGTGTGTGTGTGTGTGTGTGTGTGTCTGTCTGTGGCATCGTAGCTCTCGAATGGATGAACCGATTTTGATTTTGTTTTTTTTGTTTGAAAGGTGAAGTAGTCGGGAGTGTTCTTAGCTATGTTTGATGAACATCGGTCCAAGATGGCCGCCGCCACAAAATGGCGGATTACATATTTTTTCACAACTCCTTTAATATGGATATCAAATGAAAGGGCTTGACTAGTAGAATACTATACGCTATTACAAATTTCAAATCCAAAATGGTCGCCACCACAAAGTGGCGAATTACATTTTTTTTCACAACTCCCTCAATATGGGTATCAAATGAAAGGGCTTGACTTGTAGATTAGGTACTATACGCTATTAAAAATTTCAAATCCAAGATGGCCGCCACCACAAATTGGCGAATTATATATTTTTTTCAAAACTCCTTCAATATAGGTATCAAATGCAAGGGCTTGACAAGTAGAATAATGTACACTATATTGAAAGGGAATGTGGAATATTAACTAACGAAATGAAAACTAAAATCTTGAAAATATTTTTTTGTCTGATCAATGCTCTGGAATTATGAGGAAAGTGGAGTGATGACTGGTACCTACGACCACTGAGTTTGACTATTTTTATTACGAATGGAATTATCCTACTTAAAAAGCGTAGGTATTTCTACATCAGATAGTGTCGCAGTCCCATTTTATAAACTAGATCTGAAATACCTAAGATATCTAATAGCTATGAAATACTTGTACGAATGTTGAATAACTAAAGGACTAAAAAAAGGATATAATAAAACAAAAAAGTCTGTTTAGTCTTAAAGATTATTCTTCAACTATAAATTAACAATTATAACAATTATTTTTTGACGGATAAAAAACCTGATTAAACACCAAATTACCTGAATCTTAAAACGCAAGAAAAAAAAAGAAATGAAATACAAAAATTAAGGCGTCCCTACAAAAAGCATGAAATAAAAAATTAAATTTAAAATTTAAAAAACCCCCGACACAAAAAGGATCAAATAATATAAAAACCCCCAACTTAAAGAATCTAGGTAACGAGACTAAAACAGATAAATTCATATGGAAGTCGGGGGACCGTTCTGTGGAACACCATCTAAGCTAAGAGGTCCCCCGACTGCCATATGAATTTATCTGTTTTAGTCTCGTTACCTAGATTCTTTAAGTTGGGGGTATTTATATTATTTGATCCTTTTTGTGTCGGGGGTTTTTTAAATTTTTAATTTAATTTTTTTTCAATCCACTGAGCAACCATATCGTCTCGACTTCGGCACAAACTGTGGCACAAGTGTCAACTGTTGATGCCATCCCGCCGCAGTCCAATCATGTTGAAGAAGAAGATGATAGGGTTTTGACACAGTAACCGGGACCGGGACCGGACGGACTGCACAACTTTTGGCTGTAATGGCTAATTAGTTCACACACTTGCCTGGCATCTCAGTTCCAGTCATCATTAGAGTCTGGGTCGCTACCGCAGTTTGTAACAACAGGCGTTACCCACCTGCTGCATAAATCAGGTAGTCCCGCAGAACCCAAGAATTATAGACCGATCACGTGTTTGTCGACGGTTTATAAACTTCTTACATCCATTTTGAGAGCGAAAATTAATACGCAAATTGAGAGTAACTCGATTATGTCTACTTCTCAAAATGGATGTAGGAATGGGTCCCGCGGTACTAAGGAGCTACTCCTCATAGATATGGCCATTAGCCAACAGGTTCGTCGATCCAGCAAGGATCTGTCGACATGTTGGATAGATTACAAGAAGGCCTACGACTCGGCGCCACATACATGGCTCATGAGGGTGCTGGAGTTGTACAAGATAGATGCAACTCTACGCACCTTCCTTGAGTCATGTATGGGGCAATGGAAGACGGTCCTTCGTTATCCAGGATGTCGACAGATCCAGGGAAATGATGAGCCTGTATGGATTAAACGGGGAATATTTCAGGGCGACAGTTTGAGTCCACATTGGTTTTGAAGTGATTCAGGTCTAGGCTATCGGTTGAGGAGAGCTGGGGGCCTAAAAAGGCCACTTTACGCAATTCCTCAAAAAACGAGTAATTTCCTGAATTCCCAGTAGATCAGTAGCAATTCCTCTATTTTTCGTAAAATGGTGACACATAATAGCCGAATCCTATAGAATTCAATTTCAAACAGAATCATATTTGGTGTAAATATTACCGCATGAAAAAAATAAAGACCGTAATTTTATCGGTAAAGTTTCGTTTACAGTTTTTATTGATCGAATTAGTTTTTTATTTTTTATTTCTACAGTTTAAATGTTATTACGTTATAATATACTCATAACTGTTAAAAAGTCCGCAGATAAGCCCTGAAAAGGGAAGTTAGAAACAATAAACTGGCAACGCATATTTTTAGGCCGCATTCCGAATTAAGCGTTAAGTACACTATTTGTAGGAAACCGAAAGATGTAATTGAAGTTAGAACAGTTAGATTCCGATTTAGTGCGATTGGAAGGTCCCGACCGCACTAATTTCTAAATTGTGTACGATTTAGGTGAGTTTAATCGCATCGCTACGATTTAGAGCGACTTGTTAGTCTTTAGTTTTTAAGCCCGCTCAAATGGATTACATCCCAACTCGGAACGCACCCTTCGTTTCTCCCGCCTCAACATAATATACTGTATAATCTATGGCCTTGTGACTGTTCCTAACCTACCCTAGGCTGATAAAATTTTCGTTTTTCCTAATTACGTTACTTATTAGTGTTTAGGTCGGTTCCCCCCTAAGGGGGAAGAGCCGCACCCCGCCACCGTGCGGCTCTGTAGAGCTCGTCTCCAGACTGGACACTCTTCCACCGATTGAAATGAATTCCAAATATAAAGAAGTCCAAATTCAATGCCTTGTCTCATCAATAGACCAAGGAAAGGGTTGAAAGTAATGCTAAGTAAGACTTAGGAATTCATAGTTATGAACATAGATTGAATGTGGTTTTAGAAAGTTAGTAGTAATAGAGGGATCCAAGGTATATAATTATTATTAAGTTGTGAGTAACCCATACGCTAGCGTAACAGGTATTTGATCAGTCATTACTCACACGGTACCTCACATCTATACCTGGAGTACTCAGAGCAAGACTTCCATATAGTGACGCAAGCGGCTTTTCAGCAGCATTGCGTCGGCATCATGCTCTTTTGGAGACATGGTCCCTAGCAGTTCTTTCGAACTGATAAACGTGACGAAGCGGCTTTTCCTGCGGCAACCGAGCGACCATCCTTGTCTGACTACGGAGCGGCTAGTTCCAGCGGCATTACGTCGGCATCATGCTCTCTTGGAGACATGGTCCCTATCAGTCCTTGGACTGGATATGATATGGTCACCCTAACGTCTGGAAGTTCACCCTTTGCACAACAAGCATATCTGCAAGATACGTGTTCATGTCAGTCTGACCGAATTATTGGTCTGAGATAAAGAATACAACATTCAAGAATTACTAGATAATAGACTTGAGATTCGAAACTCACGAATCATTATTTAATAGAGTTTTGAATAATCTCTCATATAGCACTGTTATTGGCCGGAGGCACCGAATACAATGTTCAAGAATTATAGTACTAGAATTTACTAGTTAATAGAGTAGAGAATAACAAATTATGAATTACTAATTAATAGAGTCGTGGAACAACTCTCTTGAAGATCTACCACTTCCTAGTGTTTGGGCTGGGGAGAAGAAGTGGCGCAACAAACTCCCCAGCAACACGTCTCTGTCTGATTAGTTATATAACTTTAATATCTCTATCAGCCTAGGATAATTATTATAATGAAGGACTCACCCAGTCACACCAGCAAACACACACACTCATCACTTTTACTAGATTAGTCTAATCTAAACTGGTCTTAAACCAAACTATATTTTACTTAAAACCTAATATTCGCTATCTCGCGACAGTCCCCTTGGACACGGGCTCAAAATAATGAATTCCCAAGAAGTGTTTTGCCTTGTCCCGACTTAGGAGCTGGGGAATAAGGGGGGATACAAGAAAACAATTTCAATATAAAATAAGGTTGGGAATTCATTGGTAAGGTGATTAAGGAAAGGAAATCTACTTTTCTTTTGTTTATGAACGTTACATGACTTGAGAGGAATACGAAAGGGTAATTGACACGTAACGCTTGCATCGGAGAATACATTGTTTTGAGTTACGTTAGTGAAAGTTCTTACAATAATCTGGTAACCCACCCCAGCGACCGACGTAGGGACATGGCCACTTTATAACAGCGGTTACGTCGTACGTGTGCTGCCAGTCCTACTTCTAAAGTGCATAGGCCCTAGAGAGGACCTGCTACGTTCCAGCAGGAGACATTCCCTATACTCAAGCATGCCTTACTCAATCCTAAGGTAAAGGACTGCGAAGTGTCTCTACCATTGAGCGAGACAGGTTTCCAGAAGTGCTGGACGCGTACTGTAATAATAACCCCTTAGAACGGCCTACTCACCCTTTA
The DNA here is from genome assembly GCA_916614155.1 of Mesoligia furuncula. Lineage (NCBI taxonomy): Eukaryota > Metazoa > Arthropoda > Insecta > Lepidoptera > Noctuidae > Mesoligia > Mesoligia furuncula. Next base: position 11,804,547 of record OU744813.1, read on the forward strand.
CTAAGACAATACAAAACTAGCGCAAGCGTACCGCATCGTCAGTCGGTAGCAGAATTCCTTACGAATTGCCTTGCTATACGCCGAAGTGGTTATTTTAAATCGTCACTTCACACTTCCCTTAATCTACCCAAGTTGAGGATGCTTGCAGTGTAATCGGCAGTCGTGCAATCATTCTTGTCTACCTAGCTATCTGGCAACGACGCGTTTCCACTGGGCATCCAAATTATGTGTCTCGCTAAATATTATTTTTTTGTATCAGTAAGAGGCACATAGGCCGGGTGTGATTTAACGAGACACAATTTCTAACGTTCCTTAGAATGGCTATCAAACCAGTTAGGGGTACTTGGTGAAGCCTACCCCCGCTCCCGGGAAGTGTGCGTACATCAAGTACAATGTAAGATATCCTGCAGTTAGTCAATCCATAGGAGAAGGTAGCCATCACTAACGTTTGATTGGTTTGTGTCCGTAAACATGAACACCAGAATAAAAGGTAACACTATAATTCAAAATGGCCCTAACGAGTTGTAAGTTCGGTTCAGCCTTCCATAAGCGGTGTGACCGCCGTCAGTGTCAAGTTTTGGTTGTCTACTGTCGGTTGGTAAATGTCAAACCCCATAGAAGGCTTTCTCCGAGTCCCTAAAACCAAACGCATGCGTAGGATACCTCGAATTAGTCATTAAAAGGAACAAGGATGGATAAAATATTCAACACTCACCCAATCCAATCGTTCACAAACACTCACTGAGATTCACGCGCCTTTCACGCTACTTACATTATAGTAGACTAATATATCCTAGTCTAAAACAAAAATTATTATTTAACGTATTAAATAACACTCTCGCCCTCACGATCCCTAAATCAGGCACACAGTTTCATTGCTATTGCCTAAGGTCTAACTCTGCTCATCTAGCCTACGTCAACCACTCAGTCTCGTGGTCTCCTAGTGTTCCCTCAATCTCCTAACTTAACTAGCCTGGACTCGCAAGTCCGTCTCCTAAAGCGGGTCGACCCCGACTGCCCCTCCGTCTCCTTTTCAATTTCTCACATCCTATACCACCATGCTTACAGCCCAAATTCCCACACTTTCGCAGCATCCGTTTATCGCCCTTTTTTTATACAATTTCTCAATTGTTTCAAGGGTCCGTTTTGGGTTTGGTCCTTCTTAGAATTCGTACAAAATACTGCATCTTAAGTGACATAAAATATTGGTTTCGACTGATGGCTGGCATAAGTGCCAGTCTGTAGTCCATGAAATAGAGAATTTATGTGACTCCAAGTGACGGCGTCAAGTGCCGGTTTTAAAATAAATATAATATTTAGTTATTAAATATGTGTAAGTGACAGACAGTCACAGCCTCAACGTCAAACTGAATCAAACATCAACATAAACAATCATAATGTGTGTAGTTTAAAACTAGTATTTCGTGCGAGTAAGATCGTTTTTAATACAAAGTAAGTGTATAATTGTTTGATTTAAATCATTACTGAAATAAAATGCTGTGCAAATGTATTCAAATGTACGTAATTTTTTGTAGGAATGGAAAGACGTGCAGCTAGTGTCTGAGATACAATGGAACAATCTGCTCGATTTTCTACAGTCAAAGTGGAAGCGCTGTCGGTGTTGAGCCCCTTTTCGAGATTACTGCAGCCCCGTGTTTTGTCCAGACTCGTGCGTCAGCACCAAACCCTAGCCCTGCTGATGCTACAACAGTGCCTCTGCCTCGTCGAACTCGGCAAGCAAGATACCGCAGTGAGTGGATTTTTCTAACCCTACAGCCATTCATATTGCGACTAAGACATGATGACTATTGATAATGATTATATGGTATTTTTATTACGTTTTTTAGGTCGCCCTCTGGCTGCACTAGATGAAGCTCGGAGAGTTTTACCTGAGGTGGAGATGCAACATGCTACAGCTGATATAGTAAATTAATAGTGCAGCTTGCTGGTGCAGTCGAAAGACTATTTTTTATTGGTATCCCATAGAGGTAAAGTATAAATATTTTGTACATGCAATAAAAAAATTAACTCATTCATCTATTATAATTATAAAGAAATAAAAAAGGATAACATAAGTATGATATTTTAACATTTAAATAACACAAAAACTTTGCATAAAGGGAAAAAGGTATCGGGCTCTGTGTCCACTTGTGGTGTCTTCAAAGTTGATTTTAAGGCATAGCCTGCGTCACCTGAAACATAATTATTTTATTATTATAATAGTACTCAAATTAAAAAATGACGGGGTAGTTAGAAGCCCTAAAGTCTGACAACCAGTCTTACCAAGGGGTATTGTATTACCCAGTAACTAAAGTGTTTTTCAAATAAACTTGCGATAAATGTCATTCAACCACCCTGTACCAAAAAGTCCAAATAACTTACGATAGATATCGTTCGTCATACAAAACTGTCGCTAACATTGCATCGGTTGAGTTTCATAATACCAAACACGGAGTAAGTCAATGTTTTGATCGTGTTACCGACACTGCCCATACATTTTTTTCGTATGGTTTGGAAATATTGTGATACATTAGTAGAAGGAGGTGAACAAACTTTATCGCAAGTTTATTTGAAATGAACTTTAACTGGGTTGTGGAGGTCAGGCAGGCAGTAGCTCCATGTAAAATACTGGTATTCAGCTGCATCCGGTTAGACTGGAAGCAAACCCCAACATAGTACATAGTTGAGAAAAGGCTACACAGATGATGATGATGATTATTTGACTTACTAAAAACCACAAATTTTCCTTTTCAGCCTGGTGGAGTTGTTCCAAGTGGGTCTTAAGTAGATGGTGATTCCATAAAAAGGATACTTAGGTTGCCCCTCCGCAGCTAACATCGACACTAATCAGAGTCGCAAACCTAAATGAATGAATGAAAAAAAGCCTAATTAATTATTATGTTTGTATTAGTCTTTTAATAATTTAAGATGAGAATTGTTAATAATATAATAAAATATTTTTCATATCAATATTATTTTATTTTAGTAAAAGGTATAATATAATATGGTATCCTCTTCTAGGGTCCTCTATACAGAGTTGATATGACAGAGGGGCGTTAAATTACACTACGTATACTATACGTGTATAGTATTAATTCGATATGGTACAAAAATAAAAAGCGCTAAAAATGAGAATTTTTTTTTTCAAACAAACTAAATAGCTTACAAATCAAAGTAAAACGCAACCATCCTTTATAAATAGATTTTATTGACCTTAGATGCCTAGGAACAGTGGCAACGTCGCGTGCGCGCCGGAGCGCGGCGTGTGTTATCTCTTTGGCGTGGCGGGCGCCGGGCGGGCGGCTTAGGCCGCCGCTCACGCTGGCTTTTATGTTAGTAAAGTACTTACGCATACACAAAAACACAAAATTTTTAAATTCTCGATGTGTCTGCCTTTCATATTAATGCACAAATTATACCAACGGAGAATACTGTTATTTATTTTTCAAATTAAATCACTGTCTGTCGCTAAGCACTTTAATTTGTGAATTGCTAAAATAATCCTATTTTTTAGTTCAACAATTGTATTTACCTCTGAGGCATACACTTCACCCTTAATGTACCCCCACAAAAAGAAATTCATGTGAGTGAGGTCCGGAGATCGTGGTGGCCACCGAACAGGTCCGATTAAATCACAAAACAGTCAATCACAAAAAAAAACACTAACACTAAATAATAATAATCCCAAGTTACGTGTCCTGTCACAATAAAAAAAAAGAAATACTGTCTTAAACTTATTTAGTGTCTTAGCACACTAACAAAACAAAATCATAATTGTCAGCGCGCGAATTCTACAAAACAATAGCGGGGCGGCGCGGCGGCGGCGCGGCCGCCGCTTCCGTGTCGCATGACGTTCCCGAAAGGACAGCGTCTGCGCACTGACAAAACAAGTTTTTTATCAAATTCGCAAGGATCTAAGATGCTATAGCAACACACTGACCTATTTCTATTTCTTTTACGCGCGGGATGTTTTGCTATGATTGTCACTCTCGTAATGAAAGTGCAAGTGTATGTGTACTTATTGCTTCCTTTTTAGTGAAATATTTTGTTGTAGGTACTTGTGACTTGCGTCAGAGCGGCAACAACGTATCTTAGATTCTACTCAGATTATCGTTTTAAGGTGCATGACCTATGCGTATAGACATAATCAGCTGTTAGGAAAGATACAGCGTGTTCAAACGGGGCAAAAACTTAAAAAATCATTTGCCACTAAACTACTGCTCCTATTTAATTGATTTTTGGTACAGAGCTTGAAAATGGTACCTAGTATAGGCAGTTTAAAGGAAAGCCCCTCTGTCGTATCAACATTGTATATACTACTTAATTAAATTGAAGTAAAGAATAATGATACTATAACAATATCACACGTATATCCCTGAAGGGTTAGGCAGAGGTGTACCTATTGTACACCTAAAATGTGAATAGAAGATTGTATGCATTTCACCGAGGGGGTACAGAGTAAGTACCTGAACCTCTATAATAATAGATGATAGTGTCTATCTGGAACTACTTAGTTAAAAGTGTTGAAAAACACATTACTTACTTTTATCACAAAACAATCCTGTTAGTTGCCTTGGGGATAGTAGGTACTTATGCCATCGCAGCGGGTACATATATACGGTTCCAGCTCATGGATGAGGTCGCGACACACACTTTTATTTAGCCTGTCTATGCCAACAAATTCGAGATCCGGCATTTCAAACGCTATGTCCATTTTCCAAAGAGCTGCATTTTGTTGGCGATCTAGAAGGGTCGTCGTAACCCGCGCTTGCTTCAGAAAGTTTTCTCGGGGGTTTTCTTTTTTCTAAAGTGGGCTAAATCTGCCATTATAACATTATTTCTTCACAAAGCCTCCAATCCGATTTGTGAAATGTTGCTTTTGACTAACTTCTTACGATTCCATTATTTGACATTAAAGCAATTCCTATTTTGTGGACCATTTTACGAATCTCCATACAAAATTGTCAAATAGATGAATTGTGTGTTACGAATTGCACACAAACAATATTATGAATTGTCAGATTGTGACCATTTTACGACTTTTAATATCATTCATAATGAATTCCTTTTATGATTCTCCCAAAGTGGCCTTTTTAGGCCCCCTGGTCAGGTCATATCTCACCTCCTTTACATGGATGATTTGAAACTCTTTGCCCCCAACAAATTGCGTCTGATGGAGTCTTAAGGTAACTAAAACTTTCAGTAGCGCCATCAGGATGGAATTTGGTGTCGACAAATGTGCAGTCATGCATGTAAAGCGAGGGGAGATTATGGAATCCGAGGGAATTCAACTCTCGGATTCCATAAGCCTCAGATCCCTCTCCTCATCCGAAAGCTTTATGTATTTGGATATGTCGGAAGCATTAGGCATCAACGATGCTGATATGAAGCAATCGTTGAAGGAGCGCTTCTTTTGTCGCCTGAAGAAGGTATTAATTAGTCTTCTTTCGGGCGGAAATAAGGTGCGCGCCATCAATGGTTGGGTCATGCCGGTTTTGATCTACTCTTTCGGCATACTCAAATGGACTCAGACCGAACTCGACGCCCTGGATAGAAGAGTCCGTACACTACTGACCGCCAACCGGATGCATCACCCACGATCATCGGTGATGAGACTATTTATCCCGCGGAAGTGCGGGGGTCGAGGCTTTTTAAATGCGAAGACTCTCCACAACCTCGAGGTGTGCAGTCTCAAGGAATATTTTTAAAAGCCGAAGTGGCTATGCACCGTGATGTGGCCAACGGCGAGTACTTGCACAGGCATAACCAAGTGGCCAGGATTATTCACCAGCAACTTGCTTTGAAGTATAAACTTGTGGATTCTGAGCTACTGTATTACAAGTGTGTGCCCGACCCAGTTCTTGAAAATGACCATGTTACGTTGTACTGGGATCGGTCTATCATTACTGACAGGACTATTGTTGCCAATAAGCCTGATATAGTGGTGATAGATCGATAAGCGCGCCGCACAATGATTGTCAATGTTACCATTACACATGACGGGAACCTCGTGAAAGCTGAGAAAGAGAAACAAATTAAATATCTCGACTTAGCACACGAGGTTGTTGATATGTGGAATGTGAGCTCGGCTATCATTGTGCCGATTGTCGTATCAGCTAATGGCCGAAAGCCTCGATCAACATCTATCGAGGCTCTCGTTAGGTGGTTGGATCAAGGGCCTGATTCAGAAGGCAGTACTCCTCGATACGGCTCGCATTGTGAGGAGGTTCTCTGGAGCCCTAACCACCGGTAGCCTGACCCTGCTCCCGACACCGGCAGATCACTATTTTTTTATATTTTTAAATGTTTTTTATAGTTATTTTTTATATTGAAATATTTAAAAATGTAATAAAATAAGGTATGTAAATAAATAAACGAAATAATAATAAACCATTTATTTTCAGGTAACAAAGACACATAGATACATACCATAACCTAAGTATACATAATTTTATAGTAACAATTTTGTTAGTGAAAAAACTTAATAACTATGTTAGTATCACTTAGTTGCACTAAGTCTTTGTGCGTTCTGGTGGCACTTTCTTCCATCACCATGTGCAGGTAGCATGTTGGTATGCGCACCACGAACGCCTTGAAGTTGACGTTGCGGTGCGATTCCAGTAACTGCACCCTCGGCGCGTACCTAAAATGTCCTATCTTTAAAACAGATGTAAATTTATTTTTATGTGTGTGCTTACGTACACTCACCTGCAAAAGTCAATAGGCAAGGTCGCACAGTAATCGCTTGTAGGTTAGTTTGACTTACGACCTTTTTCTAATGAGTAATTAGACACACACATACTCGCTTAGTAGGTACTCGAATTATTACGCTATTGATAGTTATGTGCGTGTGGTGTGAGGGCCACTTTGTTAAAACTTTTTGAAAATGTGCTTAGGATTTAGTGAACATACCCAAAGAATTGTGAAAGTTGGAAACAGATTTTGTGAAAATCAAATAACCGAGTTATGGACTGTAAAGTTGGGCCCTCAGTTCTCATATAGAGGATTGAGGGCCCACCTGAAACTGATAAACTATGGACACTACAGAAAAAGTCTTTATGCCAAAATCTAAGCTAATGCCAAACAAAATTTGTGAAAACAAGATATTATCTCAAAACACTGTCCTACTTTGTATATCTTCGTACAAAATGGGCCCTCAATTCTCATACACGTAAAAGTTTATTACACAAATAAAATGAAATCATTAACTTACAGCTACTGTTTGAAATCCTTATCTTTCATACGATAAGCGTAATAAATCGAAAACAAAAGAAATGGAGGACTGAGGGATAACTTTCAAACAACAAAAAGTGGTGACCTGTTCTTGCTTTCATAAATTTTCACAATTTATTTAGTAGCATATAGGATTTCAAACAGTAGCTGTAAGTTAATGATTTCATTTTATTTGCGTAATAAACTTTTACGTGTATGAGAATTGAGGGCCCATTTTGTACGAAGATATACAAAGTAGGACAGTGTTTTGAGATAATATCTTGTTTTCACAAATTTTGTTTGGCATTAGCTTAGATTTTGGCATAAAGACTTTTTCTGTAGTGTCCATAGTTTATCAGTTTCAGGTGGGCCCTCAATCCTCTATATGAGAACTGAGGGCCCAACTTTACAGTCCATAACTCGGTTATTTGATTTTCACAAAATCTGTTTCCAACTTTCACAATTCTTTGGGTATGTTCACTAAATCCTAAGCACATTTTCAAAAAGTTTTAACAAAGTGGCCCTCACACCACACGCACATAACTATCAATAGCGTAATTATTCGAGTACCTACTAAGCGAGTATGTGTGTGTCTAATTACTCATTAGAAAAAGGTCGTAAGTCAAACTAACCTACAAGCGATTACTGTGCGACCTTGCCTATTGACTTTTGCAGGTGAGTGTACGTAAGCACACACATAAAAATAAATTTACATCTGTTTTAAAGATAGGACATTTTAGGTACGCGCCGAGGGTGCAGTTACTGGAATCGCACCGCAACGTCAACTTCAAGGCGTTCGTGGTGCGCATACCAACATGCTACCTGCACATGGTGATGGAAGAAAGTGCCACCAGAACGCACAAAGACTTAGTGCAACTAAGTGATACTAACATAGTTATTAAGTTTTTTCACTAACAAAATTGTTACTATAAAATTATGTATACTTAGGTTATGGTATGTATCTATGTGTCTTTGTTACCTGAAAATAAATGGTTTATTATTATTTCGTTTATTTATTTACATACCTTATTTTATTACATTTTTAAATATTTCAATATAAAAAATAACTATAAAAAACATTTAAAAATATAAAAAAATAGTGATCTGCCGGTGTCGGGAGCAGGGTCAGGCTACCGGTGGTTAGGGCTCCAGAGAACCTCCTCACAATGCGAGCCGTATCGAGGAGTACTGCCTTCTGAATCAGGCCCTTGATCCAACCACCTAACGAGAGCCTCGATAGATGTTGATCGAGGCTTTCGGCCATTAGCTGATACGACAATCGGCACAATGATAGCCGAGCTCACATTCCACATATCAACAACCTCGTGTGCTAAGTCGAGATATTTAATTTGTTTCTCTTTCTCAGCTTTCACGAGGTTCCCGTCATGTGTAATGGTAACATCGACAATCATTGTGCGGCGCGCTTATCGATCTATCACCACTATATCAGGCTTATTGGCAACAATAGTCCTGTCAGTAATGATAGACCGATCCCAGTACAACGTAACATGGTCATTTTCAAGAACTGGGTCGGGCACACACTTGTAATACAGTAGCTCAGAATCCACAAGTTTATACTTCAAAGCAAGTTGCTGGTGAATAATCCTGGCCACTTGGTTATGCCTGTGCAAGTACTCGCCGTTGGCCACATCACGGTGCATAGCCACTTCGGCTTTTAAAAAATATTCCTTGAGACTGCACACCTCGAGGTTGTGGAGAGTCTTCGCATTTAAAAAGCCTCGACCCCCGCACTTCCGCGGGATAAATAGTCTCATCACCGATGATCGTGGGTGATGCATCCGGTTGGCGGTCAGTAGTGTACGGACTCTTCTATCCAGGGCGTCGAGTTCGGTCTGAGTCCATTTGAGTATGCCGAAAGAGTAGATCAAAACCGGCATGACCCAACCATTGATGGCGCGCACCTTATTTCCGCCCGAAAGAAGACTAATTAATACCTTCTTCAGGCGACAAAAGAAGCGCTCCTTCAACGATTGCTTCATATCAGCATCGTTGATGCCTAATGCTTCCGACATATCCAAATACATAAAGCTTTCGGATGAGGAGAGGGATCTGAGGCTTATGGAATCCGAGAGTTGAATTCCCTCGGATTCCATAATCTCCCCTCGCTTTACATGCATGACTGCACATTTGTCGACACCAAATTCCATCCTGATGGCGCTACTGAAAGTTTTAGTTACCTTAAGACTCCATCAGACGCAATTTGTTGGGGGCAAAGAGTTTCAAATCATCCATGTAAAGGAGGTGAGATATGACCTGACCAGGGGGCCTAAAAAGGCCACTTTGGGAGAATCATAAAAGGAATTCATTATGAATGATATTAAAAGTCGTAAAATGGTCACAATCTGACAATTCATAATATTGTTTGTGTGCAATTCGTAACACACAATTCATCTATTTGACAATTTTGTATGGAGATTCGTAAAATGGTCCACAAAATAGGAATTGCTTTAATGTCAAATAATGGAATCGTAAGAAGTTAGTCAAAAGCAACATTTCACAAATCGGATTGGAGGCTTTGTGAAGAAATAATGTTATAATGGCAGATTTAGCCCACTTTAGAAAAAAGAAAACCCCCGAGAAAACTTTCTGAAGCAAGCGCGGGTTACGACGACCCTTCTAGATCGCCAACAAAATGCAGCTCTTTGGAAAATGGACATAGCGTTTGAAATGCCGGATCTCGAATTTGTTGGCATAGACAGGCTAAATAAAAGTGTGTGTCGCGACCTCATCCATGAGCTGGAACCGTATATATGTACCCGCTGCGATGGCATAAGTACCTACTATCCCCAAGGCAACTAACAGGATTGTTTTGTGATAAAAGTAAGTAATGTGTTTTTCAACACTTTTAACTAAGTAGTTCCAGATAGACACTATCATCTATTATTATAGAGGTTCAGGTACTTACTCTGTACCCCCTCGGTGAAATGCATACAATCTTCTATTCACATTTTAGGTGTACAATAGGTACACCTCTGCCTAACCCTTCAGGGATATACGTGTGATATTGTTATAGTATCATTATTCTTTACTTCAATTTAATTAAGTAGTATATATAGAGGACCCTAGAAGAGGATACCATATTATATTATACCTTTTACTAAAATAAAATAATATTGATATGAAAAATATTTTATTATATTATTAACAATTCTCATCTTAAATTATTAAAAGACTAATACAAACATAATAATTAATTAGGCTTTTTTTCATTCATTCATTTAGGTTTGCGACTCTGATTAGTGTCGATGTTAGCTGCGGAGGGGCAACCTAAGTATCCTTTTTATGGAATCACCATCTACTTAAGACCCACTTGGAACAACTCCACCAGGCTGAAAAGGAAAATTTGTGGTTTTTAGTAAGTCAAATAATCATCATCATCATCTGTGTAGCCTTTTCTCAACTATGTACTATGTTGGGGTTTGCTTCCAGTCTAACCGGATGCAGCTGAATACCAGTATTTTACATGGAGCTACTGCCTGCCTGACCTCCACAACCCAGTTAAAGTTCATTTCAAATAAACTTGCGATAAAGTTTGTTCACCTCCTTCTACTAATGTATCACAATATTTCCAAACCATACGAAAAAAATGTATGGGCAGTGTCGGTAACACGATCAAAACATTGACTTACTCCGTGTTTGGTATTATGAAACTCAACCGATGCAATGTTAGCGACAGTTTTGTATGACGAACGATATCTATCGTAAGTTATTTGGACTTTTTGGTACAGGGTGGTTGAATGACATTTATCGCAAGTTTATTTGAAAAACACTTTAGTTACTGGGTAATACAATACCCCTTGGTAAGACTGGTTGTCAGACTTTAGGGCTTCTAACTACCCCGTCATTTTTTAATTTGAGTACTATTATAATAATAAAATAATTATGTTTCAGGTGACGCAGGCTATGCCTTAAAATCAACTTTGAAGACACCACAAGTGGACCCAGAGCCCGATACCTTTTTCCCTTTATGCAAAGTTTTTGTGTTATTTAAATGTTAAAATATCATACTTATGTTATCCTTTTTTATTTCTTTATAATTATAATAGATGAATGAGTTAATTTTTTTATTGCATGTACAAAATATTTATACTTTACCTCTATGGGATACCAATAAAAAATAGTCTTTCGACTGCACCAGCAAGCTGCACTATTAATTTACTATATCAGCTGTAGCATGTTGCATCTCCACCTCAGGTAAAACTCTCCGAGCTTCATCTAGTGCAGCCAGAGGGCGACCTAAAAAACGTAATAAAAATACCATATAATCATTATCAATAGTCATCATGTCTTAGTCGCAATATGAATGGCTGTAGGGTTAGAAAAATCCACTCACTGCGGTATCTTGCTTGCCGAGTTCGACGAGGCAGAGGCACTGTTGTAGCATCAGCAGGGCTAGGGTTTGGTGCTGACGCACGAGTCTGGACAAAACACGGGGCTGCAGTAATCTCGAAAAGGGGCTCAACACCGACAGCGCTTCCACTTTGACTGTAGAAAATCGAGCAGATTGTTCCATTGTATCTCAGACACTAGCTGCACGTCTTTCCATTCCTACAAAAAATTACGTACATTTGAATACATTTGCACAGCATTTTATTTAAGTAATGATTTAAATCAAACAATTATACACTTACTTTGTATTAAAAACGATCTTACTTGCACGAAATACTAGTTTTAAACTACACACATTATGATTGTTTATGTTGATGTTTGATTCAGTTTGACGTTGAGGCTGTGACTGTCTGTCACTTACACATATTTAATAACTAAATATTATATTTATTTTAAAACCGGCACTTGACGCCGTCACTTGGAGACACATAAATTCTCTATTTCATGGACTACAGACTGGCACTTATGCCAGCCATCAGTCGAAACCAATATTTTATGTCACTTAAGATGCAGTATTTTGTACGAATTCTAAGAAGGACCAAACCCAAAACGGACCCTTGAAACAATTGAGAAATTGTATAAAAAAAGGGCGATAAACGGATGCTGCGAAAGTGTGGGAATTTGGGCTGTAAGCATGGTGGTATAGGATGTGAGAAATTGAAAAGGAGACGGAGGGGCAGTCGGGGTCGACCCGCTTTAGGAGACGGACTTGCGAGTCCAGGCTAGTTAAGTTAGGAGATTGAGGGAACACTAGGAGACCACGAGACTGAGTGATTGACGTAGGCTAGATGAGCAGAGTTAGACCTTAGGCAATAGCAATGAAACTGTGTGCCTGATTTAGGGATCGTGAGGGCGAGAGTGTTATTTAATACGTTAAATAATAATTTTTGTTTTAGACTAGGATATATTAGTCTACTATAATGTAAGTAGCGTGAAAGGCGCGTGAATCTCAGTGAGTGTTTGTGAACGATTGGATTGGGTGAGTGTTGAATATTTTATCCATCCTTGTTCCTTTTAATGACTAATTCGAGGTATCCTACGCATGCGTTTGGTTTTAGGGACTCGGAGAAAGCCTTCTATGGGGTTTGACATTTACCAACCGACAGTAGACAACCAAAACTTGACACTGACGGCGGTCACACCGCTTATGGAAGGCTGAACCGAACTTACAACTCGTTAGGGCCATTTTGAATTATAGTGTTACCTTTTATTCTGGTGTTCATGTTTACGGACACAAACCAATCAAACGTTAGTGATGGCTACCTTCTCCTATGGATTGACTAACTGCAGGATATCTTACATTGTACTTGATGTAACATTGATACTCAGCGTGTTGTTGACGCCGATCTTGGTACTGTTTTGGTGTCCCAGTAGCTCTGTGTGCCACCTCACGCGCCGCCTACTCAAACCTTTGAAGCTCAATTTGTTGAGACGTCTCGTTAAGTTTAGCTATTTCATAGCTCGAGCTTTATTAGAGCTTTGTGGAATATTAGATTTACGCTTTCGCGTCATTATTGTGAGTACTGTTTAAAAAATCACAAAATCGGTAGTAATTTTCAAACTAACTAAAATAATTCCAATAGGTAATTAAGAGGAAAACGAATCTATCTTCTCTACTTACAACACAACCTAAACCTAAAACTATACGTTTTATTTCCTTAATTAAACTCACAAAAAAAACTATTGTAATAATCTAATTAATGAAAACAATAACGAATCCATTTAGGTACTTAATACTTACAAATACAATCTGTACCTAACTAACTAAAAATACTTACAAACAAAGAAAACTATTCTAATATGACTATAATAATTAAATTAATAACGAATCTATATTTCTACTTAAAATATACTACCTAAAAATTATAATTATGCCTACTGTAAGTTAGTAATAAATCGCTTCGCAAAATGAACACAACCGTCAACGACGTCTGCCGGTCTGCCCTCACGCCCAGTAGGTATTTTATAAAGTTATGCGTGGTCATACATTTAAAAGAAATATACGCGTCGACTTGAGAACCTCCTCCGTTTTTTAGTCGGTTAAAAACTGCTCTGTGCGTCACGCTTCTGCATGCGTGAAGGAGTAACAAACATCCATCCATCCATCCTCACAAACTTTCGCGTTTATAATATTAGTAGGATAGTAGGAAGTAGGATAGGATTTATTTCGCCATAACATTCAAACCAAACGTCTAATTTTAGTGAATTAAATACTAAATATTATCTACATAAACAGTACTTTGTGGCAAAATAGTTTATTTTGATAAGGAGTAATGACGTGTGTAAAATAAATGCCATAATCAGCCCATAATGTTCCCACTGCTGGGACACAGGCCTCCTCTCGGTGAGAGGGAGTGGGCCGTAATCCACCACGCGGGCCCAGTGCGGAAAATAAATGCGTTTAAATGAAATCCTGAAAAAATTCAAGATTTTAAATAAAAAAATGGTTGTTGTGCTTAACTCGAAATAGATAGGTATAGCGTGTCGCGGACTTTTTTGTAGACATTTTTAAGGTCTTTAATTAATTAGAACATTTTATTGTTCTATCTTTTATAAATTTAGGCGGTGTACGCGTAAATAAGGAACTTTTTTGGATGATTTTTTACACCTTGGGTCCGAAAAACCTAAATATCTTTCGGACCCCTATTTTTTCTAAAATAAAATATAGCCTATGTTACTCGCAGATAACGAAGCTTTCTAATGGTGAAAGAATTTTTAAAATCGGTCCAGTAGTTTATGAGTTTATCAATTACAAACAAACATACAAACAAACAAAAATACAAATTTTTCCTCTTTATAATATTAGTGTAGATAAAAATCACTTATGTATAAAATATTTTATTTTTAACCCCATAACAAAATAATAACAAAAATAAAATACCTAATTATTATTCTCGTATAATTTACTGAATAATAAAAAACTGGCCAAGTGCGAGTCGGACTCGCACACGAAGGGTTCCGTACCACAAGGCAAAAACGCCGAAAAAAACATGTTTGTTGTATGGGAGCCCCCCTTAAATATTTATTTTATTTTAATTTTATTATTTATTATTAAAGTTAAAATACAACTGAGTATTTTGCGAATTTTTCAAGTGCCTACCTGTTGCCATTTTTGATATCGAGCAAAAAAGGGCAAAAAAATCGATTTTGTTGTATGGGAACCCCCCTTAAATATTTATTTTATTTTGTTTTTAGTATTTGTTGTTATAGCGGCAACAGAAATACATACTTTGTGAAAATTTCAACTGTCTAGCTATCGCGGTTCTTAAGATACAGCCTGGTTACAGACAGACAGACAGACGGACAGACAGACAGACGGACAGACAGCGAAGTCTTAGTAATAGGGTTCCGTTTTTTCCCTTTGGGTACGGAACCCAAAAAAAAACGAGAAAGATAATTGTTCAAAGTAAATCATATAGTCTAACTCGAGAATGGAATCCAGACCTTCGTGTTTGCTAATCCAATACGTTACGCCACTAGCTATGTATACTTGCTATTATGAAGAGAAATTTAGCAATCGTATGAACCCACCAAGGTCATGCGTAATTAAAAGCGAAAAATCGTGTAAAAGCGAGACGGTACGTTTTTTGTATCGTTCGACGCTAGCCAGTATTCGAAAACTGTGTGCGAGTGTGTGTGCGTTCTGTGTTGATCACTTACACTGTGACGTTGCAAAATAGATTCGTATATCGTCGTTCTGTGCAGGCTCGTGGAGCGTAGTCTCCGCGTCACTAGATGGCGTTAGGGTCGTGGTGTATCATGAACATTTAATCAATAATTGGTACAAATTAATAGTAAATATCAAGGATGTCTTCAAGGTTCTGGACTGGAAAGGGGCTGGCATCAACATCAATGGCGAGTACATAACTCACCTTCGGTTTGCCGACGACATCGTAGTCATGGCTGAGACTATGGAGGACCTCAGTACAATGCTCGATGACCTCAGTAGAGCCTCCGAAAGAGTGGGTCTTAAAATGAACATGGACAAAACGGAGGTCATGTCAAATGCCCATGTAACACCCACTCTCATAAAAATCGGAGACGCTACACTCGAAGTCGTGGACGAGTACGTTTACCTAGGACAAACCGTCCAGTTAGGTAGGTCTAACTTCGAGAAAGAGGTAAATCGACGAATCCGACTCGGCTGGGCAGCGTTCGGGAAGCTACACAATATCTTCTCGTCCCACATACCGCAGTGTCTCAAGACGAAAGTCTTTGACCAGTGTGTGTTGCCAGTGATGAATTATGGAACGGAAACGTGGTCGCTCACAATGGGCCTTATAAGAAGGCTAAAAGTCACCCAAAGGGCAATGGAGAGGGCTATGCTTGGAGTTTCCCTGCGTGATCGAATCAGGAATGAGGAGATCCGCAGGAGAACCAAGGTAACCGACATAGCCCGAAGAATTGCCAAATTTAAGTGGCAGTGGGCAGGGCACATTGCTCGCAGAACAGATGGCCGATGGGGCCGAAAGGTTCTGGAGTGGCGACCGCGTACCGGAAGACGTAGTGTTGGAAGGCCTCCCACAAGGTGGACCGATGACCTTGTGAAGGCCGCAGGAACCCGTTGGATGCGGGAAGCACAGGACCGGTCGAAGTGGAGGTGCTTGGGGGAGGCCTATGTCCAGCAGTGGACGTCTTTCGGCTGAAATGATGATGATGATGATGATGAATAGTAAATAAACCGTCACACATAATTAACCACATTTAAATTATATAAAATGTTTAATAAGTTTAAAGTCACAAATCGATAAGATTTATTTAGTCTATGGAGGAATATTCTGGAGTTCGAACTGACAGATAGGTCTGAAAAGCAAAAGGAGGTTTCCGTTATTTGCGACTCTTTACTCGAGCGAAAAGGCTGATTGAGCCAATTGAGCGGGACTTATTCCTGGTGGAACCTGAACGTTCCCAAATAACCCGATGGGGTTTTGTTAGGAGTGTTTGAAGCTGAATCCTGTGAGTATTCAACCATTTTCTTTGTTCTTGCTGGATAGCCTGTAGCCTAGGTTCTACATGTTGTGTTCTGACACGAGGACGTTGTTACAGGTCTGGCTGTTAAGCTAGCCTCTGACTTTTGCGAAAGGTGCTATGCGCGACTAAGTCGTGAAGCCTTGGAGCAGCCCTGAGATCAGAAGATTGGAACTTGATCCGGGTGCCGGCAACTTTAAGGTTGTCCCTTGCGGTGTGGTCCTCTGTTGACGAAGAAGGCCTTACCTAGCCGAATCCAGGCAATGAGGGAAGTTCGCCGCTCCAGGTAACGCAAGCGTCACCATTTATGCCCGTAGGCCACGTTTTTCGTGTGTTCGCAGGTTTATCCTGCGAGCGACGCTAAGGGCCGGAAAGCCGTCAACTGAGAGGGTCTGAGAGCGGTTAACGTTTTTTTCTGTTCTTAACTGACGGTTTTATTTATACCGAGAGAACATTTAGTTGATCTATAGTGTCATGATTTAATCTATGAGAGAGTTAGGCCTTTTGTAGGAACTAGGTGATAAGACCAGTTGTTATAAAGTATTGTGTCTCGGGTTTGCTTTGCATAATCTTTATTTTCCCTATATGAGCACAATCCAATAGGTTGATACTTGTACGGTTGAGCTAGAATTTATTAAGTGATTCATCTCACGGACTCGATATAGCGATTCTGAGAATTTGTCATTGTCTCATGCAGGCGTACACTCCGGTACGACCAGGTACGGAGGCTGGTTGTATGGGGGTGAATGCCCTGGGCATTCACCCCCATACAACCAGCCTCCGAATGCCCAGGTGTTTGGGGAAAGATAGATATTACTTTGGTGGCTCGCCACATTATTTATTTGTGTACCTTCATTTGTGTATTATTACAATTAACTTTGTATTGTGTAAATAGGTACTTGTTTAATTGATTCTTTCCCTAACCGATTATATACCTTATAAATTTACTGAAGCGAGGCCAGCGCAGTAGGTAGAGCAAAAGCTCTTTCATCCTGTAAAGGTCGGGTTACAGTTGGCGCCCAACGGTGTATAATTATTTAATTGTTTATGGTGTACAGTTCTCGCCCTAATGTATATAATTATTTAATTGTATAAGGTGAAAAAATTAACAACGGTCGGTCATTTAGACTTGTAACGATTTAACACTCATAATTGAACCCAGATTCCAAATACAAACTCAGCATTCCATAAAATAGCATTTGTTTGGATTGTTCGACATTCGTTTTCATACATTGGTATTTAACCTATAAAACACATTGACAATTTGACATTGGTGACATTTGACGTTTGTAGTTTTGAAATATTGTGCGTTCGGAAACGAGATTAAGATTAGTGATCGATACACGTTTTGCGTTTAGTTAACTGTTATTTCTTTTGCGTTTCACTATGGACTTAGAGACAGTTTATATACATTCCCTTCTACGAGACGAACTGTCATATGAGGTTACAGTTCGTGCAGAAACACCGGCAGATACAGTTTTTAAGCTTCGGAAACAACTTAAATCACTCTGCTTAGGCTACAGTCCCTCCGAGTTTGTAGATGAAGAGTCAGACATTAGTAAGGAACTGGATACGATCCAGCTTAAGCTAAAGGAGTTGCAAGCCAAGGTTGATGGTGCAGAAAAGACTCGAGACAGATACAGTCTTGCTCGTGCTAGGGCTTTGTATTGCCATTTATTCCATCGTCTTCTAGATTAGCTTGTACGGAGGATAAACACAGTGTCGTGCAGGAAAAGCTTAAGGTTATGTTAAGGGGTTATGAAGCTACACTTTACAAATTGTACAGTCGTTCGGAGGTAGGAAGGGAACAGTCTGAGTCCGAAAAGCCAGAGGCTGAGGACAACTTCGATAACAATCAGTATGCAGTTAGTAAAAATATTTGTAAATGGAATGTCACATTTGATGGAAAGTCGTGTCCATTTTTGTTTCTAGATTCAATCGCTGAACGTGCCAAGGCTTTTAGAATAGGAGATGCAGTATTGTTTGATTCGGCTTTTGCATTTTTTAAGGGTGACGCTTTAATATGGTACAGGAGTGCAAAATGTCAAGTGGCTACTTGGAAGGAGTTAGCAGATCTGCTCCTTAGGGAGTTTCATGCCATTGACTATGAGGACAACTTACTAGATGAGGCCAAGAAACGGATTCAGGGAAATGATGAACCCGTTCATATGTATTTTGCTGTCATGAATGGGTTATTCTCACGTTTGAAGACACCATTAACTGAACCAGAAAAGATAAAATTACTCAAAAAGAACGTCAAACCATCCATATCTAGGGGTTTAGTGTTAGTAAAGCCAGAATCAGTGGCAGAACTTAAAGATATTGCTCGACTCCTGGAGGCTGAAGATATAAAATCAAAAACCTACATACTATACGGTACTTCACAGTCAGAATCAACAGAGAATAATAAACAGAAACCAAAAGTAGCCAGCGTAAACCACCATGTCAATAGAAATAAATTTAGGAATAGAGACAAGCCAAAACCACAATCTTCTCTGAAGGAGATAAAATGTTTTAGATGTGGAAAGTTAGGGTTCACAGTAAAAACTTGTACCAGTTGTAAAGATGCTCCAAAAGAAACAAAATGTTTTAAATGTGGAAAGTTAGGGTTTACAGTAAAAAATTGTCCAGAATGTAAAAAGAACCTAAACATGCAAAAAACTAGTATCAACAGTCTGTCACCAACCACCGGAACCGGTCGATCCAGGTGAATGGAAATCTTGGTTAGAATTTGTTTCTAATTTTTACAAGTATAATAGATCTGTGTCAGCACTGTTTAAGCCAGACAGGGAAAAAGTGTACATTTATATGATGTAGTATTATACGGTTTATTAGATTCAGGGGCAGATATTTTAATAATAGGCAATGGAGCCCATGAAAAGTTTATTAACTTAGGTTATTCATTAGATACCTCGGTTGAGTTGAAGCAAAAGATTCTCGTTGCAAATGGATCAGAAAGCAATCCTATAGGTATTTTAAGGTTACCTATTACTTTTAATAGTGTAACTAGGATTATTAATTTTTATGTTATTCCTTCCATAACATCAAATGTAATATTAGGGGTGGATTTTTGGATAGCTTTTAGTTTGATGCCTCAAATGTTTAAACACATTAGTTATATTGAGACACCTAAACCATTTTTTGCAATTTAATAATAATTCTAGTAAAACAATAGTTAACACAATTGAGTCATTTGATAATTTGAGCTCGGAACATAAAACAATAGCGGATTTAATAGTCCAACAATTTCATAACATATCGTTTGAGTCAAAAGGTTTGGGTAGAACACATTTAATACAACACGCAATTGACACTGGCGATGCATTACCCATAAAGTCCAGACCGTATCCAATGTCACCGGAAAAGTTAAAAGAACTTCATAAGGAATTGGACAACATGTTGAAGCTCGATGTGGTGGTACCAAGTGAGAGTACATGGAACAATCCAGTCCTTATGGTTCCAAAATCAGATGGTACAATGCGGTTCTGTCTGGATTGTAGGAAGCTCAATGCGGTTACAAAAGGGGATGCGTATGCAATACCATACATACCTCAAATCCTAGATAGCCTCAAAAACGCAAAATATATAAGCTCAGTAGATTTCAAATCTAGCTTTTGGCAAATACCGTTAGAGGAAGCCTCACGGGAGAAAACCAGCTTCACTGTTCCAGGTAGAGGACTATTTGAATTTAAAGTAATGCCGTTCGGACTTTGCGGAGCTCCAGCTCGACAGCAAAGATTAATGGATAGGTTGTTTGGACATCCGTTTTGTAGCGATATAACCAAAGGGTTAATATTCTGTTACGTTGATGACATCTGCGTAGTGTCAGAGGACTTAGACACACATATTCTTCTGTTAAAAAGGCTACACGAACGGATTCAAAGCGCCAATTTAACAATAAATTTTGGGAAAAGTAAATTCTTTAGAAAATCCTTAAAATACTTGGGCTATGTGGTGGACGAGTGTGGTCTTAGGACTGATCCAGATAAGGTGCGCGCTATTTTAGACTTTCCAGTACCAAAGACTTCGAAGGAGGTAAAAATGTTCTTAGGAACTTGTTCTTGGTACCGTAGGTTCATTAGAAATTTTTCTACCATCGCAGCGCCATTAAATGCACTCACCAGTACCAAGGTTAAATTTAAATGGAATCCAGATGCAGACGATGCCTTCAACTCACTAAAAAATATTTTAGTATCAGCTCCAGTTTTACCCTGTCCTGATTTTGAAAAACCATTTACTGTTCACTGCGACGCATCCAGTTATGGCATAGGTGGTATGCTAACCCAGAATATTGACGGGAATGACCATCCTATAGCTTATATTAGTAGATCCCTAAGTAAAACCGAGCGTAATTATAGTGCAACGGAACGTGAAGCATTAGCCGTCATTTATGCGTTTGAAAAGTTTGAACCATATTTAGGTAGCAGACATTTTACAGTTATTACTGACCATGCTTCACTAAAGTGGTTTAAGAATTTGGAAAACCCAACAGGTCGCTTAGCTCGCTGGGGTTGCCGTTTATCTCAGTATAATTATACCATCGAGCATAGGAAGGGTAAAGACAATGTTGTACCAGACGCCTTATCAAGGTTACTCAAAGTGGAGGCTGTAAATACACCTATTACACCTACACCGACAGGGGACGAATGGTATGATAAAATTCTGGCCGGTTGTTCGTCATGTCCGAAAAATTACCACAACTATCGCGTAGAGAAAGGTACTCTGTATAGGTACAGTAAAGGCAAATATGCGTTGACACAAGAGTTCGACTGGAAAGAAGTAGTACCCAAAGCACTGCGTACACAGGTCATGTCTGAAAACCATGAACCTCCTACTTCAGGTCACCTGGGTGTTTTTAAGACACACCGAAGGTTAAGTTTGAGGTATTTTTGGCCAGGAATGTATCGTGACGTAGTTGAGTTCATCAAGGGTTGTAGTAATTGTTTGGCCTATAAACACAAGACTACTCTTACTCCAGGACTCATGGGTCAGCCTAAACAATGTTATAGACCATTTCAAGCTGTATCTATAGATTTAGTTGGACCACTTCCGAAATCACGCTCGGGTTTTGTACATTAATTACTTGTAGTTTCTTGCTGTTTTTCAAAATACACGTTATTGTTTCCATTACGCCGTGCAACTAGTGCTTTGGTAGCCAAAAACTTTGAGAATTATGTTCTTCTTGCTCACGGGATTCCAGAAACCGTAAATACCGACAATGGGGTTCAATTCACGGGATCGGAATTTTGTAACCTTTTAAAGAAGTATAACATACCTCGAGTGCATTATGGGCCTAGATACACCCCACAAATTAACATGGTTGAAAGGTACAATAAAACGGTAATGACAGCGGTTTCTTCTTACGTAAAAGAAGATCATAGGACTTGGGATCTCAATTTAACAAAAAATCATTTGCTATAAATAGCGCAGTGAATGAAACAACGGGATTTACTCCATTTTTCTTGGTCCATGGCCGTGAACCCATTATAAACGGCACATTTTATAAGAACACAGACGACTGCGATTATGAAGTAGCTATGCCTCGTGAAGAGTACGCAGGAGAATTAGGAGTTCTAAAAAATATCTTTGATAAGGTGCGCGCCAATATTGTTAAGGCTCATGCCACAAACGCGAAATATTATAACTTGCGTAGGCGTCACGTCACTTTACGTGAAGGCCAGTTGGTTTGGCGTAAAACTTACATCCAAAGTGATGCGCAGAAGTATAAGGCATCTAAGTTGGCTCCAAAATATCAACAGTGCATAGTGAAAAAGAAGCTTTCACCCTTAGTTTATGAGCTGGTAGGGTTAGATGGGAAACCATTAGGCTCTTGGCACATAAAGGATATGAAAATCTATTAACATATCCTCAGTTGTTGAAATTCATTTTTCAGTAGTCTCAGCCGGGGTTTCATTAGCCGTAGTCCGTGTTTTCACGTGTTGTTTGGAGGTACACTCCAACAACGACGACAAGGCGTATGCATGCGATACTTTGATTTTTACTTTGTTTTGTTTATTATATTATGAACGTGTTTAGGGTTAAGTTCTAAACTTTATACGGTATTATGCCGTTTTGCATGCCTTGTGTTTTTTTTAATGGCTTTGTCCATGTTTTTTTTATGAAGCGGATAGTGACTTCTAAAATAAGCCTTCACGTTGTTTGTAGCCAAGCTCGCTTGGACGTTTTTATGAAGCGGATAGTGTCTTCTAAAATAAGCCTTCACGTTGTTTATAGCCAAGCTCGCTTGGTTGTTTTTTATATGAAGCGGATTGTGACTTCTAAAATATGCCTTCACTAATGTTGTGTTTTGCCGAGATAGCATCGTTGCTTCGGTGAGATTTTAGATAGCTCTAGTGCTTATCTAGTTAAGAGCGGCCGGTGACTTAAAATAAGCCAAGCCACCATTTCGTTTTCAGAATTTTTATTTCTGGGGACGCTCTATACGTCCAGCTTGGTGAGTTATGCGCCTTGTTTGCTCAATATATGTATCAGCTCGCTGAACATATTCACCAGGAGGATCGTTTTGATTTATAAAGAACAATGCAGAGTTCCACTGGTATACAGACGGAATTCGGGAGTATGCAAGAGGTGGCCTCCTGCGATTTGAATGCAGGTTGCTACAGAATGGAAGGAGGGAAATTTAGGGATGTATGAAAGATTGGGGGGGTCATGCCCGGACAGTAGGAAGATTTGTAAGTAGAATAGGTTTCCTGGCAGTTGGATTATTTATGGTTGGTTATTGGCTTTCAGTAGGACATAATAATGAAATTTTTTTTTTAACTATTTTAAACTTCACCCTTTTGTTAGAACCATCAGTTTTCAAATAGATATGAACTCTTCCACTAGTTTTCTTTGTGAATTTGTATACCCACTCCAGTTTTAACACCGAGGGCGGTGTTGGTTTTTGCGTACACAAAAACCTTTTTGTGGGAAGAGGGGCATTGTGACGTTGCAAAATAGATAAATGATAAATGATTTAATTTTGTAAGTAGGTTTGTACAAACACTTTTACACGTCAATCATGTTTTTTTAAAAACTAGATGAAGTCGGCGTTTCCCATCTGACTACTCTGAGAAGAAAGGCCGAAACAAACTCAGAGGTCACAGTCTCTTTTAAAGTCCAGACATAATCTTGGTCAGGTTATATGAAGACCATGTAAATCGATGTCTGAGATGGTCTTTTGAGGAAAGAACCACACAGATTGAGAGGACCTGTCCAGTCAGTGCACGCATTTGTCAGAAATCGTGCAGCTCAACTCAAAACTTAAGGAGCTCAACGATTCGACGAACAATACCAAAGAAAGGACATTTGGGTAGATCAGAATCTAGTAAAGTTATAATTTCTTTGTGGCTTGGTATAATATCTGTATAAATATTATCTAGGCATGTGGCACTAGTAGGGGTTATTCTTGTGGGCTCCAAAAATAGGTTTAGAAGATTGTAGGACTGAAACAGACTTAAAATTTTACTACAAGAAACTGAGTTTTCTAATAAATTAACATTAAAATCACCGCAAACGATAACGGACTTGTTGGAGTTACAAATCCTGTGTAACACTTCATCCATTACCTTTTCAAAGCAGTCATACAATCCTGAAGGGGGTCTATACACACTTAATACAATAGAGTGCTCCAATTCTATACAGGCAATTTCAATCGAACGCTCAACAGAAAGGCTCACAATATCTTTACGTTCTTTAAATTTGAGCTGGTTACTTACTAAAATTAATGAGCCACCATGTATAGCATTTATTCTGCTAAACGAACTACCAACCTGGTGATTATTAAAATTGAACAAGAACTGGTGGCTTTTCAGCCAATGTTCGGTTATACAAAGAATGTCAATACTATTAAAATTCATAAATAATTCTACTTCTAAATCTTTGTTCATAAATCCTTGAATATTTTGATGCACCAGGTTGATACTATTTACTGATTTTAAACTTTTTTTGAGCTGTTTTTGAAATTCTGTACATTATAGCTAGAGGTTGCCTCTATTGTCTTAATTTCTAATTTAAATTATCAGCAATGTCATTAATAGTGACCAAATTACTGGCAGAATTATTTATAAAGTTGTTGCATTGCTCAAAAGAAGCAAGTTGTTTAGCCAAATTTTTGGCTGTAATAGAAAAAAAATAAGATAGCGACACAGCTATTTGTCTTTTATAATAGTCAGAAAGATTGTACATAACAATGTTATATCTATCTTTTGTCAAATAGAAATTATTACTAACATAATTGTTAATATCAACTAAATGGAACATGTTATTATTAAATGTCAAGTTATGCAATGTCATATTCAATTCAAATCTTAGGCTATTTTCTTCCTGTGGCAAACTGTTACTATAAGGAAATGTAAATAACACAACTTTTCTTAAACTAAGGTTGCATAATGTTCTATGATACTGGAGCAGTTCTCCTTTGTTTACATTTCCCCTATTACCCATAAAAATTAATAAAGTTGTATCCTGGGTAAAGTTACATTTAATAATTTCTTTCATAATATGAAACAAAGAACAACCAGGCATACAGTAATTTATTATAGTGTCCCGGATATTCATCTGTCCACAAGTGACCTAAGTCCTTACCAATCTCATCACAAAATAATACAATATCATTATTTAAAGTTTGTTTACAATGTTTATACAAACTATTAGTAGAAGGAATTATCAAATCGACACAGGGCTGCAGTAAGGTTGTATTGCAAGTTGTCAATGAATGGTCTGGTGTAAGCACGTTGGTTGGTGTTTGACAATTGCTCACAGTTGTTTTTTTGTGAGTTTACCAGCTCATTCATTGCCAACACATATTCCCTCATTAGGTCTTCAGAGGTATTATATTTGTTGGTCATTGAACTAAGTTTCTCCTGTAGATGGTCAAGTTCAGATTGCAAGGTCTCTGTGTCAATGTTGTACTTCCTAGTACTTTGCTCCAAATTATAAGAATACCTGTCTAATTGTGTGAGTAAATTCAACCTTTCTCTATTCAATTTAACGTTTTTGATAAAGTACTTTTGTCTTTTCTCTTTTCTCTTTTGTCCGTGTGGTGTCGGACTTAAAGAATTGCACCACCCCATACTTCCCGTGGGTGTCGTAAAAGGCGACTAAGGGTCGTACCGGAGAATGGGCAGCAGCGTTCTCTATGCATTCCACCACCATACTATACTGCGATCGCCAACCCGCCTGCCAAGCGTGGCGATTATGGCAAAACCCCCCCAAGAATGACAAGCACAAAAATCACTAGGCCCCTAGTACCCGGCGGCCCGCCTACCCTTGGTTACGGTAGCGGCCAAGGCCACGGTGAGGCAAGGGGTGCTAACAATCCCCGGAAGAGATCCGGCTACCACAATCACCGAAAACTGGACCTGGCAACATACAACACGCGTACACTCCGGACCGACGAGAAGATCACCGAACTCGAGGAAGAATTGAGCAAGATACGATGGAGTATAGTGGGGTTATCTGAAGTCCGAAGAGAGGGGGAGGACTCGATAATCCTTAAATCCGGAAACTTGCTCTATTTCCGGGAGGGCAACCAGCAGTCCCAAGGTGGTGTCGGGTTTATCGTCCATAAGTCCCTTGTGAGCAACGTGGTGAAGATCGAGAGTGTGTCGACCAGGGTGGCGTACCTTATACTCAGAATATCCGAAAGGTATTCGCTGAAGGTCGTACAGGTTTACGCCCCGACCTCGTCACGCCCCGACGATGAGGTGGAGACCATGTATGAGGATATTTCCAGAGCCATGCATGGCTCTAAAACTCACTTTACCGTTGTCATGGGGGACTTCAACGCGAAACTGGGTAAACGTAACGATGATGAGCTGCGAATGGGGCAATTTGGAGTTAGATGCCGGAACCACCGGGGCCACCTACTGGCCAGTTTTATGGAGAAGGAAGGCCTCTTTATGATGAATTCCTTCTTCAGAAAACGTGAGCATAGAAAGTGGAACTGGCAGAGCCCGGATGGTGCAACTAGAAATGAGATTGACTTCATTATGTCGACGAAGAAGCAAGTTTTCAATGATGTCTCTGTGATCAACGCGGTGAAAACCGGAAGTGATCACCGTATGGTAAGAGGCACATTGAACTTAAATATCAAGCTGGAAAGATCTCGACTGATGAAGTCTACGCTCCGTCCAGCACCGGTCCAGATCCAAAACCCCGAGAGCTTTCAGCTCGAACTCCAGAATCGTTTCGAATGCCTAGGGAGCTCCGTGGACGATTATAACGATGGGTTCGTGGAAACTGTCCATACGGTCGGGTCTAAGATCTTCAAGACCCGCCGTACGAATTCAAAAAAGAAGCTCTCTGATCCTACTTTGCGGCTCATGAAGGAGAGGCGCGATATGATCCTGCAGTCTACGGATGATGCGCTAAATTACCGGCAACTCAATATACGGATCTCTAAGGCCTTGAAAAGCGATCTTCGCCGTTTTAATACAGATCGTATTAAGGAAGCGATAGAGCGAAATAAAGGCTCCAAGGTCTTTGCTAGAGATCTGTCTATTGGGCAGAGCCAGCTTACGAGACTGAAGACCGATGATGGCAGGATCGTATCCGACAAACCTGAGCTGTTGAGAGAGATCGAGAGGTTCTATGGACAGTTATACACGTCAACAAATAACCCCGCTATGAATCTGGCAAACGACCCAAGAGCTAGATTGACCCGGCACTATATCGAAGACATCCCGGACGTCAGCCTGTACGAGATTAGGATGGCTCTGAAGCAGCTCAAAAACAACAAGGCACCGGGTGATGACGGAATTACGGCCGAGTTGCTGAAGGCTGGCGGAAAACCCGTCCTGAAGGCCCTTCAGAAGCTGTTTGGTTCCGTCATACTCGAGGGCAAAACACCACAGGCATGGAACAGGGGTGTGGTGATACTTTTCTTTAAGAAGGGCGATAATGCCCTCCTTAAGAATTATAGGCCCATCTCACTCCTGAGCCATGTCTACAAGCTGTTTTCGAAAGTCATCACGAACCGTCTCGCGCGCAGGTTTGACAACTCCCAGCCTCCCGAACAAGCCGGATTCCGTAAAGGCTTTAGCACCGTAGACCACATACATACGCTGCGACAGGTTATACAGAAGACCGAAGAGTATAACCTGCCTCTCTGCTTAGCGTTTGTGGACTACGAGAAAGCCTTTGATTCGATCGAGACATGGGCTGTGCTGCAGTCTCTTCAACGGTGCCAGATCAACTATCGGTACATCGAAGTGCTGAAGTGTCTGTACGAAAACGCCACTATGTCAGTCAGACTTCAGGATCAGGCCTCGAAACCTATCCTTCTGCAGCGAGGTGTGAGACAGGGAGACGTTATCTCTCCGAAACTGTTCACCGCTGCACTGGAGGATGTCTTCAAGGTTCTGGACTGGAAAGGGGCTGGCATCAACATCAATGGCGAGTACATAACTCACCTTCGGTTTGCCGACGACATCGTAGTCATGGCTGAGACTATGGAGGACCTCAGTATAATGCTCGATGACCTCAGTAGAGCCTCCGAAAGAGTGGGTCTTAAAATGAACATGGACAAAACGAAGGTCATGTCAAATGCCCATGTAACACCCACTCTCATAAAAATCGGAGACGCTACACTCGAAGTCGTGGACGAGTACGTTTACCTAGGACAAACCGTCCAGTTAGGTAGGTCTAACTTCGAGAAAGAGGTAAATCGACGAATCCGACTCGGCTGGGCAGCGTTCGGGAAGCTACGCAATATCTTCTCGTCCCACATACCGCAGTGTCTCAAGACGAAAGTCTTTGACCAGTGTGTGTTGCTAGTGATGACTTATGGAACGGAAACGTGGTCGCTCACAATGGGCCTTATAAGAAGGCTAAAAGTCACCCAAAAGGCAATGGAGAGGGCTATGCTTGGAGTTTCCCTGCGTGATCGAATCAGGAATGACGAGATCCGCAGGAGAACCAAGGTAACCGACATAGCCCGAAGAATTGCCAAACTTAAGTGGCAGTGGGCAGGGCACATTGCTCGCAGAACAGATGGCCGATGGGGCCGAAAGGTTCTGGAGTGGCGACCGCGTACCGGAAGACGTAGCGTTGGAAGGCCTCCCACAAGGTGGACCGATGACCTTGTGAAGGCCGCAGGAACCCGTTGGATGCGGGAAGCACAGGACCGGTCGAAGTGGAGTTGCTTGGGGGAGGCCTATGTCCAGCAGTGGACGTCTTTCGGCTGAAATGATGATGATGATGACTTTTGTCTTTTTACCATTTTTTGTGTTTTAACAATGTATTTATTATTTTAATGTATTTTTTTAGATTATTTTTACTGGTAACTACCCTCACTGAATTATATGATTTTGATTCATCATCAGCTGTCAAATCAATAGTGTATGTTGTGGGATTTAAGGCAGAAACCATTGACGGGGCAATAGGCATCAATTCATCGAACAGACTTTGGTTCAGGGAGGCGGTTATGTTAAGATTGGTCGTCTCAAGTTGTGTTATTTGACTTTGAGCCTCATGTAGCTGCTGTTGTAATATATGTTTTTGACTAAGAGCTTGTTCATACTCTGTGCTACACTGGCTGAACCCGTCCACAACAAGTTAAAGTCTATCCCGTTCTTCTATGGCATCAGTGTATTGATTATATATCTGAGCCATTTCAATCTTTAACTTCCTATTCTTTTCATGGGCATCAAAGAGCACCCTTTCATTGTCATCTATTTCCTTAATTAGTTGGTCACAGGACTCCTTTGACGCCTTTAAGGCGCTCAAAGCCTCATTGAGTTTGGACTCTCCGAGACGAGCACGGGCGCTGCGAGTCATAATCATGATTAAAACAAGGAAGGAAGCGACAAGAAACTAGAAGAGAAAAGGTAGTTGTGGCAGCAGTTGAGATGATTAGTTTAAAAGGAAAAATGAAATTTAGATGTAATTCTAAGGAGTTCTGTCACCAAACCAAAGTAAGGTTATGTTTACGTTCAAAGGTCATTGGCATCAATAAGTAGCCTTACTAAAATTGAACAAAGTAACTACTGATGAAATTGTAGTACGTAAACAAACTAATAGCAAGTAAAATATAAAGTATTGTACCTGATATCAAGATGACAATGCAAAATTCACTTGTGCCGGTAACTGTCACCGATTTACATTGAAATATTTACACTTAATTTGCACTAGCTATGTGAATCTAACACGTAATACACATTATTATCCTATTTACTTGAGAAGTAATTAGAAATAGGCCTAAAAAAACAACGAAATTTAATATTTAAGATTTAAATTGCAAGAACAAATTTTTAACAGCTGTTAGCTGTAGTGTTGCCACAGGAAAAATTTCAATAGATTCGTTTATCGTCGTTCTGTGCAGGCTCGTGGAGCGTAGTCTCCGCGTCACTAGATGGCGTTAGGGTCGTGGTGTATCATGAACATTTAATCAATAATTGATACAAATTAATAGTAAATAAACAGACACACATAATTAACCACATTTAAATTATATAAAATGTTTAATAAGTTTAAAGTCACAAATCGATAAGATTTATTTAGTCTATGGAGGAACATTCTGGAGTTCGAACTGACAGATAGGTTTGAAAAGCAAAAGGAGGTTTCCGTTATTTGCGACTCTTTACTCGAGCGAAAAGGCTGATTGAGCCAATTGAGCGGGACTTATTCCTGGTGGAACCTGAACGTTCCCAAATAACCCGATGGGGTTTTGTTAGGAGTGTTTGAAGCTGAATCCTGTGAGTATTCAACCATTTTCTTTGTTCTTGCTGGATAGCCTGTAGCCTAGGTTCTACATGTTGTGTTCTGACACGAGGACGTTGTTACAGGTCTGGCTGTTAAGCTAGCCTCTGACTTTTGCGAAAGGTGCTATGCGCGACTAAGTCGTGAAGCCTTGGAGCAGCCCTGAGATCAGAAGATTGGAACTTGATCCGGGCGCCGGCAACTTTAAGGTTGTCCCTTGTGGTGTGGTCCTCTGTTGACGAAGAAGGCCTTACCTAGCCGAATCCAGGCGATGAGGGAAGTTCGCCGCTCCAGGTAACGCAAGCGTCACCATTTATGCCCGTAGGCCACGTTTTTCGTGTGTTCGCAGGTTTATCCTGTGAGCGACGCTAAGGGCCGGAAAGCCGTCAACTGAGAGGGTCTGAGAGCGTTAACTGACGGTTTTATTTATACCGAGAGAACATTTAGTTGATCTATAGTGTCATGATTTAATCTATGAGAGAGTTAGGCCTTTTGTAGGAACTAGGTGATAAGACCAGTTGTTATAAAGTATTGTGTCTCGGGTTTGCTTTGCATAATCTTTATTTTCTCTATATGAGCACAATCCAATAGGTTGATACTTGTACGGTTGAGCTAGAATTTATTAAGTGGTTCATCTCACGGACTCGATATAGCGATTCTGAGAATTTGTCATTGTCTCATGCAGGCGTACACTCCGGTACGACCAGGTACGGAGACTGGTTGTATGGGGGTGAATGCCCAGGTGTTTGGGGAAAGATAGATATTACTTTGGTGGCTCGCCACATTATTTATTTGTGTACCTTCATTTGTGTATTATTACAATAAACTTTGTATTGTGTAAATAGGTACCTGTTTAATTGATTCTTTCCCTAACCGATTATATACCTTATAAATTTACTGAAGCGAGGCCAGCGCAGGAGGTAGAGCAAAAGCTCTTTCATCTTGTAAAGGTCGGGTTACAGTTCACTTATTAAACATTTTATATAATTTAAATGTGGTTAATTAAGTGTGTCTGTTTATTTACTATTAATTTGTATCAATTATTGATTAAATGTTCATGATACACCACGACCCTAACGCCATCTAGTGACACGGAAACTACGCTCCACGAGCCTGCACAGAACGACGATAAACGAATCTATTTTGCAACGTCACAACACACAGATGTAGGTACGGGCTGGCAGCTGAGCTCAAAGCATTTTGACTTCTATTATGCTTAAGCAAAATTGATGCGTTACTGTACAATATAATTTTATTAAAGAATACAACAACACACTAGTCACCGATCCTGGTAAATAGCACTTTTCTGAAAACAACTTGTCACAAGATTTTTTTTCAACCAATCTGCTAAACTATGAATACAGCTTTTAAATAACGAGATCAGCCTGATAGATAGACAGGTATAGTCAATATTCGAAAAGAGTGTCGGACTGAACGAAATGTAGTGCCAGAGTTGAACGTTTCATCGATTTTTTTATTAGTCAATAATATTCAAAATTGAACTGTTGAATTACAGAGTAAAATTATTTTTTAAAGTAAGAAAATATAACTTTGCCTTTAATTCAATATTTATACCTAAGAACATTGTAATATTTCTCAAAAAATACAATATATTGTAGCTGGCATATAGATTGCTTTTCCGATTATCAAAATAAAAAGAAAAAGGAAAAAAGTCAAAGGATGACAAGTAAACAAACAAGGGGAGAGATTGTGATTTTTATAATTGCAAAATTGAGAAAATAGTAGATTATACAACAAGTGAAAAAAAGGGAACTTAATTCGAGGGACTAAGTTGGATTAGAATAGAATCCCGAGCGTAGCAAGGTATTCTAAGTTAGAATCCTGAGCGCAACGAGGGATACAAGAACCGAGGTCAATGAGGGATTTTCTTTTTCTTTTTTTTTAACGCTTCCCTAGTCGCTGGATAGATGGCGCTGAACTTGGTAAGTTACTGCAAGGAACGGAAGTTACATAATTTTTTTATTAATTCACTTGGATGTAATTTTAAGATCGTAAAACGAAAGCAAACGAAACTGTCACTCAACGAGCGTATATGACGTGACGCAATGTTTTTTTTCCAAGCGTTTTGACTTTGGCATCTAGTAACATAGTCAGTTCAACGCCATCTTCAGGGTTCTTGGGAACTATTTTTTTTTTTAAATACTGAAAAGAAAAACCTCTCATTATTTTTTTCACGAGTTGTATACTCTACTTTTTACCATTGACTGCGAGAAAATAAACAGTAGTATAGTATTTATCACATTTTATTTTATAATCGGTATTATGAGAACAAAGGACTAATTTATAAACATTAAAAATTAATAGTGAAATTAGAACAGTTTTCGAAATTCAATGTAATGTTCTTGTTTGGTTTTGAAACGGTCGTATTAGATAAGACTTGGGTGTTTGGCAAAGTCGCCATATATGTCCTTTTCATGTTGAAGGGCGCGCCGGAGATGGTGGCTCCCAAGGGTCAACAGTAGACGGTTTTAGATTTATACTGTCAACTATTCGCCTGCATCTTTACTGTATCGGACGGTAACAAATTATCTAAACGAGACCATACCCTTTCAAACAAAAAAAGAATTTTTGGAATCGGTCCAGTCGTCTTCAAGTAATCGGTGAACATACATTAAAAAAAAACATATATTATATAAAGTCGAACATATAACGTTTGTACTTTTTCTGATGCTCCTGGCTTCAGCATCAGGTCTCTATGTACTTCGGTGTTCCTCATTAACAGTACGTTTGTCCACACATCGAGCCCTTTTCAATGAGCCTACACACGATATATCTGCTGTTAGTTGTCGAGGAGTTAGGTACTCTGCAGACTATCCTGACTGCAGCATCAGGTCATGACTTGATGATCATGAGACCAAATGTGGCAAAAGCCCTATCAAACATCAAAACAATTTACTAAAACAGTCCTTGCCTGTTCGAGTAACTTTTTACTGTTAAGGTGTTGTACCTTCCATCATCAGCTCAGCTACCTGAGATGGTGACAACCATACGCAAATACACAAGATACTTCATAAAATATGCGAAAAACAATAAGCGAGCCTATAAAATTTGAAGTTTGCCCTCGATTTCTCTAAGCTCCCATCATCAGATCCTAACTTGGTGACAATGGGACCACCTCAGAACTATCTACTTTCGAACAAAAAAAGAAGAAAAAAAAAAAAAAACTCAAACATCCGAACATAGTACCTCCTCCTTTTTGTGAAGTCGGTAATGAGTTCTTCCAGTGACGAAAATGAGACACTGACTCCGGAATTATTTCGAAATAAAGCAGCAATTATAGTAGATAATTTGTTGCCGCCAAAATCTCGGGACTTGTACCTGAAAACATACAATTTGTTCTGCGACTGGAAAACCACGAGTGGCGTCAATTACTCCTCAGAGTCCGTATTTCTTAACTATTTCAACGAATTAACCAAGACTAAGATGCCGTCGACACTTTGGAGCATATATTCTATGCTATGCATTTAATTATTTTTCACAGGTTGTGCTAATTTTTGGCGTGAATGGGGCCTGTCGCAGTAATGAATTATTCAGGATAACTATGAACGACATTCAAAAACACTCGGAAAATTTATTACTGATCGTTATAACTGATACGAAAACAAAAATTGATAGAACGTTCGTGATAATGAGAACGTAAAAATCGTCGAAAAATATCAAGCTTTACGGCCCATTAATACAAAAACCGACTGGTTTTTCATACCATACCATGGCGGAAAATGTACTCGGCAAGGTTGCCGAGTACATTTTCCGCCATGGTATGGTATGAAAAACCAGTCGGTTTCATTCTAATAGGTATTAGAATCAATAAAATAGGTGCGATGCCAAAAGAGATTGCCACATTCTTGTATCTATCAAATCACGAACAGTACATATTACATAGCTTCCGCAGAAGCACTGCCACCCTTTTAGCAAATTCTGGTGCTGATCTTACAGAAATGAAACGCCACGGAGGGTGGAGGTCCAGCACAGTAGCAGAAAGCTATATCGAGGATTCAATTGAAAACAAAGCCAAAAGATGCAGGCGAATAGTTGACAGTATAAATCTAAAACCGTCTACTGTTGACCCTTGGGCGCCACTATCTCAGGCGCGCCCTTCAATATCGAAAGGGCATATATGGCGACTTTGCCAAACACCCAAGACTTATCTAATACGACCGTTTCAAAACCAAACAAGAACATTACACTGAATTTCGAAAACTGTTCTAATTTCACTATTAATTTTTAATGTTTATAAATTAGTCCTTTGTTCTCATAATACCGATTATAAAATAAAATGTGATAAATACTATACTACTGTTTATTTTCTCGCAGTCAATGGTAAAAAGTAGAGTACACAATTCGTGAAAAAAATAATTCATCTCCGTCTTTGTATCCCTCGCTCCGCTCAGGATTCTAATCTAGAATACCTCGCTACGCTCGGGATTCTATTCTAGAATCCTTCGCTACTCTCGGGATCCAACTTAGTCCCTCGAATTAAATTCCCTTTTTTTTCACTTGTTGTATAATCTACTATTTTTTGCAACAGGAACTGAAAGGGGTTCTGAAAAATTCGAAGTGGGTAGCCCCACTTCGAATTTTTCAGAACCCCTTTCAGGGCATATGGGGGATTATATGAAAGAGCGCAGTGTTCACATTCTCAAACATTTTTTCTTACTTTTAACTTGAAAAAGGTAAAAAGATACCGTTCCCCTCATCTTCGAAGTTTGCAAAGAGAAAAATCTGAAATAATTCTATGGGACAGAATTTTATGTAAAGATTACAGAAAAAATAAAACGATGTCTCTAAATAGCACACTTCTTCAGAAATCATCAACAAAAGTTACACTAGTTCCACTGTCGTTCAAGAGATGGCGCTGACCTAAAACTGCAATATTCTAAGCCGCAGTGCGCAGTGTTAAAATTCTCTAACGAATACAGTCTTCGCCGATGAAAATTTAAAAACTTATGATCGTACGGAACCCTCGGTGCGCGAGTCTGACTCGCTCTTGCCCGGTTTTTTTTTCAGGAAACCCCATATAATTTCAAAATCGTAATTAACATTATCGAGATATAAAGGTGTGTCGAATCAAAAAAAAAACCGGCCAAGTGCGTTTCGGGCCACGCACAGTGTAGGGTTCCGTAGTAGCCCGTTATCACAATGTAGTACGATTCTGTTGTTCTTTATTCTGAATAAAAAAATAAAAAAACATATTTTCTTTTTCAATGCAAGACTTTAACCGTTATAAACAAGCAACTACTTCATCTTAGTTACTTTAAAAGATTAATGCTAAGCATTTTGTATTTGGTGCAAAATTATCCAATACCCAAGTTCAACGACTATTACTGCTAAACTAATAAAGTTATCTTAACCGCTATTCTTTTCCTTTAAAGTGTATGAAATGCACTATCATCGTGAATTTGTCCAGATTTTAGAGAGCCCCCTCTCTAAAACCTAAACTGAGAAACGCCCTACTGGAACAAAACATTGCACTTTAAAGTTCAATATTTCGTAAATGGTGCATTAAATCGAAAAATTGTTTTAGCAACCCCCAAGTCATTTTAGAAGACCTATTCAACCATACCCCACGCGATGGGCTAAACGACGAAAAAAATATTCATCCCCACTTCACGTCTAGGGGAGCTACCCTAAAAAAAAATATTTTCAAAATTTTTATTTTACCACTTTGTCGGCGTAATTAATATACACACTCCTACAAAATTACAGCTTTCTAGTACTAAAAGTCTCTTAGCAAAACCTCGGACAGGCAGACAGACAGACAGACGGACTTGACGAAGCTATTTAATAAGGGTTCCTTGTAAAACTACGGAACCCTAAAAAGTAGGGGACGGTGTCTGTATTAGGTTCTATCGTTTTTATTTTGCCGTTGGTGCGGCTAGAACTGTACAATTAAATTACAATTAGATTCCATACTTTATTGATACAGTACAATGAAAATTAAAGAAATGGTAAATGAAATTACAAAAAAAAAATTGGTAGCTGCTGTTGAATTACATTATCATCTAATTTTCAGCCAGAAAACATTCATTGGTAAACAATATTAGCTACCATAATAATACACATCTATGACCTTAGTGTTAATTTAATGTGATGTCCTTCTACTGGTTTCAATGCGATATTAAATTCACACACTATATTTTTGATGTCGCCAGTAACATGGTATCGCCGTAAAATATGCGCTAACGCTGTCTTTGTCATCATCATGCTGAATGTTTTACCTGTGGAATTATAAATTATATTAGATTACTAGCTGTGCCCGCGACTTCGTCCGCGTGGAATAGTGACTTTTCGGGCACCATATTTTGAATTACGTATACCGTTTACAGACCGGGCATTTGCTCTCCGAACCCTCTGAGAACTCAGGCGAATTTCCCTATCAGTGAAAGTCTCAGACTCACGCGATAGTGCTTGAGCTTCACGATCGGCAGTGAGACGTATTTCTCGTTCTTCCTGTGTTGCCTGAGTCCGAGCATTTGCTGTCCGAACCCTCTGAGAACTCAGACGAATTTCCCTATCAGTGAAAGTCTCAGACTCACGCGATAGTGCATGAGCTTCACGATCGGCAGTGAGACGTATTTTCTGTTCGTCCTGTATCTCCTGGGATCGAGCATTTGTTGTCCGTACTCTCTGGGAGCTCAGGCGGGTTTCCCTGTCAGCAAAAGTCTCAGACTCACGCGATAGCGCGTGAGCTTCGCGATCGACAAATAAACGTGCCTTTCGTTGTTCCCGTTTTCCCTATTTCGAGTTGTCATCATTCGAGAACGATTTGAACTCAGTCGAAATTCTCGCTGAGTCGAGGTTTCTGCAGCACGAAACCTATCCTGATGTTCCCGAGTTGCAGAGAGCCTTGCCTCACGACTATCCTCAGATTCCTGTCATCGAACTAATCTCATCCTTTTAGCATTTCTGCTACATTGGGAGAGGTTAGATCTTCTTCGAGGCATTCTTACAATAAAATAGTACTTACTACTTAACACACAGTTATTTAGTAAACACGTACTATCATAAACAATGAATTTATAAATACTTACAGATTCTTATACAGTCTAAAATTATCACAGTTTAAGTAATAAGTGTTAAGACGTGTAAACCAAACATACTAACTTTATAAAACAAAAGAAATGCTAGAAAAATTAATTACTAACCTGAGCTAATGAACTTATACTTAATAAAGAAAATCAAGAAAAGAAATGCCTAACCTATACCAAATACTTATAATATTTATATACAAACCCTGTGTGGTGCCGGACTTAAAGAATTGCACCACCGCTTACTTCCCGTGGGTGTCGTAAAAGGCAACTAAGGGTCTTACCGGAGAATGGGCAGCAGCGTTCTCTATTTATTCCACCAGCATACCATACTGCGATCGCCAACCCGCTTGCCAAGCGTGGCGATTATGGCAAACCCACCCCCCCAAAATTGGGGGAGGCCTTTGTCCAGCAGTGGACGTCTATCGGCTGAAACGACGACAAACCCTAAATACAAATTAAGATAAGTATACCGAAAATCAGGGAAAGAAATGCCCAACCTATAATAAATGCTTACAATAGATATTTATTTACAAACCCTAAATAAAAATTAAGATAAGTAAATACCCAAAAATCAAGTAAAGAACCGCCTAACCTACACCAAATACTTACAATATTTATTTACAAAATTTTAAAGAAAATTAAGAAAAAGAACCTAACCTACAAACCCTAAAATATAAATAAATGAAATATGCAAACAGTCAGTATTCAAGTGAATCGCAATAATCGAAAGCAACTATTTGCCTATACTCTCCAGGATACGTGCGTTCGCTACGAATAACTGAATCCTTATGGCAGCGGCGCGTTTTTTTTTTTTGACTATGGCATCTCGTACCGCCTGACGCAGGTCCTCACCGGACACGGAAGTTTTGGGAGGTTCCTGCACATCATCAGGCGGGAGGAAACGCCCGGTTGTCACCATTGCCAGGATCGTCCAGAGGACATGGTGGAGCACACGGTGGAGTTCTGCGCCGCCGCGTTCTGTTCTGCCGTAGAGGCGATCGGCAGCGGCGGCGACCTCTCGCGTCCGGCCCTGTTGCAAGCGATGGTCCAAGGCGAGAGGGAGTGGGAGGCAGTCACCTCCTTCTGCGAAGCAGTCATGCTAGCGAAGGAGGTGGCGGGACGGCTTAGGGAGAGAGCCTCCCGTCCGAGCCGCCGCGGGAGACGCTCCGGGCGTCGGGAGCCGCGTGACAACTCCCGGCCACCGTAGGCGCGGGCTGCGGGCGGAGAGTAATGGGTAGCTCACCGTCCGATCAGGACCAGGCCCGTGCCGGACGGCGCGTACATGTTCCACGCACGCCTCAAAGAGATGTCAGCAACAGAGAAGGGGCCCGACAGGGCCGAAGGCTGCCGGGGCAGCGGGATTGTCCAAAAGGGTTACCGCTACCCCGGAACAAAAAGGGCTAAGGAAGGAACATGGGTGTGTTTTAGTCAGTAAGAATCTGACACTCCCTTCCGCTCCACCCAGAGCGGGAGGAGTCATTTGATGATTTCCCCACCCGAAAAAAAAAAAGCTTCCAGCCAGGGGCAATTATCTACTATACTAAGCGACTACACGCTAAGGGCACCCCCTGTGGGGTACGAACATCGGCTTAGGGCGTCGCTGGGAGAGGGCAGCAAGATGCGACAGGCTGGATCAGATTATTATTATTATTTAAGCTTGATGAGATCGGCTTTTCCTATCTGACTACTCTGAGAAGAAAGGCCGAAACAAACTCAGGCGAGCTTTATATAGCCACGGACGCGCAGGCGCGAGGCGTGTACGTACTCTGATAGAATACCTTAACAAATATTCGCCGTGATTCTTTAAATTGACATAACTTTTTTATTTATGAACCGATTGACATGAAATAAACACTAAATGTTAAGTGAAGCTTACTACAATACATTAGTGAAAACCGCATCTAAATCGAATAAGCCGTTTCTGATATTAGCGTGCACAAACACACAGACAAACAGACAAAAAAATATTTAATTACAATTTCGGGTTCGGCATCGATATAATAACAACCCCTGCTACTTTTTTTTTTATATATTTCCATCGTACAGACACCACTTTTCTACAAATTTATTATATGTATAGATAATCTATATTATTTGGTATAGATGAAAGCCAGGGAGATTAATTGTTCAGAATAATGATACCTTATGTCAATTTGCCGGGTTATAGCCATTTCATACAATTGTCAAAGAATAGCAGTTGAAATTTTATCATACGGACAATTAAAATTAGTTAACAGCTTGAATAACATTCATTTAGTTACACATAATCTATACAAGTAAATAAAATTGAAGTGTCTGTTTGTAATATCAAAATAACAGCTTTGGACTAAATGCATATGAAAGTACCGCTACTTATAATATTTTTTTAATTTTTGTCTGTCTGTCTCTTTGTTCCGGCTAATCTCCGAAACGGCTAGAACGATTTTGACGGGATTTTAACTGGCAGATAGCTGATGTTCTGGAGTAATAAGTGTAATATAAGCTTTTTGTCCCGGTACCATTTTTCTGTGGGATAATTTCCGACATCCACACGGGCGAAGCCGCGGGCTAGTAACAAATAAGATTGTTAGTTATCAACATTAATATTGAATCATAAATTGTAGCGGTAAATTTTTGTTTGTTTTACACGGTTTTATAATTTTGAGTTTCACGCCAATGCTACTGAATTGATTTGGTGGAAATTGATTAAATATCCGTTCTTCCCGTCAAAACATGAGAAGCGAAAGCTACATTCACTTCTTATGTTTTGACTGACTCAGACATCTCCTAGTCGTTAATATGAGTATAAATAATAACGTTAATATTTATGTTAATAGTAGTATATACCTATGCAGTTCCGCTTGCCAATTCCAAACGTGGCATTAAGGCTTGGATGATCCGGTAAGGTAGCGGAGTTTAACCATCGCTCCGGTCGGAACTGATCCGCGTCTGGGCCCCACCTTGGGTGACGGAGAAGACCGTATAACCCTAACATGCATGAGTTCCCAGCTCGCAACGTGCAGTTCTCTGAAAATATACAAAATTAATTGTGCAGGACAAGCTGGACAAAACAAACAACCAGTGGCCTATATTGGCCCTGGATCCAACGAGCTAGAATAGAATAGAATTTTGTCCAGCAGTAGGATGATGCAGGCTAATAGTAACAGTAAATGAGTATCACGCTGAAGATTGTTTGAAGAACAACGTTGTAAAGGTACATACTCAGGTTTATATCTTTATCAAGTTTTCTTCCGACAATAGGAGTGACAGGATACAATCT
The DNA here is from genome assembly GCA_916614155.1 of Mesoligia furuncula. NCBI lineage: Eukaryota > Metazoa > Arthropoda > Insecta > Lepidoptera > Noctuidae > Mesoligia > Mesoligia furuncula. Next base: position 11,845,149 of record OU744813.1, read on the forward strand.
CATTGTCTCTTTGATAACGGCCTCCAAGAACACGAGTTTTGGTAGATCTTGTTTAGTAAAGTCGTAATCTTTATGTTCAAGTACATCTTGTAACCTGTAATGAATACAAAAACCATCATTCGTGATCGCTATTTTTGGCCTACGACAACGAAACTATCAAATGAGCGCCATTGCTCTCAAAAGAGTGCAGGAAAACATCGTGAGAAAACCGGCATGTTCTAGTTACTTACTCATTAAAAATTCGTTCTTGTAGATCTAGGTCTGACCCTATCACTAACAAAATAAATGTCATAGCCGCAGAAGTTGTGTCGTAAGCAGCGGCTACGAAAGTGTCCAGGTGTTGTCTGATGTCATCGTCTGTAAAGACATCACGTTCTTCAGCCAAATTCAGCATTTGATCTAGTAGTGGTTTGAATTTGCCTGAAAAATAATGTGTTTTGTATAGTTTTAGGCCATTGTAACTGAACATCTTCTGAATGCAACAACTTTCGTTGGAATTGTAGTAAAAGATATTGATAAATGATAAATAATGATTTATTTTCTGTAAGTAGGTTTGTCAAACACTTTTACACGTCAATCATATTTTTTTTTACTAGATGAGGTCGGCATTTCCTATCTGACTATTCTGAGAAGAAAGGCCGAAACAAAATCAGAGGTCGCCGTCTTTTTTAAAGTCCAGACAAAATCTTGGTCAGATCATGAAAGACCATGTACATTGATATCTGAAAACTTTTGAAGAAAGAACTACATAGATTAAGCGGACTTTTCCAGTCAGTGCACTCATTTGTCAAAAATCGTGCAGCTCAACTCAGAACTTAAGGAGCTTAACGATTCGACGAACAATACCAAAGACATTTTGGGTAGGCCGCATAAACTACTCAAACTGCCAGACCATGATTAAAATGGAAATGTACTTATCATTGTTTAGGTATTTAGAAATAATAAAGTGTAAAAAAACAAAATAAAAACAACATTCACTGTCTGAACCTATTGGAGCAACTCAATTCCAAGCCTTTTTGTCCTCAATATAATCTTTTACAGTATAATAGGCTTTCTGGCATAGTATTCGCTTTATTAAAGATTTGAATTTATTAAGGCTTAGTTCTTGATTGTGGCTAGGAAGTTTATTATAAAAACGTATACATTGGCATACAAACGAGCCACCTATTTTCTTGAGCCTTGTTGTAGGGACAACAAATTTGTGTTTGTTCCTAGTAAAGAGTAATTACTTATCTGTATTTGTCGACTGCGTCAACATTCGTCGAATCTCTCTCGACAGGGCACCGTTCTAGAAGCAGCACCTTTACGTCCAAAGTACCAGTGTCCCAAAACGAAAGACGTTGAGCAGTGCGTGATGCCAGTTATTACTTACGGCACTAGAGCGTGGTCAGGCAGGCGGTCGAGTATATAGGCTAAATGCGGAAAGCACAGGAGCAGTCGTTATAGCGATGCTATGCGGAGACCTACATCTAGTAGTGGACGGATGGCCCTATCCACCTTTATTTATCAGTTAGTTGTAGAGGATAGAAAGTAAGTAAATAAAACTGTTTTATTTGTTTACCTGGTGTCGATTCATCATACATATTCTGATATTTATTTGCCTTTAACTCGGATTTTCTTTTATGTATAATCTAAAATAAAATGGTACAAACATTAAAAGTTGACCCCATAATAATATAATAAACTATGTAGGAACGTGACATATTTTGAAAGGAATCCAGATCTTTAATCATTTGTGTGAAGCATACAGCAGCGGAATGCTGAAGATGAATATATTCACAACAAATAATTTTATTAAACAAAACCGGCCAAGTGTGTGTCGTCGTCAGTACAACTTAACGGGTATCGCACCCGCTAGGTTAAAATGCACATTCAGTTTAAGAATGAGACTGTCACACATTTAAAAAAAAAAGCTGATGCTCTACAAAGCCAAACTTTTTCTAAAACTCAAAATTAATAAGTTTACTGGATCTATGATGTTCTTCAGTTTCTTCAATAGTATAGTTTGTCTACGCTTTAATGAACTCCAGTCGAATAAATACGACAAATGCAACCACGCTTTTTGTATTCTTTCACAATATAAAGCGAATAAATCTTCAATTCCACCTGCATAATCTTTATCTATTTTAGTTTGATCTTGAGTATTCAATCCTAGCGAAGTCCCTGCAAAAGAGAGAGATTACATATTTTTCATAAACCAAGCAATCATTTTGACTAAATTATTGTGATCTGTGTCTACATATTTCCCCCGGATAGTCGAATGGTAGGCCCCGTTTATGTCACGTGTTACGATGTGACTTGCAGCGCGACTTGTCGGTGTCATCAATATGTTTTCTCCACAGTAGCTATCAAAAGACGCGTGTCGCTTATGCGTGCAGCTCGTGGCAACAAGGTTAGCCTTTATCTTCAGTACCCATGCTCTTTACAACTGTTACTATCACAATAATACTTACGAGTTACAGTTGACAATGTATAGTTTATAATGAACTTTCTCACATCAAACGGGCCTTTTCCCACTTCCGAAGCTAATTGTGAAACAAGACTACGAGCTTGCACGTTCATTTCACTAACGTATGTATTAAGCACTTGTTGGTTGAACGCCGGATTTAATAATTTGCGGTGAGCTTTCCAAATAGACGCTGAAACAAAAACATTGCATGGTCCTAATTTCATGGAGTCAATGCTAAAAGTTAACGTTACTTACATTTTTGAAATACCTATTTATAGGTATTTAACGTGGGCTTTTATGTTTACCGTGTAAACAGTGTTCAGCCAATGCAAGAGTATTTTTTAAGTTTGCATAAATTTAAAAAAAAGCAACAAAGTATAGCTCGATAATGATGTCGTCGTGCGTACAATTAATCAATATTGTCGTGCATTATTTTTATTAATAATAATAATAGTTAGTTTGTTTTATTTATAATTGCCTTCTGCAGTGATGAGTCCATTATTTAAATATTCATTTGCAAAATCGTAGATAAACGGTTTGTTAAAACATGAATTGGCTATTTTTAGGCTGTCTTCTGGATCGGTTACCACTGAAACAGAAACACATAAATTAAAATAGTGAGATTAGTTTTTTCTTTTCTAGAAGTATGATTTAATGACAGAGCACGGAGACGCCTCGGGGGCTGATGCTAGAGGTGGCATTGTCAACACTTTCGATACAAACGAAGTGTGTTACCGTTTATTTGCACTACGACACAAATAACGTATAGAAACTGATGGCTTTTGGGGCGTCTGTGACAGAGGTTTTGCGCTCAATGCTCTTTCGCCGCTACCAATTTTATTACGAGGGGTAATCCAAAAGTAATAATAATCGGGTATTTCCAGTGCACAAAAAATGTTTTTTTTTTTTTTTTACGCTCTAGGTTAACATAAAAAAATCATATAAATAGGCCACGATTCCCGGGAGGTACATTCTTTTGAATACGAACCGTCGAAGAGATATCATCAAAATGGAGAAAAACGAAATTAGAGCAGTCATCAAGTGCCTCTGTTTGAAAAAAACTTCTACCAAAGACATGTTCACAGGACAGGCAGTGTTCAAAGAATCCTCACAAGCAAAAAAAAAAAACCGGTCAAGAGCGAGTCGGACTCGCGCACCGAGGGTTCCGTGAAATCCGGGTTTATGTATAAGGTTTATGTTTATGAAATTAAATGTTTTTTTTTATTTTTGAGTTGATTGAATGAATGGTAAATTGTGGTTTACGATTTATGACGTATTAAAAAAAACTACTTACTAGATCAGTAGTGTATAATTGGGGTATCTGGATCACTTCGCTTCGTGATCCAGATCACCCCAATTATATATCAGTAACTAGCTTCTCACCATCTATTCAGAAAGTAATCTAGACTGAGATATTCGAGTATGGACTAAAGATCCACTAATTGTTTTCACTTTATATAATTAGACGTGTGTATTAAATTAAATACTAAATGAATGTCTTTTGAATCTAAATCTTACAAAAGCCGTAGCGCTCTTGAACTTCAAAATAACTGTACAAATGTCTTACTAGGCTCCACTAAATCATGCATTGCAGATGACATCAAATGATTAAGTATAAATAAAGTTTAATTATAAAACGATCCAGCCTTCGCGCTACATTTGCAAGAATTGTATGGTTGCACAAAATCAAAGTATGCAATTTTTATATTACCCCTGGCGCTCCATCGATCCCCACTTATTATAAGATTGGTATGCGCCAGCAAAAACGCAAAGTGAAGTTCAGATGATACCTTTAGGTGCCTTTAGTAAAAGTGCGCAGTGCTGCACACCCACCCTATTTCAAAGTTAAACAAATAACAACTTTATTTCAATGACAATTGAATTGATTTCAGAGTGACTAGCGACTATTGAGAAAGTTATAAGCTGTAGCGTAAACTGAACTTTATTGTATTAATTAAAGTAATTTTTCCATTATTTTATATTTGTTTTTGGCAAATAAATCGCGAACTCAGATTACATGACATGTGTGTTTATGATTGTATGTCTACGTTTGTGTAGACGTGTATGAATCTATTTGTGTTCCTATTTTCCACATTACTTTTAAATGAAAGTGAATTTAATTAAAAAGCAATTTCATAGTTACAAATATGCATTTATTTACTGCAATTCAATTTTAAATATAATTTAATTACGTTTATAGGAGAATAGCAAAATACACTTTGTACAATTTATCAAGTCCGTGTATTGTAAGACACTATAACATTATTTTAATTACTTTCAATAAAACAGGAAGGGTTACAACATAAAGCTTATGTTCTCAGTTCTCTCCCCAGTTATAATATAGCCACGACGCCATTTTCATTTATAATATTTGATTAGCTTACATACTAACCACATAGGTACAACATATTTAGCCACACTTACTAACATAGTTTCAAACAGATAGTCATGATTTTTATTTAAGTAACAACATTTGATAGGTTAACACGCTAACTACCTACATTAAAACAATATGTTCAGGTATATTAATTAGGAGTTCTCCATGTTTTCCTGAATTTTATTAATTAATTCCTTAGTGCTAGTCATTATGTCATCCATTAAAATGCTTTTAACGACGTGTTGGACACAAACCTCTGCTTCACAATAATGATTACAGATTGAACTGTCCTTCTGCTCGAAATTTTCTGCATCGATAATTTGTATTCTTATGATTTTCGTAGGTCTTGTAACAGGTTTTTTTATGTAAGAATATGCCATCCGTTTATTTTTAGGGTTCCGTACCCAAAGGGTAAAAACGGGACCCTATTACTAAGACTTCGCTGTCTGTCCGTCTGTCCGTCTGTCCGTCTGTCCGTCTGTCCGTCTGTCCGTCTGTCCGTCTGTCTGTCACCAGGCTGTATCTCAAGAACCGCGATAGCTAGACAGTTGAAATTTTCACAAAGTATGTATTTCTGTTGCCGCTATAACAACAAATACTAAAAACAAAATAAAATAGATATTTAAGGGGGGCTCCCATACAACAAACGCGATTTTTTTGCCCTTTTTTGCTCGATATCAAAAATGGCAACAGGTAGGTACTTGAAATATTCACAAAATACTCAGTTGTATTTGAACTTTAATAATAAATAATAAAATTAAAATAAAATAAATATTTAAGGGGGGCTCCCATACAACAAACATGTTTTTTTCGGGGTTGTTACCTTGTGGTACGGAACCCTTCGTGTGCGAGTCCGACTCGTACTTGGCCAGTTTTTTTTTTGATATTTTGCGAGATGTTTCAGCAAGACCCAAATATTTTTGATTTAACGAGTGTATTTGAGCAGGACCTTTTTCTAAAGGTATGAAGTTAAATAGCTCTTCCGAATCCTGAAATTATAAAATATTATGATTAAAAATAATACATACTTTGAATGTTGTACGGTAGGTATTAATGTTTAGGTACAAAAATAATTTTAATAAAAAGGTAACTTACCGACATTGTAGACAGCGCGAGTAAGTACGTACTGAAGACTGCAGTTTTGAAAAACGAATGTTGTTTCGAATAAGTGTGAGCGATTTATATAAAAATTACATAAAAAAAATAGTGCTCATAAGGTTGAAAATAATAATTTCGTTGCGGTTATTTCTTCTACTACCTAAAAATGCTTACGTAGATGAAATTTAACCCCCTTGCAATTTTTTGTATGTCAATGGTACTTCTTTGATATTTTATATTGTTTGAGCTCAGTAGGTGGCCCCCACATTGATTGCGACATCAGTGGCCTTGGCAATGATTTGAGATCTGCATTGTTTACGTTACATTCCTGCTAAGTAATGCATTAAGTTGGAATGTCTGTTTGTCCTATTATGCTCATGCACTACTTACCCGATGATAACAAACATGAATAAAAATAAGTCAAGTGAAGTCTGGATATGTGGGTTATCATATGGATAGAGGCATTTACTAGCCTAAGCATTTTTTAGAGCAACTAAGTAATATTTTTTCTAATATAAGATTTCTGATTTTTGTTCGTTGTTACTTCTAACTTAATCTTTTGCGTGACGTCATATATGTATATATATATATTTTTACACACCATAATTACTGTATAATTAAATCATAATTAATATGTACTAAATTAATAAAATCAGAAGGTAACACCGGGCTATTTGATTAGTATATTAATTTAGTTTATCAATGCAATATTTTGTTGTGGTGTTTGCGTTTACCATTTTCGGGTATGCATCAATGCATTATGGAAAGGTATTTAAATCATCGATTGAAATTGTGGAGCACTATTGTGCCCTCATCCTTCGAAGGAAGATCAACGCAAGGTTCTAAACTGTGAGGAATCATCGGATTTATCTGCAAAAAAATGTAAGTGTTTTTTTTTTTATAGTAGGTACTTACCTGTATACCTTGGGGACCTAGGCAGCTGGGAGCGTTTGTACGAAATAGATCGCAGTTGCATTATTTTTTTGTACCAAGCCCGAGTCCATTGTGTTGATATTATTTATCTTATTAAATATCAATAAGTCATATAAGTTACATACATAATATTACTATGTCTAATCAAATATTTTTATAATTTCAGGTCCAAGACATCCCAGCTAGCAGACGACCTCTTCCTATCAGAGGACGACTCTCCAAGCGTGACGGTTCCTGAGACCGTTTCGGTTGAGGTGCCACCTAAGAAAAAGCGAAGCAGAATGCCAGCCGCGGGTCCATCAACACTCAAGCCATCTAAATACAATAAGAAACCACGGATAAACCCCGTAAAGTTGCCGGACCTGCCCACAGCTGCTGATTTATTCGGAAGCGACGACAGTGAGGATGAATACCAGCCTAGCACTTCATCAGCACCAAGGGGTAAAAAAACGCCTATCTATTCCTATATTAGCAGTAGGATTGCGAACGGCTATAGCAGGCAGGCGCACACTGCTAAAACTGGCACACACTATGTCGAGGTAAAAGTTTACAAATGCGACGATATAGATAAAGTGTTGCCGATTAATAGATGGCAACATTCTGTAATTACAGTAAAAAACCAAACAGATGTAGACACTGAGGCATGGGTGCACTTAACTAAATTTATTAGCGCCACTCGTAAGGAGTTTAATGGAATACCTAAAACATTTATTAGTAATAATTATTATTAACTTGATTGTTTCCTAATATTTTTCTAAAGTTACTTAACATAATAGGTACCTATAGTTTAATCATTGTAATCTTATGTTTAATTAATGGAAATACCTAATAGTAAGTTTATTATTAATTTACTGTACTTGAAATAGTTTTTAAGATTTCATCTAAATAAAATGTCAACTATGTCGTTTCTTGTTTTTTTCAGTTGAACCATCGAACATTGCATCCTCCTATGAAATAATGAAATGTGATAAATGCTATATTGAAATACCGAAACATAAATTTAATTATCATATGAGAACTAACTTACACAAATCAAACTGTTTATTGAGAACTGAATTTGATAATATTAAAATAATAGCGACTGCTTTTAAAAACCGAATTGTTACATATCGCTTAAGTCCTGCTCAGGAAATAGATTATCTTACACCTGAAACGTTCTTGATCGAGTCTCAAAATGATATTATAAAACTTATTGAAATATCGTTAGAAAAACATAATTGTTTAAAAATCAATTTGGAATTATTTGCTTACTTCTTATTAACAAAAACTAATGAGCAATTACTGAAATCTTTTAACACAAAATTCATAGTAATTTATAAAAACTTTGATCTAAATGATTTTTACAAGAACACTATAGAAGTGTTTAAGAGTAAACTAACCGAGTTTGAACAGCGCGACTCTGGTTGGTCCTTTTTTACACTAAGCCATTTAGAAGTTAATATAAATAAATACAATCCGATGAGAGGAGGAACCTTTATAGAATTACCGCCAGTAATAAAAAATAAAAAATGCTGTTTAAATATTCAGAATAATGATGATCACTGTTTTTTGTGGAGCATTGTTGCTGCGTTACATCCTATTAAATATAATGCATGTAGAATTTCTTCCTACCCACACTATTCAACAGTTCTGAATACACAGGGTATGTCATTTCCACCGTCTATGAATGATATAAAGTTATTTGAGAAATACAATACTAGCATTAGTATTAATATTTATGGATTAGACAGTAAATATACCATAACTGGTCCTCTATATTTAACGAATGCTAAGAAAAAACATCACATTAACTTACTTTACATTGAGCGTTATGGCAAAGGCCATTATTGTCTGATTAAAAATCTTGTGCGACTAGTTCGACATCAAATTAGTCATCACAAAGGTAAAATTCACTTTTGTGATTCATGTTTGCAATTTTTCTCGAGTGAATTGAAATATAGTACCCATCACTGTTGTAATGTGCTCACAATACTACCCGAAAAAAATAGCATGATACAATTTAAAAATTATGAGCGACAGCAAAAAATTAATTTTATAATCTATGCTGACTTTGAAAGTATGTTACAAAATTATTCTGAACAAAATACTGAGAACCATAGCACACAAAAGTATAAATTACATGTTCCGACATGTTTTGCATATTATGTATGTTGCTCATACGATCCAAGTATAAACAAATTTGTTACTTATAGAGGTCCTGATTGCGTTGAAACTTTTATCAATTGGTTAATTAAAGATGTAACTTGGATAAATACTATATTATCCGAAGTAAAACCAATGAAAGCACTAACTAATGAACAAAAAACTAATTTTGAAAACGCTACCGAATGTTATATATGCAAAGAATTATTATTTGGAGATAAAGTTCGAGATCATGATCACGTTACATCCGAATACAGAGGCGCAGCTCATTCCATGTGTAATTTGAAATACAAAATATGTCCATTTGTACCTATTGTTTTTCATAATTTAGCAGGTTATGACAGCCATTTATTCATAAAAGAATTAGCAAAATATAAAGGTCATATTAAGATAACCCCAAAGTCTAAAGAAAAATACACATCTATAACTAAGTTTATTCAACTGAGAAATACAGCACGCCCTATTCAAATGAAGTTCATTGATTCATATCAGTTCCTAAGTTCAAGTCTAGATGAATTAAGTAAAAGCTTGGATCTTAAAGATTTTATCAATCTATCAAGTATAGTTACCGATAAGGAGACTTTGCATTTATTGAAACATAAAGGTGTTTATCCATATGACTATATGGATTCATGGTCAAAGTACGAGGATAAGCAATTGCCTCCCAAGGAATGTTTTTATAATTCAATTAAATTAGAGCATATTTCCGATGATGATTACAAACATGCACAAGTTATATGGCAAGCTTTTAATATACATTCACTGGGGGAATACACAGATTTGTACTTAAAATGCGATGTGTTATTATTGAGCGATATTTTTGAAAATTTTAGAAATGCAAGTTTACAACATTACTCTCTTGATCCAGCGTATTATATATCTGCTCCTAGCTTAAGCTGGGACGCCATGCTATTATATACTGGCGTTCGACTTGAGTTAATAAGTGATTTGGAAATATACCAACTGCTGGAGAAGGGTATACGCGGTGGATTAGCCCAATGTTCTGTTCGTCATGCTAAGGCTAACAATAAGTATGTTCCACATTTTGATGACACAAAACCATCTAGCTACATAATTTATTTAGACTGCAATAATTTATATGGTTACGCAATGACAAGAAAAATGCCAGTATCAGAATTTATTTTCTTAAGCCAGAGTGATCTCTTAAATTTCGATGTAATGAAAATTCCGAATGATGGTGAATATGGATATATTTTAGAAGTAGACTTAGAGTACCCAGATTATCTACATAACGTTCATAAGGATTTACCTTTCGCATGTGAAAAGTTTATTCCTCCAAACGGAAAATCTGTGAAACTAATAGCTAATTTATATGATAAATTCAAGTATGTCATTCATTTCGTTAATTTAAAAGAATGTTTACATAATGGTCTAATTTTAAAGAAAACTCATCGTATACTCAAATTTAGACAAGAATCATTTCTTCGAAAGTACATTAACTTAAATACTTGTTTACGACAGGCTTCTAAATCGACCTTTGAGAGAGATTTTTTTAAACTTCTAAACAATTCCGTATTCGGTAAAACTATAGAAAATAAACGAAAGCAAGTAGACGTGAAATTAATCACAAAATGGAAAGATTCAAGTAATACTACAAACAAGTGCATTGGTGCGGAAAAAATAATTTCAAGACCCAATTTGAAGAGTATTTCTATATTTTCTGAAAATTTCGTAGCTGCCCAATTAAGTCCTGAAAAAGTAACATTAGATAAACCAATTTACATTGGATTCACAGTGCTTGAATTTGCTAAACAACATTTATATAATTTTCATTATAGTTATATTAAAAATAAATATGGTGATGATGTAAATCTCTGTTACACAGATACCGATAGTCTCTTGTACTTGATAAATACAGAAGACTTTTACAAAGATCTAAAAACTGATATTTCACGTTTTGATACGAGTAACTTTGAAAAAGACAATCCGTTTGGAATACCAAAAATAAATGCCAGTATTCCAGGATTATTTAAAGATGAACTTGGTGGATCAATTATTACCGAATTTGTTGGTTTAAGAGCAAAGCTATACTGTCTAAAAAGCGTAAAAACTACGATAAAAAAAGCGAAAGGTGTAACCAAGCCCGTAACCAATCATCTTAAAATGTTAGACTATTATGAAACATTAGTTGATAATAAAGTGATCAAACATAAAATGAACATGATAAAATCTATTAAACATCTCTTATATTCACAACAAGTTAATAAAGTAGTTTTAGATAGCAATGATGATAAAAGACAAATACTTACTAATCAGATTGACACACTACCTTGGGGGCATTGTGATACACTATTCTAATACTATGACTTGTTTATAATAATTTATTAACTCCTGAATAATTTCTATTTCATAAGTATGTTATAGTTTATGCAGTAAAGTTTATATTGTAAGATTAAAATAGCATTGTTAATCAATAAATATTTATGAGAAACTCAATGAAGTGTTTGTTTTATTTATATCTCATAGTACAATTATGTCCTACTATTAAAACATTTTTATTTTATTTATTTGGGACAAAAAAACAGTTATACATTACAGCATTTACAAAAAGTAGTTATATTACAATCATTTTATTTATTTGTAAAGTTATTAAAACGTAATTATTATGGTGATTATTTAGATAACTACCTACTTATACTTAAAGATACACCCCCCCTGGAATGCATTATAAATACAAGTACATTTGATTTTTCTAGCAGATACAACTATGAAGTGGGTCAAGCAACCAGTATCGTTAGAAGTTAAAAATATTGAGGTAAAAGAAAATAAGCCGCGCTGTAAGCATAGTGTACTTTTACCGAATAATATAAGATGCATAATATGTGGTCCCTCAAACTGCGGAAAAACGAACGTTATGATTAGTTTGTTACTACATGAAAACGGGTTAAAGTTTAAAAATGTTTACTTGTATTCCAAGACTAGCTTTCAACCAAAATATAGGTTTCTAAAACTGATCTTGGAAAGAGTTCCAGAAGTAAAACTTTTTATATTTAATTTTGACGATGATGTCATTCATCCTAACGATGCATTACAAAATTCTGTTATTATTTTTGATGATGTGGTTTGTGAAAAGCAAATTAATATACGAAATTATTTCACAATGGGTAGACATAGAGATATAGATTGTTTCTATTTGTCTCAAACGTATTCAAAAATACCAAAGCAGTTATTACGTGACAATGTTAACTTTTTGATAATTTTCAAGCAAGATGAGGTTAACCTAAAGCATATATACGATGAACATGTTAGTTCTGATATGGACTGGTCTAAGTTCAAAGATCTGTGTTCGAAGATCTGGTTGCACCCCTATGATTTTTTGATTATTAATAAGGATTGTGAATTAAACAAAGGAAGATATAGACAATCTTTTGACAACTTTATACATTTTGAGTGACGATTATATAAATTCAGAATGCAAAAAAGATTATCATTTGCACGTAAATACTGTTAAGTATAAGTCGTATAATGGATCACAAAATTACAGATCAATTAATCAAGTCTGCAGATGCTATAAAAAATAAAATAAAACAAATGAAAGATGAGGAGTTTAATACCAACACTCATCTGAAGTATTTTTTTAAGCCTCTCGCAGATCCTCTCAATGCGATGGTAGCTAACAAACAAACTGACCAAACTCAAAAGACTAATATGGATGCAAAAATATTTTTACAACATCAATCTTCTGATATGTACAAACATGAATCTTCTGGTGAATCAAACTCTTTAGATGGATTTAATTTAGAAGACGAAGAAGAAGGTAACTCGTCTGAATCAGAAAATGTTAATAATGTCTCCTTGAAAAAAGAAGATATCTATGAAATTTATGATGATATGAACATACCGTTTGGAGTACGTAGCGAGAATAATAAGCATATGATCGGAAATACAATAGTAAATTTTTCTACCACTTATGAGAACTCTGGTAAAGTATATAATATTTGCATAGCTAATAAACAGTATAAAATAACACCAGGTCTCAAAGAATTATTACTGCGCAAAAAGCCTGATTTATCGGCAGTCAATTTAAAAGATAAGCTAGTGTACAAGGAAATACTTGTCGCAACCAATGCTCATAAAAGAGACTTCGACTCTGCAGGTCAAATTAAAGGAGATAAAGGTTTAAAATATTCTCAAGTAATCAAGCCGTTATTTTCGGAGTTTAGTAAACGCTTACAAGAATCTACAGAAATTAAATCTAAGCAAAAGCGAGGTGCCGGTCTACCATATCTTAAAAAATATAAAACAAATACTGAACTTGTTTATTGGGATGATCCTAATGAATTAGTAGACAGGCTTAAACTTTTGATCGCATCTAAAACTGCAGGTAATACTAATGCTGACAATGAAATCTTATCAATTATTGAAGAATTAAAAGAAGTTGGCATAATAAAAGAATAAAAGGACTCATTGTGTGAATTGCTGTTTAGTATATTTTTGTAATTCAGAAGTGACTGTTTAAGAATGAGTAAAGTGAAAAGAGATATTATAAACGAAATTCATAGAAGTGCAAGAATCAATTTTCCTCGAAGACATGTAATATTAAAAGATATTGATGATCTTTGGCAAGCCGATTTAATGGATATGCAAAGTATTTCAAAATTCAACGCTAACTGCAAATATATTTTAGTTGTTATCGATGGATTCTCTAAGTATGCTTGGGCTATTCCACTTAAACAAAAAAATAAAGAATGTGTATCTCAGGCTTTCAATACGATATTGAGTGAAAAACGCATCCCTAGAAACTTGCAAACAGATCTAGGAACAGAATTTTACAATAAAAGTTTTAAAAAAATTATAAAAAATAATTCTATCAATCACTATAGCACATGTTCAACCAAAAAGGCCTCGATTGTAGAACGACTAATAAGGACGATAAAGAGTAAGCTATACAAGGAATTTAGTTTAAAGGGGAATTATAAATGGATAGATGGAACACTCGCTAAAATAATTAATAGATATAATCAAACAATACATACAACAATTGGTTTACCACCAGCTCAAGTCAATCATAGCAATAAAACTAAACTACTAAATTTATACTTTAATCGACAACAAATGAAATCAAAACGTCATAAGTTCAAGACGGGTGATTTTGTTCGAATAAGTAAACATAAAGGTTGTTTTGAAAAAGGCTATACTCCTAATTGGTCGACAGAGATATTTAAGATCAGTAAAGTTAAAAATACAAATCCTGTTACATATTTATTACAAGACAGTAAACAGCAGCCTATTTTAGGAGCATTTTATGATCAAGAATTACAAATTACTAAACATCCTGATATTTACCTTGTTGAAAAAGTTTTGAAGCGAAAAGGCAGAAAAGTTTTCGTGAAATGGTTGGGGTTACCACCATCAGAAAATAGTTGGATTGATGATACAAATGTTTTGTGAGGGCTTCATGAATATAATGTCACGATCTTCGTTAAAGGTTCTATTCTGTTTGCATACATGAAAGGAGAAGGACTTGTGAACAGTTTTATTAATAATTTACCATTTGAGCTCCATTTACCGGGATATAATTATTGTGGTCCTGGAACTAAATTACATGAAAGATTGGCTCGTGGTGATAAAGGTGTGAATAAATTAGATGAATATTGCAAACATCACGATATCGCGTATAATAATTCCAAAAGTTTGAAAGATCGTCACAAAGCAGATATAATATTACTAAAAATGGCGAAAAAGCGTGCTCTGTCGTCTGATGCAAGCAGAGGAGAAAAACTTGCTGCTAAATTGGTTAACAATGTAATGCTATCAAAAGTGAGTACTGGATGTGGTCTCAAAAAAAACTTTAAAAATATAATCACCCACACGAAAAAATGCGTAAAAAAATTAAAGCCAAAGTGTAAGAAAAAACTGATAGAATTGGCATACGCTGCTGCTAAGGAGTTAACTCATGATTCATCTGCAAAGCTCCCCCGTATCATACCCATTCCTAAGTCCGGTGGTGTTTTACCTTTAATTCCTATATTTGCTGGCTTATCTGCTGCCGGAAGTATAACAAGTGGAATTGCTGGAATCATCAAAACTATCAACGAGTATAAGGTTGCAAAAAAGCGTTTGGAACAAATGGAACAACGTCATAGGAAAGTGAAAGGTGTATGTATTGGGAACGGATTGTGGCTAAACCGTTACAAGAATGAACTTCGATTAGTAAATTTGAAAAAAAAAAACTAATTCGTAGGCTACCCAATCGTGCTCTTACTAATATAGATATCATAAATTTTACGGAAAACATTCCATATTTTCGTGGAGTGTATATGAGAGATATGTTACCAAGATCTCCGTTTTCCCGGGAGTGTGGAATCATTAATTTAGATAATTCGAAAAATTCTGGTACACATTGGGTAGCCTATGTAATTTTAAATAAATATGTTGAATACTTCGATAGTTACGGAAACCTAAAACCGCCAATAGAATTTATTCGTTATGTGGGTTCTGACGACATCCATTATAACTATAATAATTTTCAAAATAATAACTTATTTAATTGTGGACATTTATGCATAAAATTTCTTAAAGAGTTTTGGAAAAAGCAGGCTTTTTAAATAATTACTTTAAAAAAGATGTCTTACTCATAAGTCAACACTTTAACATTGTCTGTTACAAGAGTCGAATGTCAGTTAGGTTATAGCCGAAAAATGATAGTGTATAATAATATAAAATCAGGCGCCAAAGTGAATAACTTTACTCGTTCTCGTATCGCCAGAAGACGCGGACATACACGAAGTATAAAAAAAATCACTAAAGAGAATAAGTTATTTCTTCAAGCCTTGGGATTTAAATTATGAGTATTCTTGACATAAACGATTCACCGAAATTCGATAACTCTATTGTGAGTTACGAATATCATACTTATAATCCATACAGCAACAGTTTTAAAGAAAATGATGAAATACGAATACCCATAAATCAGCAAGATATGTATATATTACCCTCAGCTAGCTACATTTACGTTGAAGGTCGAGCCACTGTGTCTTCTAAAGATGCATCAGGAAAACTTACGCGAAAGGTTGTTAATTTCACTAATAATCCTATATCGTTTCTATTTCAAGACATTCGATATGAAATTAACGGTGTTGAGATAGACCGAATAAAAAATGCAGGAATTACTATAACTCTAAAATCATATGTGTCTATGAGTGAGGGTGAAAGCAAAGCTGCTGGTGTTTGGGGGTGGAATATAAATGGGGTTAAAGATAATGATGGCTTATTTAGCGCTCTTTTACCCCTGAATAAAGTTTTGGGATTTGCGGAAGATTATGATAAAATTATCATAAACTGTAAACATGAACTTATACTTAACAGAAGTAGTTCCAATCTTAATAGTGTTAACCTTGATAATAATGACTCGATTGAAATAAATATAGAGAGATTGCAATGGCGCGTGCCTCATATAAAAGTTTCAGATCGGGAAAGATTAACTTTACTAAAACATTTAGAAAAAGATCGCCCTATTCAAATAGCTTTTAGAAACTGGGACTTGTATGAATACCCTTTATTACCTAAAACTACAAAACATTCCTGGGTTGTTAAGACTGCTTCACAACTCGAGAAACCGAGGTATGTGATCTTAGGGTTACAGACAAATAGAAAGAACATGAAATCTAGAGACAGTTCAATATTTGACCATGGTAAATTAACTAATGTTACTCTTTTCTTAAATTCTCATTATTATCCATACGAATCCGTTAATTCAAAGTTTTCTGAAGATAAGTATTGTATATTATATGAATTGTACACAAAATTTCGTCAGTCTTATTATAACACTCGGTGTGAACCGATGCTCGATCTGCTTGAATTTAAGGAAAAGGCTCCTTTGTTTGTAATTGATTGCTCAAGACAGAACGAGGCTTTGAAGACTGGGGCTATAGATGTGAGAATTGAAATAGAAAGTTCTGAAGATATTCCAGAAAATACATCTGCTTATTGTCTAATTATCAACGATCGCCTGATTGAATATAAACCTCTGAGTAGTATTGTAAGGAAATTATCATGAACGCTATAGTCGATGTGCAAGGGTTTAAGATGGAAAATAACGAGTTTATTGTCAAAGAAATAGCAATCGCATGCAACAATCGAATTATGGTATTGTTAATCAAACCACCATACCCATTTTACGATCTTACAAAAAAAGAAAGGTTGCAAGTAAGTTGGATAGAGAGAAACAGAAACATTTTCTGGAAAGAGGGTTATATACCATACTTAAACTTACACCAATACATTGTACCCTATTTGAAAGATAAAATCATTTATGTTAAAGGCTGTGAAAAAGTTTTGTGGTTAAGAAACATTGTAAAACACGACAAAATATATAATTTAGAAAATAAAAACTGTCCTAGTTTTCAAACATTATTTGATGATTATGGAAAGTCTAGTAAAATATTAAGCTGTGTGTTTCATTCAAATGTTTGTGCTTTAAAAAATATTACATGTTTAAAACTGTGGATTGAGAATAAAGGTATTTTTAATTAAATTGATGTTTTTTTTTCAATTTACCAAGTCACAACCCCTTTTATTACCATGAGGAAATAACACGATGATCAAGTGAGCATAGGTCATAAAGTGATCCAATATTTAACCTCATCTTTGACGACACGATTGGTGCATTGGTTAAGAGCTTGTCTCGCTACATGACAATGTATATAGTAGGTTAAATTAAACAGATACTGTTATTTGTAAATGTGCCAAGTGTCGCGGGTTCGATTCCCGCATGGAACATAAAGTATTTGTTCCAGTCTGGATTTTGAGAATCCGTTCTGAATAGATGGTAACAAGCTAGTTACTGATGTATAATTGGGGTGATCTGGATCACGAAGCGAAGTGATCCAGATACCCCAATTATACACTACTTAGATCTCGTTCAAACCAATTTTCGGTGGTAGTTTACATAGTAATGTACATCATATATTTTTATTAGTTTTATCATTCCCTTATTTCAGAAGTTACAGGGTCCCCCCCACACACATTTTACCACTTTGGAAGTGTCTCTCGCGCAAACTATTCAGTTTAGAAAAAAATGATATTAGAAACCTCAATATCATTTTTGAAGACCTACCCATAGATACCCCACACGTATGGGTTTGATGAAAAAAAAAAATTTGAGTTTCGGTTCTAAGTATGGGGAACCCTAATTTTTTTTTTGTTTTCTATTTTTGTGTGAAAATCTTAATGCGGTTCACAGAATACATCTACTTACCAAGTTTCAACAGTATAGTTCTTATAGTTTCGGAGAAAAGTGGCTGTGACATACGGACGGACAGACATACAGACAGACAGACAGACGGACAGACAGACAGACAGACAGACAGACATGACGAATCTATAAGGGTTCCGTTTTTGCCATTTGGCTACGGAACCCTAAAAAGGTCTCCGGGCGTTGGGTGCCGAGAATGTTAATCAACGAGCAAAAGAAAAAACCGGCCAACTGCGAGCCGAACTCGCGCACCGAGGGTTCCGTACAAACCTGTAGGTATATAGAGTCATAGTTATGGTATTTTTATTGCAAAATGAAATCCATAACATTACATTATGGAAAGCTGGAGAAGCATAAATTAAAGGCAAAGGTCTCTTTATCGTTTCAGTAATCCTTTATTTTATAATAACACATATCATTTATTTTATAATATAACTCAAATACCAACACTAGCCTTGCAGCAGCCTTGCAAAAGTCTGCTGATTAATGATGGCAAGTTTTTTTTTATCAAAGTTATTTATTTACAAAGTTTTTAGTCACTATTTAGAAATCCGGTACAAAAATACTACATAAGTATTAAATTTGAACCAGATCTGTAAATGGTGACTGAAAAAGGTATGAATAGTACAGTACGACACAACTTAGATGTAGCATCGGCAAAATTCGCAAAACCGATCACATCCGAATTGAGTGCGCCTTCAAAATCACTAATCTTTATTATTGCTTTAGGAGAAAATGATCTTTATGCAAACTCCATAACTTGTAAAGTCATATAACAAAACACTTTCGTGAAATTGATGCATATTATACATGTACTGGCTTGCAAAATAAATGATCACTTAAATAAAGTCTTTGTTTTTTTAGATTCGATTTGAAGGATACAAGGCTAGAACGATGAATATCACAAATCAAACTTTTAGAGATGTTTATTGTTAAAAACTTCAATTATAATTTATTAAGGGCATGCAATAAATGGAATAAGTTACATTAAAAAAAAATATGGCTTTGAACGTCGTCGTCGTTTCAGCCGATAGACGTCCACTGCTGGACATAGGCCTCCCCCAATTTTGGGGGGGGGGTTGCCATAATCGCCACGCTTGGCAGGCGGGTTGGCGATCGCAGTATGGTATGATGGTGGAATAAATAGAGAACGCTGCTGCCCATTCTCCGGTAAGACCCTTAGTCGCCTTTTACGACACCCACGGGAAGTAAGGGGTGGTGCAATTCTTTAAGTCCGGCACCACACAGACAGCGCTTTGAACTTTGAACTTGGCTTTGAATGACACCAGATATTATTAAAATTGTTCATTCTTATTCGAATACACCTTCGACATCCATACTTATGTATATCCTCAGTCTCAACAGCTCCAGGCTTCAGGGTTGTCTTTAAAAGATCGCTTTTAGCGATAAGACCGCCCATTGTGTCACCCTTTGTACAGTTTCTAGATTTATATGTCTGTAATTTATATGGTGTACATAATAAAGAGTATTCTATTCTATTCTATTCTCCATTGTAGTCGTTAAACGATTCGTCGCTGTCTGATGATGAGTCATTTACATTTATGATGAACTGTTCCAAATATCGATCTGTTCTATCCTCGTGTCGCATATGCTCTTTTTCGCATTTTATCGCGTGATCGACTACTTTTCCCATTCGAATACGCCAATAGATTCGAATTTCTCCATTAATAGTTCTTTGACTTTCGTTAGATTCATCGAGACATTTTTAGAACTAACGTGGCCTTTCACTTGGGCCCAAATATTCTCGATTGGGTTAAAATCTGGATGATAAAAACAGAATGACCATGTTCCGCCATTATTTGGTCAATTGAGTATTTAATGTGTTCAGATTTGTGGCGTTTAATTATTTCATACAAAACTGGTTTCAGCAGATTTGACGCAAAGGGTATATTTTTAAATGTAAGCCAAGATTGCATGGATGCTTTAAGAGAATTGGAATTCGGTGCATTGTCTATCTGTGTGTTATGGTAAGAAGCGTTATCTACGACCACAACAGTATTAGGTCGTAGATTCGGAATGAGATGTTGTTTTAACCATTTTTCGTAATTTTCTTTATTCATCTCGTGGTGATAATCGCCAGTACTTTGAGAAGATTTATAAACTAAGAGAGCGCCAGGTACAAAACCTCTTGAACCACCAGCGTGGACAATAATTAGTCTTTCACCTTTTGATATCGGTTTTTTTAAGCCTTTCTTAGAACTATCCGTCCAACTACTTTCCTTTGTATGTGTGGCGTGTATGTAAGTCTCGTCAGTATAAACTATATCCCGACCTTCACTTCTGAACTTTTGTATCTGTCGAAGATACTTAATCCGCTGAAGTCTTACTTCATCTTTCTCGGCCAGTAAAGATCCATTATTTTCCATTTTCTTGAATTTGAAACCCAGTTCAAGCAATATTCTGCGCAAAGTTTCTCGACTGCCTGTGAAATTTATATCTTCCTGTAATTTGGTAAACAACGATTTTATTGTAGGCAACCTTTTTTCCGTGACATGAAAGTCATACATCTTCCTTCTAATGACATCATAATCAAAACCGTCTAAATTTGCTCGACGTTCTTTCTTTTTTCTGGACTTTTTAGGCGAACTAAAAGTTGCACGAGTTGAACTAGTCGAAGCCAAGGCATTGTCATGCTCTTTCAAAACAGCACTTATTGTTCTACGTGACACACCAGTTGCCTTCGCAGTTCGCTCTTGAAGGTTTTGAAAGTGATCATTCCCAAAAACCCTATTTTTAGACTCCGTAGCCTCTCGACTCATAAATTGATAAACATTAAAAATTACTTCACGACTTTGGCTATTATACGGCTTACCACGTTTCAACGAAGTCATCATGAAAAAAAACAGCAACAAAAAATATATTATTCACTTTCCTATTAAATTGTCACGAAGTGTACGGAATGATTCACTCACGTGCATTCTCAACGCTGTCTCGAGTCGAACTGAGGCGGGAATATATAGCGCGAATAGCATTGAAAGGCGCGATAGTGAGCGATTTCTATTGGTTGTATAATCGGAAGTGATCGGTTTTACGATAATACTATGTAAATGTACATATAAGATGTGTCGTACTGTACCACATTGAACATTGAAGTTCGAAAAAACTTTATCTATGTACCACTACATGAAGTTGTACAACTTCATGTAGTGGTAGTGTTTATTAACGGAAAAATGTTTATGGATGAAAAATATGTGGAAATTCCATTTTGGGAATTCATTCTGAAATCGATATTGAAGTCTCCCCACAACAATCAGACGAGAACATGAAGTACCTATTGAGGTTGCTGCCGTATATTGTTGTATTTATGCATTCTATTGCAACATTAATTGGACATTGTGGTGACCTATATACAGTTATCACTCTGACATTAAACATTTCAAAATGCAAGTATTCAGAATGGCCGTTAGCAGTGCCTGGGTTATATAAATAATATCTTTTACATGATCCATCTGTCACGGCATCCTTAAGATTGCGACGTACATACGCGATAGATCCCCAACCTGGATTTGCATTAGATATAGCTGAACCATCTACTCTGCACACCTCATAAAACCCATCAAGTTCAAAAGTGTCTCTACGATACCCCCAGGTTTCAACAAACAATGCTGCGTGGGAGGAATGAATAATAGGATCTATGTTGACATGTTGACGTCTGAAAAATGTTTGCGCAATTATTGCACGTTATGAAATACAATTTGAACTGCATTATCTTCAGGTGTTTGCAAAAATTTAAAATATGGTACCAATTTGTTTTGCTCTAGTCTTTTTATTTCTTACCGTAACTACAATTATATTTATAATCACAATTTAAATTTAGGTTTTGATTCCCTTGCGAGTAGTTACGAGTTTCAAAATATGCGGTATAAATGGTTGTACCTTTGCGTTTTTGCGTTGACTTAGAAATTTGTTTTATTTTATACCTAAGTATTTGATATGAGTTTCAACTTGATATCTCTACGCGTTCATGAGGAAATTTCAAGTGTCGAAAAGGGTAATAAAAAAATGTGATGTAACTAAAAATTTAAGGTTTTCGGAATGTTTCCTTTATATGTGCTATAAAAAATTGCTTCATGCCAAATTTCAAGATTCTAGGTCGACTGGAAGTACCCTTTAGGTTTTGATTCCCTTGCGAGTAGTTGCGAGTTTGAAAATATGAGGCTTAAACTGCTGTTTCTTTTGATTGCGTATGTCAACGCAATCAAAAGAAACAGAAGTTTGATTTTGTTACAGCTTAAAGGTATTATAGACCTAAGTATTTGATATGAATTTAAATTTAATACCTCTACGCGTTTATGAGGAAAGGGTAGTAAGTTTAAAATTATTAAAAATATTTTTATTATATGATGTAACTAAAAGTTTACAGTTTTAGCAATTTTTTCCTTTATCTGTGCTAGAAGACGTTGCTTCGTACCAAATTTCAAGATTCTGAGTTCACGGAAAGTACCCTGTAGGTTTTGATTCCCTTGCGAGTGTCGAAAATTTGCGGAAATTTGCGGCATAAACGGCTGTATCTTTTGATTGCTTTGGCTTAGAAGTTCGATTATTTTACAGCTCTAAGAGACAGTAGAGCTGATTATTTGATATAAATTCCAGCTTGATACCTTCACGCGTTCCTGAGAAAAAGAGTCGT
Organism: Mesoligia furuncula; assembly: GCA_916614155.1. Taxonomy (NCBI): domain Eukaryota; kingdom Metazoa; phylum Arthropoda; class Insecta; order Lepidoptera; family Noctuidae; genus Mesoligia; species Mesoligia furuncula. The sequence continues at coordinate 11,868,016 of OU744813.1, forward strand.
GACAGACAGACAGACGGACGGACGGACGGACAACAAAGTGATCCTATAAGGGTTCTGTTTTTTCCTTTCGAGGTACGGAACCCTAAAAACGAGTTGACATTTCGAGAGTGAATCTCGAAAAGTTCCAAGCAGACCAGGTTTTTTTTTTCTCACGTTTCGTGACCATGGACGAGACCTTTTTTTTTTTTTTTTTTTTTGAGGATGGGAAATCATCAAATGACTCCTCTCGCTCTGGGTGGAGCGGAAGGGAGTGTCAGACTCTTACTGACTAAAACCCACCCGTGTTCCTTCCTTAGCCCTTTATGTTCCGGGCCAGCGGTAACCCTTTCGGACAATCCCGCTGAACCATGGACGAGACCTGGGTTTACCATTTTGATCCTGAAACCAAACAACAATCAATAACTTGGAGGCGAGCTTCCTCACCGACGCCGAAGAAATGTCGGTGTCAAGTTCAGCGGGAAAGATTATGGCGTCCGTTTTTTGGGACGCTTAAAGAATAATTATGATGGAATATTTAAAAAAGGGAGCCAATATTTCGGGCTCTTACTACGCAGACCAAATAAGAAGATTGCGGGAGGGTATTAAGGAAAAAAGACGCGGAAAACTGCGGGCTGGAGTGCTGTTTCACCTAGACAACGCACCAACTCACAAAGCCGCAGTTGCAACGGCTGCCATTCAAGAATCGGGATTCGAACTGCTCGAACACCCGCCCTATTCGCCAGATCTAGCTTACATTGACCTCTATCAATCAATATCCTCGGCTCAAGGAACACCTCCGGGGCAAGAAAGACGATAGCGAAGTGATGGCCGCTGTTGAGGGGATTTTGGAGGGTCAAGACAAAGATTTTTTTTCTAAGGGAATTCTGGGTTTAGAAAAAAGATGGACTAAATGTATTGACTTGATAGGAGACTATTATGTAGAGAAATATTTTTTTTTAACTATAATCACCGTGTTTAATATTCATTATCATTACTTTTGGATCACCCCTCGTAGTATTGCCGTTTCTAACGCTGCAGACGCTGCCGGTGCGGTGATTGCATGCTCTGTGATTATAGCGGAGTGTACTTAATTGATACATGAGAGGACTTACCGTAAATCGAATGATTGGCGAACAATGTCTTGCAAACACCACCTTTTTCCAATGAGCAGATTTGGGTTTCTCGTATAAAATTCCATAGATCTAAAAAACAAAAATAGTTTAGTTTTAACTCAGTTGTCCAGAGGGTACCCATCTAAGTATAATATTTATTAGATTAGATGAGAAAAATAAATAACTAAATGTTGTGTCACAAATTATCGCAACTAGCCTAGGTCTGGCAGTGGCTCGAAACAGCTTAAAATGCACCAAGACTGTGGTAAATTATGTTTTTTTTTTTTTATCTGGGAATGGCAGCATGCCTTTGCGTGATAGATATGCGAGGTCGCTAAGCGATGAAGCTAAGCTACGAATGATTTGTGTAGTATATTTCAACCAGGGCTAAAACAGACACCGCCACCACTTCGAGAGTGACGACAATACGATGCTGCAGTTTTATATCTGGTAAATTGCAGTTTCCAATTCATCTTTGTTTAGCCAGGTCTCGCCCATGCATGTTGCTTTGTAGGTGGGTTTATCATTGATGAAAGTTTCTAGAAGATGTTGCTTGTTAGAAATGCTTTGTACATTGTGTGAAATAATTTTAAATTGTTGGTCTGGAGTTTCGAAATTTACGAATATCGCTATCTTCATTAATGTAATATAGAGTTTGGTTTTGTTCGTTTTGTAGAATAGAATAGAATAGAATACTCTTTATTATGTACACCATATAAATTACAGACATGTAAATCTAGAAACTGTACAAAGGGTGACACAATGGGCGGTCTTATCGCTAAAAGCGATCTTTTAAAGACAACCTTTGGATGGATTAAAAAGGGAAAGGACAGACAAATACTGTAGGTAGTCTGTGGTGTACCATTGTTTTGTATTTGTTTATTGTTAGTAAATGTATTGATTGATATGCTCTTTCTGCATCTCTGTTTGTTTACTTTCTATAAACATTATTGTTTTAGACGCCAGCACATCAAGCTAGTCGAAACCGTAAACTTTTCCCAATCCACTTTGAATCTTACGCTTTAGCGATAAAGTTGAAAATCTATTAAAGAAATTTGACAGATTGTAGTAGCTTGATGTGCTGGCGTCTGTACAACAATTGTGTACAACCCTTTTTTCCTAGCTTTCAGCATTTCTTCACGCATTTCCTTCCTTTCTAATCTTGCATTTTCATCTAAGAATTCAGACATGAACAATCTTGTTCCTTGAAGACGGTGTCTATTTTCCATCATTTTATCAGCTCTTCTTTTGCTAATGAGTTCAATTACTATACCTAGGCCGGTTTTGGTTTCTGCCTGAAGGGGAGCGTAACATGAAAACTCCTTCTTCTTTTATCAACTATTATTTTATTCAGTGTAACGCGTACATTTATGCGCGTGAGTACAATATTAAGTAGCGGTCGCTTGCGCGACCGGATGTGCACTGGTGTCTCGGCGCGGCGCTCCGTCGCGGGCGGCGATGTTGCCCGCGCACCGCTGCCGCTGCCGTTGTAATGGTGTGCCCACACGTCGTCGCACGCGAATTATAATATTGGTGCACACGATGGCGTGCACATACTCCGCGGCGTTGAAGCTATTTCAACAGCTATGGTGTCGTGGGTAATAGACACATTTTGTGGACGGCCCGTTTTATAAGGCCTTTGTTGGTGTGGATGTCCGCAACCCGAACAATCCCATCTTGGCCCGGGTACAACTTCATCACGCGCCCCATGCGCCAGTCGAGAGGCATAAGGTTGTCCTCTCGTAGCACGACCAGGTCGCCGACTTGCAGCGATGGTTGCCCTCTCCTCCATTTGGTCCTGTTCTGCAGCTCTGCCATGAACTCCCGGCGCCAACGTGCCCAGAATTGCTGTCGGATCTGCTCGATGAGCTGGTATCTGTTGGGTCTGATGCAGTTAACCGGTAACGACGGCACGGACATTAACGGGCGGCCTATAAGGAAGTGCCCAGGAGTCAAGGGATTTGTGTCAGTTGGATCAGAAGAAAGAGGAGAAATGGGGCGGGAATTAAGGATCGCTTCAGTTTGCGCAAAAAGCGTCGCCAACTCTTCAAATGTAAGGGAGGCACTACCAGCAACGCGTTTTAAATGATATTTAGCCGATTTTACGCCTGCCTCCCATATACCACCGAAGTGTGGTGAGTAGGCTGGACAAAACATGAATTTGATTTCCTCATTTGACGCGAAATCTGAGACTGATTGACGGCTGGCTTTTATTACTCTCCCTAACTCATTGTTAGCCCCTACGAAATTTTTTCCATTGTCGCAATAAATCGCGTCAGGCTTGCCGCGACGAGAAACAAACCTGCGTAAACACAGTATAAAAGCTTCAGTGGTTAGGTCACTGACAACTTCAAGATGTAGAGCTTTAGTGGCTAGACATACAAAAACGCAGAGGTAGGCTTTAGTAACGCGGTTACCTCGACCCTTTTTAGAGGATATCATAAATGGTCCCGCAAAGTCGATCCCACATGTACTGAACGGGAAACCTAGGTTAACTCTCACACTAGGCAATTCTCCCATTAAAGGCTGTATCGGCTGACCTCGCAATCGAGTACAAACCACACAAGTCTTGACAATAGTGCGAGCCAAGTTTCTGCCACCTATTGGCCAAAACCTCTCGCGAACAGAGGACAAAAGTAACTGGGGACCTGCGTGAAATAACCTAAAATGTTCACAGCGCATTATTAATCTAGTTAAATGTTGCTTAGCATCTAATAGAATTGGATGTTTCTTATCATATTTACAATATAATATAATATAATATATAATATAATATATTCGACAACTATCACACAACGCCGTCTAGTCCCAAGCTAAGCAGAGCTTGTGTTATGGGTACTAGACAACTGATAAACATACTTATATATTTCTAAATACATACATATTATAGATAAATTACACCCAGACAATCAGACTTATTTATCCTACCTCCTACTCTAATTAAGCCATTATTATCATAAAATGGATGCAAAGGCAACAATTTGCTTCTGTGATGTAAAGCCTTACCATCCTTTATTATTTTAATCTCCTTTGCAAATGACTCCAGCTGACTGAGCCTTAATAATAATGTTAATGAGCGATCAAGTTCCTCAGTTTGCAAAGGTCCTAACACTTTAACAGTATTCTTTTTACAGTTATGTAGGAACCGTAGGACATACGCAAAACATCTTTTTATTCTTAAATAACTAGAATATTTATCAAATTGGATAAATGAATTAATGTTATCTGATGCTTCCTCAAAGGAAGTTAGAACCTTAGTTTCGGGTAAGTTATTAATGCTAAGCTGTGGCTGGGTAGGCCATTTAGATTTACCTTCCTTTAGGAACAAAGGTCCCTCCCACCACAACGATGATGCCTGCACTTGCTGTGGATCAATACCCCTGGACGCTAAGTCTGCAGGGTTAGATTTTGTTGGAACATGATTCCATTCAAAAGTTTCAGTAAGTTGGTTTATTTTGTTTACACGGTTACGCACAAATGCTTGCAAGGCTTTATTTTGTGTTTTTAACCATCCAAGTACCACCATGGAGTCAGTCCACATGTATATTTTCTTTACATTGCACGGAACTGACTTTAATACTTTGGTACATAATTCAGATCCTGTTAAGGCAGCACATAACTCTAACCTTGGAATAGTGAGTGTTTTAATTGGTGCTACTCTTGTTTTTGCACATAGCAATCTAACAGTAACTGTATTATCTTTATTATTATTTGAGCACATATAGACACATGCTCCATACGCTTGTTGTGATGCATCAACAAAGCAGTGCATTTCCACGGACTGACCATCTAAGTTGTCACCTAAAACATTGCGAGGTAAGACAATATCTGACAAGAAATGTAAATTTTTTATAAAACTAAACCATTTTTTAACATAATGTTCTGGTACTGGGTCATCCCAATCCAATTTAAGAGCCCATAAATTTTGCAATAATATTTTAGCCTTGATAATGCAACAACTAACCAATCCCAATGGATCAAATAGCTTACACGTAGTAGAAATGATTATTCTTTTTGTAACCTTATTAGAGATTTCAATGCCACTAGGAAAATGTAATTTGTCTGACAAGGGTGACCATTTCAACCCTAAAACAGTGGCTTCATCATGAAAAGTAAGGCAATTATTAGACTCTGAATTATCTTCAAGTATTTTAGGACAATTTGTTCTAAACTTTCTTAATGGAAAACAAGCCTCATTTAAAGTCTGTGATACACCTAAATATATGTGCTTTAATTCTTCCTCACAAGAGGCACCAGTTATCAAATCATCCATATAAAATTATTTTTAATTACCTCAGCAATAACCTTATCTCGACATAGGCTACCTAGCTCAAACAGACACCTGGTACTCAAAAATGGAGCAGATGCCATTCCATACGTTAAGGTTTTTAGTTGTAGAATTTTAATAGGCTCTGATGCTTGGTCTCTCCACAATATCAGCTGTAGATGCCGTTGTGACTCATTTAATTCAATTTGTCGATACATCTTTTCGACATCCGCTGTTAATACACATTTATGTAATCTAAATTGGATAAGTATCGAAAACAAATCATTTTGCATTACGGGACCAACTGCCTGGATGTCATTTAGCGATTTTCCAGATCTTGTTTTGGCAGAAGCATCAAAAACCACCCGAAGTTTTGTGGTTTCATGTTGTTCGCGTATAACACAATGGTGTGGTAAGAAACATCCGAATTCTGGCCTATTAGTTTCAACTAAGTGTTCTAATTTCGCATATTCATTTATGAATTTTGCATATTGTTCTTTTAACTTAGGATTTTTATTTAATTTACTTTCTAAGTTAAAAAAGCGCTTAATTGCTAAAGGGTATGAATTGCCAAGTGCCTGCTCAGGGTTCTCCTTCAGCGGCATCATCACTGAAAACCTACCATCAGGTAACCGACAAGTATTTTTATTAAAATGTGACTCACAAAATTGTTCATCAACAGAATAAATATTAGCTTCTGAAGGTACTTCTTCAACCTCCCAGAATTTTAGTAATGACTCATGTAAATCTTGATCACTCTTTGAACTGTTTTGAACAAAGTTACAATGTATTTTCTTATTATTGTGACTATCCCCGGTGGGGCCAGCCACTATCCAACCCAGCATGCTCTCCTGTAAGACAGGTCTGTTGGTGCCTAAACTTATTTTATTTGGTAATATAATATTAAAGAAATGATCTGCGCCCAGTAAAATATCTATTTCAGATGGCTGGTAAAACAAAGGATCAGCTAATTGAATGTTATCTGGTAAACCAAACCTTTCTACATTAACTTGAACGTTAGGTAAATTGCCAGTAATTTTTGGAAGAATAAAACAATTGACATGCACACTAAACATGCCTATCCTTGATTTTAACTTTATATTGCACCGTTCGGAAATTTCACATGGTATATTGTTTATGCCTGTTACATTAAAGGCATTCAGCTTTTCAGTCTGTAGTCCGAGCTTTTCTTTCAAGTTACCAGTCATAAATGAAGACTGGCTCCCAGTATCCAGCAATGCACGAGCTAGGCAAGTACAATTTGTTTTTGTATTAATCACTTCAACCTGTGCAGTGCACAATAAAACTTGTCCCGGTGAAACTGCAGCTAAACTAACAGGGACACTAGTAACCGAAGGCTCAGTGTTTTCAGTAGCTACATTTATAACCGTACTGTTTTTATGTAATAAACTATTATGTTTCTCCTGACATTTCCGGCATAAACCTTTCAAGGTACATTCTGTGTGTGTGTGACCACTGCGAAGACAGTTGGTGCATAGCTTGTGTTTATTTACCAAGGAAAGCCTATCATTTAATTTCATCCCTTTAAATTTGAAACACTGATGTATAAAATGGTTTTTATCACACACAACACATGTCTTATTATTTGTACTATCTGTAACAGTAGCAAACGACCTTACAGATTTATTATCCTTGTTATTATTATCTCTAGCAGAGTTTTTGCTATCATGAGTACTATGACTATGGTTAGCTGTTTGCAGAACGTTAGCTCTTTGAATTAAAAATTCTTGAAATTGTTCAAGTGATGGACGGGATGACAAACTACCTTTAAGATCTTCCCATTTGCTCCTAGTTCTGGGATCCAACTTTGCAGCCACCAAATGTATCACTAAAGGATCCCAACTATCAGTAGAGATCTCTAAAGTATTTAACCCACTTAAATTTTTAAAAATGATATCACATAAATCCCTTAATGCCACGAAACATTCCTTTTGAATAGGAGCAATGCTTACTAACGCGTTCAAGTGATAGTTCATAAGAATATTTGGATTATCATATCTCTTACATAAAGCCTGCCATGCGCTTTTATAATCTTTAGCCGCAAAATTGATTGAACTAATAGCAATCCTAGCGCTACCCACCAACGAATTTCTCAAATAATGATATTTATTTATTATCGGTACAGAATCATTTTCATCTATGAGAGATTGGAACGTGTCTCGAAACTCTAGCCATTTTACAAAGTTTCCATCAAAAGTTGGCAGATTAATAGTAGGCAATTTTATGGAAGCATTTACTCCACTACTAGTTTTTATTGAATCATTATTTATCAAATGTTTGTTTTTAGATGAAAACAAATTCATTATTTCCTGCGCTAGCGCAATTTGGATACAAAATTCACTTTCAGTGATATCTCTTTCAGAGTACTGTTTCTCTGCATTTACAGAAAGTTCTTCAATTTCTGTTTGAACTCCATCAAATTTTTTAACTAATTCTTGTAACTGTGCTAATTTTACCGATAATTCTCTTATATCTAAACTAGTCACGCTATCCAACTTATCTAACTGAAACTTAGCGACATAGTTTTTAAAATACGTTACACGACTACGTATGCCAGAACGTTTACGGATTAATTTAACTAAAATAGAATTTGAGTCATCGTTTTCTTGTTCACTGTCCGACATTTTGTTTAACAAGTTTACTACAGGTAGGTTCACGAAACTTTTTGTTTAGAAAATTAATCAAATTAATCAACACAGTTACGTAGCAATGACTTTTAACAATGAGAAAGGTAAAGTTAAATAACTGTTCACTCTAACCAAAAACACATCCAGCAGTCAACCAGCTCAAACCTCGCAGCTGCCACCGAGCTCGCCAACAGAACGGACAGCACCCGTAGCCCGTAGGGCGCCGCTGCCGGCCGCTCCGCCGCGCACGTTGTCGGCACGGCACGGCACGTCCGCCGCGCGCCTACGCAGGTGCGAGCGAAGCCGATGCGAGCGACTTGACGATCGTCTGGAATGTTCGGCAAATACCCGTTCACAACTAATAAAATATTACCTATTTTCCTTTACCTAGGAGCCAAACAACAATTCTTGAGAAAAGTTAATTATTACGAGAAAATATTATTTATGTGCCGCGTGGCCGCGTGGGTGCATAAATATAAGATGGCATGCGCATAGCCAAGCCAATCATAAAACACGCTGCTAGGCACCTCACCGTAGCTTCAAGGTAGCTCTGCATTTACACGCAACCAAAGCTGGGAAATTAGGGATAGGGAGCAAACAAGGAACGGGCTTACTTCCATTCTTCTATAGCTGTTGTAACGCCGCCGCCATTTTGGTAGAACATGGATCGTTTAATTTTTCTGTTCCACGCTTCCGATCGACGACAGCAATTTGGATTCTTACTTCCAGCAGCTTCGATAATTTATTGTTCACGGTCGCCACATGAAGGGGAGCGTAACATGAAAACTCCTTCTTCTTTTATCAACTATTATTTTATTCAGTGTAACGCGTACATTTATGCGCGTGAGTACAATATTAAGTAGCGGCAGGGATGTTAGATGCCAACTCAAAAATTATGACACCGGTCTCTCAAAATTCAGGTACTTTAGAAAAAACCATGGTACAATACAACTTTGTCTTACACGGATATTATTTCGTCTGAGATAGGTAATATCACATTTTTTTTTAGTAACTCGGTTGGACACCGATAACTACTGGTTAGGGACAAGACCGAATCTAGTATTTAAATAGTAGTCTATGGACCGAACATTAAAACTTACTATATGAATACCACAGATAGTAAGTTTTAAGAGGGGCCCGTGGCTAAATAATAACAGCCGCACAGGTCGATCGATCAGGTTAAGCTACGCTTGCCGCGGTTGGTCTGTGGATGGGTGACCATCTTTACATACCGAGACCCTTCCGTGCCTCGGAAAGCACGTTAAGCCGTTGGTCCCGGCTGTCATTTGTGGATCTTTGACAGTCGTTACGGGTAGTCAGAAGCCCGAAAGTCTGACAACCAGTCTTACCAAGGGGTATCGTATTACCCAGTAACTGGGTTGTGGAGGTCAGATAGGCAGTCGCTCCATGTAAAATACTGGTATTCAGCTGCATCCGGTTAGACTGGAAGCCGACCCCAACATAGTTGGGAAAAGGCTAGGCAGATGATGATATGAATACCACAGATCAGGCCTAGAGACACGTTCCAAAAAAGTAAAAATAAACCCTTGATAGTGTAAAACTCCAGTTACCAACGTTTCGAAATCACGCCGAGTAGGTAATTATGCCGTTCCGAAATTATGCCATAACCTGTGGAATGAACGAATGAATCCGATGTTATATCCTTTTATCCCCCAATTACAAACAAGCTAGAGGCATATTGCCTATCCTCTCGCACCAGCAGTCAACTTCAACACAAAGAAAGTGGCCGTTTCATTCTACGCAACAATACATCGATTATACAAACGGAATTATGATTTAATCTGAGGTTTTAATAATAGATGTGAAAATTATGGTACTTTTGCGTACCATAATGGAAGTACCATGGTACATGGTACGAAGACCTGAATAATGGTGCGTATACCATAATTATGGTACGTATAACACCACTGAGTAGCGGTCGCTTGCGCGACCGGATGTGCACTGGTGTCTCGGCGCGGCGCTCCGTCGCGGGCGGCGATGTTGCCCGCGCACCGCTGCCGCTGCCGTTGTAATGGTGTGCCCACACGTCGTCGCACGCGAATTATAATATTGGTGCACACGATGGCGTGCACACTGCCTAATCTATATGTTTCTTCAATATATATTTTCTTGCTGTTGTTCTCAGTGCATATCAATTGTTTTGTTGTTTTTAGTATTATCGAGTCTTTTCTATGGTTAAGTTTTCTATTTTCATGTTTATTGTTTCTATGTCTTCTCGTTTTTGTTCGTTTTCCTTAGAAAGTGCATCTGTTTTTCTTTCAATATCTTCTCTAAGTTTGGTAAGCGCCTTGTTAAATTCCATTTAAATTGTATTTTGTAGCTCCGCTATTATGAACTTGTTTTCTTCCCGTAAGCGAAGGATTATAATTTCATTTAGATTGATTAATGTTAGTTCCCCTTGACTAATTGTGTTCAATGGTGTTTCTTTATCTTCTGAGTACTGCGTATTAGAGAATTACATAGAATTTTGTGATAGTTTAGATATGACTATTGAATCTTGTTTAGAGTAAGTGTGCATGTAAGTTACCAAAGCAAAACATGTATATTAATAGCTATCATGTACTTTAATAGAAGAGAGGAAGACATTTTTATTAACTAATTAAAACAATAATGCATTGTATAAATAACAAATACTAAAAAACTAACGTCATAATAGGAGGAGATTTTAACAGAAACATTTTAGAAAATAGCGTAAAACAAATTAATTGATCATATGATGTTAGAGCAAAAATTCATACAAACATATAAAGGAACCTACGCATATCTCACAAACCACGTCAACATGTTTAGATTGGATATTCCCAAAGTTTAACGACAATAATATTATGCATACAATCGTAGAAAAACTAGGATTGATGATAGATGATATTGCAAGGTTAAATATATGTTTTATACCTGGTATTAAGAAGAGGCGGGCCGATTTTAGTAGGGTTGCAGATATGCCATCCCAACCAACCGCACAATTGTTTTTTAGGCCTACTATAACAGTTTCTAGTTCCTGTTCAGACACCTCAAAAATACCCATAGAGTAACACGGGATATTCACGTTTTGTGACGTGGGAGACGCGGAATTTGGATTTGGTCTGCTAGTATTTTCCCTATGCTTGTAAGAAATATTGACTATATCGACTGAGTCTTTAGTGTTTTCACTCAAACTCAGCAAGTCGTTTAGTAAGGTCTTATGTTGCTTCGTATCTGTAATAATTTTGATGGCATGCCAAGTTGCCTTAGAGTTACCCTTGGCCTCCTGAAGTAAGCTTCGATCATAAATGATTCTTCATTTTTTTCAATAAGTTGTTGGGAAAATTACGTTTGTAGGTAGCCTACTAAGTATCATATTATCGGGATCTTTTGAGCTTTAAGGTGCATTTTGTCTTTGTTTTTTATACATTTCAGAAGTCCAGGGACAACCCAGGATTTTATGATCCTTTTTTTGTGCGTAATTAGAACCTTTTTAGTATGTAAGTAATTCAATTGTGGATGAAATGTTATGGATTAGAGACTAGGCGATTTCATTAGCATCCTTAATATTAAACAAATAAGACAGGTCTGTTTTCCTCAAGTCATCTAACATAGCTTGTTGATCAGTACGCCTAATGTAATAGTTTGGTTTGGGTGACGTATTTGTCGTGCCGACACTCAGTACAGTTGGGTTATGATCCGTGATCAATGTATCCAACACTAGTGTGGTTGCACTTTTTTGCGTCTTTAACATGACATGATCAAGACACGCCTGTCCCCTTGTAACAGCAGGGGAGACGTGAGCAGGTAAAGAAATAACATTAAGTATTCCTCCGATTGGTTATTTAAGTGCTCTGAGATGATGTGTATGTTTAAATCCCCAGTGACAACTAATGTTTTATATCCATAGACATTTGTATGATGCTGCCATAATGACTGTCCAGATCCAGGACAAGAAAACCAGCCATCCGACTGCTCAGAGGGCTAAGACAAGATGATGTGATATCCCCGAAATTGTTCACCAACGAGTTGTAGACGTTGTTGATACGCTGGACTGTACTAGACAGTATCAACGTGAACAGCGAGTGCATCTCTCTACATTCGCTTGGCCGATGACATCGTCACAGGTCTCACTAACTATTTCTGGTGGTCTAACTATTTCCGCCTCTTTGCAATCAGGCAAAGAGGCGGTAATAGTTAGACCAGATGCTGCACAGCCTAACTGGAGCTCCTCGACGGGTTGGCCTCAGCATGAATTTGGACAAGACGAAAGTCTTGGTCGCTTCTCGAAATTGTGAAGGAGTCAATTTTGAAAGCAATTTAAGTTACTAACAACTAACAAGTTCAAAATGGCGGAAAATATTAATAATCATTAATATGACTTAAATTGCATATCCTGCCTGACAATGCATAATTACTAAACTTGCTTCGATGCGACAGCCCCGACTCGCTGCATACTGAAACTTAGATACTACTGAGACTTAGATTTCATGTAGAAGTCTGTATGTGTGAGTGCGTTCATTTAACCATTTGCTCCTAGTTGAAATACAGTGTTATTTGAACTAACGAAATCACTAAGAAAAGTAACAAGGTCTGTTATTTTCTGTTTACTGACAGCGTCACAAATAAAACATTACTCCCTGGTAAACAAGGTGTAATTATCTCTGGTACAAGACTTAACTTCTGCTTATTTGTATCGATATGTTTTGTCTGACGACGCCTTGAATAGAAAAATACATCCCATCACTAAAAATATTTTACGTAGGACTGAAAATAATATTGATAAACTGTTCCACCGAACCGCACGTTACAAAATTTTGTTCATCCAAGTGCGGTTGAAATCAGTTTTCTGAGTGGAATACCTACCGGAAAAAAAGAACACAAAACCGATATATTTTTAAATAAATTAAAACAATTCTTAATTGATAAAAGTTATTACACAATAGACAAATATCTAACAGATAAATTCAATAACAAATAGATACAACTGTTAATTATGTCAGTCCGGCGGGCAAGTGGCAAGAAAAAACCGAAATTATTGCAACAGATTTAATGAATGAAATTAATACAAGTAATTATTGCTAAAATGGTGACAATTGTTCGATGCAGAAAACAAAAGTGAGGTAAATTTTAATAAAATATATGCCATCGTTCGGTCGGAGTTGTGCGTCACGTTGCGCCGATTCAGCACTTCCACGCTTGTCCCCAGGCTGATGCGATATTTATAAAGGTCGAGGTTATTTCCGATACTTTGCGTATTTCGAAGATGATTGGTACCTACTTAACATGTTTACCAGATACTTAAGTAAAAAAAAAACAGTGGCACTCCGGGAGTGCCGACAGAAGTGAAAAAAAAACACAAACTGAAGCAACATCACACCGAGTTCATCCCGAGGACAGCCGAACACATCTGAAACGGGTATTTTTTTAACCGTCTTATAAACAAAACACGCGCAGTGTTGCTTACCGTAATAGTGGCGCGAGTTCAATGGTTCTTTTCCATCTCAAAAAATGCCCAACACGCCTTAAGAAGTTTTCACTTCAATAATAATAATAAATGAGTGTAGCAAACCTTCTTCTAACCCCCTAACGCCACCGATCATATAAGAGAAACACTACAATATGCCGCTACTCGACGCTAGATGGCGCTGTCGCGTTACGTCACTTTTCTGAATCGCGATGTTAAGAGTCTCCGAGAATTAATGACCTCCGCTAGTATATTTGATTTTTTTGAAGACTGAACTAGTGGTGCATTCGTGAACTACGTTTTACTTGGAATAGTTGCACGGGAATCCGCTATTAATTTAGCCTATACCTTTGACACAATATTGTCATCTTTTCTTTTTGGTTTAGAGGGCACCTTATCCTCTTTTTTATATATTTTAATTTGGATGATTGAATTGTGGTTAGGTATTTCTATTTAAATAATTTTATTAGCTTGGATAATTTGAATACCGTAAAAATGTTGCTTATAATTAAATATTTGTATGCCATTGTCTATGGCAAGCATGACGACCTGTTGATAATACTTTTAACAACTTGCATGCTGATTTTTTCGTATGTATACTCATGTTTAAACAAATAAAAACTATCTTATCTTATCTTAATAAATAATATATGAAAACGTTCTGGGAAAAGGTTGCGTGGATGGGTTATTCGCACTTCGTCCCATTCGCACTTCGTACCGCGTTCGCAGTTGATCCCATTCGCACTTGGTCCCATTCGTACTTGGTCCCATTCGTAATATTCTGTACGTTGTGAAAATAAATCCTTCGTCACCACAACAGACTTCTTTGTGCCGGAAACGGTGTCACATCCTCTACATGAGTAATATATAAATATTTTAAACAATTATTTAATTAGATAACTACATTAAATACAGTAAGGGCTGTTTTTTCAATGATCAGATAACTTTATTCGAGATATAATTTTAAAATTTTGATCGTTATTTCTTACAAACTGTCTAATGTAAATTTTATTCCTCGAATAAAAGTTATCTAGCGCTGGAAAAATCAGCCCTAAGTGCAATACAAAATATTTAAGTGAATAAGAAAATAAACGATATTAATATATTATAATTTAATACAAAAAAAAATAATACATATTACATAGTTTGACTAAGGCTCGATTTTTCCAACGCCTGATAATTTTATCGGGGGAATAATTTTGAACTTTTGACAGTTCTTACATACAAAAACTGTCAAACGTCAATTTTATTCTACGAATAAAAATTATCGGTCGATTGAAAAATCAGCCCTTACACACACAAATTATATTCAGAGAATAAATAAATGAGTAATATTTTAATTGGAAAGCACAATACTCTCCTTGCTTGGTGAGACTTTTCCATTGGTATGTGTCGTAACGCTAATGGGTATCAGGGCAGATTTGCACAATCTCCTTTGCTGTTTGCGGTAGTGCGCAATGTAACACACGCAAAACATTGTGCTTATGTATTCTACGGTATATGGGTCGTGGGATATTTAAAATTGTGTTATAACATTAAAAACTTGTTTTCGTAAATAAAACTTTAGTAAATGTTGTCAGTCACACTTGGAATGAACGCATAAAATATATCGTTGCATGATTTAAACACATGCCTCTGCTAAAGAACACACCATTCGAGACAACGTATTCGAAACAAGGCTGTTTAAAAAAAAAACAGTTTGACTCACGTTTTCGATCCCCAAAGATCTCGTGTGAATGTCCAATGATTGGAAGTGCCCCAGGAACCTCAGGGGCTGAGTTGGGATTCCCTTTTATGTTTTAAATAAATATATTGACTTGGCAATCGCACTAAACAATCTAATTTAATTTAATATGTGAGAATTTTATTTGTGAGATACATTGTGTTTTCATGCGATGGCCAAGTCAATCTATTTATGTATTTAAAACATTAAAAGATTTTTAATATTGATATGGTCACTTTAACGGGTCTACCTTTTATAGCAGAACTTTTTACGTCATAATATTGTTTTGCATAACAACGGATAGCATAAACTTAATTTCGCAGAAAATCATTTCGCATACACTCAGTTGTCATACATTCAAAACGCATAATTTTGTTAGTCAGAATCATCTTTAGGCATAATGTTTATATCCATAATAATTAAAAAGCAGAACCATCATATCGCAGAAAATTCACAGTCAGAATCGTCTTTCGGCATACATTTTATATCGATAGTCATTAAAAACCTACCCTAACCTAAATGCTAATTACAAAAATATTGTCGGCTTGGATGCATGTAGCATGCAAACAGGCATACAACATGCAAGCAGGCATGCAACATGCAGCATGCATGCAGCATGCAAGCAGGCATGCAACATGCAGCATGCATGCAGCATGCAAGCAGGCATGCAACATGCAGCAGGCATGCAGCATGCAAGCAGGCATGCAACATGCAGCAAGCATTGTTTCTGTCACGGCTCCGGCGCTGCGGGGTTTGGGCGGCGCCACGCGAGCTTATCGTCACAGATGGTTTTAACGCTCACCACCGCAGCTTCGGCTTGCTGGCCGGCTTCGCCGGCCAGCCTCAGCCGCGGTGGCGGGCCTTCAAACCACCTGCTCCTCAGCTCGCGGGCCGCCCTACCCCTCCGCGCCTACGCGGGTTTAAATTACACTCTAGGGGTAGGGCAGACAAGACTGCGTAAAGTCGGTTTCGCAGCGATTCGTTTCTGTCACAAAATTTTGCAGCACAACGTATTGACTTTTTATGACACGTATATATTATAAGTTTTTGATGTTTTGAACACTAATTTTTACAAGAAGATACATCTATTTTAATTTTTGATGTTCAAATATGCACCCATACCAAATAATCGTATCTCTAAATAAATGTTATGCTAAACAAAATTATGCATAATATTAATTATGGCAAAGGTAATTATGCGAAACAAAATTCTGCCAAGATAAAAGTATGCCATTGTAAATTCGGACACGTAAATATTCTGCCAAACAAAAGTTATGCTAAATAATTTTTATGCCTTAAAAATATTCGATTAAATAAGATTATGCCATGTGAGTTATGCCAAATAAAAATCGGTGTATCAAGATTCTGCCAAATAGAAGGAACCCCACTTTAACATGTTGTTAGGTAAGCTAATTACGTAATAACTTAAGACAGAAGGTCCTTTAAGTAGGGACTAAATAAATTAACCGACTTGGTATTACCTACATGGATGTCACAACTTTTTACTTTAGGAGAACTGAGTTGCGAGACTTGTTTTTTTTTACAAGTTATGTTTTTGATGGCATTTAAATTTTTTGCAGCAACCTAGACTCTGTCTCCCAAAAAAAAGCTCAAAGTCAAATAGTGTAGGATCTCAACTGTGACTAATGAAACAATTACTTTTTCTATTATTATAAATCAAATTTTGATTTTCCCACAGTTGAGACGTAAATAAATTAAAAAATATTAAGTTTTATTTGTAGGTACTCATAAAAGATCGTGGCCATCGTGGGTAAGGAAACGTAATCGCATGTAAGTGACGCTAACGTTTGACTGACAGGACAGTTGTCATAGTTTTTTTTTAATTCTGGTTTTTATTAGAGGCTTTTATCCACCGTGGCATGTCAGCCTCATCATAACTTAAACTATTCTAAACTACCTCTACAAGTATATTAGGTATACATTGTTAATTTCTAAACAAAACCGCAAGTAGGTTTGCTATCTCAGGTGAAGGCTGCGCTAAAACTTTAACATAAGGACCGATGTCATATTCGTTTACTTTTATTTTACTCAACAATGTCTCTCTTTCCTTCTTTGTCTTAGTACACTCCATAAGTAGATGGTGAACATCTTCAACCGTTCCGCATGTTTCACAATTGGGAGAACTCACTTTATTCATCAAATAACCAAACTTGCGGGATGGGTAGTGACCAGAGCGTAATCTGTGAAGCAGAACAATATGATACCTACTCATTTCCCTGATAGCAAACCACGGTATCCGAGGAGGCTGATATTGTATAGTTTTATACCAGATACCCTTTTCCCTACTTCGTTCATCAAAGTACTCCTTAAATCTATCATAACAAATTGTTTTGCAATAACATAATTGTTCTAAATAATTAGGTAGGATACAAAATTCTTGACCTTGACTGACCGCTAATTTTGCAAGATTGCAATGGGTTCCATCTCATGTAGTTGTCATGTGTACTCATCGTAATTCATTGAGAAAGTGGCATCAATTATTCGCAGAGTGAGGGGAAGCAGCAATAGCATTCTGAAGGTATTGTCAGAAAGGCTAGAAGGGCCTACAATGGACAGGTTTATCAAGCTACATGTCAGGCATGGGGCTTGATAAATCTTTCTATAATTTGCCACATACATGGCTCATGAAGGTGCTGGAGTTGTACAAGATAGATGCAACTCTACGCACCTTCCTTGAGTCGTGTATGAGGCAATGGAAGACAGTCCTTCGTTATCCAGGATGTCGACAGATCCAGGGAAATGATGAGCCTGTATGGATTAAACGGGGAATATTTCAGGGCGACAGTTTGAGTCCACTTTGGTTCTGCTTAGCCCTGAATCCTCTAAGTACACTACTGGAGGATTCAGGTCTAGGCTATCGGTTGAGGAGAGATGGTCAGGTCATATCTCACCTCCTTTACATGGATGATTTGAAACTCTTTGCCCCCAACAAATTGCGTCTGATGGAGCTACTGAAGGTAACAGAAACTTTCAGTAGCGCCATCAGGATGGAATTTGGTGTCGACAAATGTGCAGTCATGCATGTAAAGCGAGGGGAGATTATGGAATCCGAGGGAATTCAACTCTCGGATTCCATAAGCCTCAGATCCCTCTCCTCATCCGAAAGCTATAAGTATTTGGGTATGTCGGAAGCGTTAGGCATCAACGATGCTGACATGAAGCAATCGTTGAAGGAGCGCTTCTTTTGTCGCCTGAAGAAGGTATTAATTAGTCTTCTTTCGGGCGGAAATAAGGTGCGCGCCTTCAACGGTTGGGTCATGCCGGTTTTGATGTACTCTTTCGGCATACTTAAATGGACTCAGACTGAACTCGACGCCCTGGATAGAAGAGTCCGTACACTACTGACTGCAAACCGGATGCATCACCCACGATCATCGGTGATGAGACTGTATATCCCGCGGAAGAGCGGGGGTCGAGGCTTTTTAAATGCGAAGACCCTCCACAACCGCGAGGTGTGCAGTCTCAGGGAATATTTTTTAAAAGCCGAAGTGGGTATGCACCGTGATGTGGTCGCAGTGGACAAGGGGCTCACCCCGCTCTCCATGGCTAAAGAGAACTGGCGCAAACCTGTAGTACTTTCTACTGATGACCGCAAGAAGGTATGGCAAAGCAAGGAGCTTCACGGGCGCTTCTATCGGGCTCTTCATGAGCCCGGTGTAGACTTCTTAGCGTCCATATCCTGGCTACGTTTTGGTGACCTTTTCGGGGAAACTGAAGGTTTTGTCTGTGCAATTATGGACGAAGTTATCTTAACGAATAACTACCGGAGACATATTATGAGGGACGGGACGGTTGACGTGTGTCGGGCATGCCACCGTCCGGGTGAGTCTATCAGACATATTATCTCTGGTTGTTCTCGTCTAGCTAACGGCGAGTACTTGCACAGACATAACCAAGTAGCTAGGATTATTCACCAGCAACTTGCTTTGAAATATAAACTTGTGGATTCTGAGGTACCGTATTACAAGTATGTGCCCGACCCAGTTCTTGAAAATGACCATGTCACATTGTACTGGGATCGGTCTATCATTACTGACAGGACTATTGTTGCCAATAAGCCTGATATAGTGGTGATAGATCGATTAGCGCGCCGCACAATGATTGTCGATGTTACCATTCCACATGACGGGAACCTCGTGAAAGCTGAGAAAGAGAAGCAAATCAAATATCTCGACTTAGCACACGAGGTTGTTGACATGTGGAATGTGAGCTCGGCTATCATTGTGCCGATTGTCGTATCAGCCAATGGGCTGATGGCCGAAAGCCTCGATCAACATCTATCGAGGCTCTCGTTAGGCGGTTGGATCAAGGGCCTGATTCAGAAGGCAGTACTCCTTGATACGGCTCGCATTGTGAGGAGGTTCCTGTCTCTGGAGCCCTAACCACCGGTAGCTTGGACCCTGCTCCCGACACCGGCGGACAACTATTTTTTTATATTTTTAAATGTTTTTTATACCTATTTTTTATATTTTAAGAAATATTTAAAAATGTAATAAAGTAAGTTAGCTAAATAAATGAACGGAATAATAATAATAAATTTATTCAAAAAAAATGAAGACTAACTTTAAATACAGTTTTTCTTAAATCTATATCGAGTTCATCCATGATTTGAGCCTGAACTAGGTAATCCTGTGTTTCAGGCGATTGGAGGTAACATTAATTGATTAAATAATCACATACTTATATTATTTATCTTACTGGTACATATGGTGTCTAAAATTATATAATACAAACATACGAAAATTAACATACAAATATTTACTTTAGCAAAAGTAATAACTTCTCTGTTTCTTCATAGGACATAGTTTGAAGAGCCTCCATAAGGATTTTCTTGCAGTTACTATGATTTAAGGAGTAAATGTTTTCTTTATCATTAAGCCTATTATAGAGTAGCGGTCCGAGGTACATATAAAATTTTACTGTGAAAGCATCTTTTGTACTTTTTTGAGGGCAAACTATATCTTTCCGTCTCCTTTTTGTAAATTCAGTGCTGTATGGAAGCGCTGCGTGTTGTTTTAGTACAGTGCTCATTATAAATAACTGTCGAACTGTAAGTACTTTACAAGCTTTATACAGGATGTTAGTGGGGAAAAGAAAAGGGTGGCAAGTACCCACCTTGAGAATAGCTCTTTGAGCTCTTTCAATGGGTAATAACAAAGTTTTACTCGCCCCATCCCATGAAGTAATACAGTAAATCAAAATTGACTGACAAAGAGCAAAGTATACTTGCCTAATTATTTTTGGATCTGCAATAAATCGTATCTTTTTGAATACGAATCCGTTTACGAATTCTATTATTTAGAGCTTCCACATGTGGTTTGAAGGAAATGGTTTCATCTATTATAATACCCAGGTATTTTATTTTATCTGTCTTTTTAATATTTGGACACTTACACTGGCTATCTGCAGGGACTGGGCAACAATGAGCATGCAACCCTGAGGGGATCTTCGATATTTGCTTGCACATCGAAAACTTAATGTAATTAGTCTTATCTGCGTTTAGGGTTAGGGAGTTAATTTGAAGCCATTTATTTACAATGTTGAATCCGTGTTGCGCAGGATTGTAGACTTCATTTTCTGAGTCAGCCGAAAAAAGAGTCAAGCAGTGTCGTCAGCGTAAGTTATAATAGTGCCATGCTTTAGATTGCAAAGGTCATTTATGTAGATCAAAAACAGAGTGGGCCCTAAAATACTTCCTTGAGGAACACCAAAAAATGTGTTTTTTTGAACAACGCTGAGAACATTGAACATTTACGCAATGGACCTACACAACTAGTAAAATCACTACGAAATGGAAATAATATGACCGAGTGTACTTTTCTTACAAGACCAGCAGCAGGTCAGTTGGTTTTTATGCCCATCATTCCCAGCGGGATCCTGAGAATGATCGCCCTGGGAATAATAGAAATATAACTTTCCGATTTAAGCGATTAGAGTTTTCAATAAAAAAATATTTCGCCATCACCATAAAAAAAGAAGCCAAACAAATATAATAGACTTGACTTAATGGAAGATTGCTTAATCATAAACAATTATGTGTTTATATCTGATATGTTGACCCAGGGTCAATATATCAGACATAAACTCGTAATTGTTCACATAATACGACGCTGTTTTAAATCAAAACATTATGTAACAGAGGTTTATTAGATTTAGATAGCCCAATTCATGAGGAAGTTTAGGTATAGCGTATTCAACATTATCAACATTGCGCTATGACTACTTAAGAGCTGAGCAAAAACAAAAAAAAATGTCTCAAAGATCGCTAAGCAAAAACGAAGTAACGCGGCACAGGCTATAGGATATATTTTATGTTGACTAACACAGGAAACAGCTAACAGCTAATCGGATCACTAGACCCGAGTTAAATTTTTACACGACGACTTTGATTTTCGTTCCAGAAACTGGGTGTAAAGCTACGGTTTCCTAGAAAAAAACCGGTCAAGTGGGAGTCGGACTCGCGCACCGAGGGTTCCGTACTTGAGGTTTGAGTAACTTTGTATGGACAAGCGTCATTTTATTTTTCAGCGGTCACCTATAATTTTCATGTTACTTTGTTATGCTGTGTTAAGTACACATATTATGTGTTCAACTATTTTTGTCCTAAGTGATATCGAAGCAGAGATATTTGCATTTGAAGATTTTAAAAATGTCGTCTATATAAATACTTCCATTAGGTACTGTCCAGCGCGGCAGCGTAAAGAAATCTTAGTTATGTTTTTAGAAGTTTGATATTAGAGATTGGCTTTACTGTTTTACGACCGTCTGTCAATGTGACGTTAGTATTGAGTCTTGGGAAATAATAAAAACACATTATTATATTTTATTGCATTTTATTACATGAATCCATAAAGTCATTTAATCATTTGTTAAAATAGGTACAATAAATAGTTGTTATAATAAAAAATTACAAGCACGCTGTTATACCAAAAGGCGTACAAATATGATAATATTCATAAATTCATAATGGATGTCATTGATATTAAAATTGATAACATCATTACATTAATCAATCGCGTATATTATTAATTGATTTAAAAAATTATAAAAAATAAGAAAATATAAATGTCAAAAGAAAAAAATATAAAAACATAAGGTTACTACGACAATATTCAAGTATTGTGTAAACATAAAGAGAGAAATAAAAAAGTAATATATCATCATCATCATTTCAGCCGAAAGACGTCCACTGCTGGACATAGGCCTCCCCCAATTTTGGGGGGGGGGGTTTGCCATAATCGCCACGCTTGGCAGGCGAGTTGGCGATCGCAGTATGGTAAGATGGTGTAATGCATAGAGAACGCTGCTGCCCATTCTCCGGTCTCCCTTAGTCGCCTTTTACGACACCCACGGGAAGTATGGGGTGGTGCTATTCTTTAAGAGTCCCTATCAATTTCGCGGACTAAAAACAGAAAAATCTCCTTTTTTTAGCGCAAATTTCTCAATATCCTTAAGTTATCTAGTTTTTTTTTTTAAATACACAAGTATTTATCACCTATCTATCTAGTAAGTATACGAATTTTAAGTTTTGATAACTACTTAATATAAATTCGTTTATAAGGCATTAAGGTAAACGCAGGTATTAACGACCCCCCTAAGGCAATTATAAAATCAACCATATTTTTTTAGTATACTGGTTCCTCTAAAGATTAATAGTTTCATTTTATATGCTAGTGTTATGTATAAAAAATGTATTTACTGAATCAAATACATTTAAATAAAGGATTATCTTGTAAAAAATAATTTACAAAGTGACTTAGTCGATTGTTGCAATTACCGATCCATAAAAACGGCTGTGAAGCTATTAACGATTTTTATGCAGGTATTCCCGATCGTGTATGAGAGGAGGCCTTTTTCCAGCAATGGAATGAATATAAGCTAGTGATGATGATGATTACCGATCTTAATAAAATAAAACAAAATAAAAATGCGAATATTTATTCGTATTTTTTTATTATCGTTATTTTAATAAAAACAAATTAGTAGGTACTTCTTAGTAATACCTATGAACTAAATAATTAGGTATAAACTTTTAAATTAATCAACATAATACTATTAATACACATATACAGGGTTATTGGTAAAACATTAATAACCTCTTAAGAGGTCATTGTACTCATCATTATGAACAACTTTTACTTGAGACCAAACTCGAAATCGCGAAAAAATAATCAGCTGTTCCACACATTTATGTTTCGCATAACTCGTAAAAATGTAGGGAACAGCTCATTTTTTTTCGCGATTTCAGGTTTTGTCTCATAGTAAATGTTGTTCGTAATGATGAGTACAATGACCCCTTAAGAGATTTCGTGTATGAATAGATAGACCTTATATACGATCGGTAATAGCTTCTTATAGTTGCTATTGCCGACCCTCATGAGTCGGTAATGAAGAATGTAAGTATAAACATAAATTGTATTACCGACTCATAAAAAAATGGTTATTTTAATTCAATTGACCTTCGGACTGTTAAATAGATTATAATTGATCAATGTCACAAAAAATATGAACAAATGCACACTGTTTTAAACACAAAAACAATGATTTATTACAGTAACTATTCAATATCGATCCTCGAAAAATATCATAACTTTGGTTAAATTGACAACGCTAAAATGTAAAAACTAGACAAAAAAGTTTAGTCGCTAATAGATTTTTATAAAGTCTGATAGCTTAGATTTAAACTGGTCTATAAACATACTTGTGTTAGTGTGATATAATAACATAAAACAAAAATAAAACAAAAAGTTACGTTGCTGCCATTGCCGACTTATGGGTCGTTGATAGCTGCCACGACTAAAACTGATGAAGCTAACACCACCCCATTTTAATTTAAAGTTTTATCGTTTCAAATTACTTTTTATTAATAAAATGTCGTAAGAAATCAAGAGCTGACACTTAAATGAATACATTTAGTAATATAAGATAAAGTATAGACTTCATTTGTTTGTATAAATGTCTTAAATAGAAAAGTCACGTACTTACTTGAAGGAACAAGGGAACAGTAGCTCTACCATGAGTTTGCACAGCCAACACTCGCTAGCGTCTACGTAAATAATATGTATGAAATATTGTACAGCTCCCCTAGCGGTCACCGAAAGAATTAAAATTCGTACCATGAGCACTATAGATTTCGATAGGTAAGAAACCTAACGTAATCTATTCGATAGTCACTAACGTTTTTCAGCTGTCGCCATACAAAACGGCACCATGAGTCACAAATTTGACAGACGCTATCGAAAAATACGCTTACGATAGTAGTTACGTCACTCACTAGCATTTTGACGCGTGAAACATATGTTTACATTGAAATTATATACGTTTTTGAGTATTTTGAGTCAAAATAATGTCTGGAAGAGCTTATTTAGCATGGAATATGTTGGCGGCCGCTGAATTTGAAGACCAACGACGTAAAGAACGTGAATTTCAAGCCAAAATTACAAGAAAATGAAATTCTAGCTTACCAATGGGCGGGACATTTCGCAGCTACCTAGGAGGCTTTCTGTGATGAATATTAACTTAAATTTAAATAAAAGACATTTTACTTATACGACCTTTTCATTTATTTTATTGTTATATGGGAAACATACAGCATATTTAACAAAATAAGGAACACAGAAATTGACATAAAAACACGTACTTGTTACCTACTAACTACACATTTTTTTCTTTAAACATTGGACACTAGGATTTACCCTGTATCGTGGGTGCATTTACAAACACAAATATCACATGCACAAACATCCAGACCCGGAACAATTAGGTATATTTCTTTGGAAGATTGGATCACACCACTTTTTGCTCCATGCGACAAATGAACCGGCGATTCTTAGCGCAGAAGCGACAGGCAGTTTCTAAAAATTGTGCCATACTGGTCCTCATTGTATTATTGTCATTATGTAAACTTATTTAACTGAATTTTATTAAAAAACGCCGTGAACACAATGTCAACAAATACAAAATTACAAATTGAAAACGACACTCGATGACACAACAGTGACATATAAGGAACAAAAATTCAACAACCACTAAATACCTTAAGAAGTTCACTAACCGCCAACCATTCTATTTAGTCGGATTATTGCCTATCATAACATTTTAAGCATAGGCGATAGCACTACATTTTGAGCATAATATATGCCGTTCTCTCTCCTTATTACTGAGAAAGAAAGAAACAAAACTTAAGGAAGTGACGTTACATACGATACGACACGATCTATCGAGTTTACCTTAGCGCCTGCGTAAAACTCCGTAAAACTCATGGTGCAAGCATTATCGAAATCTATTCGATCCACGTTAATACGCTAGCGAGTTTGACGCTAGCGAGTAAGTTTTCGATAACAACTCATGGTAGAGGTACAGTACGACAAATCCTGCGTCCACGCTGCCCCGCAGTAACTGACATATTTTATCAGTTTTTTGCATAGCTACTTACACTAACGTAAAAGTATACGATGCTCAAGGAATAAACGCGTCTGTATCTTTGCCTACTATAGCTAGAATAGTTCTGGAAACGTAAAGATTTCGAATTACTTTTATAGGTCGGTAATAACTACAGATTTTCGATGGGTCGTTGATAGCTGCGTTTACCTTATTTAGATATTTTACTACAATTAAATTAGTAGTCAAAATAAAAATATAAAAATTGAGTTTGGTAGATAAACACCTCAAATTTTAAAATATTTAACACTTATTATTTTCAATAAATTCTTACGCGTAGACGACGGTTTTGCGCATGACTTTATTGGGTTTTTTCAGCGTAGTCAACATTTTTTTACAAGTAGGTACTAATTCATTAAACTTAAAAAAAAAATCGTAGACTTACTAATATACTATAATTATGCCTAGTATTTAGGATTTTTTTTCAGATCGTTATTTGCTACCTGTTAGCTAAGAAAGCAATCGAAAAACTTGGTGTTTCGTGATTACGTAAAAACGTGTTTTTTTTGGAATTTATATTAAGTAGTTATCAAAACTTAAATTCGTACACTTACTAGATAGATAGGTGATAAATACTTGTGTATTTAAAAAAAACTAGATAACTTAAGGATATAGAGAAATTTGCGCTGAAAAAACTGATTTTTCTGTTTTTAGTCCGCGAAATTGATAGGGACTCTCCAGACAGACAGTAATTATTAAAAAATACCCATTTGACTTTGAAAATATAGGTAATAAAAATGGTATGGGATGGGTCCCGCCTGCTTCCAACTTTTATTTAATTTAAAATGGGCTTGTTTTTAGGTTTTCAGTTTTTTACCGCAGTCGGTCATTTTTATTTTTTTTTTCAATTTTGATATACCCAGTCTCACAACTAAGACAAATGTAACGGCACCTCTCAAGCTGAAATCGATCAAGCCGTTTAGGCTACAGAGGGTGCCAAAGAAATATACATACATACATACACTCGAAAAACATTCTACCGCAGTCGGGTAAAAAGGGGTGCGTCCCATATCATATACAGTTATTTGGGATATTTTCATTGAAATGAAAATATACTAAATAACTGAACGTTTGTGAACGTTATTGAAATAACGTTCACAAGATATAATAAACGTGATAGATAGATAGATAGATAGATAAAACGTTTATTCAGTGCAACAAAAGACACAATACAGGTATTAAAAAAAAACGTTAAAAACAGGTGAAAGAAAAAATAAAATCAAAGATTAAAAAGATAAATTGATCCATAGACACCTCGCTCATGTTGTACATCTATAACGGTCGATCACTACTGGGCGGTGTGTGTCTCATGGTTGCACCAAATGGGAGTCCAGCTCAGCATATGCCAGGTACAATACCTGACGCTGGTATTCTGCTGCATCCCGTTAGTGACATACGGATGTCGAGAAGACACATCTGAGTTTCAACAAAATGGTACCTACATAGTGCGGTACGTATATTATAAAAGTGGTAAGTACCCACAGTTGACTTGCTTTTAAAACCGACAGAAAGAAAGATTTTGAAATTTTAAACTATATATATATTTGAGTAGTGTCTACTGGATTACTTGATTATCATAGTGTAGGTAATAACATGTTATGTAATGAATGACTAGTTTATGTTTTTAAGCATGTATGTGTACGAGTTTACATGTTGGTGTATAATAATAAATAGTTATGTTATGGATTTATAATAATGACTACAGTGAGTATAGCATAATTTGCTTATATATTTTCTATTGTATACCTATGTTATATGCGTTTCGTTTTACACAGTTGTCTCAATCTTTGTCTACAGGATAACGTGTAGACAAACATGTCGTGTGGATCAGAGCCCCAGCCACCCGCTATATTATGGACGTGTTTGTGACGGTCAAGCCCAGTTTTTTCTGAGAGTCAATCAGATACTGCCGCAGTCGACTCCTAAAGGTACCAAGTGTTTTTAGATTCCTTATCGGCGGGGGAATGTTGTTCCAGCATTTGGATGCGGCATACCTGAAACTGCCTCTGAAGGCGGCCGTCTTGTGCACTTCTGTAGAGAGTTGCTGGGAGCACTGTCTGATCGCGCATTCTCTCCTACTAGCGATCCAGCTCAGTTTTTTGTACAGATAAGCTGGCTCTTTATGTTTAATAACCCCAAACATTAGACACGCTAAGTGTAACTTGCGACGTGATTTCATTCTAAGAATGGAGTGTTTATTTAAAAAAGGTGTTATATGGCTTCTAGGCGGAACTGAGAAGCAAAATCGTGCGCAGGCGTTTTGTACTCTCTGAATCAGTCGCTCAGTTCTTGCCAGCAGTCTAGGTCCGAAAACGGTATCTGCGTAGTTTAAATTAGAGAGTACTAGAGACTCAACCAATCGAACACGAAGCTCCTCCGACAGATACGGCCTTATTTTGTACAGGACTTTGAGCCTATAAAAGCAGCTGCGCACTGACTCTGCGACGTGGCCCTCGTACCTCAACTCAGCGTCCATGTACAGACCCAGATTTCGTGCCTCATTGACTCGACTGACCAACTCACCCAATAGAGTAACATTGAGCACTGAAGGTACAGCTTTTATTTGATGCTTGGTTCCAATTAGCATATATTTGGTTTTGGTAGGATTAAGTACCAAACCGTTACTTTCTGCCCAGCATGCTATCCTATCAAGGTCCTCGTTCAGATCTTTCAAGGCTTTTTCATATTCGTCAGGCTTGAACGAGATATAAACTTGTATATCATCGGCATAAATATGATAACTACAACGCTGTACAGATTTTATTATGTCCGCGCAATATAAGATAAAGATTATGGGCCCCAGTATAGAGCCTTGCGGGACACCCCTATTTATAGAAACTGGTGACGAGACAAGGGTTGTGCCATCGCTCAAACGTATTTCGACACGTTGTTCGCGGTTGTTGAGGTAGCTGTGAAACCAGTCTATTGTTTTGTCGTCACATCCATAGTAGTGCAGCTTAGCTAGGAACAGATCAACGTTTATGCAGTCAAAAGCCCTCGAAAAATCAAGCAGGACTAGAAGCGTGCATAGGCCTTTGTCCTGTGCAGCAAGAATGTTGTCTGTCACATCCAACAGGGCCGTACAAGTGCCACGTTGCTTACGGAACCCTGACTGAAGTTCCGGTAGAATATTATTATTTTCTAGGTAATGAGATACCTGCTGACATACTGCTTTTTCGCATATTTTCGACAGGCAAGGTAGAATACTTATTGGTCTGAGGTCTTTAAATTCAGTAGGGTTACTTGTTTTTGGTATTGGTCGGACAATCGCTACTTTCCAGATGTCGGGAAACGTTGAAGACACAATTGAGTAGTTAACCATGTCTGTGATGGCTTTTAGTGTTTGCGGAAGGGTTAACATAAGCATATTCAAATTAATGTTATCGCAGCCTTCAGCATTGGATTTCAGTTGCCCAAAATATCGTAAAACTTGTTCCTCACTGACTGGTTGTAAAGTGAAAGTTGCATCGCTAAAACGGTTAGACTCAAAAAAAGCTTGCTGTGATAAGTTACAATTTGGGTTGCCAGGTACACTTAGAAAATGGCAATTTAGTTGATTTGCATCTCTCAAGGAACAAGGGAGATCGCAGATCTGCTTAGCTGGCAATATAGTATTTTTTAAGTTTTTCCACAGTTGTTTGGGATCTTTAATTTTGTTATTTATGTTATAATTGAAATAAGCAACTTTTTCTCTATATAAGGAGCTGGTAACAAGAGATTTTAGCTCTTTATAATAGTTTTGTTTAGAGTCCGATTTCGCTTTACGGTACGTGGCCAGGGCATCATTCCTCAAGCTCATCATAACTTTTATTGTGTCAGTTATCCACGGATAAGACGGTTCTTTAATTATACTTTTCCTAACTGGAGCATGTGCATCAAAAATAGCTAGGACGTTTTTGTTAAATCTCTCAACCATTTCATTTACGTTATGCAATTCACAGATCTTATCCCAAGCTATGTGCGTTAAATCACTCTTAAGCATTCCTTTATCAATTTGATTAATAGGTCTGTACGTAACTGTATGAGGCTTATACTTGCTACGCCTGATGCTGAACTCGCAGGCAATAAGTGAATGGCCATTTAGTGAGCCAAAAGCCTCAACGGAAACTCCTCTGTAATTGAGGTTGGTGCACACTAGGTCGATTAGTGTTTCACTGTGTTCTGTGAAATGAGTGGGGGAGCCAACCAATTGCCTAAGGCTCAAACTATTTAAAAAATCATGCACTTTCTTTGTTTGACCATTAGTAACCAGTAAGTTGACATTAAAATCGCCTAATAGTACATAGTAATCACATTTGACTAGGGAAGTAATAGCCTCAGTGACAGCATCGAGGAAGAGGTCCAAGTCTAACCGTGGGGGGCGGTACGCCGTGCCTACGGCGATTTTATTTCCATTTATTGTGAGGGTGATCCACATTTGCTCAACTGCTTCGAATTTGGGGCCAACTGGGGTAGACAGACTACGAACGGTCAGTCCTCTTCTAAGGTAAAACCCCACCCCGCCCCCTCGGCCCCCGTGCACCGCCAGCGGTCGTGGCGTATGTCGCAGACGGTAGCCTGGCACATTAGGCGCACGCCCCTCCTCGCCAGGTCGTAGCCATGTCTCATTGACTGCCATTACATCGAAAGAATGCCTTTCCACTGCCGCTATAAAGTCATCATGGTTAGTGCCAAGGGAACCCACATTTAAGAAACCAACTTTTAAGTGTTTTTCAAGCGTGTTTATATTTTTTGTTTTTCCTAAATGCACGGCAGCAATCGATTAAGACACTTTTGGTGATCAAAAAAGAATCGCTGCATGTAGTATGTATGTAGGCATGTAATGCGAATAAAAAAAACTCATGAACATATTCAAAATAGATAGTGTGATTAATAAATGTTATAAATAATAAATCTGTATAAGTAATAATTGTAAAATGTAATAGGTATAATTTGATTCTGTAAATAAGTATAATAGGATTATAAAAACTAGTCATTATATCAATAATTATCAATTTCATTTTGTAAATAGGTACAATAATAATATGATTATGAGTACATAGGTATAATAGGTATAATTTGCTTTTGTAAAAAGGTATAATAATAATGTGATTGGAGGTATATAGGTATAATTTGATTTTATAAATAGGTATAATTGGATTATAAAAACTATTCATGTGTTTGTTAAAAAAATCATCTGTTTGTGTTTTATAAATCAAGTAGTCCATGTAATACACAAGTAAATTGCCGTAAATAATTATAAAGAGGAACAATAGGTAAAATAAGAGGTCATTAATATTCGATCTATATGTACACTTACGTTGTGATCCGATTAGATTCCAATCTGTTGCCGCAGGAGACACACACCGCTCCGTAAAAAATACACAAACAGAACAAAAAAAGAAAAAATATAAATATTTAGGACGTACACAACAGGGTAACAAAGAAAACAATTTGACAATTTTAGTATCCAGCTGTGGGAAGCGAACAGATAAAATACATGTTTGATGGGCCAACTTGAGATTAATGCAGTGCAAACCACTAATCAACCAAAAATTCTAGATATGTCTTCAATGCATCTAACTCTTTCTGCTTTTTGGCGATCTTCCCTGCGAACCAAAATTCTTCCGTCTCTTGTCCACACATACTTCCAGTTGTGCTGACTCCCTGCCTGACGAGCGTGATAGAATAGCTGGCGGTTTACACGAGTGAGACGCTCATTGATATATACACGTCGCGACGGCCCACTCACCTCAAGGTCGTCTGTATTTAAGCCACGGCGAACTCGAGCTGCGCGCAATAGTGCATCGCGCGTCGTGCGCCGTGCGAAGCGGACAGATATACTTCGCGGCCGCTGCGCAGCGGGCTCAGCAGAGATGGAGCCGTCCGTGTTCTCGACCCGGTTACGGTGCGTGGAGCCGACCCGCTCAGCATGCACGATGTCCCTCTCATCGACGTCGACACCGAGTTTTAAGGCGACGACCTTGGCAAGGTGCAGGGTGCTCTCATTATTGTTTTCAGGGATCCCGGACACTTCGATATCATTTAATAGGAGTTCCTGATCCCGCTCATTCAATTGGCATCTCAGCTCAGCGATGGTGTTCTCAATATTTCCGCCCCCCTCCGGTATGAGTTTCTGCTCCAATTTAAGTTCGAGAGCGTTCACCCTTGACTCCAGGTTGTCCATTCTTACGTTAGACGCTTTTATGGAGTCATTTAGATCAACCATCTCCGTACGCAGCTGGTCGAACTCCTGATGGATAAGACGGAACTCCGCCCGCATCTCCTCCTTAAACAAGCGTAGCTCATCAGCCATGCTAGGGGAGAAGTGGATAGTGGTATCCAGCGCATTGTTGCTTAGTAGGCTGGTATCCATCAGCTCCTCCGGGCTCTTTTCCTCCGCCTGCACGGAATCTGCCCTACCTCGAACAGGTGTCTCCGCCTTGTTGTCCCTTATTACGTTTTTAACGCACTCAGGGCAGCACCAGGTGGGTGTGATGAAACCCAAATTAGGCAAGTTTACGCAAACTCGGTGGTACAAAGCATTGCAGCGACAGCATTTAGCGGCATCTATCGGTGATATAAATTTAGCGCAACCACCACACTTAGCTACAGGCATGTTTGTTGATCCGTCGTACAGTATTGCTGGAGTTATCGATCTCTTCCGTGGTTCTACACCGTCTCCACAGATGGCGCTATTTCCAATAATGCTTATTATGGTTTTATGCAGTGCTATGGTATAACGACACCATAAGGCGACACAGGGGTAAACAGACTTTTCGTTCACTCTTCGACAACACTTCAACAATAAGTTTTATTTAACGGATTCACTGAATGTTTCTTATTTATTTTTGTTTAGGGTAGATTTTAGTCACTGTATTATAGTTTTAAGTTTAAAATGTAATTGTATTTTATACACTGTATTTCGATGCTGGATAACGTTGTAGGTTATGTATCACTGTATATTAAAACTTTCTGTAATATATAGTTCCCGTTAACTGTGTTATTTTTATTTTTAAACTATAGAACGACCGCAAGAAGCACGGGCTAACTTGACATCCGTGACGTCACTCGTGAGGTATACCAACTGCTGATATAATTTCTGTACATATAACATTTATTGTATACTCTAAAACTTATTTCGTATAACGTTATTGGACATAAAGTTTATTTAATCGAAAATCATTAGGTATATCGTTTAAAATATATAATTCCGACTCAGACAGGTTTCTTAAAAAGTCAATAATTATGTTGTGCTACAAAAGTTCGTGACAGAAACGAATCGCTGCAAAACCGACTCCACGTAGTCTGGTCTGCCCCACCCCTAGAGTGTAATTTAAGCCCGCGTAGGCGCGGAGGGGCGAGGCGGGCCGCGAGCTGAGGAGTAGGTGGGTGTAACCCTCGCCGCCGCGGCTAAGGTTGGCCGCCGAAGTCGGCCAGCAAGCCGAAGCTGCGGTGGTGAGCGTTAAAACCATGTGCGACGATAAGTTCGCGTGGGACCGCTGGAGCCCCGCAGCGCCGGAGCCGTGACAAAAACCATGCCTGCTGCATGTTGCATGCCTGTTGCATGTTGCATGCTTCCTTGCATGCTGCATGCTTGCTGGCATGCTGCATGCTTGCTAACATGCTGCATGCTTGCTTACATGCTGAATGCTTGCTTGCATGCATTGTGCATGGTGTCATTATGGTTAACACCCTGATTCTGTTTCCGAAAACATATTTATGAATGAGCGAATGGCACCCCGAGGTCAGGTTTGGTAAGGTTACTTTAAAGCCTTCACACAGAATTCGCGGGGCTACGTTGACATAGGATGCAAAAGCGAGCGACGGGCATCCCGAGGTTCGGTTTGGTTAGGTTACTTTAAACCCTTTACACAGAAATAGGAGCCCCGCGAAGCGGTGCTACGTCGACATAGGATGCAAGAACGAGCGAAGGGCACCCCGAGGTCCGGTTTGGTTACGTTACTTTAAGCCAGTAACTGGGTTGTGGAGGTCAGATAGGCAGTCGCTCCTTGTAAAATACTGGTATTCAGCTGCATCCGATTAGATTGGAAGCCGACTCCAACATAGTTGGGAAAAGGCTAGGCAGATGAAGATGAAGCAAGATCTACGATCCGCTCTGTTGGTTGGCTCCAATTACCCTACAAGCAAAACTGCTTTTTTAGCAACTGTGGAATGATAACTGCCAAAACATTGGCTGGGACGAAAATGTACCGGATTCCATAGAAAAGGAACGGACACAAATTAACTCCGTTCTGCCAAACATAAAACACATAACTTTACCAAGATTGACAAAAACGAAAACAATAGTGCGATCGAATTGCAAGCCTTCTGTGACGCGAGCGAGAAAGCCTACGCGTGCGTTATCTACAGCCGAAATACGTCACCCACAGGTGCGTACGAAACTACACTACTCGCTGCAAACACTAAGGTGGCAACAATCAAAAAGAAAACTACAGTACCGAGGTTGGAATTATGCGCCGCAGTTTTGTAAGCGAATCTCCTACAAAGGATAACTAAGATCCTGGAAGATTACTATCCCAGGACTACCTGCTGGACCGTTTCTAAAGTCGTTCTAGCATG
Source organism: Mesoligia furuncula (assembly GCA_916614155.1). Taxonomy (NCBI): domain Eukaryota; kingdom Metazoa; phylum Arthropoda; class Insecta; order Lepidoptera; family Noctuidae; genus Mesoligia; species Mesoligia furuncula. The sequence continues at coordinate 11,902,217 of OU744813.1, forward strand.
GCTTCAGGGAAGTCCATCTAAATACGAAAAGCATGTAACCAATAGAACCACAAAAATATTAAACATCGTGCCTGCGATAAACTGGGGTTACGTGAAAACGAACGAAAACCCTGCCGACTGTGCCACAAGAGGACTCTCGCCGCAAAAAACTGGTCATCTTTACGCTGTGGTAGGAAGGGCCTAAATGGCTTAAGGAGCAAGAAAAACAAGCCCTTATCTCAAAAGAAACTTGTACCACGAACGAGGGCTTCCTAACAATCTGTTATACGACTACGAAACCCACGTCGATTAAAAATGAAATTATCAATTCATTACTTGAGCGATATAGCAACATAGATCGTATTACAAGAATACTCGCCTTGGTGATACGTTTCGCTGATGCATTACGAAACAAAAGGTCAACTGAGTTCCATGAACTAAACTTGAATGAAATAAACAACGCACTATTTATAATTATCAAATCAGTGCAACGGGATTATTTCGAAAATGAAATAAATTCTCTCAACAAAGGTGGAAAAATTCTCAACAGAAGCACCATTTTGAAACTTAACCCATTTTTGGACTCTTACGGTATTTTACGTATTGGATGACGTCTAAACAACTCAAACTTACCAGTAGAAACGAAACACCCCATCCTCATACCAGGAGAGGGAAGACTTACCCAACTAATTGTTGAAAAGGCGCATTAACGAACCTTACAAGGTGGAGCAAGATTAACGATAGCTGACACTAGAAACAACTACTGGATTATCAGTGGAAATCGAACCGTCAAGAAAATACTGCGACAATGCATTCGATGTCGTCGATACGCTACAACCCGAACGGAACAGTTGATGGGCAACCTTCGTAAAGAAAGGATCACTCCATCGAGGTCGTTTTCACACACCGGCATTGACTTTACAGGGCTGTGTGGATGTAAAGATAAACAAGGGCCCCGGGATAAAAACTTGCAAAGGCTACATAGCCATATTCATATGTATGAGCACAAAAGCAGTACATATCGAACTTGTTTCGGACCTATCAACTCAAACTTTCATCGCAGCACTGAAAGGAATGTGCGCCAGAAGAGGCACCCCAAAGCATATCTACTCCGATAACGGAACCAACTTCGTCGGAGCAGCAAGAGAATAAAAGAAGAGTTCCAACTATTCAAAACTATGCTATCGTCCGAGTTCTTTAAAGAAGTCAACGACCTTCAAATCGAGTGGCACTTCAATGCTCCATCCTGGCCATCAGCCGGAGGCTTATGGGAAGCTGCTGTACGTTCCATGAAAGCACACCTGAAACGGGTAATCGGACAACAGAAGCTTACTTACGAACAATTTGCAACGTTTCTTACACAAATCGTGTATGAACAGCAGACCGCTGTATCCATTATCGGAGGATGTGGAAGATCTGGAATACCTCACCCCTGGCCACTTTCTCACGGGGAGTCCAACACAAACACTACCACTCAAGGAACCTGAAGAAACAAACGCTATAGACATCAGAAACAACTGGAAACTTATTGAGCTCAAGCGTCGACACTATTGGGATCGCTGGTCGAAAGAATACCTTCATTTATTACAAAACTGAAACAAATGACAACAAACTAAGGAAAACATACAGCAGGGACAACTAGTCCTCGTCAGGTAAAGTAATCTACCTCCAAGCAGATGGGCTTTGGGACGCGTAGTAGAACTGCACCCAGGCAGTGATAACTAATATAATAACGAGTAGTCACGCTCAAGACACAAAATGGGATACTAAAAAAAAAGTTATTTAAAAAAATAAAAAACCCGACTGCGGTAAAAAACTAAAAACAAGCCCATTTTAAATTAAATAAAAGTTGGAAGCAGGCGGGACCCATTTGAATTTGAAAACATACCTAATAAAAATGATATGGGTCCCGCCTGCTTCCAACTTTTATTTAATGAGGAACAGCACCCTAATTGCGTAACACACTATTACTATCAATTTGAATCATTTTGAAGCATATTTCTAATCCATTGCTTCATATGTTCAAAAGATGTGTCTGCTCAACAACGCAAATAACGCAATGAATGTTGTTGAACTGTCAAAATGAAACCCATTGCTACTGATAGTGTGTTACGCAATTACCCTGCTGGAGCAGGGCCGCCGGAGAACCGCAGCACCGCAGCCGTGACAGAAACCATGCCTGCTGTATGTTGCATGTTGCATGCTCGCTTGCATGCTGCATGCTCGCTGCATGCTTGCTTGCATGCTGCGTGTTTGCTTCCATGCTGCATGCTGCATGCTTGCTACATGCTGCATGCTGCATGCTTGCTGCATACTTGCTTGCTGCGTGTTTGCTTGCATGCTGCATGCTGCGTGCTTGTCTGCACGCTGCATGCTTGCTGCCAAAGCTGTGACAAAAGCCATTTTGCTTTTTTATTTATTTATGTATTGTTTCAGTTGGATTTAGTAAAATAAACAATTGGAATACAAAATCAGATAATTTTTAATTACAAAAAATGTTATTTAAACGTAGATACATTAATTGTAGTCGTAATTATAAGGATATAATGCCTAGTTTTAATTTATAGACAAATTCTAAGCTAATTTCATATTAACTGCGATTGCCTTCAAAAAATTACATTTTGTGTATTCCGATTGTTCCTTTAAGATGTTATCAAGTCTTGTTGTTTTAAAATTACTTTTCTTTGTATTAAAACCATTATTAGGATAAGTAAACATTAGGTAATTTGAATTTATGACTTGTAACTTTTATTGAAAACGGTTTTAGGTCTTTTGTGTATTTAACAAACGAATTTAGGGCATATTGTATTTAGGGATTTCAATTTGATATTAACTTCGGGCAAGCTATCATTCGGACAAATGCTGATTAGGACAAATTATGGCACTTTAGATTATGGATAAAAAAGTTAGGTAACAAAATAGAGAACCTGTCTTTAGATGAGGCGATAACGAATGCTTTTTTAAATGAATCAAATAATGAGTTGAGTATCACTAATGACTTTGCAATGGAATTGGAAACCAGTGTGTCTGATATTGTGCTCAGATGTGACAGACCCTTGTTGGATGAATGTGAATTTATGAAATCCAAAGATAAATCAATATTTTTTTTAAAAGCTAGACCTCTTAAAATGATTATAATCAATAAAAACTTAAGTACTAATAAATCAGCTGGATATGACTCCATAAGAATCATGGACATCAAAATGATAGGAGATAAAATTGTGAATGCAAGGTAGGGTAGCACTACAAATAGTATGAATGAAACTTTTAGGATGAAAAATTTTAGGAAGACTGATCATTCGGATTACAAATCATTAGGAAGAACAATTTCGGGTAAAGAACTTTAGGTGAGCCAATATGGACCCCATGATAAGACAGACCCCAGAGCGGTTCCTTCTTCTATCTGGCAGAATATTGATGCTCCGAAATTGATTTGGTATAACACACTTGGCATAATCTTCTTTAAACGAATGTTATTAAGGCATAAAAATTATTTTACATAATTATTGTTTGGCCGAATATTTATATGTCCGAATTTACAAAGGCATACTTTTAAGACGGCAGTATTTTATTTGGCATAATTTCACTTGGTATACTATGAAGATAAGATTATACAAATTAGAATCATTTTTAACGAAAATTGTTTGTTCGGTGTATTTTTCCATGGTATTTGAATGAACTATAAAAATAATGGTTTCTTTAAGGTTCCCTATCAATTTCCATAAAATTTTAAGACCTAATATAACTTGGCACACTTTTGTTTCTCTTATTTGAGCATTTACGTGATGCGAGACAAAGCGGACGTGTGTTTTGTATTGATTGTAATGAAATAAATAATTACGCCAAATAAATATAATTATTTGCGCCGTCAGTATAAAAGTAAAGTGTGTCGCGTGTGACTTGTACGTTTTTACCGACTTTTCATGTGCAAGATGATCTAAATATTTTTTTATAAACAGTAAATAAATTGTTTCTGGTAGTATGTCTAACCCAGTATCAAGCCCATTTGGTCGTAGCCAATTATTACCGAGAAGTCCCCCACCGACGCCCACCGAACCATTACCCCCGAGCAACCCAAATCCACCAGCCCCCGCAGAGAATGAATTGCCGAGTGAAGTCATCAGTACGCCGGAGATCCAGAAGTGGGTAGGATCTATTGATGCCCTACTAAACGAAGTTTGCAGTATTGTTGGTGAAGGAAAAATGAATTCGGACCAGAAGCTTCGTGTCTCCACTCTATGCAGGAGGGTCTCAAGTGGGACTTCTCAGATGGCCATCTTATACCAAGCGCTGAAGCAGAAAACGATTCTGGCCCATACCACAATCCAGCACCTTCAGGTTCATCAGAACGTTTTGGACTCATTACAGCAATTTAAAGAGGTCGTAGAAACTAAGTTGAGCCCCTCGGAAAATTCTTCGTATGCTAGCATGGTGAAGAAAGGATCTGATAACTTCGTCCGTCCTGCAAACTTGAGTTCAGTCGCCATCTATCCCAGCGATAAGACCCAAACAAGTGACGACACCAAGTCACTTGTCCAAAAGATAATCTCCCCCGAACAACTTAAGCTTCATGTCCGTGGCCTGAGAAAAGTGAAAAATGGTGGCGTTCTGATTAGCACCGAAAACAAAGGCGATATTGACAAACTTAGGAAATCGGAAAAGTTAGTATCATCAGGCCTTACAATAGAAGAACCGACTAAACGCCGGCCGAGAGTCGCTGTCATTGGTGTCCCCGTAGCCCTTACAGAGAAGGAGGTATTGGACTGTATTTACGAGCAAAACCTCTCCGACAAGTTGCCGAATATCACCCGTGAGTCCTTCCTTGAGAGTATCAAATTGAGCCATAAATCGGGTAAGAAAGACCTTCCTACGTGTAACTACATTTTGGAATTACCTGCTAGCATCCGTAAAATTATAATAAACCAAAGCCGAATTTTTATTAATTGGACATCATGCCCTGTGAGAGATTTCACGATCGTCACCAGGTGCTTCAATTGCCAGCAGTTCGGACACGCAGCCAAGTTTTGCCGAGAAACTAGTCCTACTTGCAACCACTGTGGAGAGTCTGGACACTCCTTCAAGGAATGCAGCAGCAAATCTTCTCCGCCTCAATGTGCGACGTGCAAACGCTTCAAGAGGAAATGTGACCATCCAACTGGAGATATTAGTTGCCCGGCGCGCAAATATGCAGAGGTGAACTATATTAACTCGATAGACTATGAAGGCGCCTAAGAGCGCTACCGAATTTTTTATTTAGTAAGCACTTAAACAGGTAGTTTATCTTCTATTTTTATTTCCATTTAGTTTGTAACGATCATGACAAATCAGCTAATTTGTGATCTGGATAGTTTTTCTGTATCTGAATCCAAAATCTGTAATGTTGAAGACTGTAAACATCTCGTCCCTTCTGGTGACAATACGTTAACTCTGCTCACACAGAATATTCGCAGCATAAATCGAAACATCACCGGGTTTGAAGTGCTATTACAGAACCTTGACTTATGCTGTGATGTTATTGTCCTAACAGAATGTTGGTTGTCAAAACAGACTGCCAACTTACCATCTCTTGACGGTTATTATTCATACAAAACTGAGAGAAATATAAACCAAAACGATGGAATAGTAGTGTATATAAAAAATAATCTTCGTACAATTAAAGAAGAACCGGTATCCCAAGAAAGTAATTGCTTAATAATTAAACATTTTCCCGATACAGTAGTCATGGCTATTTATAGGCCTCCTTCTCAAAATGTGGACAGATTTTTAGAATCACTTGACACAAACTTAAAAAACTTATCTTCTTTTAAAAACATAATACTTGTGGGCGATATTAACATTAACATTGCTTCCGGGAAAACCGATACCCATGTACATAATTATCTGAATATTTGCTCATTTCATGGACTATTACCAGCTCACTATCACCCCACGCATCAGAGCGGCTCATGCTTAGACCATATCATTCTAAAATCGAACAATCCATCCAAAACATTGGTTACTAATTCTTCGCTCACCGATCACCAAGCTGTTTTACTAACATTACAATTAAGTTCACCTAGAATAAATTGCATGCGTAGCTACACTAAAGTGAATATGACAAACCTCGAAAATGACATAAGCGGTATTAATTTTGACCCAGTTTATAATTCAAACGATGCAAATATTTCTTTAAAGTATTTCATAACTTCGCTACAATTTGCAATAAGGAAAAACACATTTACTAAAACATTGCCCAGAAAGTATAGTTGTATTAAACCCTGGATTACACCCGGCCTCGTTCGTTGTATAAGACATAGAAACAAACTTCACCTAAAATTGAAACATGCACCTGATAACGACATACTTTCTGTTACATATAAAAGGTATCGTAACTTCTGTAATAATCTTTTGAAAAAACTCAAAAATCAGTATGATAAAAATGAATTACAGAAGGCGGGGAAAAATAGTAAACTTGTTTGGAAATTTATAAAAACTAACACATTTAGATCAAAGAATCCCGAACCTCCGCTTGATTTACTATGTGCAGAGATAAATCCTTCAGAAGCAGTGAATAATGTAAACAATTTTTTTGCTAATGTTGAAAAAAACTTGGCTGAAAAATCTATACATTCTCTCAATTTTTCCCTTCAAAACCCGACTACGGCATCCTGTACAATAAATTCTTTCGTTTTATTAGATACCGACGTCAACGAAGTAGTGAGATTAATAGACGGGTTAAAGGATGCATGTGCTACTGGGTGGGATGACATACCTAATAATATACTTAAGAGATTTAGATACCTACTTGCCCCTCCCTTAACCCACATTTTTCAGCTATGTTTATCACAAGGAATATTCCCCAAATTGCTTAAAAAAGCTGTGGTCACACCTGTATTCAAGTCTGGAGACAAAAACTGTGTAAACAACTACAGACCCATTTCAGTGCTAACAGGCCTCTCAAAAATTTTGGAAAAAATCATTAACAGTAGATTGATAAAATATTTGGAAGATAACAGACTACTTTCAGATAATCAATTTGGTTTTAGGCCCAAAAGATCGACTAGCCAAGCAGTACACAAATTAACTAATTATATTACTACCGATCTAGATTCTGGTATGCACACAAATGGGATCTTTCTAGACCTTGCCAAGGCCTTCGACACTATTTCATGTAGTTTACTTTTGCACAAGCTTGAAACACTTGGGATAAGAGGAACACAACATCTACTTTTTGCGGATTATCTCAGCGATCGTCACCAGTGTGTAAAAATAGGTCAGTGTACAAGTTCTGAAGTTAAAAATAGTTGTTTTGGAATTCCACAAGGCAGCATTTTGGGCCCTACGTTATTTTTAATCTACATAAACGAACTGTGCAGCCTGCCACTCCAAAATGGATTCATAACGTCTTATGCGGATGACACTGCCCTATTTTTCTCGGCTAAATCAAGAGCTGAAGTCTATGAATATGCTCAAAATGGTTTTAACATTGTCTCTAATTGGCTCCATAATAATCTCCTAACATTAAACGCAGATAAAACAAAATACATTTTATTCACAATGAGAAATACTAACATACCGCTTACTAATCTGAACATTTACGCACACAATTGTAGCACGAACGCTGCCGCTGACACTGCATGTTCTTGCCCCACTTTAGCTAAGGCCGACCATTTGAAATACCTAGGTGTCACTATTGACTCCAATCTAAATTTCCGTAAACATATCGATTTACTTTGTACCAGAGTGCGCAAATTAATATATGTTTTTAAGAACTTACGGAACATAGCAGACTATAAATTAATTAAACAGGTTTATTTAGCTTTATGTCAATCCATACTTACCTATTGCATAACTTCCTGGGGGGGTGCTGCAAAAACAATTTTACTCCCTCTAGAGCGCGCCCAAAGAGCAATTCTAAAGGTTGCTACCTTTCGCCCTTTTAGATTTCCTACGCACCAACTCTACATAGCATGTAATGTACTAACAGTAAGGCAATTATTTATTCTAAGCATAGTACAACACCAGCACACTGCACTTCCTTTTGACCCAGTACCTTCCGACAAGAGAAGGAAAGACTTGGTTTGTATAAAGCCTCAAACCAGACATGCGTTTGCTAATCGTTTTTATGTGTTCTTAGGACCTTTTCTGTATAATAGACTGAACAAGTTACTAAGCTTCTATAGCGTAAGCTATAAAAAATGTACTTCAATGTTATCAGAATACTTAGCATTACTCAATTACACAGACACTGAAAAACTTCTAGAAATTTTGTCATGATCATAATTTGATTCCTTTGTAAGTATTTACTTTTGTATGTTTACATAGACTAGTTATAAAATGTATTTTCTTTGTATTTTCTACACTAGTTTAGTATTAGGTATTAATGTACCAATGTGCTTTTTCTCAGAATTTTTAATTCATTATTTTTATATCAGTTTTATTTAAAAATTACCGCTCCAATTTAATTGAAATGTAAAGTGATGGCTTGAAACACAGGTTTGAATAAACCTAGTTCGGGCAGGTCGCTATCTAACACTCTAATTCCGAACCATCACTACTTGCACATGTAATAAAAAAGAAATATTTTAGTTTTACTTTATTTTTAGGCACTATAATTGTATGGAAAATTTTCTACTCTTGGCTAAATGTACAACTTTTGTAAACGTTTTATTATTAAATAAATTAATTATTAATTATAAATTATTTATAGTTTCGCATAACATTATTTACGCATAATTTCTCTAATCATAATAATGATTAAGCATAACATTCTAAAGCATAAATTTAGCATGCCGCATGTTTTATTTCTAACGACGCGCACAGTATGATAAATGCCTCAAAAAACGGACATCACTTTTTTATTCTATTAATCGAAAGTATGAACTATTTTGAATGCGAGAGTAGAACTTCCGGATCTTAAGTATTCTTTAAAACAGAGCTATAATTTTTATTAGATTTTTTTGGATTTCCAGAAAAACGCAAAAATAAACGATTTGATGAAAATATTTGAACATTTGTCTTTGAAGTTTATTGACATTATATGCAAGGTATTTTATAGGCCAAACAGAAAAAATTTCACTATAATAGAAAAATAAATATGCCTGATTTTATCTTTATTCCTTTTTATTTTTTGCCTCGGACATCTTTTGTCAGTAGCACCTAATATTTATCTAGAAATATTTGTCAGATCTGTACTATTAACTGTAAAAAAAATTTGATGAAAATATTTGAACATTTGTCTTTGAAGTTTATTGACATTATATGCAAGGTATTTTATAGGCCAAACAGAAAAGATTTCACTATAATAGAAAAATAAATATGCCTGATTTTATCTTTATTCCTTTTTATTTTTTGCCTCGGACATCTTTTGTCAGTAGCACCTAATATTTATCTAGAAATATTTGTCAGATCTGTACTATTAACTGTAAAAAAAAATCAGATGCAAATCTATTAGGAAATCGAAGATATGATGATTCTATGGTTTTCAAATTTTTCTCTGATAATAGGGTTGTCTTTCTCAGACCACAAAAAATACAAAAAAAAAATAATCTGTTGAGACTATAACCTGACGAGGGAGGACCCATTCCCTATACCACATTTACCCCTTCATCAAAAAAATATGAATTATGTAAATATATAAAACATATTTTTAAATCAAACGGTTTTAAAACATTAAACGAACAAATATTCACGTGAAACAAAATAAACTTTACAAAGTATACCTACAAACAGCCACTAAGGGCAATTTTTGAACTTCACAATATTATTTTATGCCAAGAAAATTTATAAGCCATTAATTTTCCTATGGGTACCTCTATACCTACTGTTTATACTTAATGAGTGATATTTACTGGGTCTACCTTTTATAGCAGAACTTTTTACGTCATAATATTGTTTTGCATAACAACGGATAGCATAAACTTCATTTCGCAGAAAATCATTTCGCATACACTCAGTTGTCATACATTCAAAACTCATAATTTTGTTAGTCAGAATCATCTTTAGGCATAATGTTTATATCCATAATAATTAAAAAGCAGAACCATCATATCGCAGAAAATTCACAGTCAGAATCGTCTTTTGGCATACATTTTATATCGAGCATGCATGCAGCATGCATGTAGCATGCAAGCAGGCATGCAACATGCAGCATGCATGCAGCATGCAAGCAGGCATGCAACATGCAGCAGGCATGCAGCATGCAAGCAGGCATGCAACATGCAGCAAGCATTGTTTCTGTCACGGCTCCGGCGCTGCGGGGTTTGGGCGGCGCCACGCGAGCTGCTCTCAGCTCGCGGGCCGCCCTACCCCTCCGCGCCTATGCGGGTTTAAATTACACTCTAGGGGTAGGGCAGACAAGACTGCGTAAAGTCGGTTTCGCAGCGATTCGTTTCTGTTACAAAATTTTGCAGCACAACGTATTGACTTTTTATGACACAAATTTAATTTAATATTGAAAATGCTACCAATACATGCTATATTTAGAACATTCTATGTCACTTTTGCAGACCATTCGATTTTAAATACATTGCACGTAGGTTATCTAACCATTCGACAGCATAAATTTACTTTATTTAAATTATCAGTTTTATTCCATATGTTTTGAACACTAATTTTTACAAGAAGATACATCTATTTTAATTTTTGATGTTCAAATATGCACCCATACCAAATAATCGTATCTCTAAATAAATGTTATGCTAAACAAAATTATGCATAATATTAATTATGGCAAAGGTAATTATGCGAAACAAAATTCTGCCAAGATAAAAGTATGCCATTGTAAATTCGGACACGTAAATATTCTGCCAAACAAAAGTTATGCTAAATAATTTTTATGCCTTAAAAATATTCGATTAAATAAGATTATGCCATGTGAGTTAAGCCAAATAAAAATCGGAGTATCAAGATTCTGCCAAATAGAAGGAACCCCTTTTTTGACTTTAACTTAGTAGTTTGATTTTTTCACAGCTTCAATTTTTTATACCTTTTAATATACCTATTGTATGTTTTTTTGTAATATTCAAAAACTACTGAACAGATTTTGAAAATTCTTTCAAACCTATACAAAGCACCGCACCTATACGAATCAGCCAGTAATATGGCACTGTATTTCATTTTTCAAAAAAATTACAGATCCCTACGAAACTTGCAATAATGTAAAACCAAAGTATCAAAAATTTGCCTATAAAAGTCATTATTTGGCATGCGCTGCCAAAACTATTGTTTATAGTATGTACATATAAAATTACCCATGACAAAGTCCGTGAGGCTATGGAGTTTATTTAAAAACGATGTTTAAAGATTTAGTGGCTTTCAATCGTCAAACATGTATGCTTAAACAGTCGTTAATAACTACTTAAATTTAAGCAACGTTTGTGAATATATGTCTAACTATAGTTAAGTCACAATAACCGTTTTTTGTTCAATCAAAACACGAGAAGAATCGAAAGATGATGACTTTCGTATCATGATATTAACGCTTATCCAACTAAATAGTTACATAATCAAGGTTGATTCATCATCATCATCATTTCAGCCGAAAGACGTCCACTGCTGGACATAGGCCTCCCCCAAGCAAGGTTGGTTATGTATATGTAAATTCCTCTTTAAACTATTCGAATAGGACCTTTCGTTTGGTGATTGGATAGTAGCACTTGTCCATTTTATCAAGACAATTGCAGATATCAGCGACAAACTGCGAGAAGGGAGATGTTGGCGTTACGACACCAAATACTCCATTTTACGCTTTTATACCCTCTTGTGTCTTCTTAGCTTCTTATATTGATAATTAGAATACTGATGTTTCCTAACTGTGAATTCCCAATATTAACATCACATCAAAATAAAATAAAATTAGGACGCCCAGAATTCGGAAACGGTGCGTCGTAGGGCCATGCTTCTTAGAAGCTGAATAGTTTATATGGTTAAGATTAACCCGAAACTGCAATAAAATTGGGAAATTTCCGAAAAATAAAAACGAAAATTTTAAAAAATATTCTAAGTCCTCGCGCCATAGCACACTCCAACCCATGCCCCTGCTAAATAATACACCATTCGAGACAATGCATTCAAACGAGGCTGCTTATATAAAACACCTTTTACTCACGTTTTCGATCCCCTAAGACCTTGTATGAATGTCCAATGATTGGTAGTGCCCCAGGAAAGTCAGGGGGTGCGTTGGGATAATGTTTCAACCACGACCATGCAGCTATTATTACGCTTAAAAATATCACTAACAGCATCAGCACTATATCAGACATTTTGCAAACTTAACGACGAACTGCGAACATCATAGTCGCAATCTTGTATTTATAGGTGAAACAAGTTTTAAGTTTACGAAAGAAAAAATTTAATTCTTTTGCAGCAACCTAGCCTCTATCTCCATCAGCCAAAGAGCTCAAAGTACTTAGTATTAAATAAATTAAAAATAATTAAAATTTTGTTTGTACTCATAAAGGATCGTGGGTAAGGAAACGTAATCGCATGTAAGTGACGCTAACGTTTGACTGGCAGGACAGTTGTCATTGTTAGTACTCATCGTAATTTATTGTATGTATTCACAGTCGAGAGTGTCTATCGTTCTTCTGTTTGCAACAATGATTGATTGATACCATGGCGTCCCCGAAGTCCCCGAAACTACTAAACTAGGTACGTACCAAACCAACAAAATGTACAAAAATAGCGCATCTCGATTTAGTACCTAAAACAGCAATCTTACTAGAAGAACTTAGAATGCCAATAAGTTTATTACGAAACCTAAATATGCCTAATCCGTGCAATGTACCTAGACTACAAGTAAAATCGCTACGAAATAATGTGATTGAGTGTAAGTACCTAAGCAAATAGATATAAAACTTCTACAAATAGTCATGTTTTTTAACGAACACCGAACGTGCTCATGTGAATAGTGAACATGACTGAGTTATATACCAAATCAGTTAGTAAAAGTGATAGTGAGAATACAAGAGTTAAGGCCCTATCCGCGCTCCGGGCGCAAGTAGCGTGGGAGTTTAAATAATGCTGTTTTTCTGAGTAAGATTTTAATTTTCTAATTAGATTTTAAGTGTGTAATATTCTTAAGCTTTTTAGCTTGTTCTTATTATTAGTTTTCGTGTTAGAATCTAATAGGAATATTTAACGTAGAATTTTTGAGAATTGAAAAATGATAAAACAATTACGTAAGTATTTAAGTAACTTGAAAACGCGGCTTTTGTTTATAGGACTACTAGCTGACCCAACGAACTTCGTACCGCCCCGCCGCCAGCCGCTCTGTCCCCGCTTTTTTATTAAATCTCTGTTATCCTCTAAGATATCCATTTTAATGATAAGCCGTAAAGGGCAATTTTGATCTCCATGAAATGCACAACGTATTTAATGTATTTAATTGGATAAGGAATAATACTGTATTGTTTAAAATAGCTTGGTAATATCCATATTTTTTTTGTAATATGTAAAAGATAAAAATAGTTACTGTGGGTTATCCTTAGGAGATAAACATACACCATCCAGGACTTTTTTATTAATATTTTTAAGATATACAATTCCGTAGTACATTAATTTGATCTATCTCGTAAGGTTTAGCTAGCGTTTGCAATGCAAGCGCACAAAAATATGTCTGTTACGACATCACATTACAAATCTTTGAATTTCTCTGATATTCTAGTCGGTCTACGGGTTTTAGAGATAGAAAGAATTTTGTCTAATGAAAACATTTGAACGAGTTAATAATCTACAAAGATTTTACTGTATAGAGATAGGATAAACATGTTGTTATTTAATACGAAAGAGGAATAAAATCCTTGCACACTGTATAACTTGCTTTAAATTCGTATTCTTTCATAGAAAACGCTTTGTCCGTATAACGCTTCATCCGACGCTCATCTCGTCTTTGTTTGTTTTTTATGGGAATTCCGTAAAACACTGTATATTACTGCTTATCGTGCCATATTATACTCTTATGACCCACAGAAAACTACTTAAAACGCAAAACAATTTCTAAAAAGTTACACTGTTGTTATTGGAAAAATCACAATCAACAAACTAGCCCAACGCAACATTGACGCAATACACAGCTGTCAAATATGTTAAAGTTAGGTGGCGAGGATATAAGAAAAGCAGTTTAATAAAAGAAACGATAGAAAAAGTACCTATATTGGACTCATAATATAAAAACGAATAATTTTAGAAAGACTTATCAACAGTCAGTATTGCTAGGCAACACAACTGACAATACTCAGCAGCATTGGCAGCCATTACAAGAGTGTCATCCCGAAGAATAAGGCACATTTTATTATCATACCGATAAAGCCTTCTCGCATAATTTGCTAACTGACATTAAATTTGTCGAGAGGTTTGGTACAACATACAAAAACATCTGGGGGCCTGAAATGGCCACTTTGGCAGATTCATACAAGGATAACATAATGGACAGTTAACCGTTAAGTTAATCTTATCAAATCCTATTGGTGAAGCATTTTTCAGTTATTTTTTTTGTCTGTGCTAAAATACCAATCAATACACACGCAGCCATTCTTCAATTGAAATGTGACATCTCCAGTACCAATACAGGGCAAACTATCATTATTTGCTACAGTTACACCATTAAAATTACAGACATTAAAGTTACTCATTATGCTAACATTGTTACACATATGGGTCATTGCCCCCGAATCTACCAACCAGTCACTTTTCACAAAATTGCCGGCACTTAAAGCCACTAGAACACTATTACCAGTATCTGTTTTGAAATTATTCTTCTTATTTTTCATGAATTTATAACATTTGCTTTTGATGTTTCCTTCTTTCTTGCAAAAGTGGCAAATTATTTTCTTTTTGATAGCTAGTGCGGATTGCAAAACATAATTTCCACCAGAAGATCTTCTCATGTCTTCCTGTATTAGCCTCGTCCGCACAAGCTTGCTAGTTAATCCATTGGACAACGTAGCCGTTTCCAAACTTGCAACGAATACATATATCAAACTTTTGGGACAGGCCACTGAGCAACAACTCCGTCACCTCCGCATCCTCGATTGTTCGGCCAATCTCATGTAGTTGTTCCACCAACGACATTACCTGCCTCAATGTAAGCATTCAAGCTTGGGAACTCATTGAACTGAATTTTATGTAGGCGACGCAGCAGCACTACATAAACGGCGATAAAACCCACGATCCTCAAATACTTTACAAAGGGCTTCCCATGCTTCTTTGGCATTTTTAACGTTTCTTATGTACTGTAGACAAGTAGGATGCACTGACAAAGATATCCTGGCTAGAGTCTTAGCATCCTTTGCGTACGTTAGTGATCTGAGTGCAAGACCAAAGTCCCTCCAGTACCAGAGCATGCTTAACGTAAAACTTCCAAGTGTGGAAATTTGAAGCGCCTTCTATTTTGTCAAAACTATAGGACCGTAATCCTTCTTCGGACCTTGTAGCAAGTGCACGAAAAGGTTAAGGAATAAATTTATAAAAGATGACGCAAAAATTAGCGAGCACGCCGTCGAGTCACGTATTTAGCCCCGTGTACTCACGACATGGCACGACGACGGTCTGTGTGGTGCCGGACTTAAAGAATATCACCACCCCTTACTTCCCGTGGGTGTCGTAAAAGGCGACTAAGGGTCTTACCGGAGAATGGGCAGCAGCGTTCTCTATTTATTCCAACATCATACCATACTGCGATCGCCAACCCGCCTGCCAAGCGTGGCGATTATGGCAAACCCCCCCCAAACTTGGGGGAGGCCTATGTCCAGCAGTGGACGTCTATCGGCTGAAACGACGACTCACGATAAACAAAACTCCTCCAAAATGTCATGCGATGCGATTCCTTTACTCTTTTTAATCCTTTTATTTATATATACCCACCAGCAAGATTGACTATGTTGTACTTCGTAGCACGACCATGAACGTATTAATTATAACTTTAGGTGGTAATAAAATCCTTTTAATTTGTACTATTTTATACCACTAATTAGAAATTTTATACTTCTCAATTATCGTAGATATTCAGGTCGTGCTGGCAAGATTGCTTCCCAGCACGACCACGTTAAAATTCAGCTGGCATCGAAGTTGATGAAACGGGAGCATGCCTTAAGATTCGTACTCGTTGTATAAAAATCATATACAGGCTTATAGGCAAAAAATGTATTTACGACAATTACGACAATTTAGCAGTAATGAAATAGGAGTACATAATGAGTACACATTTTTAGGCATGCTGGGAGTTCATCAACTTCTACGCCAGCTGAATTTTAACGTGGCAATCTTGCCAGCACGACTTGAATATCTACGATAATTGAGAAGTATAAAATTTATAATCAGTGGTATAAAATAGTACAAATTAAAAGGATTTTATTACCATCCAAAGTTACAATGAATGCGTTCATTGGTCGTTGCTACGAAATACAACACAGATTGACTTACTGATAAATCCAGCCCGAGTATTCAACAATGGTCAACCGCGTGGTCTGGGCCCATAACCTATTGAGGTTTTGTCAGCGGCGGCGGATACAAATATTTGTATGGAAGCCTTTTATATTTATGAAAAACCCGACCAACTCAACACGAGCTGCTCGTTAACATCAGCTCCGACAATTGGCGACCGCGGACAGAACCTCGAAGAAGAATTATGTTGGTTGGAATAACAAGTGCACGGTGCCGTCATTTTTCTGGAATCTTGGGCTTGGGTGAGCTATTCGCTGGTGCCGCGCTGCATGGCATGCACAATACGTTAGAAGAAGGACGTACACAGGGGAGTTTTATTTTATTTTATTTTATTTTATTTTATTTTATTTATTTATTTAGGGACAACAAACAGTAGTGTAATAATAAGTAAACTTGGTTGGCTTATTATTCCTTTCTATTCATCTATTTCCTTTCCTAGCTATCAATTGTGTGAATAGTGTATGAATTTCATCGAGCGCCGGCTAGCGTCCATGCTTGCTTTTTACACGTGCATTTTTTTTCCTTTGTTTCACAAGTGTTGGTCAGTGGTTTTTCTCACAACGTAAAAAGTGTTTCTCATATTTATTCATTTGCGTAAAATTGCGTTGCAAGCTAACTGCATTTCTTCTTACTAAATACCGTCATTAAGTAAATGGTAAATTCACTATACGATCGCAAATTAAAGGGTCCTATAAACAGGCGCGACACGCGATATAATCGCGCGCGACACAAATGCACCGCTCGTTGCGCGACTTGCGGTGCCTTTGTGTCGCGTGTCGTGTTGCGCCTGTTTGAAGGAGCCTTAAAGCACAAAATAGAGAGAGTACAGAAGGCAATCACATGTATGTACTTCACTTTTCATACCTACGCTCGGCGGTCGCGCTATGGTTGTCAACTTTGACTTATGCACAAAAGACTATCGTGGTAGTGCCACCGTATCTAGTTGTTGGATGTGTCGGCGACGTTGCCGTACGTCATTTCTCTAAGCTGTAAACAACACGAGCACCGATCACTCCATCGATAAGTACGTCACTCGACTTCTCCCACCGCCCCACTGCTCGACTTGTTTTGCTACCAGTAGCTCTACCATGAGTTTGCACTGCCAAAACTCGCTAGCGTCTACGTAAATAATATGTATGAAATATTGTACAGCGCCCCTAGCGGTCACCGAAAGAATTAAAATGCGTACCATGAGTACTATAGATTTCGATAGGTAAGAAACCTAACGTAATCTATTCGATAGTCACTAACGTTTTTCAGCTGTCGCCATACAAAACGGCACCATGAGTTAATAATTTGACAGACGCTATCGAAAAATACGCTTACGATAGTAGTTACGTCACTCACTAGCATTTTGACGCGTGAAACATATGCTTACATTGAAATTATATACGTTTTTGAGTATATTGAGTCAAAATAATGTCTGTCTGGAAGAGCTTATTTAGCATGGAATATGTTGGCGGCCGCTGAATTTGACGACCAACGACGTAAAGAACGTGAATTTCAAGCCAAAATTACAAGAAAATGAAATTCTAGCTTACCAATGGGCGGGACATTTCGCAGCTACCTAGGAGGCTTTCTGTGATGAATATTAACTTAAATTTAAATAAAAGACATTTTACTTATACAACCTTTTCATTTATTTTATTATTATATGGGAAACATACAGCATATTTAACAAAATAAGGAACACCAAAATTGACATAAAAACACATACTTATTACCTACTAACTACACATTTTTTTCTTTAAACATTGGACACTAGGATTTCCCCTGTATCGTGGGTGCATTTACAAACACAAATATCACATGCACAAACATCCAGACCCGGAACAATTAGGTATCTTGCTTTGGAAGATTGGATCACACGGATCACACAACTTTTTGCTCCATGCGACAAATGAACGTTCTTAGCGCAGAAGCGACAAGCAGTTTCTAAACCGTAACCGTAACGTAACCGTAAACTTTCTAACCGTACCGTGCATATATATCTACGAAACAGCTAAATTTGTTAAATACCACAGCCATCTTTTTGCATCCAACGACAACACATTTAAACGCAAAATTAATCACCTACCTCTAAAAATGCCTGTACCTAAGCTTGAACTGTTTAGGAAAAACTGTAGCTATATGGCACCTTTAATATATAATTCTTTACCCAAGGGAATGACCGACCTGCCCTATAATAAGTTTTGTAGTGCCTTGCGAAAGTGGCTAATACAGGAGAGTTTTTACAGTGTCAAAGATTTTTTGAACAAAAGCACGTGTCGATTTGGTGCCCACTAAAATACTTTATTCTCATGACTTTTTTTATATTAATAATTAAAATATTTGTTATAATTATAATGAAACATTTCTGATAATATTGTATTATAAGCTAGATGTAGTAATTCGAATTCCATTAGTATATAATTCCATTTATAAAATGAATGTAAAACTATATTTTGCATACCCGTAAAGACGGTGGAATATGTTCAGACTTACATTAACCTAACATCCTATGTACCACCATATTTCAGCAAATAAATGATTTATTATTATTATTATTATTAAAAATTGTGCCATACTGGTCCTCATTGTATTATTATCATTTTGTAAACTTATTTAACTGAATTTTATTAAAAAACGCCATGAACACAATGTCAGCAAATACAAAATTACAAATTGAAAACGACACTCGATGACACAACAGTGACATATAAGGAATAAAAATTCAACAACCACTAAATACCTTAAGAAGTACACTAACCGCCAACCATTCTATTTAGTCGGATTATTGCCTATCATAACATTTTAAGCATAGGCGATAGCACTATATTTTGAGCATAATATATGCCGTTCTCTCTCCTTATTACTGAGAAAGAAAGAAATAAAACTTAAGGAAGTGACGTTACATTCGACACGATCTATCGAGTTTACCTTAGCGCCTGCGTAAAACTCATGGTGCAAGCATTATCGAAATCTATTCGATCCACGTTAATACACTAGCGAGTTTGACGCTAGCGAGTAAGTTTTCGATAACAACTCATGGTAGAGGTACAGTATAAAGGAGCGAGCGGCGAAGCGGCGAGGGACTTGACCATTGGAAATCGTACGGACAACATCTGCTCAGAAACTATATCGCGTTCCGTATCTGGTTGTATCGTGTACCTACAGTGTATGATTTGCTAGTGTGATTTAATTGTTCATGAAATTATAATCTGATTTGAATTGCAAACCGTTTTTCTATTGCGCAATAACCAACACTACCCACTTAGTACGCCCACAGTAATTAAAATATGCCTGATAATAACGAGACACATTATACCTTTTCCTATAGATGTATTGTTGAGCTCATTCTACAATATTAAAACAAAACAATGTTTATTGTATAGTATTACAAAACAAAAAGTTTACAGAACAAAAACATAAAAATTTACATTACATACATAGTGCTTTAAAATCATTCTCCTAACCGCAATCCGCAAAAAATTGTAACTTCAAGTTTCTTACATTTCCGGTAATCGGTTGCCTCGTGGTGCGCTGCGCACGCGTTTGGGCCGGAGCTGTGCTGTGTGCTGACGAGCTCAGCGTGGTTGGCGTGCCCGGTGACTATTCAGACTTGGTGTAGCGTGTGTCATCTTTAAGTCTGGGTGTTGGACGGACCATCAAGTCTCTTTATACGGTTTTGATTGCACAAGTTACTTTGCCTAGCTTATTTATTTGTCCCAACCTCTTTACATTTATTTAAATATGCCAGATTCTAAGGCAGAGCAGGGCTCGTGAGAAGAGAGAAGAGAAAAGCGTAGATATAAAAGAATTAATAAAACAGAGAGATACATTTAAAATGCGCTTAACAAAATTTAAAGGTCATAGGTATTGCCATTTTAAAACAAATTAGTTCAAGTCAGATTACTAAACAACAAATAAAAAAATTAGGATTACGGTAATGAAGAATTCAAGCTCTTTTATCAGATTTTGATGCAATTCAAACGCAAATTGAAATGCTGTCAACAGAGATAGATGAACAAATTGATGAAAGAGATACCGTAGAATCTCAATTTTATTTTCTCATCTTAGCAGCCCAAGAAATTATTGATTCTCATTCTAGTAGTGAAGAGTTTAAAAGTGTAGGTGCAAAAACAATTTGTTCTAGACATAAAAATTATTGTAATAATTTAAATAACATTAAATTACAAACAATAAAACTTCCATCATCTGACGGCAATTACCTCAAATGGTTGGAGTTTAGAGACACTTTTGATTCTATTATCCATTCGAATGAGTCCATACCTTATATCAATAAGTATCACTATTTACGCTCCTCTCTAGTGGGGAATACTGTTGTTGTAATAAAGTCTATAGAGTTTACCTCTCAGAGTCTTTAGGTTGCTTGGGACCTACTATGTGAACGTTACGGTAGCAAAAAGATCTTGATTAAATAACCATTCGCTTTATTATTAATCACATTAATAAAAAATTAAGAGCCCTTAATTTATTAGGCTTGATCACTAATTATTGGGATATTTGAATCATTTATTTGGTTACCATTAAATTAGATTCCACTACTTTAAGAAAGTGGGAAGAACATAGAAACAAGTTATCGGATTTACCTTCTTTATCGGAATTTATTCAATTTTTGCGTGACCGCGCAGACATACTTGAAACGATGCAAGTTACTAAAAATGATAAATCTGATTCTAATAATAAATCCAATAATTCTAAAACAACAAAGGCCTTTGCTACTTCAGCTGGCCGCAAATCTTTTAAGAGTAAACTAGTCGCGAGGTCGAACTCACTGGCGGTCATGGCCAAAAAGGACGCTGTCTCACCTGACTTCGCGTCTGACAGAGCTAGTATCAGTGATGAGCAGGTAAACGCTAGTCTACACGCACAACTTCTAGTTCTCACGCACAGAAATACCGTTCCGAACTAATAGGCGCGTAAAAAAATTCGAAAAGTTCGTTGGGAAATCGAGTTTTATGAAAAAACCACTGCATAAATCAATTATAAATAAAGTTTATTAAACTCTTCTATAACTGAGCTTTGTCGGTACGGACTTGAATTTAAAGATTTTACAGTTCTTTTACTACTTATTTACACCCAAAGTTACGTTAAAAATAGCAAGAAAAACGAATCTTTGTTGGCTCATAACTTATTAATGGTTTTTTATTTTACTATTCTGTTTCCATACAGACATAATTAATAATAAGTCAAAACGATATCGTTTAAATTTGGGTGCATAATGTCAAACAGTGAAGTAATACTCTCCCGAAATTTTTATGGAAAAAATATCGACTAGTGGCCATAAAGAGCCTTTTTGTCCGGTATGTCATGAAGTTCATCGGATAACAGAGTGCATTAAATTCCAAGAAATGAGTCTGAATAGTAGATTGAGTGAAGCCTAAAGTTAAACCTTTGCTCAAATTGTTTACGTAGGGGCCATAATGCTGAGAAGTGTCGCCTCGGCACCTGTCAAATCTGTAAACAAAAACCTAATACACTATTACATAAAAACTCGGACACAAATTATAATGTTTGCTGGGTTAATAAAACACAGTTTGACAGATCACTTAGGTGAAAGTAGTCTATGCATACCCAGAGAGCGTGTGCCTTCGCCTACGGCCGGTAAGCGATTGACACGCCAATGGCTGCGCATACACTACATCCCTCCTTTATTTTTATTGAATTGAAATGTTTGTTGTTGTGATGTTTATTGAAATATTAAATTGATTCTAGTCGCCCATTCCAAAAGGTAGTTTTCGTGTGGAGAAGAATGGGCAAGAAACTCCACCGTTACCCTTTTAAAATGTTTCAC
Organism: Mesoligia furuncula; assembly: GCA_916614155.1. Classification (NCBI taxonomy): domain Eukaryota; kingdom Metazoa; phylum Arthropoda; class Insecta; order Lepidoptera; family Noctuidae; genus Mesoligia; species Mesoligia furuncula. The sequence goes on from OU744813.1 coordinate 11,924,415, forward strand.
AAGGTCTTGTATTCATAATGTAAATATATGTGAAGACGATGCACCTAGAATAAAATTAGTCTACCACAAAAGGTAAAAAGAATTAAAATGAAGCAATGACAGGTAAATCAATTATGTGATAGATACATGGTGCTCACATATTTACAAATTGTTTACAAATATTGTAAAAGTAGATGATTTTCCTAGAATTTTCGCTTTGATAAATCCAATTTAATGGAGTGTTACAGGTTTCGTCACGATGTTTTCCTTCACCATTTTGTTACGTCCAATTTAATGGATGTCCAATTGCGTCCAATTCAATGGATGCCCATTGCGTCCAATTTAATGAATCACATGTCGTCGAAGTATTGGTTCTCATACATGCCGGTTTCCTCACGGTGTTTTCCTTCACCGTTGATGAACAGTGGTGATGAGTGAAAATACACAAAATGCCTGCCTATAAACCTAGTTTGGGCCAGGAGATAATACTCAATGCACTATATGTTGGACGTGTACCATATTACTGTACTTGTAACCTTTGTGTACATTTTTCTGGAAGTAAACATTAGTATTATTATTTTTTGAGTGTCTTTTTTTCGCACCTCTTAGGCTGGTTTTAGCTACATTTACGGGTCAACAAAGCCAAGTAAATGCAACGTGTGGTGTGTATTAGTTTGTTTTCTTCCTCTAACTGCATGAATGTCCTAACTATTCTGCAGGTGTTTAAGATGGCAGCTTTCTGTTATTATTATATTATTATTAATCAACATTGCAATAACATCAAACAGCAGTTTACTGTTATTGTGAGTTTTTATTTTCACTTTACACACATTTTATTTCAAAGTATGTATATACTTATTATTTGAACTGGTTGGTACTAGTATTTAATTATAATAACAATTACATAGCTTTTGTCTTTTCCTTGGTCTGTTGATTGGTACCAATCTAAATTATGTCACCCTAGAACTGGGGTACACTGTTAAGCGTTATCAGTAGTACTCATTAGGTAGTTCTTCCTACATGCAGGAAATTATCCTCTGTGGAACGGCTGTACAATATGAGACTTTTTACTACAAACAATTTTTTTTTGTGCACAATTATTACATTAGTTTGGATAATTCCCCCAACGTGAAAAAGAGTAGAGCTTGTTTCATAAATTTGAAGTGCCCTCTTCCATTTTCTCTGTATTGATTCTTATTCTTGCGTGGGTTTTACTGAAAGTCGTCGTTTCAGCCGATAGACGTCCACTGCTGGACATAGGCCTCCCCCAATTTTGGGAGGGTTTTCCATAATCGCCACGCTTGGCAGGCGGGTTGGCGATCGCAGTATGGTATGATGGTGGAATACTTAGAGAACGCTGCTGCCCATTCTCCGGTACGATCCTTAGTCGCCTTTTACGACACCCACGGGAAGTAAGGGGTGGTGCTATTCTTTAAGTCCGGCACCACACAGACATCCGGCACCACACAGACAGTATTTATCCGTTAAGCATGGTCGTATTGCGAATAGTATTGGCGTGACCTTGATATTTCTGTGTCGAAATGAAAACAATTGACCCTGGCAAAACCAGTGACCTGAATAAAATAGTATCTAATGATTTTGTTTTATATTTACAATAAGTGGGTATGTGTAATAATTGGTTATTATTTTTATTTAAAATTAAAAGCGTCCAAATAACTCAATTATCTTGTTATTTAAATGAAAGCACTTACTCAATAATAATGATTAACAATAATTTACTGTTCGCATTACAGCACATTAAAAATAATTGCGTACTATTCAGGTAATGGCCCTTTGTTTTGTTGTAAACAACACTCACTGCATGGCCTTTGTAACATTTACGCTTATAAGTTGTTTACATCTATCGAAGCAGAATTTATTTTTCGTAACTTAATCATACGAAACTAAGGCAACAAAGCAATCATTAGCTGTAACCATTTACCTTGGTAACGATTTATTTACGTGTAGGTAAGTAGGTACAGCGTGACTACGTTCTGTTTTTACTTTAGTATCCAACTATTAACGATCCTTATCGAAATATAGTTGCTTAACTGATCGTAAACAACTTTCAACGTGCATTATTTTTCAGCATGCATTCTTCCCCTTGTTTTGGTAAATGCTTTCAGGACTTATTTATTTATTTATTTATTTATTTAATACTTCAAGCACATAAATGTACAGAGGCGGACTTAATGCCTTAGGCATTTTCCACCAGTCAACCTTTGGGTGATGCAGAGACAAAGAGACTTACTTTTATCCTTGTCGCCACGTGTAATGTTTTCTGGGTTAACCCAGAAAACATTACAAAAAAAACACAGTGTGTGTGTGTGTGTGTGTTTTATTAATAAAACACAGTTTGACAGATCACTTAGGTGAAAGTAGTATATGCATACCCAGAGAGCGTGTGCCTTCGCCTACGGCCGGTAAGCGACTGACATGACAATGGCTGCGCATACACTACACAAATAATGCGTTAGTTACACTGTCTGAGAATAACGATACCTCTATTGGTCCGTCAATCGCTAGTGCTGTATCCTTGCTCTGTCTTTATGAGTAACAAGCGCTTCTCTGTACTGCTTTAGTAACACTAACTAATAAGGAAAAAAAGTAAGACTTACCTTGCCCGGGCTCTTCTGGATTACTATCCAGCAGAGCCCGGGCAAGGTTGACCGGATTGACTACCGGCTACTGCCGGTAGTCAATCCTGCTTCATTTCTGAAAGCATTAAAAATAAATTATGGTTAACTTCTATTAGTTCACGACTTATGTGTATTAGTGGGGTTAATAACATGCAATTTAATATAAAAGATTGACTATACACTGACTTTAATTCCTTAATAAGTCCTTACAGCACGAATATTAAGTGTTTAGTTAAACCTGAAATTATAGGTAGGTAACTTACCAAATATAAATCCTGTAGAATTAAACATACCTGGGAATTTTCAGCTAGCTGATCCCGACTTTCATCGTTCTTCTCAAATTGATCTGCTGCTTGGCGCTGATATATTTTTTTTGATATCATTACTGCAAAGAAAATAAAATTAGATAATAATAAATATATACTCCAGGGTTCTAAACTTGGTTAATTAGTAGCTGGGCCAATGCAGTTTAGATTATAATGAAGAAAAGAACTTACATTGTAATTTTACTAAGGAAATAAATAAAAACCTTACCAAGTTCTGGGAAAATGATCACTCTTGTGACAGAAAATACTTCACGTATTGAAGCTGGGAGATTTGGTAATCCTTAAGGAGGAGAACGTGCCACCCCTGAAGTGGAGACTCGGGCGAGTCCTACAACTTTATCCTGGAAAAGATGAAGTCTGCAGAGTGGCCGACTTCTACTGAGGGGCGCGCGGAAGAGGCGCACAAGCGGCGCACAAGCGGCGCGCGGCTCGCGCCGTTCGCCATTACTCACCGCTACGAACGCCAAAGTGAGACCACGTCTCGCCTATCTAACTACCTATTATAATTACACTACCTAACTACCATTTATATGAAGAACCCGACCAACTCAACACGAGCTGCTCGATAACATCAGTTCCGACAAGATATAATAGTCAAGTCATCAATTACCGAATATTTCCGACGCTTACCACGGGGGGACAGCGAAACAACTTTTATAAATTATTCGCGTGGAAACAAACCGACTCGGGGCACCCCCGACTTTACGTAGTTTTTTGACTGGCAGAAAGGGAGAGCAGCCCCCGCCCGCTGTTACAAAGCATAGGCACTCCGAAGCTGCGGAGGTGTAGAGTACTTAGGTAGATACTCTGGAAATTCAGCGCTCCTGCGGTAGGTACAGTATGCATCAATACTGCTTAGGCATGCTATGTTTGAAATTTCTGTGAACATGCTTCGCGCCGTCCCCGCGCCCGCGCCGCAGGCCCGTATTTACATCTGTGTGTGTACACTTGCTAACGTCAAACGAAACAAAACATATCGTCATCGCTTTTTCACACGCGCGGTGTAATTACGTATGACCTTGGTTGGTTCATACCACTGCTAAAATTCACAACTTCATAACAAGTACTGCTAGCGGATAATGTAGCGTATAGGATTAATAAACACGCAGGCCTGGGTTCGAATCTCGAGATGGAACTTTGATGTATCTTTTCAACATTAATCTTATCTTTTTTTATTATTCGATAAATTAATACACGAGAATAATAATGTAATATTTGTTTTATTTGTATTATTATATTGTTATTGAAACATGCGGGGTAAAAAAAAAAAAAAAATTAAGTGATTTCATAATTTTATTCGTTATAATTTGATAAATAAACTTTTAAAACAGTTTATTTTCTCATAAAGAACAATTTATTGAAGTAAAGCAGGTAATCAGTGAGCTACGACCATTAGACTTAAAATATTGTAACTATCTTAGTAATAAAATAATATTGTGCTTTAATTGCGGATATAGCTTAAACATTCATTTTGAAAAGAAGATTGAAACTATAAACCTCAAAATAATCCTTATTACGGATATGACACAATAATATTTTAATATTACTAAAATCAATTTGTAATTTATAACTTAATACGTTGTATAACCCCCATTATTATCCATGCTATCAAGTAAACGCTGGCGTATGAATCCTGTAATGTTTAAACATATATCTGCATATTTCCTTGGAATGCAACTTCATCTGGTAGGTAACTGGTTGGTTAAAACCACTTGTTTCTTATTCACTGACTATACTCTTCCTTATATCTTTTGACCCTCCGACTCACAGTAGGTAATTTCTCTAAAACACAAAAGGAATATTGTAAGACTACTAGCAAAATTATAAAATATTAAGTAGATACTTAATACTTTTTTAAACAAAATTATTTTGAAATTAGTTCAAATGTTACAAAATGATTATATTATAATTTATACATAATGCTATATTCATCATTCCAAAAGTAAATAAATAAACTCTTGGAAATATTATTTTTTTCTTCTATTTAGACCCTATGGTAAATATAAAACGTTTAATAAAATAACTACAAGGATCAGCAGTTAAACTTTAATTAGCTAAATGTTAGATAAAATAATTAAATCATAATACTCACAGTCAGTCCGGTTTCATCAATTATTTGTGATATAATATTAAGAGTCCTATTACGGATCGTAAACGCAAATCAAATTATTTCGATCGGCGTACACGAGTCGATAATAGTAGCGATCTCCGGACGATTGCGCGCCAAAAATTCGGCGACAGGTCCTACCTCGTCAAGCGCTTGCGCGGGAATGAGGGGCGCGCCGAATTGACGCAGAATATATAGCATTTTAACTTTATTTATTGCAATTTTGTTTTATTAAATTGAGAAACGAAAACTAATGAAACGTATTCATTGTAGATTGAAGTTTTATATAATATTAGTTTATTTGATAAAGTTGCGTTAATTTGGAGTGTAATGGATGCTGAATCAAGACATTTATTGCTTAAATTAGGCTTTCTTTACGATTTTATCCATAAAAACTCAAGGAATTTAAAGGAATTCTAGAACTCTAATAAACAAGTAAAACATTCAAAGTATCTTTTTATAATTTTAGCATTTATAAGAATTGAATGTAACAATGTGAATTTGAGCGTCAAAGTTCCATCGCCAACGGTTTTTCTTGCAAACTGTGTTCGTAAAATATTTATAGTAAATTACACGAAAAGAAAAATGAAAATGTGTAACTGCAACTTACAAGAAAGAGAATAGTACTATCGTTATTCTTAAACAAATAATTAAAATATCTTACAACTGCTGCAAATTACAGCGTCAAAAATCATGAATTTGCGTAAAAAATGTAACAGGACTCTTAAGTCCACTTTTACGCTGCGCGATAATATCCGCTTTCATCTCAAAGCTTACATTTCAAAATGAACTATTACACAGCTATTATAATAGATTAAACACACGTCACTAACCCACAATATCAAAAACCAACCAAGAACGAACAACATTCTATTAGACGCGGTGAATGAGCCGTAAGTTACCTGCATCTGTCTACCATACCTAATTTATTTATTTAGATTTCTGTGGGTATACTCATAAAGTTTTACGAATTATGTGAACAAGACGAACATGACACGGAACTATATTCAAAAGCGTGATTATTCGAGTAATATGCGGGTGTGTGTGTCAAATTACTCATTAAAAGGAGGTCGTAAGTCAAACTAAACGTTAAGCAATTAGTTTTAAACTTGCCTATGGACTTTTGGCGTGGATAGTACGTACCAGTTATAAATAAAAGGCATTATCACAAAATATAATTATCATATAAATAATTACATCTCACACCACCTACTCACTAATGTCAAATTAAATATGCAAATCTAACCTAAAGAAAGTCAATAAAACCCTTGGCTGTAGCCGAGCTTTATTATTGTACTGAATTTCATTATTACCCGCTGGAGCATAATGTGATTTGTATTTGAACCTCGGACTAAAAAAATCCTAGGAATGAAAACTTTTACCAAATAAAAATATTTTTCTTTGGCGTAGGTACAGCTAGACGAAAGAGGTACACACTTCACAGGGTTTAGGGCGCCTTCAAATTTGCCGTAAAGTGCCGCGCGGCTGCAGCGCTGTCGCCGCGCTACAACCGCTAGGTTCGAGCATCATAGTGTTGTACATTTAGTTTCACGATGGACTCTGACGAAACACTGCTGTTAGTGTTACTATTAAAACGAAAAAAGATTTTGGAAAAAGAAAAAAAAAACCTAAGAAAACGTTACCGTTCATAGTTCTTAATATTGCATATTTCTTCCCAAGCTTTTTTCTTTCCGATTTTATTACTGTACAAGTCACGTAACGAGTTATGAGCGCTAACCTTGAAAAAAACAAGCGAAACAAAACCTTATTACTAAGACATAAGGGTTTGTGATGTTTGTTTTCTTCAAGGTCAGCGCTCATAACTCGTTGCTTACACTGTACTTGTCTGACTTCGAATCCTATATCGCTGGACGACTGTCTACCTCATCGATAAATTCTTCAACCTGATTTTCGTTCATGTTTAGACGAACAAAAACTACGTGCACATCGTCACTAGTCAATCGATGAACTGATGCGCTGCCGCAGCGCGGATTTAGCACTGCAGTCGCGCGTTTTTTATTTATATGGATTAACAAAGCAGCGCGGAGGCAGCGCTGCAGCAGCGCTGCCGCCGCGCGGCACTTTGCGGCAAATTTGAAGGAGGCCTCGCTGTCAACGAACAAAACGATCGGTTGCTGTGGTATGTACTGAGGGCGTTAGAATATTGGATTTGGGCTGACGTCCTATTGACGATTTTTGTATATTTTTTTTATTTTAATAGGGTTTTTGTGTTACATTTTTGGAATCGCTTCCTCAAGCCTTTTATTTTAATTCGCCACATTGTTATGGTACAATTTTTTTAAGTACTTAAGTATTGACGTCTAAAATTTGCCATTATGATTCTATAAAAAACAAAACCTAGCCTATAAACTTCGCGCAACCCAAACGAGTCGAGTCGATAGTGTATGAAACTGCACAAACCTAATTAGGTCTTCGCCGGTTATTTAACAGGTTCCTAAACTGTTAACTCAAATTTGTTTTTATTCAGCAGTTTCTATTCACAGTAGGTGCGTAAAGTAGAGTATTATTCTCGCGGATAAAGGTGTCTTCGTCTTGGGCGAACTTGAATCTCTCGCTGCATTCAGGATCCTAGTTTTAACTTTCTCGCTGCGCTCGGAATTTATTTATTTATTTATTTATTTATTTATTTATTTAAGGACAACCAACAAAGCATACACTAAAAATACATGTTAAGATGCACATATTGTTATAACATTTTATAGTGTAGCCTTAATTAAAGGCTGCCACGGCATGCATTAAACATAGGAGTAGGAAATGCAGTTACAAATTACAAAGCATATTTAACTTATTTATATAGATTAAATAAATGAGAAAGACAATAGAAACTGTACTATTAATTTTTCATTTTTAAGATAAAGCCTTATGCAAGGCAGCCTTGACTTTATGTAAAGAGTAAGACATATCAATATCTACGCTGGGTGAGCGTGACAGGCGACAAAATTGAATCTGCATTCTGTTAATGGTGGAAAAATGACCCAGATTGGTTTTAAAGCCCTTAGCGCGGAGCAACAGATACCTAGACCTACGAGCAAGTTTGTAAGGCACATTTAAATTTATTTGACTCAGTAACCGCGAACAATCAATATGATTGTTCATTATTTTGTACAGGAACAGATGATCTAAAAGCATACGGCGATTTTCCAGACTCATAAGTTTGAAATGTTTCAAGCGTGAGCTGTAGCTAGTTAGATTTCTGGCCCTACTGCAGTGATATGACAAGTGCCAAAGAAATCTTTTCTGCACTGATTCTAAACGACGTTTATGTATTTCGTAGAGTGGAGTCCAAACTATGCTGCAGTATTCTAAGCCTGATCTGACTATTGAGTTAAAGATTGCAATTTTAGTTGAGGCGTGCTTAAAACCTTTACAGTTACGCAGAATGAAACCCAACATCTTAAACCCCTTAGTAGCGATTTTATCAACGTGAATATTAAACCGAAGCTTATTGTCAATATAAACCCCCAAATCGCGAATAACTTCTTTCTCGTAAATAACTTGGTCATTAATTTTATAATTACGAAAATACGGTCCTTTTTTCCTAGAAAAATGTACGTGATTGCATTTGTCAGCATTAAGTAACATGTTATTGTCCAAACACCACTGGGAAAAACGGTCTAAGTCTTCTTGAAGTTTATATGGATCCTGATTGCACTCAATTCGTTTTATAATTTTTAGATCATCCGCGTATAAATATATCTTCGAGTGTACAAAACAAGACGCCACGTCATTGATAAATATATTGAAAAACAACGGACCCAAATGGGAGCCTTGGGGTACGCCTGTGGGTGTCAGAAACAGGTTAGACGAGTAACCGTTGACCACAACTTTAGCAGTGCGTTTAACAAGGTAAGACTCACACCACTGCAACAAATTTCCTGCAATTCCGAAAGTGTGTAATTTTTTAACTAACATTTTGTGATCCACCCTGTCAAACGCCTTGCTAAAGTCTGTGTAGATTACATCTACAGGAGATCCGTTGTCTACGGCATTGACTAAATCCGATAAGCACGCAAGATTAGTTCCAGTCGAACGGCCTTTCATGAAGCCGTGCTGCTCAGGCATCAATGTTTGCCTCACATGCCACGAAAGTGTAGGGTATACTAAAGCTTCGAATACCTTGCCAAAAACAGACAAAATAGATACTGGTCTATAGTTATTCGCGGCGGACTTGTCACCCGACTTAAAAATAGGCACTACTCGTGCTTCTTTCCAAGTCTTCGGAAAACAACCTGTGCTCAATGATTTATTATAAATCATGGAGAGAGGCTTCCCCAAGAGGTCACAACATTTTATTGCAAAAATAGAAGGCAGACCGTCAGGCCCTGGCCCCTTAGAAGGGTCAAGTCTCTTTAAAGCTTTAATTACAGAATCCGTGTTTAGTGTCAATTGGGTCAGAAAATCAGAATGCTGACATTGCGCAGTCCCGTATTTAGCCCTATCGTCAACAGTATTGCCACTGGAAGGGTTATAAACAGATGAAAAACATGAGGCAAATATGTTGCAATTATCTGCTCCGTTACTACCTTTGGCATCTCCGTAATGTATTGATGAAGGGTACGTACTGTTACCGTTACGTTTATTCTTTAAAAAAGACCAAAAGAGCTTAGGGTTAGAAGTGATCGAAGATTCGATTGACTTGATATATTGCCTGTAATTAATGTGCATTAATTTTGAAACTCTGTCTTTTAGCAAACGATATGAGATTTTATCTAATGGGTTACCAAATTTGGAACAAAGTGTATGGTACTTATTTTTTTCTTGTAGCAGGCGAACAAGATTCCTGCTAAACCAAACTGGATATTTGCAATTTTTGGGCCTAGTCTTAGGTACATATTTCTCAATAACATTATAGATGACTTTGTAAAATGAGTCGACCATTGCGTCAACATCGTCACATTCCGAAAACAAGTCTTGCCATGATATTTTACTTAGTTCCTGTAAAATATTGCTGTAATCAGCTTTATAGAACTTAAATTTTGGCTCCTGGTTAGGGCTTAAAGTTTCCTCATGCAAGTTACACAGCAGTTCGAATTCAAGGGGGGGATGATATGAGTCTATCTTACTTAGAGGGCTTTTGGACATATTCAAACTCTTCACCGTGGTATCGGTCAAAACAAGATCAAGTATCTTATTTTTATGGTTGTACACACAATTGTATTGAGCTAAATTATTTAAACAAATAAAATCTAACAATTTCTGCTCATAAATTCCGTTTTTGTTTAATGAAGATGCAAGCGGTGTGCCCGGTGAGCCCATCCATTCAATGCTATTTAGGTTGAAATCACCTAATATTAACGTGGCATTAAAGTTTTCCAAAGCATTATTAGCATTATCGATAAAATGGTCTAAAATATGCTTTTGTACTGGAGGAGGAATGTATACAGCACAGACCAAAAGTTTAGCCGGTCGTTTGTTTAAGCAAATGTCTACACACACCCATACGTCTTCACATTTACTCTCCCATTTAGTCACTCGATATGATCTTAATCTTTTAGACACCGCTACTAACACACCGCCACCGGATTTTTTGTTATGAAAACCACTGGACTCACGATCCCGTCGATAGACCAGATATCGGTTGCAAAATAACTCAGAATCTAATATGTCGCCCGCCAGCCATGTCTCACTCAGTACAATTACATCATAGTTGCACGTTAACATATTCAAGTAAAAATCTGCAGTTTTAGTCCTCAAACCTCTTACGTTTTGATAATAACAGTTAATTATATTAGAGAATGATAGTAGTTAAGTATTGTTTCAAGAGTTTAGTTTATAGTAAGTACCTATTACGACCAAAAAAGTAGAAATAAAAATAGATCAGGTTAATTTATTCAATGTGTCCAAATTGCGAACAAATACCTTTTCAGATTCACCCGATTTACGCACAAAAACTCGTCCTCCGCGTACCCACACAAATTTATAATTAAGTTCTTTAGCTCGAAGTCGGGCTGCGGCGTGAAGGTTTTTGTTTTCCATTGTGAGATTCTCAGTAACGAATATCGCAATCTTCTTATCATCCAGGCCTAGTATGCTGGTGTTCAGCTTCTCATTTGGGTGATCCTTGTTGTATTGTATAGCACCTGCTAGCAGGGTATCCCTGGTACGTGGGGTGCTGAACTTCACCAGGATTGTACGTGGGCGAGAAGATTCAGGGTTCGACTTGGCAACTCGTGAACAATAAGATATGTCGCCATCGTTTATGGGAAATTTGACCACTTGGCCGAGTTGTCTGACAATGCTAACTACATTCTCAGCCTTGTGCTCGGGTACACACTGAAGTTCCAAGTTAGCCGACCTAGACAACTGGTCCATCTGCTTGACACGATTCGACAGAACGTTGACCTCCGACCGAAGTAGCTCGTTCTCAGTTTTTAGATGTTTCATTGTGGAGTTATGACCGACCACATCACTATTTAAGCTGTCAAATTGTGCACTCAAAAAATTGAGGGAATCCCTAAACTCCATTACTTGTTCTCTCAGTTCACGCAATTCAACATTCAAGGTGTTTCTCATTTCACACATAAATTCATTCATAACAGAACGCATCTCGTCGCGTATCATAACTTGTATATCGGAGCGCGATTCACTTTCCGGCATTCTAGTAATAGATGCCTGTACAAAGTCCGGCTTGTTTAGGATCTTACGACGCGTTGCATTAAATGTTATATCAGCCAAGCCTGTTGGCGTAGAAGGGCGAACGGGATCATTACATTTGGGCTGTTTATTACCGCAACTTATGCATATCCACTTCTGGCTTGCATCGAGAAACTTCTTTCCTTCTTCAGATGAGATATCGAGGCATAAGAAATGATATTTGTCCTTACAACGATGGCATTCCAAGTAATCCTTTTCTGTTAGTTCATTACAAACAGCACATACACTCATGCTTATTCAGTGCACGCGCACTGCTGCGGCGATGACAAGGACGAAAAATAACAACTGTCTCTTATCGCAGGGGAGGTGCGGCCAGTCCCCGCGCACGCTGTTAGCACTCGCGCCGAAGTTTTTTACCACAAAATGTAATTTCTTTAACACTGGAATATGTGACTTGTTTGTTTATGCAACGGTACTTATTAGCGTAACCGAACGATATGTTTCTAGTTATTGAAGATAAAAAAGAACGACACGTCTCCTTCCTACAGTGAATAGGTGTGAACTGGGAATCCCTAGAATCTTTCGCTGCGTATAGGACTCAACATAGCGCCTGTGACATTAACACTGCTTTATCTCCTTAGTGAATAATCTACTATTATTTACCTTCACACGGGTTAATTTTTTTCTATTCTAAATAAGAAATAATTTTTGTATGGTAATAATTATGCCTTTAACTGTCCTATTTAATATTTATAGAGGCTGGTAAACATTGCCTTGCAGTTTAAAAATCTCTACTATAGTATTATTACAATATTTTTCTTGCACAGGATCTCAGATTTTTATACACTCAGGTTTAGATTTGTTAGATTTCTTTCTTTTTTTCTTTCCTACATTATTTTCCTTTTCACCATACATAAAATCGTCCACTCCACCATTTTACTCGTGTAGTCCTCCTAGTTTTCCATAAAAAGAGATAATAATATACTTACTCGTAACATAAAAAGTAAAGTTTACAAGAAGCCTGATAAAATAATAATGAAACTGGCTGACAGACATTATCATAAAGATCGGCCTCTTAAAGTAAAGGGTAACTAACGATCTACTTACCGAACTACCCATCTTATAACAACCCAACTTTTTATTCTATTGTTTTTCCTCCAAAATTCCTGTAACCTTGCATTTAAACTTATAATCAAAAGGGGGTGACTACCGAGATGACTAATAGATAAGTATGAAAGAAAAATCATGAGGCGCCGACCCCAAATAAATTAGGATAAGGGTCAGGAGAATGATGATAGTTGACCTCGTAAGTGCTTTACTATTTTTGACAAAAACCTGCACTAAGGTTGAAACGGTCTGTCACATAGACACACAGATAGATCTTGGCGTTTTGTAATATGCAAGTGCCATTAAACCTTACGGTTGTAACGTAATTACGAGAGCGACCAGTTGTTTTCATTAAGCTCGTCACAGACGTAGCTATATTAATATATATATATAATATATAATAATATATAATATATATATATATCGACGCTCCCAAGCAATAAGTCGGTAATCGAAAAATCTAAATTTTACAGGAGAAAAGATTTACGGTTTTAGTCGAATATCTTTTCAGCTAATGGGAATATTCAAGTCATTGATGTATCAAATGAAAGCTATTTTTTTGTAAAGTGTAACTGTGCTATTAATATGAATTTTTTTACATTCAAAACCTTACAAATTCAGAAAATAAATAATACCTGAAACTATATTGTTCAAATATTACAGTAATAGTACTTACAGAGTTATTGCAGTAAATTTGTCAAACAATTTATTTCGTATCATTATATTATGGACTTTTACCAAGTTATTTTTTATCGTAGAGATGATGCATAATGTGTTATTATGCAGTTATTGTAGTAATATTAAATAATTGTAAAAACGGTGTTGATACATACCAATACTATTTACGGGAAAATTTTGAATAACAGTGTTATTGTTATCACCCAGTACCTGTTAATTTTTTTGAAACGTGTAAATGTAATATTTTGAATATTGAAATGAAAAACACACTGTTCAATTACTTAAAAAAGTTTTATTATTTATAAATTCGCTCCAGAAACATAATCAATAATAACAATCCAAAAAAAGTCAATTAAACATTAAGGTTTACATAATTTTCATACAGTATTATTCTTCTTCAGAGAAATTTTCGTTCCTGTATTCAGAACAGGACAAAGAGTCATAGAAAGGATGGTAAAACCGTGGAATAGCTCCACTTTTACACAAACTGGTCTGTCTGTAAAGCTTTGCTTATTGTAATAGGTTGGTGGTAAGCACGTTGCATCATCTGCGATATTCTCTTGTGTACGCTTTCGTCCTCTTCGTCTACCTAAGGCAGAGTGAGTGTTGTTTAAATCAAGCTCTGAATAAGTGTCTTCAAAATTATATTTGAAAAACAACTTATTTGCTTGTGAATCAGACACACTCACCTCCATCACGTCTGCCCAATGGATCACATTTCCGTCTTTATCACACCGCCAATGCTTATCGTCTACGAGTGGGTTAAATCGTAAACTTCAGATTGCTCTAATTCTATGACACGATATTTTTCGCCAGTAATCTTTGAATTTAAAATGACGCTGTAAATTTGTTCAGGGGTATATAAAACTTTGTTTTTTAGGTTTTGCCAGTGCCCAGTTTCAAAAAAACGATGGGTTATGAAAATTCCAAGAAGTTTGGAAGCATAAACATATAGGGCGAAAATGTAACGATTTTTGTTTTGCCCATAACAGCCATCTGAATACAGTGAAAACTTTGTAATACCTTTCTCGCGTTCAGTTTAAAAAAAAATTAACAAAGCACTCCTTATTTCCGTACTGTCTCTTTTAGCTATTTGAAAATGCCATACATAACAATATCCTATTTTTCGTATGGCATAAACACGGTGAAATTGTAACATGGATACTTTTATAATAAAACGTGCTCACTTCGGATTGAGGTACACTCAAAAGTTTTTGCAAGTCAAATATTGCTACTGTAGTATTATCTTTGTCAGCTGTCTCTTTTTCTTCTTTTTTTAATAATCTTACCTTTTCTTTTCTCTGTAAATGAAGTCTTTGTTTTTCCTCTATAGTGACTTTCATAGTATTGTCTGATTTGTCATATAAGGAGCACGAAGGGCACTAGTCTTTTTGGGTTTGGCGATACATTTTTGAAATATTTAAGTTCTCTGAAAGATATTCTCTGGTTGAACTCATCCTCGTATAGTGTGACTCCACTTTAGGAAATATATCAATGTGTGCTTTAATAGTTGCTTCAGTCATATTCATTTTGTTAGGTCTATTATTATGCTTTCCTCTTAGATCTTTAAGTCCCTCATCAGCTTTCATTACTTTATCCATTGCTGTATAAACCATGTTCTCCAATTCGCAATGTATTAAAAAAAAAGTCATACTGACAGCAATGTTTTCATTATTTGAAGTGAAAGAACAGTTTAAAGTTTGCGTGCGGTTATTTTTACGATCTGAAGTAATTTTTTTATACTTTTGGTATACAACATGCCTGCTGATATACAACTATTGTTGTTCGCGATCACCTAGACCATAAAATTGGTCTAATATAATTTGTCTTTCTGAAGAACCGAATTTTTGGTTACAACCCTTTTTACATGCACATGGAGAGCCTATAGTTTTATTAGGAAATTTCTTTTTTGAATTGCAACCTTCGTAGGCTTTACCAGAATTTTTTAGGATTTTTTTTTTTTGGAACGCCACTCACTACTACGTTGCTTGCGTTTCCGAGTTTTTTGTATTCCCGACGTAGAATGTTGGTTTTATATTGTCTATTACTGTTTAACTGCTATTATAAGAAAGAGATAAATGCGCTTTGTAAACTATCGCGCGGCTAGACGATAACGGTAACATCTAGAAAAGAGATAAAAGTATTGAAATTTGGAAGAAGTAAACCCTATTGAAATGTTTCGTATATTAATGAACCAATACTAAACTTTAAAAACATGGTTAGTGTATATTAAGAAATACGTATATTTCAATTAGTTCGACAAAAACCCCGTGTTTGAGTTTACCAAAAAACTTATCGACGCTCCCAAGCAATAAGTCGGTAATCGAAAAATCTAAATTTTACAGGAGAAAAGATTTACGGTTTTAGTCGAATATCTTTTCAGCTAATGGGAATATTCAAGTCATTGATGTATCAAATGAAAGCTATTTTTTTGTAAAGTGTAACTGTGCTATTAATATGAATTTTTTTACATTCAAAACCTTACAAATTCAGAAAATAAATAATACCTGAAACTATATTGTTCAAATATTACAGTAATAGTACTTACAGAGTTATTGCAGTAAATTTGTCAAACAATTTATTTCGTATCATTATATTATGGACTTTTACCAAGTTATTTTTTATCGTAGAGATGATGCATAATGTGTTATTATGCAGTTATTGTAGTAATATTAAATAATTGTAAAAACGGTGTTGATACATACCAATACTATTTACGGGAAAATTTTGAATAACAGTGTTATTGTTATCACCCAGTACCTGTTAATTTTTTTGAAACGTGTAAATGTAATATTTTGAATATTGAAATGAAAAACACACTGTTCAATTACTTAAAAAAGTTTTATTATTTATAAATTCGCTCCAGAAACATAATCAATAATAACAATCCAAAAAAAGTCAATTAAACATTAAGGTTTACATAATTTTCATACAGTATTATTCTTCTTCAGAGAAATTTTCGTTCCTGTATTCAGAACAGGACAAAGAGTCATAGAAAGGATGGTAAAACCGTGGAATAGCTCCACTTTTACACAAACTGGTCTGTCTGTAAAGCTTTGCTTATTGTAATAGGTTGGTGGTAAGCACGTTGCATCATCTGCGATATTCTCTTGTGTACGCTTTCGTCCTCTTCGTCTACCTAAGGCAGAGTGAGTGTTGTTTAAATCAAGCTCTGAATAAGTGTCTTCAAAATTATATTTGAAAAACAACTTATTTGCTTGTGAATCAGACACACTCACCTCCATCACGTCTGCCCAATGGATCACATTTCCGTCTTTATCACACCGCCAATGCTTATCGTCTACGAGTGGGTTAAATCGTAAACTTCAGATTGCTCTAATTCTATGACACGATATTTTTCGCCAGTAATCTTTGAATTTAAAATGACGCTGTAAATTTGTTCAGGGGTATATAAAACTTTGTTTTTTAGGTTTTGCCAGTGCCCAGTTTCAAAAAAACGATGGGTTATGAAAATTCCAAGAAGTTTGGAAGCATAAACATATAGGGCGAAAATGTAACGATTTTTGTTTTGCCCATAACAGCCATCTGAATACAGTGAAAACTTTGTAATACCTTTCTCGCGTTCAGTTTAAAAAAAAATTAACAAAGCACTCCTTATTTCCGTACTGTCTCTTTTAGCTATTTGAAAATGCCATACATAACAATATCCTATTTTTCGTATGGCATAAACACGGTGAAATTGTAACATGGATACTTTTATAATAAAACGTGCTCACTTCGGATTGAGGTACACTCAAAAGTTTTTGCAAGTCAAATATTGCTACTGTAGTATTATCTTTGTCAGCTGTCTCTTTTTCTTCTTTTTTTAATAATCTTACCTTTTCTTTTCTCTGTAAATGAAGTCTTTGTTTTTCCTCTATAGTGACTTTCATAGTATTGTCTGATTTGTCATATAAGGAGCACGAAGGGCACTAGTCTTTTTGGGTTTGGCGATACATTTTTGAAATATTTAAGTTCTCTGAAAGATATTCTCTGGTTGAACTCATCCTCGTATAGTGTGACTCCACTTTAGGAAATATATCAATGTGTGCTTTAATAGTTGCTTCAGTCATATTCATTTTGTTAGGTCTATTATTATGCTTTCCTCTTAGATCTTTAAGTCCCTCATCAGCTTTCATTACTTTATCCATTGCTGTATAAACCATGTTCTCCAATTCGCAATGTATTAAAAAAAAAGTCATACTGACAGCAATGTTTTCATTATTTGAAGTGAAAGAACAGTTTAAAGTTTGCGTGCGGTTATTTTTACGATCTGAAGTAATTTTTTTATACTTTTGGTATACAACATGCCTGCTGATATACAACTATTGTTGTTCGCGATCACCTAGACCATAAAATTGGTCTAATATAATTTGTCTTTCTGAAGAACCGAATTTTTGGTTACAACCCTTTTTACATGCACATGGAGAGCCTATAGTTTTATTAGGAAATTTCTTTTTTGAATTGCAACCTTCGTAGGCTTTACCAGAATTTTTTAGGATTTTTTTTTTTTGGAACGCCACTCACTACTACGTTGCTTGCGTTTCCGAGTTTTTTGTATTCCCGACGTAGAATGTTGGTTTTATATTGTCTATTACTGTTTAACTGCTATTATAAGAAAGAGATAAATGCGCTTTGTAAACTATCGCGCGGCTAGACGATAACGGTAACATCTAGAAAAGAGATAAAAGTATTGAAATTTGGAAGAAGTAAACCCTATTGAAATGTTTCGTATATTAATGAACCAATACTAAACTTTAAAAACATGGTTAGTGTATATTAAGAAATACGTATATTTCAATTAGTTCGACAAAAACCCCGTGTTTGAGTTTACCAAAAAACTTATGAAGATTATTTACGCCAATAATCCGGTAAAAGCTACTTACCAAAATAAAATATAAAATATTTCTTTGTACCGACCTATAACAGTATTTTTGCCGACATAATTTTGTTTGTAAATTTCCCAACAATAAAAACGGATGTCAAGATATCTTTGTAAATTATCGTTAGAAAAAACCAAAAAAAATTGCTAAGGTGTAAACCAGTCCGTAGAAGCCAAATTTGCCATAACAGTAAGAAGTCCATAATAGTACATTACCAACTTATTGCTCGGGAGCATCGTTATGAAGATTATTTACGCCAATAATCCGGTAAAAGCTACTTACCAAAATAAAATATAAAATATTTCTTTGTACCGACCTATAACAGTATTTTTGCCGACATAATTTTGTTTGTAAATTTCCCAACAATAAAAACGGATGTCAAGATATCTTTGTAAATTATCGTTAGAAAAAACCAAAAAAAATTGCTAAGGTGTAAACCAGTCCGTAGAAGCCAAATTTGCCATAACAGTAAGAAGTCCATAATAGTACATTACCAACTTATTGCTCGGGAGCATCGATATATTAATATGAATCTTAGCAAGGCATATTACGACATATTTTCCATATAAATTTGCGAGTGACCGCACACGCAGCTAAAATATATATTTCTATAATATATAAGTCACAAAAATATGTCGACATATATATCTCGGTATATTTTGGCATAGGACGACCGCAGACCGAGTGAAGGCAAAATATATCAGACTTCCTTAGTGAGCGATCGATCAGAGTAGTTGTTGACGGCTGCTCCTCTGACCTTATGACTATTGATGCCGGAGTTCCTCAGGGGTCTTTTCTCTCTGCAACTCTTTTCCTGCTGCACATCAATGATCTACTTCTGCCTGGTATTGTTGGGTACGCAGATGACAGTACTGTTTCAGAGAGATACTTGTCCAGCGCAAAAGCCACCGGGTTCTTTTCTTGAGAGAGGCCATGGTAGAGCGAACAGATTTGACCTTAAGTCTTGTCTCCCAGTGGGGTGATGACAATTTGGTCTCTTTTAACGCCACCAAAACACAAGTGTGTCTTTTTACCGCCAAAACAGATCGGCTCGAGCTCCTAGGCATGGAGTTGACGTCTAGTCTCAACTTCGGCGCTACCATCGAGTACAAAGCCCAAACTGCGGCCAAGAAGCTGGGCATCCGAAATACCAACTTGCCCCGCTTGACTCGGTGGAACGTAGAGCTAAGAGGCTCATTGGCGACGTTGCCTGCTTGTCGGTCTTCTACAGATTGTCCTTCGGTGAGTGTGCCCAAGAACTCCACGACCTCATTCCACCGGCTCCCTTCTACTTTCGGACATCCAGACGCACTGCAAGTTACCATCCCTGCCTAGCTGCGATTCCACCAATCCATTCCAATTCCATATCTCGATATATTAATATATATTATAGCTACGTCTGTGACGGGTTTTATTATTATAAAACTTAAAGGTTAATAAAACTTAAAGGTTAACTAGTTGAAGGTTAATGACTGCAGTCTAGCACTAACCGATTGTAAGCTGGTCAATTTATTTTGGTAACCCTATTTATAGAATGTCACAAAAAATACGTGTTCTTAACGAACCGTAACCTTGTCGATATGACCTTTCATTGGTTTGTTTCTAGTTTTCTCACAAGCTAGATATAACATAATAAATTAACATTCATAGATATTGGGGCGTCAATTAAACACGGAGATGGATAGCTGACTGGTTTATTCATACAAGCGCATACCCACATTACAAGATAATAAAAGTAGACACAAATACCTTACACTTTTCCCCCTTAAGAATAAATGTTAACTTATCAGAATTAATAACTAACCGAGAATACCATGCCAAGGTATATAAAAAACAAACAACTAAATACAACTCTAATGTTAGGTTTTACAAGTTATAACTATTTAGACACAAACCGTCTTATTACAAAACGAGATCTAATTTTAAACCTAGCCTAAACCTTCGAGCCTGTTACTCTATTTTGAATTTTATTCCGACAAACGCAAAGTTCTTAATACAAAATTAATAACTTAGACTCAGGTTTAACGTCAGTTTTTGTAATAAGAACTTTAGCTTCGTCGGATTATGGTTCGAAATTTAAAAATGGCTGGATGGTTTAAACCTGGGTTTAAAGATAAATCTTGTTTTGTAATAAGGCCGATTGTCTTTATTAACGGCGCGCACGTGCGCACGTATTGCTCGGGCCGAAGCCCCCGGCGGCGGCGGCGGCGGGGAGCGAGGCGCCGCCGGTGCGGCCGGGCTCGCCAGGCCTGCGCTACCCGCCTGCGTCTCCAGCTCACTGGATGCCTCTGATGCATCCTCGAAAGCATCATCGTCATGATCCTTACTCTCCCCCTTGTGTGTACCGATGCTCGCTCGCGATAGTGTTAATCTCGTCTTGTCCCCAACTGGAATTATTTGGTCTCGGTGCCTGCGCCACTCGACACCGTTTCCCATGTCAATGCGGTACGACACCGGACCTGTACTTTTAGACACTGTTCTCGTGGACCATTTATTTGAGTTCGAGGTGTAATCGCGTGCGAGTACCGGTTCTCCTACCCGGATAGGGGGCTGGGGCGTGCCTCCTGCATGAGCTACCTGACGTTGCTGAGCCGCGCGCGCCACTTGCGCGACGTCTGGCCGTAACGCATCCAGTCGTATCCGCATCCGACGCCCGGTTAGCAATACTGCCGGTGGCACGCCCGTAGTTGCATGTTCACAATTACGGTAATGGAATAAAAAAATATTTAATGCTTGTATTACATTTTCGCCACTAAGAATTGCCCTTTTTATTGCTTTTTTAACCGTTTTTACTGGGTTTTCAGCGGCGCCATTACCCTGTGGTCTATATGGCGCCGTTGTCACATGAGCAATACAATTGTGGTTGCAATAATTTTTAAATTCTATTGATTGGAATGGTGGTTCGTTATCCGTAACGAGTTGCGATGGTAAACCAAACCTACTAAAAACTGTAATTAAAGCTGTGATTGTTGACTGTGTATCAGTCCGACCCATAGGAAGTGCCTCAATCCACTTCGAATGCGCGTCGACTATAATCAGGTATTTTCTTCCCGAATACTCCGCAAAATCAGCATGTACGCGTTGCCATGGAAACAAAGGAAATTCCCACGGATGCAGGTCAGCACAGGATAACTGACAGGATAGCATGGCTGGCTGGTGCAGGATAGCTGACTGGTTTATTGATATAAGCGCCTACCCACATTACAAGATAATAAAAGTACACACAAATACCTTACAGATATAATTATTACTAGGACTACATACATCATTCCATTAAATATCATAAATTCTTTCATTGAAGGGCAACGCCTAAGGCACTGAGTCTTGAAGCATGAAACTTTGTAAAAAGAGATCCATAAGTATAGAACGTGATACAGTTTTCCATCTAGTACAGGATATAGGTGATCTTTTCCACTAAAGTTCAAAACTATGGAATACAATATGGAAAAAAAAGAATTGCAACAAATCAACTGATGAAGATCAGTTGATTTGTTGCAATTCTTTTTCCATCAGTTGATGGAAAACCAATCGCAACACTGTTTTTTGAAAAATAAGTTATTATTTTATTTCGAGCAGTGGTGGCCCAGTGGCAACGGCCACGACTCAAACTCAAACTCAAACTCAAACTCAAAGCATTTATTTCAATTAAACCTTGTACATGCACTTTTGAATTGTCAAAATTAAATAGTCTGTCAGTTAGTCAGAAAGTTGAAGCTAGTTGCCCATTCCAAAACGTAGATCTCTATGGAGAAGAACGGGCAAGAAACTCCATGGACACTCTTTTAAATCAAGTTATTACAAAATCCTGGGTACATTATTCTTGTTGCTTCTATATGTGAGAACAATGTAAAAAAAAAAAAAAAAAGACAAACGAAGAAACAATTCAAAATATAAGATTAAAAATAAGCCTTGGCAGTTAAGAGATGACCAGTCTCAACCGACGGCATCCGTTCACGAACATGACGCGTGGATCAGCACCATCATTGGACTTACCAAGTTGTAGGTCGTAGGCTCGAACGCAGTCAGGTGCTTTCCTTAGTGTAAATAATTTCATTTTTCACATTTCATCACCGATAAGCTCTTCCAATTTTGCTTTACAGCTGAAGTATTTTCTTTCGAAAGTTTCCCGCTCTTGTTCGGGCATCGATTGGCGTTCTGGGGCGTTGTCCGAAATTTCAATTTTTAGTTGCACCTCTTCATGGCGTTCCAAAATTTGACCAATTTCGGCTTTTCTCACTATCAGTTCTTGCACGTTGTAACTGGTTTCCACCACATCGAGACTAGAGATATAGTTACCGATTCTAGTCAGTTTCCCTTTGATGGAACTTCTTTGAATTTTTAGAGCGTCGTTCTCCATTTTGGTATTCATGTAATTGGTAAGCTGTAGTTGTTGAGTAGATACACGTGTCCGTGTTTGGAACTAGAAAGTTGATTGTAGTTTCCAGTGATATCACTAATTGTAGCCGTAATTATTACTTTTGGCTGAATAGTATTCGCGTATGTACGTAGAAGTAGTTATTACTAGTTGTTTGATCACGATCGATTCCGAAAATCTGTAGTAATGGCGGAGTTCGATATACTTTTTCGAGCGGAGTACGAGCGAAGATGGCACTATTGTCGCTGTACTAGTATAGGTTGGCATGTATGCCCTTGAAGTCGGTCGGTAATGTAGTACCAATATCGAGCAGTGATTGGCGTGTTCGCCGTGAAATGCCTTTGTCTTCCAGTAGATGGCGTAAGGCGTCTTCCGTCGCGTCGATAAAACAGACACTTGCGCTTATGTTGGCTGCGCTGGATTTCTGCCACCCCGCCACACGAACTTGCACTATGTCACACGAACTTTCCCGAAGTACCAACCGTGTGGAACAATGGCGTCTTCAAATATGTTACTTGTTAGAGCTTGAGTGAAATGCTGACTGTTGTTGACAGAAAATTTATTGAGCCCTGATTACTCTTAAACACTATACACTGTTGTAGATAGATAGGAAAGGTAGGTGCGAGACGTGAAGCTGGTACGGAGACCGAAACGGAAGGGGCCATTACACAGACTACATAGATAATTTTGTAGAGATTGCCATAGACAGTTTAATATAGACTGACATAAACAATTTAGTATTGAAAATAAGTCATGTTGAAGACCGGTTTCCACTGTAGAAAACCGGACTCAGGAAACTATCCGGTTCTTACAGAAGCCATATTAAATTAAATAAATATTCTTAGGAATATAAAAAACTCGGCTCCGCGACTCGGCCAGCCGCACAGTCGTCTCCGCAGGAGGCTTCGAGCGTACTCGAGGAACGGGTCTCGCGTCCAGGCCCCAGACGCTCCTCTAGATCCTGGCGGCGAGACCAATCTCTTGAGGTGCCTCTCCTGGAAATGACAATACGGAGACCTAATAATATAGGGGGAAACTAATTAACATTCCTTGAGGTGACCGAGCTTGGAAATCTAGAAGGCCAAAACATTAGCCGGTTAACATGGCCTTTTGACACTAGGAATGAGGATTACCTACATGGCGTTCATCAAGTCCACGGTAGGGGCTCGTTCCCTTGAACAATAATTGAATACCGTGGTTAACACTGAAAAATCTATGATAAATAGTCAGCAGATGAAATACTCACGGTTGATTTAGGAAGAAAGCACTTGACTGCAAGATCCTTGACCGGCGGACTGAGGAAAGTTGTCTGCGTATGCGTAATTTGGAATCGATCATATCCTATTACAAAGAACCAACAGGACAATCAAGGTATGCATGAATGAACGAATATGCATCAAATGGTGTGGCCAGCAAAGCAGTTGGATTATTAAAGGTAAGGGAGTCAAACAAGGTCGCCCACTGTCCCCTCGCCTGTTTACACTGGTCAACGACAAAGTCCTTAGAACCCTCGACGATAAAACTTGAATAGGATCGTGAAACCTCGCTCCCCCTAGTACTATCATTTGCGGACGACCTTATCTTCATTTTAGATGACCTAGAAAGGTAAGACCATATTAAACCCATACTAGATAGTGTAGGTCAAAAAAAAACACAAAACTCAAAGCATTTATTTCAATTAAACCTTGTACAGGCACTTTTGAATTGTCAAAATTAAATAGTCTGTCAGTTAGTCCGAAAGTTGAAGCTAGTTGCCCATTCCAAAACGTAGATCTCTATGGAGAAGAACGGGCAAGAAACTCCATGGACACTCTTTTAAATCAAGATATTACAAAATCCTGGGTACATTATTCTTGTTGCTTCTACATGTGCGAACAATGTTAAAAAAAAAACACAAATCAAGAAAGAATTCAAAATATAAGATTAAAAATAAACATTGGCAGTTAAGAGATGACCTGTCTCAACCGACGGAGCCCGTTCACGAACATGACGCGTGGGTCAGCACCATCCAGCTCAACCAGTTTGTAGGGAACCGAATGATCCAACACACGCGCCACCATCAGTGAGACATTTAAGTGAGCATGACAAGTTCTCAACTGCCATGCTCTTTCAAGTCAACATCAAAAAAAATAAACGGAAACATGGTTCTTACATTCACAATTTTAAAGATGCTTCTAAATTATACAAAACTATGGTTTACAATTTATTTAAGAGGTTAATATAATTTTACTACCAAACAGGAAGAGAAATTTAAATAATAAATAATAATAAAATTTAAATTAATATTGACGTATTCAACAATTAAAAGTTGATAATAAAAAAAATAAAAAAGTTTTGTTCGTAATGTCAATAACACTAAAAAAGGAAAAGTGAAGCACCTCTTCCAAATATTGAAATTTTAACTAGTGTGCCCAAGTGCCTGTGGAGCAGGACCAGCATTAAGCCAAGCATTTTTGTCTACAATATAATCATCCAACTTGTAATATGCTTGTCTACATAGTGTGCGTTTAATGCATGTTTTAAATTTCTTCTCATTTAATTGAAAAATATCGAGTGGTATTTTATTATAACATTCTACACAGTAACCCATAAAAGAAGTTTTTACTTTAGACAATCTGAAACGCGGTTGATCTAATTTATCCCTATTTCTAGTGTTAAAATTATGCCTGTCACTTATCTTGTGTCTGTGTGGTGCCGGACTTAAAGAATTGCACCACCCCTTACTTCCCGTGGGTGTCGTAAAAGGCGACTAAGGGTCTTACCGGAAAATGGGCAGCAGCGTTCTCTATTTATTCCACCATCATACCATACTGCGATCGCCAACCCGCCTGCCAAGCGTGGCGATTATGGCAACCCCCCCCCCAAAATTGGGGGAGGCCTATGTCCAGCAGTGGACGTCTATCGGCTGAAACGACGACGACGACGACGACTTATCTTATTATAAAGATGTAGATTTTTTCGAACGTACATAATGTTTTCATATACAGTGTGTCCGGTCATGGACTAGCGATATTCTAGGTACTTATACAGGGTGAAATTTAAAACATGCGACAAACCGAAATGGGAGATTGTACTCATCATTATGAACAACTTTTACTATGGGTCCAAACCTGAAATCACGAAAACAAAATCAGCTGTTCCCTACATTTATGTTCGCATAACTCGTCAAAATGTAGGGAACAGCTGATTTTTTTTCCGCGACTGCAGCTTTGGTCCCTTAGTAAAAGTTGTTCATAATGATGAGTACAATCTCCCGTTTCGGTTTGTCGCATGTATTCAATTTCACCCTGTATAACAACTATTCTAGTACACAAATACACTATACACTAGGGTCCAATCCACTAAAATATTAATGTTAATTTAATGTTGTATTGTAACTTAGCTCAAAATCTGTCGATCTAGGAAAAAAATAAAAAGGGTAATAGGGGTTGTTTTTGCAGTAACTTACAATAATTTGTTGATTGGCATAATTTTTTGAAATTTTTGTTTTGAGTTTTTTTTTTTTTTAAATTACGAGAATGTGAACCCATTGGATCGTAATGGAAACGATAGACAGTATTGTTACCCTCCGAATAAGCCTACTTTTATCTCAGTAGGACCAAAACTTTGAGAGATATGTTTTCTTTGTACACACGTAGAGAATATCTGAACAAAATGACTGCCAAATAGCGGGGAAGCAGATTGGACCCTAGTGTGTAGTGAATTTGTGTACTAGAATAGTTGCTTTATAAGTACCTAGAATATCGCTAGTCCATGACCAGACACATTGTATATATTGACAAGGAACCGTCATGACGTTCATTTTTTTAAACAGTTCCCGTAGAGATTCGCGTCTTCTGAGCTTGTAGATGGCTCTGACAGCCCTCTTTTGCAGAATGAAGATAGAATCAATATCTGCAGCCCGTCCCCATAACAAAATACCGTAAGACATGATGCTATGAAAGTAACTAAAATAGACCAGTCTCGCGGTATCCACGTCTGTTAATTGGCGAATTTTCAAAATAGCGTAAGCGGCTGAACTTAGCCGCCCCGCAAGTGATGTTAAGTGCGGACCCCACTGTAGCTTTGAGTCAAGCGTGATCCCCAGGAAAACCGTATTTTCGACAATCACTACTTCTAACATTCGGTAAAGCGAATCTAATGCATTTAGTTTTTTCTCATTTAATACTAAATTATTTACAGTAAACCAATTATGAACCATAAGCATAGCGTTATTTTCGTCGTCAAGCTCCTGTGCACGTCTGCTTACTTTAAAAATCAGTGATGTGTCATTAGCAAATAACACCATTTGTGGTCGGTTTTTCAGTAAATGAGGTAAATCATTTATATATACTAAAAATAGGAATGGTCCCAATATTGAGCCCTGCGGTACTCCCATTTTGACTTTTAAGCCCGATGAATTCACACCGTTAATTTGAACTTCCTGAAATCTATCATTTAAATATGATTTTATTAAGCTAAGAGCAAGTTTACCTAGTCCGTAATGCTCAAGTTTCAAGAGCAGTGTTTCGTAATTGACGCAATCAAATGCCTTGGATAGGTCGCAAAAAAGGCCAATTGCATCTTGTGCCTCTTCCCATGCGTTAAATATGTGTTTTAATAAGGTGACACCGGCGTCGGTTGTACAACATCCCTTGGTGAAACCATACTGTTGATCGTGTAGGATGTTATTACGATTAAAATGATTGAGCATTTGATTTAACATTACTTTTTCAAACACCTTGCTAAAAACCGGCAAAACCGATACGGGTCTATAATTATTAGTGACTTTGCTGTCCCCAGATTTGAAAAGTGGAATAACTTTACTGAACTTCATTAAATCCGGGAAAACCCCTTGATCAACACACAAATTAAATATTAAAGCTAAATACTTAGGGTGCAATTGTC
The DNA here is from genome assembly GCA_916614155.1 of Mesoligia furuncula. Lineage (NCBI taxonomy): Eukaryota > Metazoa > Arthropoda > Insecta > Lepidoptera > Noctuidae > Mesoligia > Mesoligia furuncula. The sequence continues at coordinate 11,952,011 of OU744813.1, forward strand.
TCAATAATGGATTGACAAACTTTAGTAGACATGCCCCACAGATCTTCGGTAATTTTGGTCTTAAGTTGCTTAAATGCCTCTAAAATGACTATGGGGTTTGTATGTTTAAATTCAAATTCCACAGGACAGGCTGAGACATTCGCTCTTAATAATTCAATAGCTAGTGCGGGCGAGGAATTTAAAGTTTCTGTAGTTTTAATTGGGATATTGGTAAAGAAAGTTGCAAATTCCTGAGCAACATCCTGTCCAGTGTGTAATCAGTATTGTGTTTTTTGCTCCTGTTCGTTTAATTGTTTATAATTTTCCAAACTGTTTTTATTTTATTGTCTGCTGATTTAACCTTATTACTAATTAATGAAGCTTTAGCTGCTTTGCAGATATTTTTAAAATGTTTAGAATAAGAAGCAACATACTTATTAAAAGTATCGGTGTTAATATACGGCTTAAGGCCATACAATTCAAATAATCTTTCCCTACTTTTCCTGATTCCTTTAGTTGCCCAGTCACTGAATACAAACTTAGGGCAAATAGTTTCAGATTTCTTCTTAAAGGAATGATTGAACTCTGCACTAATGAAAAGAATTCTTCATATAAAATATTACCATTAGTCATACTTAGGCCCTGAGCATTTTACTTGCTAATTAAAGTGTTATTAAACTTATTCAAATTACCCGATGTTATTGGTCTAGTTTGAATCTGCACTTTTTGTATTGGTGTGCTGGACTCAAAAGACACGGTTTGACCACTGTGATCCGAAGGGAGATAATTTACAATGGCTTTATCTAAATATTCACAGCAACAAAAAACATTATCAACACATGTAGCAATAGCCGTAGTTATTCGCGTTGGTTCCAAAAACACATTTGACAGATTGAATGATTTAAAGAGGCTTAACAATCTACTGCTATTTGAATTATTTTCCAAAATATTAACATTAAAGTCACCACAAATAATTACTGATTGACTAGTTGCAAGTCTCCAAATAAATTATAAAAAAAAATACTAATTAGGCACCCCATAGCTACACAGATAACGACACACGTGACCCTTAATGGAATAAGTATACCGACATGTGATGAAATTAAATGCCTAGGTAGCACCTAGGTACCTAGTAGGTACATACATAACATCTACATTAAGCAGAAAGAGCACTATTAAAAAACGTTGCGAATAGTCCGTAAAAACGCCAAATCGTTACTACCATTCAAAAATAACTCAAATACTCAAATGGTGATCGTACCGTGCATGATACATAGTCTGAAAGTATCGGCACTTACTAAAGCTAACAGGTCAAGACACAGAAGATATGAGCGAGTTATCATGACAGCCTTGATTAACCACTCTAGCAATAAACCAAGACAAAAGAAAATGCATGAAATCTTGGAGCGAAAAACAGTAACCAAACGCATCAAAAACACAGGATGTACTACCTCGCACATGTCTACAGGCGTCGCAAACCACACCTACTGCATGCAGCAATGCAGTACAAGGCCAAATCCAAGAAGATCGGTCGACCTATTCACACATGGAACGACAATTTAAAACAGGACATGAAGTACTTCGACAAGGGAATCAATTTTTAGATGGATACAGCTGAAGATAGAAGTAAGATCAAGATCGCTGCTAGTGAGACTTACAAAAAACCGGAAACGGATAGTAGCGCTAGCGAAACATCCGACGATGACATTGAAAACAGCAACATCTAACACAACAAGCAACTACATACAAAAGAACCGAGAAAGCAGTAGAAGCCCACCAAAAGACGCACCGATGAAGCTTGACCTGAACCGACCTGTCGCCAAAGTCGATAAAAGATGATGATCCATAGATAATAATTATCCATCTCTGCACTAGTCCAATGCTTACTTGCATATCCGATAGGCTCTTAAATCCTGACCTATCCTACGGGCACGTCTTCCCTACTATTACCGCGCGCCCCGTTCTATTCCTGGATATGCAATGGTCGCAGTAGCACCATGAACATGAGGCTACAGGAGCTAATGTGAATCTTGGGGTTCATTCGATTAATCGAGTCTGGTTTAACCACGCTGGGATCGGTGCAAATCATTCATTCATTCATTAGATATTTTTATCACTCGGCATTTCAATGTTAGATATTTTAAGCTTAGTTATAACAATTTTCGATGTTACGACACAATCTAAATTTTAATTTTCGATGTTTTGAACGTTTACATTTTACCCGTAGGTATTTTAATGTTCGACATTCGAATATTTACCCGTAACAGAGTAATGTTTTGATTTAAAAGAGTGTCCATGGAGTTTCTTTCCCGTTCTTCTTCATAAGGAACCTACTTTGTTTTGAAATGGTCAGCTAGATTCACTTACAGGTTATATATATATATATAGAAATTACAGGTATTTTTGATAGATTGAGATTGAGATCAGACTGGAATGTTCTTAAAATTACGAGAATTGCCCTTCTGATATCAACGCATGATGATGCAATCCAACATGATTTAGCAACCATGATTAAGCAATCTTCCATTAACTCTATTAGATTTTTTTAACCTTGGATTTTTTTAAGGTGATGGCGAAATATTATTTTTTTGTAAACTCTAATCATTTAAATCGGAACGTTAAATCTGTATTAATCGGGGGATCATTCCCAGGATCCCCCTGGGAATGAGGGGCGTTTAAACCAACTGACTTGCCGCTGGTCCTGTAAGAATAGTACACTCAATCATATTATTTCGTAGTGCATAAGTGGCGAGGGCGCCCCGTGGCCCAAAAAATATAATGTATGGGGACATGTCAGATGACGTAATCGCGAATGCGAGATGTTTGAGTGGCTAACAATGAAAACTGTCCTGTCAGTCAAACTTTAGCGTCACTTACATGCGATTACGTTTCCTTACCCACTATCTTTTAAGAGTACAAACAAAACTTTTATTATTTTTAATTTATTTAATACTACTTTGAGCTCTTTGGCTGATGGAGATAGAGGCTAGGTTGCTGCAAAAAAAATTAAATTTATTCTTTCGTAAACTTAAAACTTGTTCGACCTATAAATACAAGATTGCGACTATGATCTTCGCAGTCCATCGCTAAGTTCGCAAAATGTCTGATATAGTGCTGTTAGTGATATTTATATGCGTAGTAATAGCTGCATGGTCGTGGTTGACACATTATCCCAACGCGCCCCCTGACTGTCCTGGGGGACTACCAATCATTGGACATTCATACAAGCTCTTAGGGGATCGAAAACGTGAGTAAAAGATGTTTTCTTTCAACTACATAGTAATGTTATCATTGATCACTACAAAATCGATCACAAAGGACGTATTTTTTGCTTAGAACCAAAACAGTGCAGAAATGTTGTATGAAATCTCATGGTTGCACAGTTCTTCATTAATGCACTGTTTTTTTTTATTTAGGTAGCTGACCCTGCAAACGTTATTTTGCCACATAAATTATTTCTAGCTGCCCGGCGCTACTTCGTTCGCGTGGTGTCCTAGCCCTTACTTTTTAAAAAAAGATAAAAAGTATACTATGTCCGTCTCCTGGTTCTAAGCTACCTCCCCATCAATATTCAGCCAAATCGGTTCAGCCGTTCTTGAGTTATAAATAGTGTAACTAACACGACTTTCTTTTATATACATAGATAAATTTACCACAGAGGTTTAATGTCTACCATTAAGTTTAATATAAAATATATGCATTAGATCAAAAAGATACTGGCTGAAACTAAAAATCGACTGAATAAAACCGACTAGGTGAAAAAAAAAAATGGCGCACATTTTGTACCATTGTAAAACTTTCATACTTCATAGCACGAAACGTTTAAAAAATGGAAATAGACGGCGATAGCGATATGAATGCAACTCCAGAAAGTATAAAAACAGCTGCAAATGAAATTGTTAATAACCTTTTGCCGCAAAAGTCGCGGGATAAATATTTAAAAGCTTAGGAAAACTTTGTTTTCATTAACTTGAGTTTTTACTCAAATTAATGAAAACAAAGTTTTCCTAAGCTTACTAATAAACCTACACTACACTAAACTAGGTACAATAAATGAAATAATGAGTATTATTATTATTAATTTATGTTATTACTTATTACCGACACAATAGTAGGTACCTATCTAAGTTATTAAAATCCGTAACCCAACTAATGAGGTGAGGAACTAACATAAAGACATGGATTGTACTTATTGTCGTCCTCTAGGATTTTTATATGACACACACTTTGATTATATAAGGTGTAAAAAAATTAACCTTACAAACTTTAAGAGGTGCTTTAGACCATTGGACTGAACCACTTTCACTATGAGACCAACTCTGAAATCACGAAAAAAAATCCACTGTTTAATACAAAAGTTCATTACCTACTTGATCAAAATGTATGAAACAGCGGATTTTTTTTTTCGTGATTTCAGAGTTGGTCCCATAGTGAAAGTTGTTCAGTCCAATGGTCTAAAGCACCTCTTAAAGTTTGTAAGGTTAATTTTTTTACACCTTATATAATCAAAGGACACACATTACAAAAAGCGCAGTTCCTAAGTTAAAAATATCAAAACGACAATGTTAATTCTTACATTATTATTCTTCTTATGTTAATGTTGGTGAGATCAAGACCCGTAAAATGATCATGATATTATTTACAATCTCCGACAACATGAGTCTACGCATAAGTGGTTTTAATCTCAAACAGCAGTTGAGACATCGCTTCCTCGCGCACACGCCATGTTCAATGTATTACAAAACAAAAAGTCCTGTTTTTAGTAATACCCACACACACACGGTGCAGCGGCGGTTTAGTATGTTTATTTTCAATGGGTTAGCAGCAGTAACGGAGGAACTAAAAGGCTCAAACTCAATGCACAAGATACCAAAAAACATACTAGATAAGTTGACAATATGTATGATAGACGGGCAATAAATGTCAATCAAGGTTGTACCCGTGCTGGTAAATGATTCTAATACATTCGACTTAATCGATTTCCGCAAATCACCCACTGTAGTGTTTCACGAATACAACTAGGCGTCTTTGCCGCGGTTGACAACTACCGGTATTTACAAATACCAGCAAGTACACATGTACTTGCTGGTATTTGTAAATACTTATTTTGTGTTTAAGCTACTATAAGCTCATTGTAGGAAAAAAGCAAACATATTGATTAGCAACATTAAAACAAATAACAATCATAATGCGTTTTAGAGGTTATTACAGATAAAAATCTTTATTGTCTTTAATCAAAGTGGGTGTATTATTATGATTAGACGTTTGAAGCTATTCCGATTTTAATATCAACAATAAATAAAACCAAAGCTAATAACCATACCAATCAACTATCTACCTCACCACACACTATTGTCTCGTCTCATTTTCAATGAAAAAATGGATAAATGTACCTACTAGGTACCTAAATACCTAATGTCTAGTTCTGTGGGGATATAGAAACTGATTTATTTATTTTACCTTGCGAGCTATTTGCGATATTTAAAAAATATTGTATACAACTTTTTTATTAAATAAACAGTTATTTAACTTGATACGCAAAAATAAATCGACCATTCAATACAGAATCGATAACATTATATTTTTGTTGGCAGGTGGTTAAAAATTAAATAGAAAAAACTGGCCAAGTGCGAGTCGGACTCGCACACGAAGGGTTCCGTACCACAAGGCAAAAACGCCGAAAAAAATATGTTTGTTGTATGGGAGCCCCCCTTAAATATTTATTTTATTTTATTATTTATTATTAAAGTTAAAATACAACTGAGTATTTTGTGAATATTTCAAGTGCCTACCTGTTGCCATTTTTGATAACGAGCAAAAAACGGCAAAAAAATCGCGTTTGTTCTATGGGAGCCCCCCTTAAATATTCATTTATTTTGTTTTTAGTATTTGTTGTTATAGCGGCAACAGAAATACATCATTTGTGACAATTTCAAATGTCTAGCTATCGCGGTTCTTGAGATACAGCCTGGTGACAGACAGACAGACAGACGGACAGACGGACAGACAGCGAAGTCTTAGTAATAGGGTTCCGTTTTGTACCCTTTGGGTACGGAACCCTAAAAATGGACACCCCTAGTATTGACAGCTTATAGTAAAAACTGGCCAAGTACGAGTCGGACTCGCACACGAAGGGTTCCGTACCACAAGGTAAAAACCCCGAAAAAAACATGTTTGTTGTATGGGAGCCCCCCTTAAATATTTATTTTATTTTAATTTTATTATTTATTATTAAAGTTAAAATACAACTGAGTATTTTGTGAATATTTCAAGTGCCTACCTGTTGCCATTTTTGATATCGAGCAAAAAAGGGCAAAAAAATCGCGTTTGTTGTATGGGAGCCCCCCTTAAATATTTATTTTATTTTGTTTTTAGTATTTGTTGTTATAGCGGCAACAGAAATACATCATCTGTGAAAATTTCAACTGTCTAGCTATCGCGGTTCTTGAGATACAGCCTGTTGACAGACAGACAGACGGACAGACGGACAGACAGCGAAGTCTTAGTAATAGGGTCCCGTTATTACCCTTTGGGTACGGAACCCTAAAAAGCGGCGTAGGTATAGTTCGCTGCAGGGAAAGGGTACCCCCCTTGGTACTGACATGAAACCTATTTAAGTTTTTTGTATTGTAACGTAAATGGCGTGTTGTTCAAATCCGCGGATGAGCAGATTTTTTTTTAATTTTATTTATTTATGTCCCCTTTTTTAAATTTCTTTAATAGGTGATTTGCGTTAATTATTATTTAAGAAATCAAATGGAGGTTTGTAATAAAAGCTAGGCATTTTGATAAACAATATTCATTTATTTTTCTAATTACATTTCTAGGACTTCATGGAAACCACTTCCTGTATACAGTTTTCTGTGTTAAATTGGGGTTATTTACTTAGAATATTAACTAAACACAAAATAGATACCCTGGATAAAGAAACAGAACATAACTACAATAATATTTATTTATTTAAAGTTGTGAAAACATAAATTTTTTATACAGTTTACTCTGTATGATCTTAACGAAAAAAAGCCTGGTTAAAAAATTAAATGTGTTTATTTGTGTCTGTGAATTACAGAGAAAGAACCAACATGCTAAACTATAATAGTATAGCAATATTATGTACATCTTGCTCTTTTATCACATTTTCTGATAACCCTTATTTAACACAACATTAGAAAAATATGTGAGGTCAGATGGTGCATCGTTAACACATTACTAGACTACTTGTAAACAAGAGTAACTGGATTGATTATAAAAGTTGTTTGTTTTTGATTAACTACGAGATAATGATCCCACAAATATTGGGAATTATTAACACTTGCTCATATATGTTCCAATGCAATTTTATCAGATAAGTTACACAATCAATCCGCCGAGTAAATTGCCTATTAATAACGGAGAGGATGTCACTGTCCATCACTTCTTCAACTTAGGTCTGCACTTGAAGGTTTGGTGGGTGGTCAGCGTCCGATTGTCTGAAAGGGTTACCGCTGGCCCGGAACATAAAGGGCTAAGGAAGGAACACGGGTGGGTTTAAGTCAGTAAGAGTCTGACACTCCCTTCCGCTCCACCCACAGCGAGAGGAGTCATTTATTCATTATTTATTTTATTTCATTTAGATATTTCCCATCCAAAAAAAAAAAGGGTTGAAGGGTGCCACTTGGGTACAGAGCGGCGAAGACCGCCCTCCAAGAGGCTGCCCAGCGGGCCAAGGATATGGCCCGTGAGGAGATGGTGGAGACTCTGAACAGAGATCCGTGGGGGCGCCCTTATAAGAAGGGTGCGGAATAAACTCCGCACCTGGGCCTCCTCGCAGACGCAGAGTCTCCGCCCCCAGCTGGTGGAGGAGTTGGTGAGCGCTCTGTTCCTTTCACGGGGGGAGCACACTCCCCCGCCCGTGGCTCCGCCACTTGCGGTGCCCGAAGCGGACCACGCGGACGACGACGACGACATCCCTGAAGTGACTGGGGTAGAACTGAGAGCGGCGGTAGGTAGGCTGAAGGCCAAAAATACCTAGTCCTGGCCTCGAGGGCTCTCGGGCCTCGACTGGAGGCGTTCTTAAGCGCATGTTTGGAGAGAGGCCAGTTTCCACTCGGTTGGATAACGGGGAAGCTGGTCCTAATTCGGAAGCCAGGGCGCCCTGCGGACTCTCCGTCCGCATACCGGCCCATCATGCTGCTCGACGAGGTCGGCAAGCTCTTTGAGAGAGTGATTGCGGGCCGCCTCGTCGGGCACCTGGTGAGGACTGGGCCGGATCTTGCTGGCCGGCGCTCGACGGTGGACGCCATCATGCGCGTGAGAGCCCTCACGACGGGGGACGCGGTGTCCCTGGGTGGGGTCGTCGTGGCGGTGTCACTCGACATCGCCAACGCTTTCAACACCCTGCCCTGGAGCAGCATTGTGGAGGCACTCCGGTATCACCGGGTGCCGCCCTACCTCCGTCGAATAGTCGAGGCGTACCTGACGAACAGAGCCGTCATCTACCCCGGTCGCGATGGGGAGTGGAACCGGCGAGAGATGTCGTGCGGTGTCCCACAGGGATCGGTTGTAGGACCGCTCCTGTGGGACATCGGCTACGACTGGGTGCTGCGGGCTGACTTCCCTGATGGCGTCAGCGTGGTTTGCTACGCTGACGACACGCTGATCCTGGCGCAGGGGAGGTCGCATCAGGCGGCGGCCGACGCGATGACACGCGGGGTTGCGATAGTCGTGGAGAGGATCCGGCAGTTGGGTCTCGAGGTGGCTTTGCACAAGTCCGAGGCCATGTCGTTTCATGGGCCCCGGAACGCGCCACCATCGGGTAGGAGGGGTTCACATCGGCGTCGAGATGACGATGAAATACCTGGGTCTCGTCTTCGACAGCTGGAACTTCGTTGAGCACTTTCGACGTTTGGGCCCTAAACTAGAACGGACCGGGGCCGCCTTCAAGCGGCGCTTGCCTAACCTGAGGGGGCCAAACGCCTCCTGCCGGAGGCTTTACGAGGGGGTCGTGCGGTCCATGGGCCTATACGGGGCCCCGGTGTCGGCGCGTTCACTGCGGCAGCGAGCCGCCCACTACCTGAACGCTGCCAAAACTATTGATGATACATAAAATAAAATACTAAATGTTTATGGTACATATATTATAAAAATAACCCAAGAAAAAGTCCGTGAGGCTATAAAGTTTATTTAAAAACGATGTTTAAAGATTAGTGGCTTTCAATCGTCAAACATGTATGCTTAAACAGTCGTTATTAACAACTTAAATTTTTGCAACGTTTGTGAATATATTATTATGTCTAACTATTATAGTTAAGTCACAATAACCGTTTTTTGGGCAAATAGTCAATCAAAATACGAGTAGAATCGAAAGATGATGACATTCGTATCATGATATTAATGCTTATCCAACTAAATAGTTACATAATCAAGGTTGACTGTGTATATGTAAATTCCTCTTTAAACTATTCGAATAGGACCTTTCGTTTGGTGATTGGATAGTAGCACTTGTTCATTGTATCAAGTAAAGACTATTGCAGATATTATCGTCTTTATTCGCATTTAGTCTCGTTGCATAAATTCTTGAAGTCGGGGGTTTTAAAATTATATTATCCTTTTCCATTTACATTTAATTTTATTATTATTTTGTGTCGGAGGTTTTTTATTTCCATAAATTTTGATTTGCGCATATGGCCTAACCTCTGGTGCCACAATTCATAATTATTATTTACGACTCTATCTAATGTGCATTCGCTTTTTAAAGCATGTTTAGAAAGCATAAAGTAAATGCGGATTAGATTGTTCAAAGACTCACCCTTTATTACCGGCTTACCATCATTGTACACAACAACACTACCGTTTTTATCAAAAACGATAGACATTCGCGTATTCTGCATTTTCCTAACCGATAGCAGGTTGTAGGGAATATAAAAACACAAAAGTACATTCTGTAGTATACCTGGTACGCCCATCTTACTGGTACGGGGAGATCACCTTTCTTTGTCGTGTAGGATTGGGCTATCACCTTTCTAACATAAGCGTCGTAATGTTCGTCATCTGCACAATACTGTCTATTGCAGGACTTTACGGACTATACGTTTCATACAAAAAGTGTCATCAGACTTGGATTACGAGTGAAGTAATGACACAAAACTTGAGACGGTCCTTCCGCCGTGTGACGACTAGATCCGGAGAGGAACCTACCTGCGTTTCCTGCGCCTGCCGTAAATAAAACGAAAAATAAATAAATAATGAAGTGAAGAAAGAAGATACAACTATACTATAGAAGAAAGAAGATTAAATAATAGAAGAACAAAGACCACTTATTGAAAAAAAAAAATACAGAAGAATGAAGAAATACAGTTTATTTTGTTGGTGGAGTCCAGGGATTTCCCGGCTCAGTTACCTGCGGTGTCCAGGGTATGCCCGGCCCAAGCTGCCATTCCTGAGGATGAGCCAAGCAGTCACCTCAGAGGACAAGCCAAGCAGCCCTTCCAGAGGACAAGCCTAGCAGCCCGTCGTGACTGACCAACTCAGTGAAAAGTATGAGTGCGGTACTCACGAAGTGTAAAAATAGACTCTATAATTATTCATGGATAGACTTAGTGAAATATATGAAAGTTTACTAGATTTATGTGTTAGTATTAGAAAATTAGGCCCTACACGGCGAGGTGAAAAAGTAGGACAGCTAAAGTTTCAGGAGGCTAATAATTTGTTTAATGAGTTTACATTATTAATTAAATATGGACAACTAAGTAAAAATTACATTTAGATCCGTCAATACCTAACGAAATAGAGAAAATATATAGTAAAATCTTGGGTTATAAAGAGGTAATAGATATTTCAGAAAGTTCATCCGACGAATTTTTAGATTTAGAGGAAAATAAGACAACATACAAAATGGAGAGTTTTAGTTTAAAAACGGCTAGTACTTTGATTCCAGTTATGGATGGAAAGGAAGAAACAGTAGAGAGAATAATCGAAGGTATAGAGATGTATGAAAGTTGCTTGAAAGAAGAAGGTTGTAAGAAATTGCTAGTTACATTTATATTAAAGACTCGGCTGTCAAAAATAGCGGGATTAAAATTGAAAGAAAGTTACGAAACAGTTTCTGGATTAGTAAAAGATATTCAAACTTATCTTCTTACAAAAAAATCTTCCAACTCAATAATGACACAAATTAATAATATAAGTCAAAACAACTTGACTATAGGCGAATATGGAGAGAAACTAGGAGATTTGTTTACTTCACTAACCATAGCGCAAGCAGACGGAAACCAGACAGCCGCCGAGATACTAAGTCCAATAAATGAAAGGTTAGTAGTTAAGAGATTTGCAGACGGTTTGAGAAATCGTCGACTTAGTACTATTTTAGCGGCTAGAAATTATAACCAACTGAAGGATGCTGTACGAGCAGCTGAAGATGAGGAGCTGTCACTTCCCGGAACATCAGGTCAGGATGCCGTATTTTCTTACACACGAGGTAGAAACTCAAGGTACAGTCGGAGTCACGGAAACTACCATCGTGGGCAGACTACTCACTACCGTGGGAATCCTTCTCACTACCGAGGTAATAACGCAGCCCAGCATTACAGGGGTCAAGGGCCCGCACAGCGAGGTTTTCACCGTGGCAGACATTACCAACCACGTGGATACTCTAGGCCGCCGAATAAAAGCTACTATAGAAGTAACAGGGGTCATTACAGAGGTGCCAGGCAGGACAACGTGAATGTTGTCAATGCGCCAAAAGAGGAAAGGAATAAAGAGGTAACGAATAAAGAGGCAAATTTAGTTCAGTTTTTTCGGAACAACTAATTATGGGTTAGTATGTGATGGTCTAGATTTTATCTATTTATACGCTGGCAAACAAAAACTAAAATTCTTAATCGATACGGGTGCATCTATTTCATTAATCAACAGAAAGTCGGTAACACGCGAAACAAAAATATATAGCGATCAAACAAGCATAAAAGGTATCGGTGGGAAAGTACAGGCATATAACTACGCGTACATATCTTTGAAATTAGAAACGGGTGTACAGTTTCGTTACAAGTTTTATTTGTTCGATAATATTCCATGTGAATCGGATGGGATACTCGGTTTAGACTTTCTGAGAACTTATAACGCTAACATTGATTTACCGACAAACGTACTCAGCTTACAATTAACTGATAAAGCGCCGCATTGTCACATTGAAATACAAAACCGTCAACCTATTCACACGAACACGGAAAATTATTTGCTTATTCCAGGTCGAAGTGAGTCTATACACTATATCGACATAAACAAAAATGTTTACAAAGAATACGTTTTACACTCAAGGCAAATAAGTGACAACTTATTCTTAGCAGGTTGTATTTTTCAGCCAAAACGAAGTAAAGTACCAGTAAAAATTTTAAACACTAGTGAAAATTTAATCAAAATACCGAAATCAAAATTAATACGTAACGATGATTTAGAGTATTTAGATAACTATAATATTTGTTTGTATAATAAATCGGAAACGGGACTGGAACGAGTAAAAAAATTACTATCAGAACTAAATTTGTCACATTTAAATTCAAGCGATAGAAAAGATTTGGAAATAATTTGTGCTAAATATTCAGACATATTTTTCCTTCAAGGAGACAAACTAGGTACAGCAAATGTAGTAGAACAGTCAATAACAGTAATATCAAATACGATGCCAGTGTATACAAAGCCCTATCGTTTGCCTCAATCATCGAAATCGGAAATTAATAAACAAGTTAATAAAATGTTACAGGACGACATAATAGAGCCCTCCAATAGTGAGTGGAACAGTCCTATTCTTTTAGTACCCAAAAAGTCTGATGGAGAAAAGAAATGGCGATTAGTAGTGGATTACCGAAAACTTAATGAATGTATCCGAGACGATAAATTCCCACTACGAAACATTACCGAAATATTAGACTCTCTTTCAGGAAGTATTTGTTTTACCCATTTAGATCTTCATCAAAGTTTTTACCAAGTAAATTTAAAACCAGAGAGTAGGGATATCACCAGTTTTTCGACTAGTGAAGGTCAATATCGTATGAAGCGCCTTCCTATGGGTCTCAAAATATCACCAAATGCGTTTTCTAGAGCCATGTCAGTTGCCTTGTCAGGACTAACATTTGAGAAATGTTTCGTTTACTGTGACGATCTTATTGTATTCGGTAGGACAGTAGATATACATAATAAGAACCTTATGGATGTTTTCGATCGTTTAAGGAAAATGAACCTTAAGCTAAACCCAGCAAAGTGCGAATTTATGAAAACTCAATTACTCTATTTAGGTCACGAAGTTTCAGCTAATGGTGTATTACCAGATCCACAAAAAATTACTGTAGTTAAAAACTACCCAGTACCAAAAAATGCCGAAGAGGTCAGGCGATTCGTTGCATTTTGCAACTATTATAGAAAATTCATTTGATCATTTGCAGAAATTACGGTACCACTAAATAAATTATGTAGAAAGAACGAAATTTTTGTATGGACAAGTGAGTGTCAAAATAGTTTTGACATTCTCAAAGAAAAGTTAATAAATCCACCAATTTTGCAATACCCCGATTTTTCTAAAGAAAATGAATTCATACTTCAAACGGACGCATCTAATATGGCAATAGGATCAGTCTTATGCAACAGTGACCTAAGACCAGTAGCTTACGCCAGTAGACCACTAAATAAAGCAGAGATAAATTATCCTACGATACAAAAAGAACTTTTGGCAGTGGTGTGGAGTATAAAATATTTTAGACCTTACTTATATGGAAGAAAATTTACTATTCTAATGGATCATAAACCACTCATCTATCTATTTGGCATGAAAGATCCATCTACACGACTTTTAAAGTTTAGATTACTATTAGAAGAATACGATTACGATATTAAATACATAAAAGGTACAGAGAATAATGTTGCTGATGCATTGAGTAGGGTTACCATAAGTTCTAACGAATTAAAAACTTTAAATGAAAAAAGTATAAATATGGTAATGACAAGGGCACAACGAGCGAGAATAAACTCGGAGTGCAAAGCAATACCTACCTCGAGTGACAATGGTTCTCTTAATATAGCTGACGAACCGAGGTTTGGCCAACCAAGGATAGCAGAGATATTAAGAAAACCTAAAGAAGCTGTAGAATTAACATTTTTAAAAGGTAAAGAACTAAACAAGAAAAATATAGATTATGAAAACGAATGTTTTGTTTATGTTGAAAAAGAATCAACTCTATTTATCAATCTCGATTATATGTCGCATTTCTCGCGAGTCGAATTTGCGGATTTATTGAGTGAAACTTGTAGAAAAATCAATATTAAAGAACTATGCATAGTAAAAGATAAAAATAATGTTGAATTTATTAAAGAGTTGATCAATGAAATAAAAAGAAGACCACAGTGGACCGGTCCACAAATAAATATTATAAGAGGAATAAAAAGAGTCCTAGAAAATGACGAAAAGACATACATACTACATGACTATCATTTGCTGCCAACAAGTGGGCATGCAGGAGTAAGACGTATGATAAATAATATAAAGAGTAAGTATTTTTGGCCAGGCATGGAGAACGACGTACGATACTACGTTTCCAAGTGTAAAAAATGCCAAACTAGTAAGTATTCTAGAAATATAATGGAACCAATGGTCATAACTACAACGGCAACAAGTGCTTTCCAAAAGGTATTTTTAGATTTAGTTGGCCCTTTAGATAAGGATTTAGAAGGTAACGTTTATATTTTAAGTTTACAATGTGAGCTCAGTAAGTATGTCGAAGCGTATCCATTACAGAGAAAAGATACGGTAAGTGTAGCTAGATCATTCGTAAACAATTTTATACTTAGGTATGGTTTACCCACAATCATTGCTACCGATCGAGGTACGGAATTTATGTCGGAAACAATGTCAGAGGTTTGTAAACTGCTACAAATTAATAAAATAAATTCGACTGCATATCACCATCAGTCGATAGATGCTTTAGAAAATACCCATAAGCATCTTGCAGCATTTTTACGCACTCAGTGTGACGGACATCCAGAAACATGGAGTCAATGGTTGAATTTTTAGTGTTTTTCATACAACACTACCGTCCACTGGGCTGATAGCTTGTATGAACGTGCCATTTTTCGCTACATAAATGTTTATTGGTTTTGCTAGCTCAGTGAAGTTTAGAGCTAAATCTTCTCGATTTATCAAATGATCTGAAGCTCCAAAATCCAACACAAAAGTAATATTGTCTTGCCCGTCATTACTGTCATTTGTATCACTGTCCGTCATAAAAGCAAATCCAGCATTTTGTAGTTGTGAACTCACCATCTGAACCGTGTTTGTTCTTTTGTTTTCAATAGCTCTTTTGTAAGAAAAACAATGCTTTTTCAAATGTCTCTTTTTGCCACAGAGATAACATTTCTTGAGTTTAAAATTGTTCGAGAACGGTTTTATTTATTTGTTGAAATATTTGAAGGTGGTCTAGAACTTTCAGCCTGAAGTACTCTTACACTTAGATCATGTCCATCGCTGGTTAATTTGATTTCATGATCTAATAATATCGTTTTTACAAAAGCTAATGTTAAATCAATGTCTCGATTGCTGTGACGATGCTGTTATAGCTGTTCGGTAGAGTCATGAAAAGGTGGGTCACTTTATCGGACTTTTCTAATTTCGCACCTGCTGCCATAAGTTCTGTGAGAATCTCATCAAATATTTGGAAATGTTTGATTAATTTGATATCACTATCCAATTTCAAGTTCAACAACCTTTTTCTAAGAGACAGCTGCGTCGCCACGCTTTTTCTTTCAAAGATAGAATCAAGCTTCGCGAAAATTTTTTTTGCGGTGTCTTGTTCTGTAGTCAGGCCAAGTAATGAGTCTGACAAACATTCTATTATCGTATTCTTAGCTGATGCATTATTTTTAAGCCACTCAGTACTTCTCTCTGTAGGAGATTCATCGTCGATAACATTTCTTCCCATCGATGTCTTCCCATGGAGCGTTTTCCCATTTACGGCACAGGACTCCATCTTGAATCACCAAGCTGTCCCATTGGGCCCAATAGCTTTTTGTGATTGAACTCATTGCTGAGACGTCGCTCCACCTGGGCTTAGGAGCTCTGGCCTTCATCCACTTCAGAATCGGCTTGATGTCTGAATCTTCCTGCTACGCACGTTGTAGGTTTCCTTCCACTCGTTGCTGAGGTTTGTCTTGAGCACAGATATAGACAGACCAAGATAACGCAAGTATCACGAACTGTATGAAAACCAAGCGTGCCATTTTTTTACTACCTACTATGACGTCACAAGCTCGCGCTCTCGCTCACACTTACCCATTCAGCAGTACACAGGATTTAGCGCGAAAGTGGCGGCTTACGATTTTTGAACGTAAGCTGGTGCAATTTTTGGCACGCGAAGTAGTTGCTCTTGCGTTATCTAAGTGTATCTATATCTGTGGTCTTGAGCATCCTCACAGGTACGACTTCTCTACTTTCTTGCCCCCCAGAAGACCCCTTAAATAAATATCGTAGACAAATTATAATTAATATAGTTAGTGACTAACCTACATCTAAGTCTATAATTAAAAAACCTTTTGATACTTACCTGCAAGTTGTGACGAATGTACGAGAATCCCATTTTGATAAAGACATTGTAGACCTAATAGAAAAACGTGTAGATCCCAAATTCCGCACAGCTATCTTAGTCCAACCAATAGAGAAAATGCTTGAAATAGTTCCTGTAATTCAAAGAAATTTTTAAAGTTCATCCATGAAGTTGATTCTAGTTAAATGCCAAATTACTAATATGTATATGTATTTAAATCAACAGGATGCTATTCGCAAGTATCATGAGGGAAGTATCATCGTGGCATAAATGAGACATATCTAGCCTTATCACGTCAATTTTTCTGGCCTAAAACGAAAACTGACATAACTAAGTACATTAATGAATGCAAGATATGTAACTGTGCAAAATACGACCGTAACCCAATTCGCTAAGAGTTTAGAATCGTTCCACCGCCTAGTAAGCCCTTTGAAACTGCACATGTCGATGTTTTAACCATAGGACAAGAAAAATATTTTACTATAATTGATTATTTATATATAGATTATTTATGTATAGCCTGTACAGCCCCTAATATAATAAAATCACTTTTAATTTTTAGTACCTACGCATCATGGTTACCCAATGAAATTAATAACTGACCAGGGAAGCGAATTCACAAATCAAGTAGTTAGTGATTTTTTACGATTACACAAAGTACAACATCATACTACTGCTGCTCATACCCCGAACGAAAATGGGACGATAGAGCGTTTCCATAGCACACTTCTTGAACATTTACGCATATTAAAGCTGAAACACAAACGAATGTGCTATCACTTTAGTCCCTTACGCCCTTTTGACATATAATAGTTCTATTGATAGTCTAATTAAATGTAGGCCGTTTGACCTTATCACTGGACATTTCGACCCACGGGACCCCACAGATTTAAATCTGTCAGAAAGATTACTACAACAATACATTCAAGATCACCTTAATCGAATGGAAACGGTATAGAGCCTTGTCCATGAATCATCGCTTGCTGAACGCGAGGCATCGATGACGCAACGTAACAGCGATAGGGAACCTGAAATTGAGTACTCAGAAAACCAGGAAATATACGTACGGAACCCTACTGCATCCCGGCAAAAACTTGCCCTTCGATTTACTCAAGACAAGGTTATTGCTAACTTACCTATTTATATTTACACTTACAGAAAACGAGGACCAATAGCTAAAAGTAGACTGAAACGACCTAAAATGAATAAAGACCCTCGATTGTTACAGGTACCTACTAATGACGATAATGAGCCTGGACCGAGCTCAAGAGATCCAACTTGACAGCTTAGATGACGGACCGGGACTTTTACCTTATAATCAAGGAGACACGAAAATCGTATCCCATCATCATACCTTCTTACTAACTACATTAACTTAATTCAGATAGAACGACAGATATATGACTTTCAACTACAATTACTTGACACTACGGACAAATTAAGTAATAGTTTACTCATGTTCAGTATTAAGGGCTGATTTTTCCATCGCCAGATAACTTTTATTCGAGGAATAAAATTGACATTTGACAGTTTTTTATGAAATAACTGTCAACATTTCAAAATTATTCCTTGAATAAAGTTATCAAATGATTGAACAATCGCTGCAACCTAGTAGAGTCAAACGTGGCTTGATAAACCCATTGGGCACTTTAATAAGATCAATTTCGGGAAATTTGGATCATGATGATGCTATAAGGTTCGAAAATGCTATGAAAATTCTAAAACGAAATGATAAACTCATTTCCAACAAAATTAACTCAACTTTTGCCGTAGAAATTGGCAAAAAGTTGCTCATCTAAGGGGGAAGGTGTTATATCTGTGAGTGCCTCCCAGATACGTCCCCACCACACATTCGGTTACTGTGAATGGATTGAGCAACCCAAATTGATGCATCCAATAAAAGTAACCAGGAGATTCGGCGCGGGGCCTTTTGTCACTTACATCGGTCGTTAGGACAACCTCTTAGTACTTACTCTTGTAATTACTTCATTAAATTAATTTAGCGGAAATTTTGAGTTTTTTTTGGACTTCTCAGCTGCCCGTCACATAATTAGCATATCAATCAATACATTTACTAACAATAAACAAGTACAACTTAAAGAATTGCACCACCCCTTACTTCCCGTGGGTGTCGTAAAAGGCGACTAAGGGTCTTACCGGAGAATGGGCAGCAGCGTTCTCTATTTATTCCACCATCATACCATACTGCGATCGCCAACCCGCCTGCCAAGCGTGGCGATTATGGCAAACCCCCCCAAAATTGGGGGAGGCCTATGTCCAGCAGTGGACGTCTATCGGCTGAAACGACGACGAAACAAGTACAAAACGAACAAAACCAAACTCTATATTACACAAATGAAGATAGCGTAGCGTACATTCGTAAATTTTTAAATTCCAGACCAACAATTTTAAATTATGTTTCACTTTTGTGCTGCACTATACAATATGTTGATTTGCATCCTCGTCAAAGTTCAGGAGGTTGTCATAAAATACATAAATAATCAATTGAAGTACATTATGGGGCAATAACTAGTAAGCGCTGCTTTTTTTTTGTTGTTGAAATTTAACAGTATTTCAGAATTACACCCTTAATTCAATACAAATAAAACAGAATCACCCGACTACGCACACAGCGACAATGCATGCAGCTGTTTTTCCCCGAAATGGTTTGAATGTGTGTGTGCAATTTTGCATGAAAGCTCGGTTATAGGGCTAGTAACAGACGGGCCGCGTTTAAATACGGCTGGTTCACACTTACGGATTTCCGTAAATAAGAAAAAAAAATAAAAACAATACCTACCCATTTTATTGTTGATTTGGGTCGAGAATCATTAGCATAATTACGTCCTTGAATTTGACTAGGATGCAAATCAGTATCAGTATCAGTAGTATCAGTTGTATAAGGTGTAAAAAAATTAACCTTCGCTATGGGACCAACTCTGAAATCACGAAAAAAAAATCCGCTGTTTCATACATTTTGATCAAGTAGGTAATGAACTTTTGTATTAAACAGTGGATTTTTTTTCGTGATTTCAGAGTTGGTCTCATAGTGAAAGTTGTTCAGTCCAATGGTCTAAAGCACCTCTTAAAGTTTGTAAGGTTAATTTTTTTACACCTTATATACAAAGCATTTCTAATAAGCAACATCTTCTAGAAGCTTTCATCAATGATAAACTACAAAGCAGTATGCATGGGCGAGACCTGACTAAACAAAGATGAATTGGAAACTCTGCAATTTACCAGATATGAAACTGCAGCATCGCATCGTCACTCTCGAAGTGGTGGCGGTGTCTGTTTTAGCCCTGGTTGAAATATACTACACAAATCATTCGTAGCTTAGCTTCATCGCTTAGCGACCTCGCATATCTATCACGCAAAGGCATGATGCCGTTCCCAGATTTAAAAAAAATACATAATTTAACCACAGACTTGGTGCATTTTAAGCTGTTTCGAGCCACTGCCTGACCTGGGCTAGTTGCAATTTGTGACACATTTTGTTATTTATTTTACTCATCTAATCTAATAAATACATATTATACTTAGGTAAGTACCCGCTGGACAACTGAGTTAAAACTAAACTACTTTTGTTTTTCAGATCTATGGAATTTTATGCGAGATCTCCAAATCTGCTCATTGGAAAAAGGTGGTGTTTGCAAGATATGGTTCCCCAATCATTCGATTTACGGTAAGTCCTCTCATGTATCAATTAAGTACACTCCGCTATTATCACAGAGCACGGAATCACCGCACCGGCAGCGTCTGCAGCGTTAGAAACGGCAATACTAATAAAATTCGTAGCGACGAAAGAGCATCGAGTGCGAAACTTCTGTCACAGACCGCCCCAAAAGCCATCAGTTTCTATACGTTATTTGTGTCGTAGTGCAAATAAACGGTAATACACTTTGTTTGTATCGAAAGTGTTGACCATGCCACCTCTATCATCAGCCCCCGAGGCGTCTCCGTGCTCTGTGGTTAAATCATACTTTTAGAAAAGAAAAAAACTAATCACAATAATTTTAATTTAATTTATGTGTTTCTATTTCAGTGGTAACCGATCCAGAAGACAGCCTAACAATAGCTAATTCATGTTTTGATAAACCGTTTCCGTACGATTTTGCAAAGGAATATTTGAATAATGGACTCATCACTGCAGAGGGTAATTATAAATAAAACAAACTAACTATTATTAAAAATAATGCACGACAATATTGATGAATAGTACGCACGACGACATCATTATCGAGCTATTCAAATTCAAATTCTTTATTTCAGACGTAAGTCAATAGTGTTAGTAGCAACAAAATAATGACTAGTGTTAGTAATAAGGAGGAGATAATAGAATAGAATAGATATCAATTGGTATGCATCCTCACCCAGTGGCGCAGCAGAGGGGAGTCCCACCTATTTGAGAACACGCTCAGGATACTATTGGTGGCTGTGCGTAGCCGGCCGGCTATGGAGGCGGTTCTTTTTCTCATATTGGCGTAAAAATCGTCTGTGCGCGCCTCCGCAAACATAG
This sequence comes from Mesoligia furuncula, assembly GCA_916614155.1. Classification (NCBI taxonomy): domain Eukaryota; kingdom Metazoa; phylum Arthropoda; class Insecta; order Lepidoptera; family Noctuidae; genus Mesoligia; species Mesoligia furuncula. The sequence continues at coordinate 11,973,071 of OU744813.1, forward strand.
TGGACGCACTACAACGCCACGACAGCCCCAACAGTATTCTAAACGCGTTATTATATTGGACACGCAGATCGCTGGATGTCCGCTGCGTAAAGCGGGTCTAAAGACTGCACGTGTAGAATGATTGACAGAAAGCTTTGAAAAGAGTGACTTTAATTTGTACAACATGCAAATCTTCGAACCAGCATGTTACATCGAACAACCAACGACCTGCGCTCCCTCTCTATATTCATATTGTCCTTAAGATCATCAGTGAGCCAATGACCCAAGTACTTGAATTTAGTCACCCATGCTTAAGGAGTGCCACAGAGCGAAACACCGGGAATATCAGAATAGTTTATGGCACTCGCCTTAAATATAATAAGTTCGGTTTTTTTAACATTGTACTTGAGCCCATGGGACACTGCATAGGACTCACAAATAGCCACCAGTTTCCTCAAAACGCCGATCGAAGGGCTTAGCAGCACCATGTCATCCACATAACTAATATTGTTCAAACAAACGTCATCAATGTGACATCCAACTCTGGTGCTGCTAAGCTCACCGACTAGCCGGATTGTGTACAGCGGCGTTCATAAGTGGATTAGCGATCTGACAAAGCAATACATTGACGCTTCGGTTCGACTTACGACCTTATTCTATAAGTTGTTTCTATACTATAGACACGCACACACACTCACTTTAGTTCGATAAATAATCGATAATCGATCAAAAATCATTAGTTTTTGTCTCGTTCGTCTTATTCACACAAATAATAATGTTAGTAGGTAGACCGCAGAAAACCAACAAAATTATTTCGTTTCTGTGAGGTAGACAGATTCTGCTGTTCGTTACTACTCACTCACCTTTAAATAACATTGTTGGTTCGTGGATATTGGTGGTTAGTGACGAGGTGTTTAAATTTATTAGCGGTGTTGTAATTATTATGAAATAAACACAAATTTGTTGTACCTACAACAAGGCTCAAAAAAATAGGTGGCTCGTTCAGATGCCAATGTATACACTTTTATAATAAGCTACCAAGCCACGTTCAAGATCTAAGCCTCAATAAATTCAAATCATTTATTAAACGTAAGTTGTGCCAGAAAGCCTTTTATACCGTTAAAGATTATATTGAGGACAAAAAGGCTTGGGATTGAGCTGCTTCAAATTTCTGCATTTTGAATGACTTTTTTTTATTTTATATTCACATTGAGATTAATGATTTTTTTATAAACAATGACTTTTGCTTACTTTGTAAAGTATTATACATTTTTTTTTTATCATTGTGATTTGTGAATGTGAAGACGATGTGGGTCATTTTATTAATTTTTTATGTTTTATTTTTCTCTCTGTTCTATTACTTGTTTTTTTTTTCTTTCTCTCATGGTCTGGCAGTTTGAGTAATTTATGTGGCCTACCCAAATGTCCTTTCTTTGGTATTGTTCGTCGAATCGTTGAGCTCCTTAAGTCTTGAGTTGAGCTGCACGATTTCTGACAAATGCGTGCACTGACTGGACAGGTCCTCTCAATCTGTGTGGTTCTTTCCTCAAAAGACCATCTCAGACATCGATCTACATGGTCTTCATATAACCTGACCAAGATTATGTCTGGACTTTAAAAGAGACTGTGACCTCTGAGTTTGTTTCGGCCTTTCTTCTCAGAGTAGTCAGATAGGAAACGCCGACCTCATCTAGTTTTAAAAAAACATTATTGACGTGTAAAAGTGTTTGTACAAACCTACTTACAAAAATAAAATCATTTATCATTTATCATTATTTTCAAAATGCAGTCAAATATAAATATTGAAGTGAGGGCTAATATTATTGCGCTGCATAAAATTGGATATAACAAAACCCAAATAGTGAATGAAACCGGACTAAGTGTGAGTATCATTTAAATATTTCCTAATCATTGTTAATCGTTTTACTCGGAAGATGCCTTACTAAATAAAGTTTTAAATTCATTATGAGGTTTAAATAAAAGATACCTATTCAATTTATTTAGATTAGTGAATGATGAATAATATTTTTACCCGACTGCGTCAGAAGGAGGGTTATGTTTTTCGAGTGTATGTATACTCAATACTCAATTCTTTATTGCATTCCATATGTATGACATAGATGGTATTACAAGTAAATGATCAATATGGACCCTGTCGGGCACAGCAAAAATAGGAGAGAGGAAGAGGGCTAAGTAGCAATTCAATATTATTATAAATTGCTTATTAATGTAGATATTAATATAGGTATTTTCAAACAATGTTTACAGTGCAAAGTGATATGTTTTTATGAAAAAATACTTTATTATTATTATTAATTATTAGACATTCATAATTGGGTGTATAAATATTTATGTTTATATATTATTAGGTTTGTGTATATAGGTATAGTATATTAGTTATTTTATGTAAGTATTACGTAAAAGTAAATTAGGTAATTATGATGATTTTTTTTTTTCATTATTATTATCTACTGTTATAATTTATGTATTCATATATTCATATATTTCATTTTTATTATTCATATATTTCATTTTGTTTGGTGTATGAGTAAATAATTTTATTATACAATCGATTTGTCATCTAAAAACTCCTTTACTGAGTAGTATGACTTGGATTCCAGAAATTGTTTTAATTTATTGATAAATATATTTGTTTTGTTTACTTCTCTAATGACATTTGGCAATTTATTATAAATTTTTATGGACGTAACTAAAGGGCTGGTTGAGTGCATTTTGAGTCGGGATTGAGGTTTGTTTATTTTGTTTTTGTTGTGTCGAAAAGTGTATCTTTTTTGTGTTTCTTCGCAAGTGGTGTAAAAATCTGGGTGTTTTCTGACAAATTGGTGACAAATTTACATAATTCTAAGATATATAAACAGGGAAGTGTGAGTATTTTGTGTTTTTGGAAGTGTGGTTTGCAGCTATCTGTTTGTTCTATATTAGTTATTATTCGAATTAACTTCTTTTGTAAAATAAATATTGTTTGTGAATCTGTACTGTTACCCCACAGCATGACCCCGTAGCTGAGCTATGCTTGGGCGTACGCATAATAAGTGATAAGTGCAGTTTGCAGGTTGGTAGTTTTTTTAATTTCGCGTAAGGCATATGAAAATTTTGATAGTTTTGCTCTTATTTTCTGTATATGGGATTTCCAATTTATGTGGGTATCAATAGACAAACCGAGGAGAATAAATTCATTTACTTGTTCCAATTTTATATTATTAAAAGTGAAATTTAATTTTAATGGAGATTTTTGATGGGGATGAAAAGTAATTAATTTTGTTTTGGTGAAGTTAATTTCTAGATTATGGTTATCCATCCAGTTTACAGCTGTAGAAAGAAGGGAGTTTAATTTGGCGTTTATATTGTCATCGTTCTGGCATGAGGTTAGCAAAGAGATATCGTCCGCAAATAGAACACAAGGTCCGTTTATAATTTTAGGAAGGTCATTTATGTATATAAGAAACAAAAGGCAGCCTACTACACTCCCTTGGGGAATTGACGCGTTTACTGCTTTACTGTCGGATCTTATTTTAATTATTTCATTTGTGTTGTTATCGAAATATTCAATTTCTACTAGTTGTACCCTATCCTTTAGGTATGATGCAAACCATCCGTGAGCTTTTCCTCGTATTCCTATCCCATGTAACTTGTCTAATAGTATTTTAAATTGCACCTTATCATAGGCTTTGGACATATCGAGCAGCATACCTATGGCGTAGTTTTTATTATTAATAATAGTTAGAGCCTCTTGTACGTATTTGTAGACTGCTAACGTTGTAGACCTATTTTTACGGAAACCGTTTTGGCAGTCGTCAAGTATATTATATTTTTTACAAAAAGAGTACACACGGTCACACATAGCCTTTTCAAAGATTTTAGACGCAGTGGGTAACAGCGCGATAGGCCGATAGTTATTAGGGTCGGTTTTAGATTTTTTTTTTTTATGTATGGGTTTTATCAGTGCGTTTTTAATTTGTTTGGGAAAGGTTCCCTCTTCAAAGGATTGATTAATTAGTTTATAAAATGGTAGGGTTAGTTCATCTGCACATTGCTTTAGTAGAAATGGGGGAAGTTCGTCTACTCCATAGCTCTTTTTATTTTTTAAATTCTTTAATATTTTATTTACTTCATAGGGATCGACAGGGTTGAGAAACATGGTGTTTTCTGTGGGGCACATCACAGGAGCTCCTTTTGCTGGAGAGGCTTTTTCCCCAATAGAAGCAAAGAAGTCATTGAAAATGTTTGCTACTTGCTTAGGTTCAGTATGTATGTATGTATGTAGTATGTATGTATGTATGTATGTATATTTCTTTGGCACGCTCTGTAGCCTAAACGGCTTGATCGATTTCAGCTTGAGAGGTGCCGTTAGATTCGTCTTAATTCTGAGAGTTACACTGGGTACATCAAAATTGAAAAAAAAATTAAAATGGCCGATTTTTTGCGCCATATGTCTTCAAAAAAAATTTTTTTTTCGAAACCTGTCGAGTGGGATATCAAAATAAAGGGTTTTAAAAGGTGATTACAAAAATATATGTAACTTATATGGTTAAAAGTAATTCGAAGTGACAAATCGTAAAAAACACGTACCAAGAACTAAATCGTTTGCGAAATCTTTCACATTTGTAAACTAAAAAGCTGGAAATAAAAATGGGTCCCGCCTGCTTCCAACTTTTATTTAATTTAAAATGGGCTTGTTTGTAGCTTTTCAGTTTCGCAGTCGGGTTTTTTTATTTTTTAAATAACTTTTTTCCGTAGTCGTCGAAGTGTTAGGTAATTATTAATAGTAAAGTAATCAATTTTAATATTTTGCTTATAGATGTCTAACAGTATTCCGTTCTTTGTTCTAGAGAAATACTGTGAAAGTTAGGCTACCTTAGCCTTGCAAGGAACCGAGAAGCACCAAGAAGGCGCCGAGGAGAACAGCGTCGATTCATGGTAAATGAATATAAAACAAATGGTTCCATAATATCGCGACATTTTGCTGAGTTAATCAACACATCTTTATTAACTGTTCGCCGTGCACTCCGTGCTGAAGGCTTGCATCATCGAAGACGTTGTCGTTCCTACCTAAATAAATAATAAAATAACCTACTAAGATAATGTAAATATTTTCGGTCTATCTACAAGAACCCACCTGTATATTATTCCATAATTTGAGGTTTAGTTTCAATCTTCTTTTCGTAAAGAAAATGAATACTTAAGCTATAACCTCAATCACGTTATAATAAATAAATGTTAACTTTATGTAAACAAAATAAATGTCACAAATAAATATTTTTTATTTTTGTTATACTTATCACTTAACACGCATTTTTTTATTCTAAACCCTTTATTGCAATAAAAACAACATTAATAAAAAGGCAGCAATTTTGTGAATATTATTATTGCAAACAAAAATAAATATTACCAAAAACCGCACTGCGCTTCGTGAGATGCGAACCTAAGCCAGTTGCATGACAGTCCACTGCTTGACGCTTACTGCTATTAACACATACTATAATCGTTTGAATTTTAGCAACGCTATGCTATTAACCGTGTCTAAAAAAAGGGACGGAATTTAATTATATTTTTTGTTTCGTGTGGTGCGACGAGTACGTGACGATTTATGGCAGTGTGTGAAGTAGGTAGATGGTGTGTGTACCGTGCTGTTTACACATACAGATGTACGTTGTACCGCGTGATCAGACCAATATGACTCGTAAGATGCTCAGATACTTTTGAACGCTACTATACAAGTTGAAGAGGCGTGGTGAGCTTAACCCCCCCTGCCTCACATCCGATTGAGCCTCCGCCCATCTGACGCTATTCCTCTGGTGGAATAAACGAATAACTGTTATTAGGTGTATCAAAACGTATTTAAGTAGTGACTAGTGGCGCCATCTTCAGTACCAATTGTAAAATCCTTTTTGAATAAAAGTAGTCTGTTGCGAACAGTTAACGTGTTTTAATAGGTTATGGGCTTATCTCGATTTATCAGTCATTTTATCAGTGTAAAATAGATAAATTGTTTACGTCGTTCCGCGGAAACATGACTACGAACTATATTGCTAGTATGCCGAAGTTAAAAGGCAGGGAGAATTACGATGAGTGGTGTTTTGCGGCTGAAAATTTGTTGGTACTAGAAGGGATGGACAAGTACATCAATCCAACGACAGATTTTGAAGTAAAGCCAGTAGATGACGCCAAAACGAAGGCAAAGTTAATATTAACGATAGATCCAACATTGTACGTGCACATTAAGAACACCAAGAGCTCGGCAGAATTATGGAAAAAGTTAAAGACCATGTTTGATGACTCTGGGTTCTCAAGAAAAAAAACCTTGCTTCGACATTTGATATCCATACGACTGGAAAATTGTGACTCGATGTCTACCTACGTCACACAAATGATCGAAACGGCTCAACGGTTAAATGGCACGGGATTTACAATAACAGATGAATGGGTGGGATCATTATTATTAGCAGGTTTGTCAGAACGATATTCTCCAATGATAATGGCAATCGAACATTCGGGTATTTCGATAACTGCAGATGTCATAAAGTCAAAATTACTCGACATGGAGGTAAGCAGTGATTTAAATGAAGGCGGTGCCACAGCATTCGCAGCGAAGAAAAAATATTCCTCTAGCAACACTAAGCCAAATAAATATGGCGGTGCGTCAACATCGAACAAAAAGACAGTAACAGAAAATACACCAACAAAAACAATCAAATGTTACAAGTGCAATGAGGATGGACATTATCGAAATCAGTGCCCATTGTTAAAAAGAAATGCAAGTAAATGCGTATCTAATGTTGTTTTCCTAAATGGAAAGTTTAACAAGAACGAATGGTACGTGGACTCCGGAGCAAGTGCACACATGACTGTGAATAAAGCGTGGTTAAAGAACATGAATAAAACGCCGTGTTTACCAGAAATTGTTGTCGCTAATGAATCAAAAGTGCCAGTTGTTTGTTCCGGAGACGTAGAAATTGTTTCGGAATTAGAGTGTCACATAACAGTTAAAAATGTGCTATGCGTGCCTAGTTTAACAACCAACTTATTATCCGTAAGTGAGCTTATTAAGAATGGAAATAATGTCATATTCGAAGAGAAGCACTGTTATATTCGAAACAAGGACAATTTTTTGGTTGCGACTGCGGATTTGTCTGATGGTGTTTATAAGTTGAGGTTACAATCACAAAGTTGTTTGTTGGCTGCTCCGGCAGTTAGTGGAAAGTTGTGGCACAGAAGATTAGCACACTTAAACTGTCAAGATATGCATAGAATGAGAAATGGTATTGTAGACGGTTTGTCTTATGATAGCACTTTTGACATAACCAAGTCTCAATGTATCACATGCTGTGAGGGAAAACAAATGAGATTACCCTTTTCTCATGTGGGTGAGCGAAGTACAGAAACGCTACACAGAATTCACAGTGATATTTGTGGCCCGATGGAAACAAAATCTTTAAATGGTGCTCGATATTTCCTGTTATTTATTGATGATTTCAGTCGCATGACTTTCATATATTTTCTGAAGCAGAAGAGTGAAGCTTTCAACAGATTTAAAGAATTTAAATCAGTTGTTGAAAATCAACAAAGTAAGAAAATAAAGATACTGAGAACAGATAATGGACTAGAATTTTGCAATAAGGAGTTTCAGAGTTACCTAATACATGCTGGTGTGATACATCAGAAAACAAATTATTATACCCCAGAACAAAATGGACTTTGTGAAAGGGCTAACCGAACGGTGGTCGAGAAAGCTAAATGTTTATTATACGATGCAAAGTTAGACAAGAAATTTTGGGCAGAGGCTGCCAATACTGCTGTATATTTAAAAAATAGGTCTATTGCATCGGGATTGGAAAAAACTCCATATGAATTGTGGTATGGATCAAAACCAGATTTGAGTCACATACGTTTGTTTGGGAGCAAAGTCATGGTGCATGTCCCTAAACAGAAACGTTTAAAATGGGACAAGAAAGCCATACAACACATTTTAATTGGATATGGTGAGGATGTAAAAGGTTATCGTGTCTATAATCCAACCAAGAACACTGTTATCACCAGCAGAGACGTTATAGTGATGGAAGATGAGACAGAAGTCAAGGAAACCAATGATGAGACAGCCATCTGGATTCCTAGTGAAGAGACATCAGCAGACAGTCCAGTTGAAGAGAATAGTGTTTCAGTGGGGGAATTGTCACAGAATATTTCAGAAACTGAAGATCCCTTTGATTGCTCTTCAGATTCTTCAGAGTATGTTGATGGCAATGAAAAATTATTTGAAATTCCAACACAAGATATCCCTGAACACGCAGTTCAGTCACCACCACCACCTCAGCAAGTGACAGAGGTATCTAGCAAGCGTCAGAGAAGGAAACCTGAAAGGTATGGTGTCAGCAACATATGTGTTTCCAGTACTGTTCCAGCATCTGAAGTGATTGAATTCTCAGAGGCTCTTGAGGGGCCAGAGAGGGAGCAGTGGAAGCATGCAATGGCTGAGGAGTTGCAGTCATTTGAGGACAGTGAGGCGTGGGAGCTTGTGGACAATCCAGGTGATGTGACAATAGTAAAGTGCAGGTGGGTGCTTAATAAAAAATATGATCTTGAAAATAATGTGCGTTTTCGAGCTCGGCTGGTGGCAAAAGGTTTTTCGCAGAAACCTGGTGTTGACTATACAGACACTTTTTCACCAGTAGTGCGGCATTCAACTCTAAGACTACTGTTTGCCCTTAGTGTAAAGATAAGAATGAGTATTACTCATTTAGATGTAACCACTGCATTTCTTAATGGTTTTTTGAAAGAAAACATATTTATGTCATTACCAGAAGGTTTTGTAAACAAAAGTGGGGGAAAGATATTAAAATTAAAAAAGGCCATTTATGGCTTAAAGCAGTCATCCCTAGCATGGTATGAAAGAGTTAAAGATGTTTTAAGTAAATTAGATTTTAAAAACAGTCAATATGAACCAGGTTTGTTTACAAAAATTAATGCTAAAATTAAAATTGTAGTGGCACTGTATGTAGACGATTTTCTAATTTTTTCAAACAGTGACACAGAAACTGATAAATTAAAAAAAGTATTAGGTTCAGAATTTAAGTTAAAAGACCTAGGGCCTGTAAGACAATATCTAGGCATGAGAATAAATTTAGATGAAAATAAAAATGTTATTACTGTAGATCAACAACAATATATTGAACAGTTAGTGTCTAAATTTCAGATGTCTGATTGTAAAACAAAATGTACTCCAATTGAGCCTAAATTGAATTTAGATAAGTCAAGTGATAAATGTTTACCTGATGTTCCTTATCAAAAACTAATTGGAAGTTTAATGTACTTAGCCGTATTAACGAGACCAGACATTGCTTACTCTGTGAGTTATCTTAGCCAATTCAATAGTTGTTATAGTCTGATACATTGGAACTATGCAAAACGTGTACTGAGATATTTACAATGTACGAAGAATTATTGTTTAAAATATAGTAATAATCATAGCGATCTACAAGGATTTGTGGACAGTGATTGGGCAAGTGACGCCTTAGATAGGAAATCCTATACTGGTTTTTGCTTTATGCTATCAGGGTCAGCTATTTCTTGGCAAAGTAGAAAACAGAAAACGGTATCACTGTCTAGTACAGAAGCTGAATATACCGCTCTGTCTGAAGCTTCTAGAGAAGCTGTCTACCTAAGAAACTTAATGTACGAAATTACAAATACACTTTATGTAATTGATTTGTATTGCGATAACCAAAGTGCATTAAAGTTAGCTTTAAGTAATCAGTGTCATAATAGATCGAAACATATAGATGTACGTTACCATTATATTCGAGATGTTGTAAAGTCCAAACTTGTTAAGGTCAAATATATCCCTAGTGAGGAAATGCCTGCTGATGTACTGACTAAAGGTCTATGTCCCTTAAAACATTACAAATTTATGAGCTTGCTTGGCATTGTTTCTATGTAATCTGTCTAGGTATTTAGTTTATTTTGATAAGTGGGGGTGTTATTAGGTGTATCAAAACGTATTTAAGTAGTGACTAGTGGCGCCATCTTCAGTACCAATTGTAAAATCCTTTTTTGAATAAAAGTAGTCTGTTGCGAACAGTTAACGTGTTTTAATAATAACCAATAACGAAACAAGGATGTAACTTCATTCGGTAGTGTTGTATCACTCCGCAACTTATCCCATAGTACCTCTTACGTCACCAGGTCGAACGCCTTTGACAGAACCAAAAAACAAGCAAAAACAGGTGTTATTCGAGAAGTATAATATTCAACAGTTTGCTTGAGGCACAGAATGGTGCTTTCTGTTGATAAACCAGATTTAAAGCCAAATTGCGCGTCAGGGAGTTAGACGTGTTTAGCCAACTGTTGATCAAGCAAACTGTCCAAGACTTTGGCGACTATCGTGGCCAACGAAATAGGCCTATAATTGGACACGTCAGAGGCATCCCCCGTCCTGTCTTTAATAATACTTTGTTACAAAGTAATACTTTAATAATACTTTGTTTATACTTTGTTCTTTTTTTTTAATTTATGCAAACTTAAAAAAAACTTGGCTAAACACTGTTTAGACGGTAAACACAAAAGTCCACGTTAATACCTGTAAATAGGTGTTTGAAAAATGTACGTAACGTTATCTTTCAGCATTGACTCCAAGAAATTAGGACCAATGCAATGTTTTTGTTTCAGCGTCTATTTGGAAAGCTCACCGCAAACTATTAAATCCGGCGTTCAACCAACAAGTGCTTAATACATACGTTAGTGAAATGAACGTGCAAGCTCGTAGTCTTGTTTCACAATTAGCTTTGAAAGTGGGAAAAGGCCCGTTTGATGTGAGGGAGTTCATTATAAACTATACATTGTCAACTGTAACTCGTAAGTATTATTGTGATAGTAACAGTTGTAAATAGCATGGGTACTGAAGATTAAGGCTAACCTTGTGGCCACGAGCTGCACGCATAAGCGACACGCGTCTTTTGATAGCTACTGTGGAGAAAACATATTGATGACACCGACAAGTCGCGCTGCAAGTCACATCGCTCGAGCCCGTAAACGTGGCCTGCCACTCGACTATCCGGGGGACATGTAGACACAGATCACAATAATTTAGTCAAAATAATTGCTTGGTTTATGAAAAATATGTATTCTCTCTCTTTTGCAGGGACTTCGCTAGGATTGAATACTCAAGATCAAACTAAAATAGATACAGATTATGCAGATGCAATTGAAGATTTATTAGCATTATATTGTGAAAGAATGCAAAAACCGTGGTTGCATTTGTCGTATTTATTCAACTGGAGTTCATTAAAGCGTAGACAAACTATACTATTGAAGAAACTGACGAACATCATAGATCCAGTAAACTTATTACTTTTGAGTTTTAAAAAAAGTTTGGCTTTGTAGAGCATCAGCTTTTTTTTATATGTGTGACAGTCTCATTCTAAAACTGAATGTGAATTTTAACTACCGGATGCGATACCCGTTAAGTTGTACTGACGACGGAACCCCATGGCCCGACACATACTTGGCCGGTTTTGTTTAATATAATTATTTGTTGTGATTATTTCCATCTTCAGCTTTCTGCTGCTGTATGCTTCACACAAATGATTAGAGATCTAGATTCCTTCCAAAATATGTATCGTTCCTAAATAGTTCATTATATTATTGTGGGGCCAACTGTTAATGTTTGTACCATTTTATTTTAGATTATACATAAAAGAAAATCCGAGTTAAAGGCAAATAAATATCAGAATATGTATGATGAATCGACACCAGGTATATAAATTTAACAGTTTTATTTACTTACCTTCTATCCTCTACAACTAACTGATAAATAAAGGTGGGTTGGGCCATCCGTCCACTACTAGATGTAGGCCTCCCCATAGCATCGCTATAACGACTGCTCCTGTACTTTCCGCATTTAGCATATATCCGCGACCGTCTGCCTGACCACGCTCTAGTGCCGTAAGTAATAACTGGCATCACGCACTGGTCAACGATAACACTTGTATTTTGGACGTAAAGATGCTGCTTCTAGAACGGTGCCCTGTCGAGAGGGATTCGAAGAATGTTGACGTGGCCGACAAATACAGATAATTAATTACTCTTCCAACTTGACAATAACATTACAAATACTAGGAACAAACACAAATTTGTTGTACCTACAACAAGGCTCAGGTGGCTCGTTTAGATGCCAATGTATACGTTTTTATAATAAACTTCCTAGCCACATTCAAGAACTAAGCCTTAATAAATTAAAATCTTTGATAAAGGGAATACTATGCCAGAAAGAAAGAAAAATACTGTAAAAGATTAAATTGAGGACAAAAAGGCTTGGGATTGAGCTGCTCCAATAGGTTGAGACAGTGAATGTTGTTTTTATTTTGCTTTTTTACACTTTTTTTTTACATAACATTTACTGTATATTATTTTAATTATTGTGGACTATGTGGGTCATTGTTTCCGTTTTAATCATGGTCTGGCAGTTTGAGTAGTTTATGCGGCCTACCCAAATGTCTTTGGTATTGTTCGTCGAATCGTTGAGCTCCTTAAGTTCTGAGTTGAGCTGCACGATTTTTGACAAAGGAGTGCACTGACTGGACAGGTCCGCTCAAACTGTGTGGTTCTTTCTTCAAAAGACCATTTCAGACACCAATGTATATAGTCTTTCATGATCTGACCAAGATTTTGTCTGGACTTTAAAAAAAACTGCGATCTATGAATTTGTTTCGGCCTTTCTTCTCAGAATAGTCAGATAGGAAATGCCGACCTCATCTAGTAAAAAAATATGATTGACGTGTGTTTATACAAACCTATTTACAGAAAATAAATCATTTATCATTTATCAATATCTTTCACTACAATTCCAACGAAAGTTGTTGCATTCAGAAGATGTTCAGTTACAATGGCTTAAAACTATACAAAACACATTATTTTTCAGGCAAATTCAAACCACTACTAGATCAAATGCTGAATTTGGCTGAAGAACAAGATGTCTTTACAGACGATGACGTCAGACAACACCTGGATACTTTAGTAGCCGCTGCTTACGACACAACTTCTGCGGCTATGACATTTATTTTGTTAGTGATAGGGTCAGACCTAGATCTACAAGAACGAATTTTTAATGAGTAAGTAACTAGGACATGCCGGTTTTCCTGCACTCTTTTGAGAGCAATGGCGATCATTTGATAGTTTGGTTGTGGTAGGCCAAAAATACCGATCACGAATGATGGTTTTTGTATTCATTACAGGTTACAAGATGTACTTGAACATAAAGATAACAACTTTACTAAACAAGATCTACCAAAACTCGTGTTCTTGGAGGCCGTTATCAAAGAGACAATGAGATTGTATCCTGTCAGTCCTTTAGTCGGAAGAAAACTTGATAAAGATATGAACCTGAGTATGTACCTTTACAACGTTGTTCTTTAGACATTCTTTAGCGTAATACTCATTTACTGTTACTATTAGCCTGCATCTTGCAATTTTGCCCGTTCTTCTCCATAGAGTTCTACGTTTTGGAATGGGCAACTAGCTTCAATTTTCTGACTAACTGACAGACTATTTAATTTTGACAATTTAAAAGTGCCTGTACAAGGTTTAATTGAAATAAATGCTTTGAGTTCATCATCCTACTACTGGACAAAATTCTATTCTATTCTAGTTCGTTGGATCCATGGCCAATGTAGGTCACTGGTTGTTTGTTTTGTCCAGCTTGTCCCGCACATTTAATTTTGTATATTTTCAGAGAACTGCACGTTGCGAGCTGGGAATTCATGCTGGTTAGGGTTGTACGGTCTCCTCCGTCACCCAAGGTGGGGCCCAGACGCGGATCAGTTCCGACCGGAGCGATGGCTAAACTCCGCTACCTTACCGGATCATCCAAGCCTTAATGCCACGTTCGGAATTGGCAAGCGGAACTGCATAGGTATATAACTATATACTACTATTAACATTATTATTTATACTCATATTAACGACTAGGAGATGTCTGAGTCAGTCAAAACATGAGAAGTGAATGTAGATGAACTACATACATTCGCTTCTCATGTTTTGACGGGAAGAACGGATATTTGATCAATATCCACCAAATCAATTCAGTAGCATTGGCGTGAAACTCAAAATTATAAAACCCAGTAAAACAAACAAAAATTTACCGCTACCATTTATGATTCAATATTAATGTTGATAACTAACAATCTTATTTGTTACTAGCCCGCGGCTTAGCCCGTGTGGATGTCGGAAATTATCCCACAGATACATGCTACCGGGACAAAAAGCCTATATTACACTTATTACTCCAGAACATCAGCTATCTGCCAGTGAAAATCCCGTCAAAATCGGTCTAGCCGTTTCGGAGATTAGCCGGAACAAAGAGACAGACAGCCAAAAATTTAAAAAAAATATATTATAAGTTGCGGTACTTTCATATGCATTTAGTCCAAAGCTGTTATTTTGATAATACAAACAGACACTTCAATTTTATTTACTTGTATAGATTATGTGTACCTAAATGAACGTTATTCAAGCTGTTAACTAATTTTAATTGTCCGTATGATAAAATTTCAACTGCTATTCTTTGACAATTGTATGAAATGGCTATAACCCGGCAAATTGACATAAGGTATCATTATTCTGAACAATTAATCTCCCTGGCTTTCATCTGTACCAAATAATATAGATTATAATCTAATATACACAATTCATAATTCCACAGGTAAAACATTCAGCATGATGATGATAAAGACAGCGTTGGCGCATATTTTACGGCGATACCATGTTACTGGCGACATCAAAAATGTAGTGTGTGAATTTAATGTCGCAGCGAAACCAGTAGAAGGACATCACATTAAATTAACACTAAGGTCATAGATGTGTATTATTATGGTAGCTAATATACCATATTTCAAAAGCAGCTACCAAATTTTTTTTTGTAATTTCATTTACCAATTCTTTAATTTTCATTGTACTATATCAATAAAGTGTGGAATCTAATTGTAACTGAATTGTACAGCTCTAGCCGCACCAACAGAAAAATAAAGAAAGATAGAACCTAATACACCGACCCCAATTTTTTTTTATGCAACTCACACCTTTTTGTCTCATAATGTTCATTACGAGTTACAAAATAACAAACCTAAGATTTAAGTTTGTGGATTGTTGTTTTGTTACTTTTTGTTGTATTCTGGACGCTTTTAACGCGTACGTCTTTTTTATTTTTTACATCCTTCTCACATTATATAATCATAAATTCAAAAGTAATGATGTCATCATCTGCCTAG
This sequence comes from Mesoligia furuncula, assembly GCA_916614155.1. Taxonomy (NCBI): domain Eukaryota; kingdom Metazoa; phylum Arthropoda; class Insecta; order Lepidoptera; family Noctuidae; genus Mesoligia; species Mesoligia furuncula. The sequence continues at coordinate 11,988,328 of OU744813.1, forward strand.
CCTTTTCCCAACTATGTTAGGGTCGGCTTCCAGTCTAACCGGATTCAGCTGAATACCAGTATTTTACATGGAGCGACTGCCTATCTGACCTCCACAACCCAGTTACTGGGTAATACGATACCCCTTGGTAAGAAAGTAATGATGTAACAAATATTTTTGTAAAATGTAATTTAAAAAGAGTGTCCATGGAGTTTCTTGCCCGTTCTTCTCCATAGGTACCTACGCTTTGGAATGGACAACTAGCTTCATATTTTCTGACTGACAAATCATATTCCATAAACTACTTTTTAGGGTTCCGTATAAAAACGGAACCCTATTACTAAGACTTCGCTGTCTGTCCGTCTGTCCGTCTGGCCGTCTGTCCGTCTGTCCGTCTGTCCGTCTGTCCGTCTGTCCGTCTGTCCGTCTGTCCGTCTGTCCGTCTGTCTGTCTGTCTGTCACCAGGCTGTATCTCAAGAACCGCGATAGCTAGACAGTTGAAATTTTCACAAATTATGTATTTCTGTTGCCGCTATAACAACAAATACTAAAAACAAAATAAATTAAATATTTAAGGGGGGCTCCCATACAACAAACGCGATTTTTTTGCCCTTTTTTGCTCGATATCAAAAATGGCAACAGGTAGGCACTTGAAATATTCACGAAATACTCAGTTGTATTTTAACTTTAATAATAAATAATAATAATAAAATAAAATAAATATTTAAGGGGGGCTCCCATACAAAAAACATGTTTTTTTCGGCGTTTTTGCCTTGTGGTACGGAACCCTTCGTGTGCGAGTCCGACTCGCACTTGGCCAGTTTTTATACAATAATGTTAATATAAAACATTATTAATTGAAGATACTGAGAATTTTCTCGTCATACAATTCTATTTGCCTTGTATTACACTAAAATTTATTAATACATCGTATGATGTGAATCACGTGACGAAAAAAGGCTTATTTCTATTTCAAAATATACCTCGAATTTAAGTTCTATTTAATAATTTTTCCTAATTTAATGTCAAGAAAGCATTTAAATTCGGTTGTGATTGTGTTCTGATGATTATTGTCAATTATAGATTTACGAATAATACATAGTTTTATTAACTACAACAACCCTAATTTGTAATAAGTTAATTTTTCAACAGATTTAGATAATTATATGTAGTGTGCACGCATACGTGCCCTTCATACAATAAATTAATAGCGACATTTGTACGTAAGTACCGAAACTACCGAATTTTCCGGGTAATCCCGGTTCCAAGTCCAGTACCGACGCCCCAGGACCCGACGGCTTGCCAGGTAAAGCCTGGGTCCTGGCCTCGAGGGCTCTCGGGCCTCGACTGGAGGCGTTCTTAAGCGCATATTTGGAGATAGGCCAGTTTCCACTCCGTTGGAAGACGGGGAAGCTGGTCCTCATTCGGAAGCCAGGGCGCCCTGCGGACTCTCCGTCCGCATACCGGCCCATCGTGCTGCTCGACGAGGTCGGCAAGCTCTTTGAGAGAGTGATTGCGGGCCGCCTCGTCGGGCACCTGGTGAGGACGGGGCCGGATCTTGCGGACAGCCAGTTCGGTTTCCGCAAGGGGCGCTCGACGGTGGACGCCATCATGCGCGTGAGAGCCCTCACGACGGGGGACGCGGTGTCCCAGGGTGGGGTCGTCGTGGCGGTGTCACTCGACATCGCCAACGCGTTCAACACCCTCCCCTGGAGCACCATTGTGGAGGCACTCCGGTATCACCGGGTGCCGCCCTACCTCCGTCGAATAGTCGAGGCGTATCTGACGGAAAGAGCCGTCAGCTACCCCGGTCGCGATGGGGAGTGGAACCGGCGAGAGATGTCGTGCGGTGTCCCACAGGGATCGGTCCTGGGGCCGCCTCTGTGGAACATCGGGTACGACTGGGTGCTGCGCGCCGACCTCCCTGATGGCGTCAGCGTGGTTTGCTACGCTGACGACACGCTGGTCCTGGGGGTCTACTCCCTAACTCCGTTAACGAAATAATGAGCCCGTCCGATAGTAGTCCGATACGTCGGAATGAACCCTACTCCCTAACGATTTCGGATTCATCAGTTTCAAACGGAATCATAGACAATATTCGTGAACGAACGACGCATGGCGATAGAGTTGCCCTATTTTACCGGTCGATTACCGGTTTACTTATTTTGTAGTTTTCTAGCTTATTAAACAAAAATTAATACTTTTGTCGTTAGAAAATTACCACATTTAAAAAAATATCCTTTTTATTATGTCTTTAAATATAGAATTGAATTATTTTTGCCATTTTTGTCCGGAAACCGGCATCATCCTGTTGATACCTTTGCCTATTTACTTTTTGAATGACATTTTCCACAGACTACTTTTGACACTTTCAAATGAAATGTCAAATTGTCAACCGGGAAGTTTTAAAATTTCCAATATTTTATTATGCTTACTAGTTAATTTTGTTTATATGGCCCCAACCGCTGCAGCAACACACTGGCAAATTGAGGCCCTTCTCGTTTTTATGGGTGAGAACCATGAATTAGCTCGCGGGTTATTGAGGGATGCCGACGGGAGAGTTCGCTCCAAACGGCTGTAGGAAAACCTGTGCAACTCCTATAACTCAATGGGAAGTTGCACTAAGTCCGCCTAGCAGTGGCAAAGGGTGAGTTTTATACATTACTCGTCAATATTAATATGATTTTAAGGTCTTGTCATCAGTAAAGTGAATACAATGATAATAATCAGTCATCCTCCAAATACTTATCTGTAGGAGTACTTACGAGTATAGTGGTTTTTATATAGCTTCATAAAATTAACTAAATATTCAAATTTTAGGTGTGGTCTGACAAAAAACGCCTTGCCAAAAAGGTTGCTGGAGCTGCCAGAAGGTCAGCAAGTGGAGGCCCCTCTGAACCCTCTCCCAAGTGGAATTAAAGATACTATCGATAATGGGAGAGGGTTTTAGAGAGCTGGAAACCGGAGCAAGAGTGCCAGCTTTTCCATTGGTAAGAATTACATTTATAATTTATGATAGTAAGTCTGTTCAATGGTAAAAAAACTAAAAGCAATAAGTATTGTATTTATAATTATTATGAGTCTTTCCCGTGACTTTTTTTATTAAATAATAATAAATTACAGATAACTACACAATTATATATGTTTTGATGTATCCGTCAATGATATTCAGTTTTTGTTGTACAGCTTCCACCTGTAAGAGATCCAGAGCCAGTAGCTACCTCACCCACTCATGCTCCTACACGTGCCGACCCACTCTCCTAGGAGCAACTCTCTACATCCACTGAGGAAAACCTAAGATGTACCTACCAACTCTTGATGGTGCATAATGAAAATAAATGAAATAAACGATTAAAGTTAATTCTTGTTTTATTCCAAAAAAATCCAATATTGGCAAAATTTAGCATGTACTAAACTCTAATGGTAAAATCCCGAAACATTGTCTCTTTTTACCCGACTGCGCGGCGCAAAGGAGGGTAATATGTTTATCAGTCTATATTTATGTACTTATGTACTTATGTCTTCAAAAGAGGAATTAAATCCGCACATAAGTCCTCGAATTATTCCCGAGTGAGCCTATAGTTCCCTATGAACAACGTCGGGAATACTCGCCAACCTAAAGTTTTGGCGAAAATTATATCGACGTTGCCTCCGCTCTTCCTGTAAAGCTTCTTCAATAATTAAAAAAGCAGCCATAGTTCAAATTCTTAACTTTCATCTACAGCACGAGAACTATTTTGATGTCGTATCAACTGACATAACTATCCGTCGAAACCAATGTCAAGTTCAACTGTTCGGACGGGCAAAAACACATAGGGAGTAGGGACAATTTTCAAATCGCGTTGAAATTCATTCTTCGCTCGGACCCCGAGCGAATCATCCGTCCGTTGGTCATAGGGGGTAGGAAACGCCCGTAACGAAGGCCGAAGCGACGGACTTCGTGCTTAGGGAGTAGACCCCCTGGCGCAGGGGAGGTCGCATCAGGCGGCGGCCGATGCGATGACACGCGGGGTTGCGATAGTCGTGGAGAGGATCCGGCAGTTGGGTCTCGAGGTGGCATTGCACAAGTCCGAGGCCATGTCGTTTCATGGGCCCCGGAACGCGCCGCCGTCGGGATCCCAACAAACGGTAGGAGGGGTTCACATCGGCGTCGGGATGACGATGAAATACCTGGGTCTCGTCCTCGACAGCCGGTGGAACTTCGTGGAGCATTTCCGACGTTTGGCCCCCAAACTGGAACGGGCCGGGGCCGCCTTCAAGCGGCTCTTGCCCAACCTGAGGGGGCCAAACGCCTCCTGCCGGAGGCTTTACGCGGGGGTCGTGCGGTCCATAGCCCTATACGGGGCCCCGGTGTGGGCGCGTTCACTGCGGCGGCGAGCCGCCCACTACCTGAACGCGCCCCAGAAGGTGGTAGCTATAAGGGTTATCCGGGGCTACCGCACGATCTCTGGCGAGGCGGCAAGCCTCCTTGCCGGACTGCCGCCATGGGATCTGGAGGTAATAGTCCTCGCGCGCCTGTATGAGTGGCGCGCGGAGGCACTACGCCGGGGGGAGGATCCGCTTCCGCGGCAAATCGCTGCGGAGCGGACGGATCTCCGGCGCGATCTCATGGCGGCATGGAAAGAGCGACTGTCGCAACCCAGCGCAGGGCACGCCGAGACCCCTCTTTGAGGAGTGGCTAGAGAGGCGCCACGGCGCCCTCACCTACCGCCTGACGCAGGTCCTCACCGGACACGGAAGTTTCGGGAGGTTCCTGCACATTATCAGGCGGGAGGAAACGCCCGGGTGTCACCATTGCCAGGATCGCCCAGAGGACACGGTGGAGCACACGGTGGAGGTCTGCCCCGCTTGGGCGGAGCACCGCCGTGTCCTCGTAGAGGCGATCGGCAGCGACGGCGACCTCTCGCGTCCGCTCCGGGCGTCGGGAGCCGCGTGACGACTCCCGGCCACCGTAGGCGCGGGCCTGCGGGCGGAGAGTAATGGGTAGCTCACCGTCCGATCAGGACCAGGCCCGTGCCGGACGGCGCGTACGTGTTCCACGCGCGCCTCAAAGAGATGTCAGCATCGAGGAGGGGCCCCATAGGGCCGAAGCCTGCCGGGTCAGCGGGATTGTCCGAAAGGGTTACCGCTGGCAGAGTTGTCACCTCTGAACACTCCTCCCTCCAAGAAATACTAGTGTGAAGTTAAGTAAGTAATAGATACCTACGAATACAATAGTTATCATACCTTCAAATACAAAAATGTGGCAAAAAAATTGTGGATATTCTACACACTTCTGCCTACTTATCTGCGAATATAGGCGTGATGTTATGTTGTTTTATGTTCCATACTACATAAGTCGGCAGTTATTATGTTTTATCTATTTTATTGCGACAAAAAATAGAAAACAAACATCTGTAGATGTTTTTAGGGTTCCGTACCAAAATGGTAAAACGGAACCCTTATGGGGAGACTCAGTCTGTCTGTCTGCCACAGTAGGATAATTATCTCAAGAACTACTAATGCTATTAACATGAAATTAGGAATCGTTTTAGATGACGTTTGCCCAACTACACACATCAAAAGTGTCTAGGGATCAACATATATTTTTGCAATAACTTTTCTCCTGATTGATATTAATTAAAATTTTCTTTAAGGATTCATCAAATAAAGTGTTTTCGTTTGTCACAGTAACGATAAACCAAGTCACCTTTGCATTAATAAAGAAATTTGCCATTTTCCTAATAAAGGGATTTTTGACATTTGAACCACTAACACAAAAGTTCGAAAAAAAGACTGAAATAACAGTTTTCTTTAAAATTTTATTAGGTAACTTAAACAATTAATAATCCGTGTTTCTACCGCGAACACTAACAACACAAGAACATCGGTTTGGCATACTCAAAATGAGTTCATCCAAATCACGCTGTGGAATGGCCGCCCATGTTCGTTGCAACAACAAAAAAAGGTCTTCTTGCGACTGGATACCCTCCATATTCGGCAGAGCTCTTCTCTGTAGCATATCCCATGCATGCTCAATCGGGTTCAAGTCTGGCGACTGAGCAGGCCAGGGCAGGACATTGATGTTAGCTGCGGCGAGAGTCTGTCTTACAACTCTTGCGGTGTGCGGTCGTGCATTATCATGCATTAACTGAAATAAGGGACCGATTTGCACTTGTAGAGGAACGATGACGTCTGATACAATCGTCTCAGCATAAATTTGAGCGTTGAGGTTGCCTCTGATCCAAATCAACTCAGTTCTTCCGCCGATCCAAATACCATGATGGTTCCACCACTATAAGGATGGACTTCCTGGCAGGATTTTAATCGCTGTTGGCGTCCAGGGGTTCTCCAGTGTCGTATACGTCTTGTATCCGGTCTCATACCAAAACGAGACTCATCAGAAAAGCACACGAAACGCCATTGTTCTTCTGCCCAATTTCTGTGTTCAAGAGCCCATTGATATCGAATCCTACGATTGTGCATTGCTATAGGTGGTACCCGTAGCGGTCTTCGGGAATGAAGGTTCACTTCATGCAAGCGGTTTCTGACTGTTTGGTCGCTAATTAAGTTCCCTGAAGAGTGATGAAGCCTCACGGCTAACATCATGGCGGTTATTGTTGGAGCTCTTCGAGTTAAGATTTGAATGTATCGGTCTTGTCTCCGTGTGGTGCAGCGATACCGTCCTCCATGGCGCTCAGCCACGGAACCAGTGCTTCGGTAACGTGTCCAAAGTCGACTGATAACACTCTGACTTGTATTCAGAGCTAAAGCCACAGTACGTTGCCGGGAACCAGCTTCTATCATTCCCACGGCTCTGAGCATTTCTTCCCTGCTTAAATGACGTCGCCGCTCCATAATAACGTTGGTTTTAATCAGTAGTAGGGAAACAGTAGCACTAATAATGTCTTCAATGCGTTGTATGTTTTTATAGGGAAAATATTGACAGCTGATTTTCATCTTTTACTCGAATTTGATTCACAGTTCCTGATTCAAATTATGAAATGCACCAAAAAGGATCCCTATAAATTTATAAAATCATAAATTTATTACAAAGCCACATCTCAATCTCAAGAAATCCGCATAAAAATGCTTGATCCCTAGACACTTTTGATGTGTGTATTTTGCAAATAAGCAAGAAATAAAAATTTTTTTTTTTTTAAAGAGCGCAGTTTGCACATTCTCAAACATTTTTTCTTTTTTAAGGTCGCATAGTCGACTTTCGATGAAAAAGGTAAAAAAATACCGTTCCCCCCTCAGCTCCGAAGTTTGCAAAGAGAAAAATCTGAAATAATTCTATGGGATAGAATTTTATGTAAAGATTACAATAAACATAAAACGATGTCTCTATACAGGATAAATTTTTAACCACTGCGTAAATTTTTTTTGGTGGCTCAGTGTAAGCAATAGAACACATTTCCATTTTTAGTTTATGACTTTTTTTTTTCATTTTTCCACTTTGTCCCAATTTGAAATAAGCAAGACATGGATATAATTTAATAGTAATACTATGAATGAGCATGAATGAAAACGCGAAGGCCGCCGGCCGCTGGACCACGCCTAGCGCACGAGACGGGGGTGCGGGCCGTGCGGGGGGCATGCGGCGCCGGCGCGGCGTTTGATAAACAAAACGCGTGCACATGCAGTACGTCACTTGCGGAAGCGGAGGTCGGATGTTCGTCGCGCCCTTCGCCGTCACTGCGCGTTGTGCCGCGTACTAGACTAGCGTAGTGACAATGTCTCATTTTACTCACCGCGAGTATTATGAAATGGTGCGAGTGTATTTGTTAAGCAATGAAAATTTACGAGCAGCACGAAGAAGATACGAAAGGGAGAGCGTACCTCGTATGCGAGCCCAAGGGTCCTCAATCCCACGGTCCCTACTGAGAGGACAATTTTAGCAGCAAACCAAGGTGTATGAAACAAGTGAAATGTTGTAGAAGAGGCTCAGAGCCTAGATGACTTGAAAGAAAAAATAATTAACGCTTTCAATGAAGTACAAAGTGGTGTTAGTGTCCTAAACAAACTAAATGCTTACTTATTTAAACGTGCACGTTTATGCCTTGAAAAAGGAGGAGGTCACTTCGAACAATACCTAAAATATTGTGATTAATAAAATGTAGAGGTAAGAAGAAATTATAAACAATCTTAGTGTGTTAGGTTCTCTTTGATTAGACATTGTTGTAAGATAGTTGATTCCAATTTTTTTAATACGCCAAAATGCAATTGTTTCAATCTAAATTGTATCATGTCTAAGTACCTATCATACCTAAATGTTTTATTTTGAATGGACTAAAACGTATTACTTTCTTACTTATTATGATTTATTTTCTGCATTTTGATGGTCCTAAGCCCATGAAGGTATGAAGGATAAATTGGAATTTACGAAAAATTACGTTTACAAATAACTTTACAAAGTCTACACTTAAAAAATTGTAGCGCTAAACTGGGGTCAATAATCCGCCGTCACATAGAGCGACCGCGCGTGAGTACTACTGATAGCAGCTGGCGCGTCAGGCGACCGGTCGACCGCGGCGTGAATCGGGCGACCGGTCGACGGACTGGCAAGCGACGTCCATAAAATAAATTTCTGAGTAAACAAGTCTCGTAAGCGTTAACTTAATTTTTTACTATTGAAACATATCAAAACAAAAATACGTGTTTATTAAAATACATTCAAGTTTATTATGTCAAAATTTGCGCACTGGTTAAAAACTTTTCCTGTATAGCACACTTTTTCAGAAATCATCAACAAAAGTTATACTAGTTCCACTATCGGTCAAGAGATGGCGCTGACCTAAAACTGCAATATTCTACACCGCAGTGCGCAGTGTTAAAATTCTCTAACAAATATAGGCCTCGCCGATGAAAATTTAAAAACATATGATGGTACGGATAGTGGATGCAGTACCGGTTCCTTTTTCAGAACCGGGACTGGATTTTCGTCACTGGACTTGGAACCGGGATTACCCGGGAAATTCGGTACTTTCGGTACTTACGTACAAATGTCGCTATTAATTTATTGTATGAAGGGCACGTATGCGTGCACACTACATATAATTATCTAAATCTGTTGAAAAATTAACTTATTACAAATTAGGGTTGTTTTAGTTAATAAAACTATGTATTATTCGTAAATCTATAATTGACAATAATCATCAGAACACAATCACAACAGTAACGAGCTCCCAGCGGCACAGCGGACAGAGCTCCGGCGGGATCTCATGGCGACATGGAGAGTGCGACTGTCGCAAACCAGTGCTGGGCACGCCACAATTGCGGCGTAAGGGACGCCACAATTGTGGCTTTCGCCCTATTTTATATCCTACCAGTGAGTTGTACAAAGATTAGAAAATTATTAATGTAAGACAACACACCCTCTCACTGAGAGGAGGCCTGTTTCCCACCAGTGGGAAAGTTATAGGCTGATTATGTAAGTATGTTATGTAAGGCAACACTATATCTTACAAGCCATCCTACTACAATATCGCAAAACCCCATTAAAAAAATCACAAAACGACGAAAAGACCTAATATGTACAGTACCGCAAACACGATCATCCTGCGTTACAAGATTCAACTACTACCAAAGCCCGAACTTATACAATAAAATTAATAAACACTGTCCAATCTATGGTACGACGGTGTTAGTTGCGTTAGTTACAATCTATCTATAAATGCAAAACAGCAATTTACTTATTTCTACAAATTAAAACTTACGATGAAACAGAAAAGTTTCTAACAGCATAAATAAAAACATGCATCATAATCGCAACGCACAGACGCGTCAACGCACACCCACATACACACGCACGTTCACAAACACGCACGCGCGCTCTCACACACATACACACCCCCACATATATATACACATACTCGCATGCACTTTAACATGCCCACACAATCACACTCACTTACCTTTTCGCAAATGTTTTTATCTTTTTATTATGTAATTTTTCCACGTTTTTTTTCTTCTACGTATTTAAGCTTGTTTTTTCTATGGTAATACAAAAGTATTACCATAGAAAAAACAAGCCTAAATACGTAGGGCTGTCACTTATAGTTTATTCAATCGTCAAAAATGCAGTCAATCTCTTTATAAAACAAAGGAGATGTCCGCTTTTTGTAAGGACATTGGTTTTTTATTCCGAGAAAAATCTAACCAAAATCAAACTACATCCAAATAAAAGCTACTAAAATATGGAACTTGGAACCACTGAAATAATATGTTTAAACCCCACCATCTAAGAGAAAAATTATAAATTATTTAATGTTAGTACATGTATATTATTTGTTGATGGCAACCCAAATGAAGGTTTCGTCACCACACGCTTTGAAAATGTCATAATTGACAGATGGATTCTACTCATCTGTCAAATATGACAAAGTGTTGACCGTCAGGCCCACAGATATAGATATACCTAGATAACGCAAGTATCACGAACTGTATGAAAACCAAGCGTGCCATTTTTTGACTACCTACTATGACGTCACAAGCTCGCGCTCTCGCTCACACTTACCCAGCCAGCAGTACAAAGGACTGAGCGCGAAAGGGGCGGCTTACGATTTGTAATCATAAGTTGGTGCAATTTTTGGCACGCGAAGTAGTTACTCTTGCGTTATCTAGGTATATCTATATCTGTGGTCAGGCCTCATCCGTCTGATACGTCACACTTTCGCTCGTGCCTTTGTGTTATCCAGTGTTATCGAGTATCGTATTTTAATATGTGCTTTGCTTTCTTTGATTTAACTGCCTTGGCCTTTTCACAACGGATTCTTCTTTGCACATGATTAGGATACCGATAGCTTACGAACCTTCAACCCTGGGTGTCTACTCCGAAGTGACACATTCGAATGTTCGGAACGATCCGACACACGACCGAACCGAATATTATTGTCCTACTACGAAGTAGGTTCGGATTGGCTCAGTTTTGTCGGGACCATAGTCAATATTCGAAAAGAGTGTCGGACTGAACGAAATGTAGTGCCAGAGGTGATGGTGAAGGTCCAAGAGTAAAATAATCAGCACATAGAATTTATTCGGCTTTTTATTTTTGACACCAGTACAGAATGGTTAATAGAAAAAGACACACGTCATGTTCCTAACAAACATTCAAACATCCGTCATCTTCCATACCAGCCAGTCTGAGTAACGCTTGCAAACCTCTTCTTAACACTCCTCCTCAAGCGTTTCCCTCTGACTTACTCTTGCACACCCATCTCTTTACGACAAAACTCATGCTTACTCTTAGGCACAGGTTTTGTCATAATATCAGCGACCATCACATTCGTTGCGAGATATTTCAGTTTAATAATTTCCTTCTCTAAGGCCTCTCTAACAAAATGATATCGTAAATCGATATGCTTAGTCTGCTGATGGTGCACTGGGTTTTGTGCTATAGCCATTGCTGACTGACTATCCGTGTAAACTGTGATAGCCTTTTCTTGGATGTCCACCAGTTCCCCCAAGAACCTTCTCAAAAATATGGCTTCTTTAGCAGCTTCCGATAAGCTGACATATTCAGCCTCTGCCGTTGATATGGCTATGCTTCTCTGCTTAGCACTCTGCCATGATACTGCTCCTCCTGCCAAAGTGAAAACATTTCCGGAATAAGACTTTCTATCTATTATATTCCCTCCATGGTCAGCATCAGAGAAACCTTGTATATCTGTACTATAGCCATCATTTGAGTACACGAGTCCCATGTTCTTAGTACCTTTAAGGTACCTTAGAATCCTCTTGGCAGCACTCCAATGAATATCTTCATAGCAGTTGCAGAACTGGCTCATAATATTCACGGCATGAGCCATGTCTGGCCGCGTACACACAGCCAAGTACATCAGTGATCCTATCAACTCTCTGTAAGGTATTTTGTCACTCGGTGTGTGTGAGCCCTCTGGCTTTTTGAAATGTTGACCAGGTACTGCAGGTGTGGCAACTGTTTTACAGTCCTCCATGCCAAATCTGCGTAGAAGCTTCTCTATATACTCTTCTTGGTCAATCTTTATGTGGCCATTCTCTTGCTTTAGCCGCATCCCTAAAAATAATTCAGCTTTTCCTAAATCTTTCATCTCGAATTTGGACATAAGTTCTTTCTTGACCTTATGCATTTCTCTGGCATTGTTATAAAAGATTAGGATATCATCAACATAAACTGCAAGTATTATCATATCATTCTCGATTCGCCTGGTGTAGACACATGGTTCATTCTTGCAACGGTGGAAATTCAGACTCTCTAACTCTGAATGAAGTTTAGAATTCCATGAACGTGGGGCTTGTTTCAATCCATAAAGAGATTTCTTCAATAAGCATACATGGTCTTCCTTGCCTTTCTCTTTGAAATATGGTGGTTGACGCATGTAAACCTCCTCATTTAGATTCCCATTTAAAAACGCTGTCTTCACGTCCATATGATTTATTTGCAGTTTCATCTGCGCTGCTAATGCTATTAACAGCCTCAAAGAGCTATGACGCACAACAGGAGAGAACGTCTCATCGTAATCAATACCTTTTCTCTGTTTAAAGCCCCTTGCAACCAAACGAGCTTTATACCGAGTCTTATTTCCCGCCTCCTTTTTGATTCGGAACAACCATTTCGAATCAATAATGTTGCTCGCTTGGTTTGGCTCTACCAACACCCAGGTTTGATTTTTCTTTAATGCATCCAGCTCCTCCTGAATAGCAACTTTCCACAGTTTTGCGTCTTTTCTCGACAGTGCCTCTTCAACTGTTAGTGGATCTCTTTCTTCCACTATTGCCTCATAGGTGATATGATCCTTAAACTCCACAGGCTTTCTGTTCCTGAGTGGGTATCTTCTTTCTTCTACTACAGGTATTGTTTCAACAGATTGCTCTTCCTCCGGCCTCTCTTCAAATGATGTCCACTGTTCATCTTCCTCTTCCATGAATTCAGTGTCTCTAACATCATCTGTGTGATCTCTATCACGTTGAAAATCGGTCTCTTCTTGATGAACAACTTGTCTCTCTTGATCATTCTCTAGATGAATTGTTTCAGTCTTTCTTTCCTCTTCAGTCTTAGCCAATTTATCGTTCATCTGGTTTTCGAAAAATACCACATCTCTCGCTCTATGCAGCTCTCCATTCATAGGGTTGACTAATCTGTAACCTTTCGATTCTTCACAGTATCCTACAAACACTAGCTCTTTACTCCTCGCATCCCATTTGGTTCTCTTTTCATCTGGTATATGCATAAAGGCTCTGCAACCAAACACACGAAGATTAGACAAATCTATTTTATGGTCACTCCAAACCTCCTCGGGTGTCTTGTTCTTCACTGCGATGGTTGGACTCCTGTTTTTCAAATACACCGCTGTATTTACAGCTTCAGCCCAGAATCGAACGGGAAGACCTGCTTCTTGAAGCATTGTTCGTGCTTTTTCTCCTATGGTACGATTGGCTCTCTCCGCCACACCATTTTGTTGAGGTGTGTAAGCAGTCGTAAGCTGGTGTTTAACACCGTGTTCTCTCAAGAACTCATCAAACCTTTTATTACAATATTCGCGCCCATTGTCGGTTCTTAAAACCTTCAGCTTCTTACCTGTTTGTGTCTCAGCAAAACTCTTGAACTCCTTCATCTTCTCAAAAGCTTCACTCTTTTGCTTTATAAAGAATATGAAAGTTTTACGCGAGAAATCATCAATAAAAGTAATATAATATCTAAAACCTCCAAAAGAATTCTCACTCATTGGTCCACTGATATCGGAATGTACTAATTCTAATAAACTTTTGGCTCGTGTGGCTTTATTTCTCTCAAACGCTTGCCGCGTTTGTTTTCCCATTAGACAAGCAACACAGTCTAATTTATCGTTATGTTCAAACTTTACCCCAGTTGCCATCTTATCTCTCAATAGTGTCAAATTCCGTATACCCAAATGTGCCATTCTCTTATGCCATAGCTCCATTGATGCTGTAGTCGCTATTGCACAGACCTGCTGAGAAGAAGATTTAACTTTATACACACCCGTATCAAGCAAAACTGTCACACATGGTTGTCCTCTCGACGTATACTCACACTCATTGAATATGTCACAACCTCTGTTGGTAAAAACAACGACTTTACCTTTTTTAACAATACTACTAACACTCAGTAGATTCGATGTCAGTCCTGGTACGTACAACACATTCTCAATGTTCAGATGGTCATCTGTTACATTACCATATCCCTCTCCATACATCTTACCTCCATTTGCACAAAACACTTCAACCTTACGACCTGCCTCCGCAAATTTACTCATCCAGTCTTTTCTGCTACTCATATGCACCGACGCTCCTGAATCAATAACCCATGCATCGTCTGCTTGCTTCTCTTGACTTCTTGTATCAAGCGCTATCGCCGTCGCCGTTGCTGTCTCCGTCGCCGTCGTAGTCGGCGTTGCAGTTATCATATTAACCGCCTTCGCCTTCCGCTTCGGATTATCTGGACAGTCACGAGCTTTATGCGATCCATCGCAAATGAAACATCTTATTTTCTTTTCTTTGTCTTTATTCCTCTGAATAAACTTCTTCTGATTTTGATTCTTCATCTTCGCTGTAAGTGCAGCACTCGTCGAATTACTGGAACTTGCGCAAGATGTGCCTTGGTCCAATTGCAACAGTTTAGATTTAACATAGTCTGTTGTCAGCTCAATATTGGTGTTCTCCAACGCCAATCTCATCGGATTATACTCCTCCGGTAATCCTTGCAACATCAGCGCCGCTAATAGCTCATCGTCAACTTCTTTTCCGATATCTCTCAGCTGCTGTGCTACTGACATTAGCGCAGTCACATAGTCTCTCATAGATGTGAACTGCTCAAGTTTTAGGCTTACTAGCTTTGATAAAAGTCTGCAACGGTTATGTAGTCCTTTATCCTCAAAAGCTGACCTCAAAGACTCCCACGCCTCCTTTGCCGTTTTCGCATGTCTCACGTGAATCAGGCAATGCGGTTGTATCATCATACATATCCTGGCTCTCGCTTTTTGGTCTCTCTTTAAGCCAAATACATCTGTACCCTCTGGTGTCTTCTGAGTATACTCCCACAGATCATCATGGATTAAGTACAACTCTACCATAAACTTCCATGTACTATAATTCGAGTTTCCATCAAGTTTCTCTATTGACATTAAACTCATACCTGAATCTCGTACCGGCTGCGATCTCTCTAGTCCGTTGCCCGTAGTCGTGTTTACAACATCTTTCGTTTGCATATTACCTACTCTCTCTACTACGTGCCTGGGCCCATAACCTGGTGAAGGTCCAAGAGTAAAATAATCAGCACATAGAATTTATTCGGCTTTTTATTTTTGACACCAGTACAGAATGGTTAATAGAAAAAGACACACGTCATGTTCCTAACAAACATTCAAACATCCGTCATCTTCCATACCAGCCAGTCTGAGTAACGCTTGCAAACCTCTTCTTAACAGGTGAACGTTTCATCGATGTTTTTATTAAATAATAATATTCATTTCGATAAAATTGAACTGTTGAATTACAGAGTAAAATTATTTTTTAAAGTAAGAAAATATAACTTTGCCTTTAATTCAATATTTATACCAAAGAACATTGTAATATTTCTCTAAAAAACAATATATTGTAGCTGGCATATAGATTGCTTTTCCGATTGTCAAAATAAAAAGAAAAAGGATAAAAGTCAAAGGATGATAAGTAAACAAACAAGGGGAGAGATTGTGATTTTTATTATTGCAAAATTGAGAAAATAGTAGATTATACAACAAGTGAAAAAAAAGGGAATTTAATTCGAGGGACTAAGTTGGATTCTGGAATAGAATCCCGAGCGTAGCGAGGTATTCTAAGTTAGAATCCTGAGCGCCACGAGGGATACAAGGACCGAGATCAATTATTTTTTTCACGAGTTGTGTAAGTACTCTACTTTTTACCATTGACTGCGAGAAAATAAATAGTAGTAATAGTATTTAACACATTTATTTAATAATCGGTATCAAGAGAACAAAGGATTATTTATAAACATTAAAAATTAATAGTGAAATTAGAACAGTTTTCGGAATACAGTTGGTTAATGTTCTTGTTTGGTTTTGAAACGGTCGTATTAAATAAGACTTGGGTGTTAGGCAAAGTCGCCATATTTTGTGGTTGCTGTTGCTGAGAAAGCTGTAATGTAGTCGTTCCACAAGGTTGTCCTTTCGATGTTGAAGGGCGCGCCGGAGATAGTGGCGCCCAAGGGTCAACAGCAGACGGTTTTTGATTTATACTGTCAACTATTCGGCGCATCTTTTGGCTTTGTTTTCAATTGAATCCTCGATATAGCTTTCTGCTACAGTGCTGGACCTCCACTCTCCGTGGCGTTTCAGTTCTGTAAAATCAGCATCAGAATTTGCTAAAAGAGTGGCAGAGCTTCTACGGGAGCAATGTCCTGTATACTGTTCGGGATTTGATAGATTCAAGAATGTGGCAATCTCTTTTGGCATCGCACCTATTTTATTGATTTCAATAGGTTGCCGAGTACATTCTCCGCCATGGTATTGTATAAAAAACCTATCGGTTTTTGTATTAGTAGGCCGTAAAGCTTGATATTTTTCGACGATTTTTACGAACTCTTGCCGTATCACGAACGTTCTATCAATTTTTGTTTTCGTATCAGTTAAAACAATCAGTAATAAATTTACCGAGTGTTTTTGAATGTCGTTCATAGTTAGTTATGTTTAATAATTGATTACTGCGACAGGCCCCGTTCACGCCAAAAATTTGCACAACCTGTGAACAATAATTTAAAAAATATAAGTATTTTTTTAAATATGTATTTTTTAAAATATGTATTTAAAATAAAACTTAGATATAAAGTATAGGTTTGTAGATAAAAGGTACTTACTTTTACGGCCAGAAAACTGTGGTCAGGCGCAACATTTAGAAAACGTTCGATGTTTTGGGAGGTTAGCACTCTAAGATTTCTTTGGCTTATTGCCCTCGGATAGTCGCTTTAAGTATGTCACTAACTATGAGTAGTTTAATATAGGTTTAAAGATATTTATTTCTCATAAGAACTTAAATAACATACTTCACTTAAAATGAGATACAAAGTGCTTATATCTAAATGATAAATAATAATATCATATTTGCCTCTGGGGCGTTGCCGACTTTACAGGGTACATACATGTTCTTAAGTTTTGCCTTAAATATGTTTATACTATAACACCTCTTTAAATCCTCCGGTAAATCATTAAACAGTTGTCCCCTTCAACCAATATTGTTTTTTTCCGTAATTAGTCCGTGCACGTGCAGTCATTAGTTGAAATTTGTTTTTGCTTCTTGTGTTGTATGTTATTGCTTTTTTATGTAGTTGTATGTTTGATGTACGGAATTCGTGGTGATTTTTTTTATGAGAATGCAGGTGTAATGTGTATAATTGTGTGAGATTTTGTAGTTTAATTTTTTGGTATATTTTTTTTTGTTGGGTATAAATAGTGATAGTGAAATAGTACTTTGATAATTTTGTTTTGTATTCGCTGTAGTGAGTTTAGATTAGATTTAGCGGCTGATCCCCACACTTCGATTAGGTATTCAAGGTTTGATTTTACTAGAGAGTTATATATAATTAGACGAACTTTTTTCGGGAAACATTTTTTGACGTGATCGATGTGCAGTTTCCAAGAACACTTAAATTAATTGAGAATTATTTAAATAATAGAATGCAGGGCACTTTAATTGAGGTATAATAAACGTACAAAAATGGTGGAGGTAGTGAAATCTGAATTCGAATCTGTAATTCTAGGCGTACCGCAAGGCAGTATACTGGGACCCCCCCTGTTCTTATTGTATATTAACGAGCTTCCAAATATAATTAACCATCTTTGTGTAATGTATGCTGATGACGCAACCATATTTATTTCAAATGAATATTCCAATGATCATAATTACGAAAGTGAAATAAATAAAACATTAATAACTGTAACTGATTGGTTGCAGGCAATAAATTTAAAGTAAATGTTTCAAAAACCAAATTGATTCAATTTAGAAATTATAAAAGTAAACCTACGAAATTGAATATAAACATGTCTGATACAGTGATTGAAGAAGTAAAAGACACAAATTTCTTAGGAGTTACAATAGATCAACATTTAAATTGGAAGGCACATATTGAAAAAAAGATTAATAAAAAAATATCAAGTGCTTGCTACGCATTGTCAGTTCTGGCAGAAACTACAAATCTAAGTGTTACTAGAAATGCTTATTTTGGAAATGTGTACCCACTGTTAACTTATGGTTTCATATATTGGGGGAACTCGACAAATGTACAATCCACATTTAATCTCCAGAAGAAATGTCTTAAGACAATATATAACATGTATCGTACCGAATCTTTAAGAGATGTCTTCAGAACGGAGGGTTTCCTGACACTGACTGGTATTTAATATACTCGAATTATGTTTATTTGTTAAAAATAATATGCAATATTTTAAATCAAATTCTAAAAGAAACATTCGGAAACAATATAAATATGACATTAATTTACCAGTTATTAACAATATGATGTATTATAAAAGTACCTATGTTACTGCTATTCGTGTGTACAATCAGTTACCGCCAGCAATTAAAGAATTAAATGGAAATATGTTTAAAAATAAATTGAAAAAAATGTTAATTGATAAGGTATTTTATAATTTGCATGAGTTTTTTGATAAAAAATTAAATTTGTAAGTACCCAATTTCTTAATACTATTGCATATCCGACTCGGATAAACAGTAGAAACAAAAAAAAATTATGTTTAAGAACTTTATGTACACAGTTATGCAATAAATATATCTTTATCTTTAAGAAAGTTTGTCATCTTAATATCAATGTTGTGTTTGATTCTCACTGTGGCTTTTAGCATAGTATAGAATATATGCTCCAAAGTGTCGACGGCTTTTTGGTCTTGGTTAATTCGTTGAAATAGTTTAGAAATACGGACTCTGAGAAGGAATTGGCGCCATTCGTGGTTTTCCAGTCGCAGAACAAATTGTATGTTTCAGGTACAACTACAGAGATTTTGGCGGCAACAAATTATCTACTATAATTGCTGCTTTATTTCGAAATGGTTCCGGAGTCAGTGTCTCATTTTCGTCACTGGAAGAACTCATTTTATTATAATTTATGTTATTCGATTTTCCAATGACTTAAAACAACCACGCTACCAGATAGAAAGAACCTAAATTGGCGGGTTATTTATTTTTAATTTAATTTTATAGCTCTATGGAATAGCTCCCTATAGCCAGCCAGTACGTACTTTCAGCATGTTTTATTTATTTTTGTACATACATACACAACGTTTACTAGCAGATATTTAGAAGACATGTCTAGTAGATGTGTAGTAGATGTGCATTTAAAATGTCAAGAAGACATTTAGGAGGCGGACGTAGAGTCATCTTCTGGATATCTACTACAGTTGCAAATATCACCAGATACCTCCTAGATGTTTGTTTAAATATTTAAAAGATATCTATTAGATATTCTTTAGACATTGTGTGCTGTGTGAGTTATCAACGAGTTATTCCGGACTGATTCCCTGAACCCCCCTCCACCCCCCACCCCTGTCCTCTATGCCCTGCTAGTTCTTCATCTGTACTATAAACTTTCTCAACGACCAAACTATATCCTTAATTTTAAACTTATAAGATGTCCCTCCACTGGTTGTAAAACTACGTCAAATTGCGATTCAAGGTTACTGATGTCACTAGTCACATAATACCGTCGCAAAATATGTGCAAGCGCCGTCTTCATAACCGTCATGGCGAATTGTTTACCTGTAAAATTATAAATTCAATTAGTTGGAAGCCGCAGAGCTTAGTGCTTAGTGAAACGCTGAGTGCTAGGTGACACGCTCCAGCGACACGCGTCTTACGACAACGGCTGCGGAGTAAACGAGTGATAGAAGTTATTTGGAGCACGCCACGAATGCCCGCAATGCAACTCGCGGAGAGAAGGACGGAAACAGGAGAAGCGCGCGCGTGTCGCTTGTCGCAAGTCGCATCGCTCGAGGCGTAGGCCACACTGACTCTTGTCGCACTGTATTGCTAAGTTCAAGCTACGCTACTCACTATAAGCGACACAAACCTCCCATACATGGTCAAATTAAATTGGCTGGCGAAACTCCGCAGACGTGATGTGTATTGATGTCTAAACGTGATAAAACGAAAAAGAAAATAATTGATTTGATGATTTTGCTTTAGGGGTCAACATCCGCAGATATTGCAGTTCGAGCCCCTATTAAAAATCAGCAGTTTTGTGTAAACCTCACATTCGTGATGAGTATTAATATCTAAACACGATAAAACAAAAATAAAACAGATTTCCTAAACTCATACTTGATTTTTTTTGGGGGGTTACAACGACCGCAGTTAGTTTAGTTACTAAATCTGTTTCATTTTTGGGGGGTTACAACGACCGCAGTTAGTTTAGTTACTAAATCTGTTTCATTTTTGGGGGGTTACAACGACCGCAGTTAGTTTAGTTACTAAATCTGTTTCATTTTTGGGGGGTTACAACGACCGCAGTTAGTTTAGTTACTAAATCTGTTTCATTTTTGGGGGGATACAACGACCGCAGTTAGTTTAGTTACTAAATCTGTTTAATTTTTGTTTTATCGTGTTTAGATATTGACTCATTACGAACGTGGAGTTTACATAAAAGACCTGATTTTTTTAATAGGGACTCAAACTGCAATACCTGCGGATGTTGACTCCTAAACCAAATTCATCAAATCAATATAGGGACTCAAACTGTAATATCTGCGGACTCCTAAACCAACATCATCAAATCAATTTATTTTTCGTTTTATCAAGTTTATATATCGATATTGATACCCACCACGTCTGTGGAGTTTCGCTAGCTATTTTAATTTGACCCTGTATAAGAGTGTATATAGCTGTGTGGGGGTCGGCCTTACATATTATGTACTTTTAATGATTTTATTTCTTGTAGGAACTTACCGATACAGTTTCGCTTTCCAACGCCAAAAGGGGAAAACATGTTAGGGTTGTCAGGCAAGGTGGCTGGGTCCAGCCATCTCTCCGGTTTAAACTGCTCCACGTCTGCGCCCCACATGGGGTGGCGGCTAAGACCGTACAACCCTATGATGCATGTATTACCAGCCCGCAACGTGTAGTCCTCTGAAATGAACCACGTCATATTGTATCACAATAGAAAGTTTTCGTGCAGCTCCAACGGTTTAGATACATATCGTTACTGCCCCATCTCATAAATCCACGCTGTATTGATTGAGAGTTTTCGCTTCGTTCCAAATACGTTAAAATATAATGTTTTTTTTATCGTTGAAGTATTATTTTTGTACCATTAATTACTGTCGGCAGTTTGTTTAAGATTTCCTTCGCAATTCTAACACGTTTTTATTCCAATAGCCTTTAAGGCTGGCCGCATACGTACGGTTTCCGGTATTCCGTGAGACTAGCGCAGACGTTCATTTTCTTGTATTCAGAATTTATACTGCCAGTACGTAGAGTACGCGTTCGTGAAAACACGTAATGAAAGGGCAAGTTAAATAAAATAGCTTGTAATAAAAATAATTACATCTGTAAAGAAGTTTGGAATGATTGGGAAACGTGCACAGACAAAGCAAACAAATTGCTTTGTCTGTGCACCTTTCAAAATTCACACGTTCCCAATCAAAACTTCTTTACAGATCTGCTCCCACGCCAAGTCTTTTAGGTCTCTGTTGTGGTAGAGATATTTTTTCAGAGACATTATTAAATTTTCGGGCTCACACATTTTTTTACGTAAAACAATGATCGCCAAAAATACTAAACTACCTACACGTCCACTCGGCACAGCGCTCTGGCGAGGATTGAATTAGGGGTGTGTAACTCTTTACGGAACCGACTCACTGATCCGGATCATTGAAGTGATTCAAAAGATTGGTTCATTAACAACGTTTCAAATGCAACATTTGGATCTACATTACTTTGCTCTGTGCTCATTCCGCGCGACGCGTCACTCTCGAGGCGACTGAGCAGTGTGCGAGCGAGAGAGTGAGACTGAGATACACTGAGTTACTTAACTATAGACTCGCGAGTCGCGTGTGAGCGGGCGACATAATTACAATTTATACAAGTCAGAAAGAGATACCAAATGAGATGTGTATCACTGATACTCTCACAGATTTTGATTCTGTGTTTTATATCCTTTGAACCGATGATCCAAATCAGCCAAATGAAACATATCAGTGTTTCGGATCATTTTAAGTAATCGAGATGTAAATATTCCAATCGCAAAAATGATACACTTTGCCCACCTCTAGACTGAATGAAAATTTGCGTGCGTGTGCGGCGGATAGTACAAAATGTATGCGAGCGCTGCGTTCGGGATGACGTAATCCGGATTTTTTCATTCTTCATTCAGAATGGCCCGGCGTCATTCCGAAACGAATGTTAGGAATTATTTCCTTCCGGAAAATATAAGAATGTTTGCGCCAAATATAAGAACGTCTCCGAATCTGAATTTCTGATCAGGAAACCTAACCTAACCTAAGTATGCGGCCAGCCTAATTAGAAAAAACGTGACTAATGAGACTATTATGATGACAAACGATTCGAATAAAAAGCCAAAGCTTTTTATTCGAATCGTTTGTCATCATAATAGTCTAAATTAAGGCCCATCGTCCCCGACGCTACTCAAAAGTAACGTATACAAACTTAATTCACCAATGAGTAGCCAGGATGTCACACTCACAGCATTAGTACATATCTATGATTAGTAACTTTACTTAGACTAACTTTCGTGGCGATTGATGGCGTCGTATACGAACCTCCATTGAAATTCTCGTGCTGTGCTATATAGACGATGGGCCTCTGAAGCTACGGTTTCCTAGAAAAGCGGCGGTCGCCGTACAACGGCCGCTTCGACGGCTGTCATGACAAGTCAAACCACAGTGATGGCAGCGGGGTCTTTACGGTACATTACGGGACATTACGTTGTCAAAAAACGCTCTCTAGGGAAACACACCAATTTGCTTTCATAAATAATGTTGTAGCGGTATCTACAACGCCACATGCGAACAACGTGTCATACTGACGTCACGCAAAATCCTGCATCTCGCAAGCGGAGTTTACAGCGCAACTAGCATAGATACAACGGCCCGAAATGAATCATCGGGCAGTTGCCCGCCAGACACAACACCCGTCTGGTCGGAGGATCCTCCCTTTTCTATAGATTATGAGTGAACTTTACACCCTGTTTCTCATACCTCTATACTGTTAACATCATTCATCGATAAATGACAGACACTATATGGCGGCCACCGCTCTTTTAGAAAACCGTAGCTTAATCGGTGGAAGGACACTGAACGGGAAACACAAAGGCTCCTACAGACAGGCGCGACGCGACTTTAGTAGAACAGTTTCTATGAAAACATCATGGAAATTCTGAGTTGCGTCGCACCTGTCGGCGGGAGCATTTCAGTCTTAAAAATATCTAGTTTAGATCTAATCTCTGTTATTTTATTCATTTTAAGTAGGTATGCCTTCAGAGCTTTAACCACGAATTTAAATCCATACTAATATTACAAATGCGAAAGTGTGTCTGTCTGTCGGTCTGTTACCTCTTCACGCTTAAGAGCGCGTATTCGATTTAGCGCAAGACAAAATCTACACGATTGCTAGAACGACGTAATTTAAACTTACTTACTACTACGAAGTAACTTAAACTAAAAATTTAATACAAAAAGTGATACGTCCTGTCGCTGGGACGCACTGATCGGTAAAGGATTGCGCACGATGATTTATAGTGTTTTTTAAATAATCGTATGAGTTTAAATAATGTTCTGAAAAATTCAGAATATTTAGCATTACCTTTATTTTCTTAAAATAAATATATTATTCTATTCAACTACTGGTGAAAAAAAATTGTTAAAGTGAATCGATTTCGTAATTTTTAAATATTGTTTTTTTAATATCTAATAGCAATATTTTCGTAATTTTAGCTCTGTGGTGCACTTTGAGACTATATGTCCTGTTGGAAAAACGCATAAAATAAAATATTTTGGCACATTATAATGGTTATATTCGTCCTGAAAGATAACTCTGACGTCTATTTGCGCAAAACAACATGCAGGGATTGTCTTAGCTTTCAAAAACCGTCATTAAAAATTACACTTTTACTCTGTAGTGCACTAAATCAAGACTTAGTCTTTCTAAAACCGTAATGTTCTTCAAATAATCTGCTCACATCATTACGATATTACCCTGGGAAAAGCTCGAAAACGCGATGTTTTCGTCGCGAATCGAACACACGCTCTTAAACCGCTGAACCGATTTAGATGAAATTTGGTATAGACATAGTTTGAGTCCCGTTTTTATCCCGATATTCCCACGGGATCGACACTCTCGCGGGTGAAACCGCGGGGCGCTGCTAGTTAGTAATAATTTGTTATTTTTGTAATAACTTACTTAGTTTAACATCTGTATGAAGTTTTCTACCGATGCAAGGGACGGTCGGATACAACCTCATAGTCTCTTTTATCGCCGCCTCTAGGTACACAAGTTTCAGTAGATCGTTTTTACTTATATCTCCATCTTTATCATTACCTAGTACTTCTTGTAATCTGTAAATACGAATTTATAGAAAAAACACCACAATAGCAAATGAAAAACTTACAAAACTAAGTTAAGACAGGGTCTTAACTTAGTTTTGACAAGTTTCAGCCCGCCAAATCTTATGAATGAAAATACGTCGTTGCCAATTCGGATAAAGAAGCATGCATATCGGGTGATTGACGTCAAGATATTTATTTTGTATGAAAGTTAACAAAAAATAACAATTCATTAATGTGTCCATAATGAAAAATGCATATTTCGGGGTCTCACATCTGGTTAAAGTTTATGTATATGGTCCGGAAAATGGTGTATATCTGGTGCATTATGTGTCTTTTAGTATTGCTAAATAAATTTATTTTTTTCTTCTTTTGTGGAAAAATGTCAACTAATTTTCGGAGGCCATTGGACTCAAAAGACTGAAAGAACTCATAGATAGAACTCAAATAACTCATAGAACTCAAATATCCAAAGAACTCATAGAAGTCAAAAGAGTCAAAGAACTCATAGGACCCAAAAGATTTAAAAGACTTAAAGAGCTCATGAATTGAGAATCGATCGACATTGTAATAATATGCTTGAAGTAAATGTGAAATAATAAATGACTATACTATATTATCTATATATGACTAAAATTAATGAACAAATTGATAATAATGATTAATTAAAAAAAAAATTAATTTAATATTTTTTTGTAGTTATGTTTAATTGTTAATGTTTAGTATAACGTAAATTGTAATAATTAAAATCAATATTATAATATTATGTAATTTGATATACATACACATACAATTTTCATTGTCTTATCAGTGTACATATCTTAATACTGTGTCATGAAAGAATGCATGACTACTAACCAGTGTTTAACTAGTTTGTTTATAATATACAGCAACAATTTTTATTAATTTCTACTAGTTACAACTCCAGATAAGTACTCAGAAGGCTCAGCACCGAGTTCTTTTAGACTAGGCTCGAGTCTTCCAATAAAAGACTTAAAATTCAAAAGGACTTGAGCTCTGAACATTTTTATCAGACTAGAGTCTTCAAAAACAATTGAGACTCCAAAGAGAACGGAAATCTATTTATTGTAAGACTCAGTCAGGACTCGAGTTTCTTACAACACTAAGTATGGTACACCCACATATCGCCAGATATGTTTAAATCCTAACCCACATATACATAAACCGGGCTGCTTTTAAAAACTGTTTTTATGAATAAACCACTTTTCCAAAAACAAATTTTCCCAGCAAGTAATCGAAGCCAGAACAGTCGTGCTTATGAAACGGACACTAAAGCGACGCGGCGGAACTTCATTATTTTATTAGTAAAATTCATAAACAATGGAACTGAATAATTCTGCGAGTAGTAGAGCTTTAAGATGTGAAGGAGCTTGTCCGCGATCGAGTAGGAACTAGTTACTATCACTATACTCATTTCTGCCGCCAAGCATCGTTACTGTGTTCCGGTTTGAAGGGTACGGGTACAAATGAGACATTTCAGCTCTGTAAGGGACGAGCTGGTAGCGCTTATTGTACACTTATATGGTTACCAGCTCGTTCTGATGAAGTTAATTGCCCGTCCTTGAGAGGCAACGCTCCTGCAATGCCAGATATTGAATAATTCCATAAGACCACATAACATCAGGTGGACCGTCGACTTATTTGCCATCAAATAACATTAAAAAATACATAACCATAACCATAATCAGCCTATAATGTTCCCACTGCTGGGACACAGGCCTCCTCTCGGTGAGAGAACCAAACCAAAAAAAAAAACATACTCATTGAAAATTCGTTCTTGAACATTCCTGTAAGATCCAATCACTAGCAATGCGAACTTTAAAGACACAGACGTAGTGTCATAAGCAGCTATCACTAGAGTGTCCAGGTGTTCTCTTATCTCATCGTCTGTGAAGGCATCTTCTTCTTCAGCCAAATGCAGCATTCGCTCCATTAACGGTTTAAATTTGCCTGCAATTCATTGTGAATTAGTTTCCATTCCTGAAACTAGTATACAGGGTGGCAGGGACATCGACGCGCAAACTGTAACTACGCACATGATTCTAGACTCTGTAGCAGAGAGTTTTTTCGTCGGTTATCAAAAAAATCTGCTGTTTCATAGAAAAGCGCAACACCTGCAAGGTTAAAATGTATGGAACAGCACTTTTTTTTATTACCGCCGAAATTTCGGTTCAGTATCAGTACTGAATCAATGGTAACAGGTTGCGCGATGATGTCATACTGCTACTCACTAGTTATTGAAGCTGTTATAACAAAAAGGTTACTTTGACTGCATATTTTGGGACACTCGATATCCGTGTGGGACACAGAGGGCAGGATAGTTGGTGGAGCATGGTTTGTGATATAGCTCCACAATCACTGCCGTTCCGTTAAGGTAGCCCCCCACTCTAACAGGTTGGACTTACATCTTCCCCCTTGTGTCCGGAGGAGGTTCAGAAACTTCTAAGTGGACCACGGAAGGTTACACCCTGCTGGTAGATGCTCCTTTGGTGGTAGATAGTAAGTAGGACCGAATACGCCGTGGAAGTGGCAAAGTTTTGGGAATACAAGATTTGTATTACAGTTGTTTCAGCGACACGAAGAAGCTAAACGGTCAAACGTATTGATGAGTGAACATTTGTTTGACCCGAAATATAGTTTAAGTATATTATCATTATTTTTATATGCAAAAGCAGTGCTATTTTTAGGGTTCCGTAGTTCTGACAAGGAACCCTTATAGTGTCCGTCTGTCTGTCTGTCCGAGGTTTTGCTAAGAGACGTGAGTACTAGAAAGCTGTAATTTTGTAGGAGTGTGTATATTAATTACGACAAAGTGGTAAAATAAAAATTTGGAAAATATTTTTTTAGGATAGCTCAGTGAAGTGAGGATGAATATTTTTTCGTGGCCTACCCCATCGTGTGGGGTATTGTTGAATAGGTCTTCTAAAATCACTTGGTGGTTACTAAAATTATTTTTCGATTTAATGCTCCATTTACGAAATATTAAACTTTAAAGTGCAAGTCCCCTGAAAAATCTGGAAAAATTCACGATGATTTTCAAAGTTCGTTTCATGAACTTTAAAGGAAAATTATAGTGGTTAAGATAACTTTATTAGTTTAGGAGTAATAGTCGTTGAATCCTCTATTTATCCAACACCCAAGGTGTTGGATAATTTTGTACCAAATACAAAATCCTTAGCATTATTCCTTTAAAGTGACTAAGATGAAGTAGTTGCTTGTTTATAACGAGTAAAGACTTGCATTGAAAAACAAAAAACTAAAAAAAAACATAATAATGTTGCGCGGCACAATTAATGCCTGGTACATGGTGACAGTAGTTACCACTAGCGCCATCTAGTATCGAGTAGCGGAACTAGTAGTCAAGACCCTTCTAGAAATTTCGATGCGAGAACTTTCTAGAGCATTCCCGAACTATCGACATCTGGTCGATCGGGGCCTGTATGTACTCGAACATTCTAGATGTTTCTACAATGGAAGGTTCTAGAACTCTCTTTGGCGCTATATAAGGCCGAGACGCGCCACGACCGACACAGTTTGGATAAAGCGATCGAAGTGAAAGCATCGAAGCGATATTCAAGTGCGACTTAAAGCGATCAGTAGTGCAATTGTGTTTTGTAATTAGTGTTTGAGTTGTAATTAGTGTTGATTATTAAAGTGTCATTTTTTTGGTTATTAAATCGGCAGTTTTTAATTGTCAGGAACCCGAAGCTCGTAACAATAAATTATCATACGTTTCACAATACTGCCGCTAGATGGCGCTGTACCAACGGGTTACGTTTTCATTCCAGTACTTATAGAAGTTACAAACGAACTTTGTTTAATTTTCGAGTTACAATTTTGTGAATTGAAATAATAACTTGGCAACAATCGTGCTCTTATTTTTTAACTTTAGCAGGAAGAAAGTGGTTGTTATTAATTAGTGTATAATCTGACTAAATAATTATCTTCGAAAATCAATATTTTGCCATTAGTTTAGTATCGCTATTCGATAACAGATGGTGTTGTGCCGTGACGTCACTTTTGTAGATCGCGGTGTTAAGATTTTCTTGCGCAAGGTATTCAAATTTAAAGTCGATTTTTGTTACTATAACCATTAACTCCTAATATCTTTACCATTACTTATATTCAGAATAAAGAACAACAGAATCGTACCTGCTATATTGTGATAACGGGCTACTAGGGAACCCTACACTGTGCGTGGCCCGACACGCACTTATGTTGTATTGGTAATGTGTTCAAATAAATTATGAACATTCGTTACAGTCATGCTTACTATGAGTTTCTTTCAGTATAATCAGAGTTTACAGATTTGAACCAGTACAGCAATATACCGCAAACAGTGGAAATAAGGAAGGCCTAGAAATATAATCCCCAACATATAACCTCGAAACTAAAAACGAACCGGTTTTTAAGGAAAACATAAAAGTAATAATTACCTGATATTCTCTCATTGTCGTTTCTAGAATGTTTATTAATCTTCAATTCCAATTTCCGTTTTCGTATCAACTAAAAGCGTAATTAGGTTAATAAAAGTTACATTGAACAAGCCATCTAGACAAGACGAATTTAACAGCCATATCTAAATTTCACATCCCATGATTTAAAGGACTATCAAACGAGTGAAACTGTTGAAGGCATAATGAGAAGGCATCCAGTTCGGGTCTAAAGTCGGCTATCACTTAGCACCATTGCCTGTTGGCCAAACTTTTACGTAAAACGTAAATAATCCAAACAATGGGAACTGAAGAATATTAATAAGCGAATTCGAGGCAACAAAAACATACCGGATTCAAGATATCTTTCAATATTTTTGTAAGTTCGTCTTGTTTTTGCTTCAATGAACTCAGGTTGAATAAATACGGCAAATGCAACCACACTGTTTGACCTCGTTCTAAATATACTGCTAATAAATCTTCAAATGCTTTTGCATAATCTTTGTCTATTAAAGTTTGATCTTGAGCATTTAGGTTCAGCGACGTCCCTGCAAAGATAAATGAATCACAGAAATTACAAGCCGCAAGAGTTAACTTGAGACTTCACTCGGGTGACGTAACCGCGCGATACTGAGGCGTCGATGGCGAGAGTGGTATTAGCACTCCGGTCTCAAGTTAACTCTTGCGGGATATAAAGCCAAATAGCTACCGGTGCAAGGAATGCAAGAGACGATTGGATGGTAAAGGCCATAGACAGTAAGATGAAGAATAAGATGGAAGAGGCCTATACACATGTGAGGTTTTTATTAAAAACAATATTTCAATAATAATTAAACGAATAAGTAATGAAATTACAATTAAATGTTAAATACTTAATTAATAGAGCCAGATAAATGGGTGTAAATAACAAAAATAAACAAATAGGTAGGAACCGCTGCAGCAGTAAATCTTTTGTTGCAATAAATGATCTCAACGAGAATATCTTCTCAGTCAGTTGCAGATGGCGTCGATTTAGAAAATGTAATAATCATTGCACAAATAACAGCCTCACATCATGGGATGGAAATCAAGTATAAGCCCCGCACGTTGATATTGCGATGGAACCTTGTCACAATAACAGCTTTGTGACGTCATTTTGACGTACTACACCGCACATACACGTAAGCGCTGAACGGTACTGACAGTTCGACTACGTCACTAAGATGGCCGCCAGTCGCAATTTCAACGTGCGGGGCTTATATCTTGAATAGGCCCGGAGCTTGTCGATATGGAATATGTAGTATTCGATACAGACAATGATATAATAGCCTAAAATTTTGACCAACAGTCAGCCAACAGACAGTTCAACAAATTCATCATTATTTATAACATTTATCTTTATTATCATTAATATGTTCAAAATAATTCTTTGCTCAACAACGTACATAACGTATATTTACGTTGTTGAGCAAAGAATTATTTTGAACATATTATGTAGTCATGAATTAACAATATCCTTCAAAATATTGTATCAAGGAGTCGATAGACGTCATTGAACATTTTTGAATTCATCATACTTACGACTAATTATATTCATTGTGAAGTTTATCAAATCCTTGCGGACGTCAAAGGGGCTTTTTCCTACTTTAGGAGCTAACTGAGAGACAAGGTTTCGAGCTTGCTCGTTTATTTCAGTAATGTATGTGTTCAGAACTTGTTGATTAAACGCCGGATTTAATAACTTGCGGTGAGTTTTCCACTTAGATGCTGCAACAGAACACGAGAAGTCGTCGTTATAAAAGCTTTTTTCGTCTGTAAGGGAATTTCTAGAAAAATCGGGGGAGTTGGACTCGCCCAGTTAGGGTTGTTCCGAAGCATCAAAAAATATTTTTTTTTCTTTTTAATGAACCTAAATATCAAAAACGATGTGAAAAATAATTTTAGTTTCGGATGTCGCTGACCTTGACTTTGTTAGTTTTTAGGGTTCCGTACCAAAGTGGTAAAACGGAACCCTTATGGTGAGACTGTCTGTCTGTATGTCGCAGCTGGATATCTCAAGAACTGCTAATGCTATCAACTTGAAATTTGGAATAGTTTTAGATGACATTTGCCCAATTATTTTGCAAATAAGAAAGAAATAAAAATATATGTATATTTTTTGTAACAGGGACTGAAAGGTCTGAAAAATTCGAAGTGGGGCTACTAGGGCATGTGGGATATCATATGAAAGAGCGCAGTTTGCATATTCTCAAAAAAAATTTTTTTTTTTTTTTAGGCCCTGTATTTTCGACTATTGATGAAAAATGTAAAAAAAAATACCGTTCCCCCCTTATCTCCGAAGTTTGCAAAGAGAAAAATCTGGGATAATTCTATGTGATAGAAGTTTATGAAAAGATTACAGGAAAAATAAAACGATGTCTCTAAATAGCACACTTTTTCAGTCACTTTTGAACGTCAAAAATTACGAAAAAATAGAATTGATTCTAGTCGCCCATTCCAAAAGGTAGTTTTCGTATGGAGAAGAATGGGCAAGAAACTCCACCGTTACTCTTTTAAAATGTTTTACAATATTTTGTATACATTAATTATATAATAATATGTGAAGACATCATCATCATCTGCCTAGCCTTTTCCCAACCATGTTGGGGTCGGCTTCCAGTCTAACCGGATGCAGCTGAATACCAGTATTTTACATGGAGCGACTGCCTATCTGACCTCCACAACCCAGTTACTGGGTAATGCGATACCCTTTGGTAAGACTGGTAGTCAGACTTTCGGGCTTCTGACTACCCGTAACGACTGTCAAAGTTCCACGAATGACAGCCGGGACCAACGGCTTAACGTGCTTTCCGAGGCACGGAGGGGTCACGGTATGTAAAGATGGTCACCCATCCACAGACCAACCGCGGCAAGCGTAGCTTAACCTGATCGATCGACCTGTGCGGCTGTTGTTATTTAGCCACGGGCCCCTCTTATGTGAATATGTGAAGACGATGCACTTAAAATAAAATAAAATTACTATACCAAAATAGGTAAAAGAATTAAAAATGAAAACATTACCAAAATTAATTATCTAATAGATACATGGTGCTCACATATTTACAAACATGGTAAAAATAAACGATTTTCATTAAAATAAAAAATTACAAGTAATAAGTCAGGGTGTGAGTTTAAGTAATTACAGAATATAAATCAACGTCAAAAAAAAGAAGAAAGAATCAATTTTACAATTAAATTAACAACCAGTTTGATTTTGTCTAGACTCTAGATTGTCCTATGGAGCAGGACCAGCATGTTTCCTAGCGTTCTTATCTTGGATATAATCTTCTAATTTATAGTATGCTTGTTTACAAAGTGTACGTTTAATGTGAGTTTTAAATTTTCTTTCAATTAATTGCAATATATCACAAGGTATTTTATTGTAACATTTAACACAGTACCCCATAAAAGATGTATTTACTTTGGCTAATCTAAAAAATGGTTGATGTATTTTATCTTTATTTCTAGTATTAAAATTATGTCTATCGCTTATTTTATTAAAAAGATGTAGATTTTTTCTAACATACATAACATTTTCATAAATAAATTGGCAAGGTACCGTCATAATATTAATCTTTTTAAAAAGTTCCCTGAGAGATTCGCGGCGACGTAGATTATAAATGGCTGTGACAGCTCTCTTTTGCAAAATAAAGATGGATTCAATGTCAGCAGCTCGACCCCATAGTAAAATGCCGTACGACATTAAGCTGTGAAAGTAGCTAAAATAGACTAAACGCGCGGTTTCTACATCAGTTAATTGTCTAATCTTTCTAACAGCATAAGCGGCGAAGCTAAGCCGCCCCGCAAGAGATGTTATGTGAGGTCCCCATTGTAATTTCTCGTCTAGCGTGATTCCCAGAAAAACCGTTCGATCAACAAATTCCAGTTTTTCTCCATTAAGTATCATGTCACATTCGCTACTTCTAACATTAGGTAATTTAAATCTAATGCATTTGGTTTTCTTTTCATTCAGTACCAAATTATTTACCGTGAACCAATCTTGGACCTGAAGAATAGAGTTATTCACATCGTCAAGATTTTGTGCCCGTCTGTCTATCTTAAAGATCAATGATGTATCATCTGCAAATAACACCATCTTCGGTTGATTTTGAAGTAATTGGGGTATCGAACCTTGAGGAACACCCATTGTCATTTCAGACCCTAATGAAATTTACTTGAACTTTAACCTTTCTATCTTTCAGGTATGATCTTAGCAAATCAAGCGCTGTTTTTCTAATTCCATAGTGCTCCAGTTTCATCAGAAGTGTTTCATGGTTTACGCAATCGAACGCCTTAGAGAGGTCGCAAAAGATTCCAATGGCATCTTTTGCTTCTTCCCAGGCATTAAAAATGTTCTTTATTAGGGTAACACCTGCGTCAGTAGTGCAACGCCCTTTGGTGAAACCGTACTGGTGTTCATGAAAGATGGAATTTTTATTAAAGTGACGTAACATTTGATTGAGCATCAACTTTTCAAACACCTTACTGAGAACTGGCAGAATTGAGACAGGTCTATAATTGTTAGGTTCTTTACTATCACCGGATTTGAACAATGGTACAACTTTACTATGTTTCATAAGATCCGGAAAGACTCCTTGATCAACACGGGTGTTAAATATGAAAGCTAAATAGGGCGCAATGGTTTCGATGAAAGATCTACATACTTTTACAGACATTCCCCAGAGATGATCAGAAGTCATCAATAAAAGTTACACTTGTTCCACTATCGGTCAAGAGATGGCGCTGACATAAAACTGCAATATTCTACACCGCAGTGCGCAATGTTAAAATTCTCTAACGAATATAGGCCTCGCCGATGAAAATTTAAAATCATATGATGGCACGGAACCCTCGGTGCGCGAGTCTGACTTGCTCTTGCCCGGTTTTTATGTACCTATTGCCGAATTGCCACCAACATCCGAAACTAAAAGAACAGCCATGTTGGTTGTAAGGTTGTATTGTTTGTGCGTGCGCTCCTTCTTTTGTGTTACAAGGTAAGGTATACCTAAGGGGCTAAGGCTAGCTATAAGATTTTGGTGTACGGAACCCTAAGGCCTGATTTACACGGTGCTATTAAACTGCATATGGTATGCCATAAGTTGCAAGCTACAATAAAAGTTGCACATGCAAATCATTTGTTGCTTTAATTTTAGTATGTCACATGCAAGATACTCATAGTGTAAATGGGGCTTACGTATACTACTGGCACTTTGGCGGTTTTCAAAGAATTTTACCAAAGAGTGAGTTTTAAAAATTTTCTTGCTTACATTTTGCTGTGATAAGTCCATTGCTACACAAATCCTCAGTAAAATCGTATAAGTACGGTTTGTCCAGACATGTATTGGCCAACACCAGACTGTCGTCAGGATCTGTTAACACTGAAACACAAATAAAGTAATATTGGTATTAAAGTACCTACTTCTATTAAGGGATATCTAATCAAAATCAAAAGTCATTTATTCAAATTAGGCTGAGAATCAACACTTTTCGTATCTCAAAATTACATAAGACAGTCCCCCAAAACGCCAGCTCTTCACCACTTCCGAGTGCTTTAGAGTTGCTTTCAGTGGGAAGAAGAAGTGGCGCAACAAAACTTCCCAGCAGCACAGCTGTCTGTTCAGTTAGAAAAACTAGTTTCTATACAATCTAGTAATTAACATTACGAGACACAAAACATTAAATAAAATTATTTGCCATATGTCAGCTATCACACGCTAATAAACCAACAAAAACATTGAAAACTATACTCAAGCAGAAATAAATAATAAAAACGTGAACAAAGGTTAATACCTAAATAAAAGCCTCCAGGCATAAAGGGCGTGCTCACTTACATATGAAATGCTGCATTACGTTCATCATCATCATCATTTCAGCCGAAAGACGTCCACTGCTGGATATAGGCCCTCCCCAATCACCTCCACTTCGAGCGGTTCTGTGGTTCCTGCGGCCTTCACAAGGTCGACGGACCACCTTGTGGGAAGCCTTCCAACGCTACGTCTTCCGGTACGCGGTCGCCAGTCCAGAACCTTTTGGCCCCATCGGCCATCTGTTCTGCGAGCAATATGCCTTGCCCACTGCCACTTAAGTTTAGCAATTCTTCGGGCTATGTGGGTTACCTTGGTTCTCCTGCGGATCTCCTCGTTTCTGATTCGATCACGAAAGGAAACTCCAAACATAGCCCTCTCCATTGCCTTTTGGCTGACTTTTAGCCTTCTTATAAGGCCCGTTGTGAGCGACCACGTTTAAGTGCCATAAGTCATCACTGGTAACGCACTGGCCGCCATGTCTCAAGACGAAATTCTTTCGTCTTGAGACACTGCGGTATATGAGACGAGAAGATATTGCATAGCTTCCCGAACGCTGCCAAGCCGAGTCGGATTTGACGATTGACCTCTTTCTCGAAGTTAGACCTAACTCACTGGACAGTTTGTCCTAGGCAAACATACTCGTCCACAACTTCGAGTGTAGCGTCTCCGATCTTTATGAGGGTGGGTGTTACATGGGCATTTGACATGACCTTCGTTTTGTCCATGTTCATTTTATAAGACCTACTTTTTCGGAGGCTCTGCTGAGGTCATCGAGCATTGTACTGAGGTCCTCCATAGTTCAGCAGCAGTTCCAAAGTATTAGCTTTACGTTCATATAGCTGTAACTTGAAGTCACAAAACGTTCGAAGTAAAATAAAATAAAAACGTGTGGGTGGGGCCGGAGCTTAATAATAACAGCGGAACAGGTCGATCGATCAGGTTAAGATAGGCTTGTTGCAGTTGGTCTGTAGATGGGACCATCTTTACATACCAAGACCCCTCCGTGCCTCGGAAAGCACGTTAAGCCGTTGGTCCCGGCTGTCATTCGTGGATCTTTGACAGTCGTTACGGGTAGTCAGCAGCCCGAAAGTCTGACAACCAGTCTCACCAAGGGGAATCGTATTACCCAGTAACGGTTCTGGATGGTGGTGAGATAGGCAGTCGCTCCATGTAAAAATACTGGTATTCAGCTGCAGCCGGTTAGGCTGGAAGCCTAACTTTGCTTCCAGCCTAACCAACTATGTTGGGGTTGCCCAACTAGGTACGTGGGTGGGGCTAGGTAGATGATGTGTAGGAGGACGGGTCAGCGGGATTGTCGAAAGGGTTACCGCTGGCCCGGAACATAAAGGGCTAAGGAAGGAACAAGGTTTTAGTCAGTAAGAGTCTGACACTCCCTTCCGCTCCTCCTTGAGCGGGAGGGGTCATTTGATGATCCCCAAACCGAAAAGAAAAGAAAAAAATTACATTTTTGCAGCCAATCATCTTGACCACAACATCGGCTTGTGCACCCTCTCAAACTATGAAAACGACACCGATGACGAGAAATTTTCAATTTTTTCCAGCCGTTTATCTTGGACTTTCATTTGACCTCACTATCGGCTTCAGCACCCTCAAAACCCATGTAAACTATCTCTCTCTCTCTCTCTGTCTCTTTCTATTACATAAATTGATGTTTGCTGAAGCTCAAGTGGACGGCTTTCACGCCATTATACGTAAGAGAGCAGCATCGCTGATGCGTAGGGTGAGGGGCGGTTCCAAGAGTAATTACCTCCTACCTCAGTATCTAAGTGTAATTGCGGAATACATCCATAGTCCCATTTGGAGGCATTGGATAAGATTGCATGTATGTAGGCTGACATGCGTTTTTCTCTTGTGTGTAAGTACTAACATAGTTTTAAGTTATCTTCATGTACTACTAACATTCTATGGACTGAATAAGTCTGAAATAAATGTTTTGAATTCAATTGAATTAGTTAAAAGTCGCATGGAGGGGGCATAGCGCTTTTTCGTTACGTGACGATTTCTCCCATTTTACTCCTACCGCAAGCTCCGTAAAAGAACGCAGTTGTTACTGAGATCTTGTATGCGGACGACTTGTGTTTTGTGGCAGAAACCCCAGACGGCCTGCAACGGTTAATATCCGATCTCGACGAGTCTTGCCGGAAATTCGGCTTGAAAATCAGTGTCAAGAAGACAGAGGTAACGTCTTTGGACGTCAACTGTCACGAGGCACTATCCATAAGACTCGGTGAGGATGAGCTGAAGCAGGTCGACAAGTTTCGTTATTTGGGGAGCACGTTGACATCAAAGTGTGGCCTTGATGCAGAGATCAACAGCAGGATTGGCGTTGCAGCTGCAGCGTTTGGTAAGCTGGATGCCAAGGTCTTCAGGTCGCATGACTTAAAACTAGCTACCAAGGTCTCAGTAAAGTATACATGGCGGCCGTGCTGCCTAAGATTTTATATTCAGCCGAAACTTGGACCGTGTACCAGACCGGTTCCACCTTCGATGTCTTAGGAGAATTCTTAAGATCCGATGGTCTGATTGCAGAACACCGAAGTGCTACGCAGGGCTAATGTTGGTGGCATTGAGTCTTATATCATGCGGCGTCAACTTTGGTGGTGCGATCATGTGTCACGGATGACAACGCAGCGAGTGGCTAAGCGTATCTTTTATTGTAAACTTGAGGAGGGCAAGCGCAAGCATGGCGGACAGCTCCTCAGTATAAAGTTGTGTTTAAGCGTCACTTTAGCAGGTGCGACTTGGAGCCGTCTCGGTGGGTGGCCTGATGTATACATTGATAGCTTCTCGACGACGATCTTCAATAGCCTCTGAGATTTCCTCATGCCATTGTTTCGTTATTTTGACTAAGCGTTACTTTAGCAGGTGCAACTTGGAGCCGTCTCGTTGGGAGCAGCAAGCAGCTCAAAGACTTGAGTGGAGGACTTTGGTTAAAACCAAAGTTCATGACTTTGAATTACGGCGGCGACTTGAGCTTGATGCCAAGCGTGACCTTTTAAAAGCCCGACCACCTGCGGCAATTTACTATAATTACACAGATGGTCTGCTCACTGCCTACATTGTGCGAGGATTTTCTTAAAGAAGATTGGCTACATAAGCCACATGCGAGCTCGCGAACGGCGCTACTGCGGAGTTGAAGCAATCGCCCGGACCGAAATCGGTCGGACTGCATCATCAACAATTACTAATAACAACAACAAAACCATGGTCAGCAAGACGACCTGTCACCACAAGCAGTACCCGTTCACAAGCATAATGCAAAGACCAGCCGTTAACCCCTTCACCATATTTGAGGAAAGGAGGCAACCCGACCCCCGACGCGGAAGCATGATGAACTTGCTGCCGGTTGCTCAGGCAAGAATAATCATTATGATCAATTGTCGAGGTCACTAGCTAACCACATATTGCAATACAAATCATTAAAAGTGCATTGAAATGAGTAACTTGTGTCAATAAAAATAAAACAATAATAATTAACATTGTAGATGTTAATGGTGTGAAATCTTCCGGGCATTGTGGGCCCAATGATCGGAAGTAGTTGGACCCTATTATGTAAATAAGAATGTATTACGTTGAGAGCTTCGTTTTGAACACCGTCATGGCGTAATTTACGTAAAAGCGTGTCATGGTGCACGCAATCAAGGACTTTGGAGAGAACACAGAAAACTCCAATAGCATTTGGCGAATTCTCCCATGCGTTAAATATGTGTTTCAGCAGAGCAACACCCGCATCTGTAGTCGAACGACCTTTTTTTAAGTCATGTTGTCCATTATGAAGGCTATTTCAATAAGAATGTCTTAGTAACAATAATTTAGCTGAAATTGATATTTTTCCCCCACTATCCCGCTCGCACTGTCAAACTGATTCAGTTATGGTAAACTACACTGTTGATGGACGTAGGCTTGATAATAAATTATTAAATTATGATTATATTATTATACGACGTATTCGTCGACGTCTTCTGTATGGAATAAAATCGAAATATTTTTTAAAATTTAGCTAGTTAATTAAGAATTTAAAAAAACATGTAGGCTATACATACATATTACACACAACAGATACATACATATACACACAACACATACATACTTATAGACACACACACACACACATTAATTAAATACCCACATCGTGTGTACACGGCCTAACAATTTTACATGTCTGTACACAGTCTTATTACTGCCTACCTACCTACCGCACGACCGCGCGCCACGGCTAGCGGAGCCCTGCGCCAGCGCTGTGCCGTACAGCGTTGATACCTACGACTCAGCGAATTCCTGAAACACGACACGATAGGATAACCGCCGCCCGCGCCGCTGCGTCTCCCGCGCACGGCCGCGCCCCTCGGACGCCCTCGAGAGTCCGCTACAAACCTCTACGGCGAATGCATGCCTTTTCATAACTCGCGCCGCACATTAATTGTTTTAGTTTAATAAGTGTTGTTTATGTTAATAAACATTTATAATTTATAAAGTAGTGTTTAATTAATAGGTTTAATCTTAACCTACCCTAACACACTACAGTGGTGACCCCGAACAGTAAACACGCGCTAGTGCTACCAAAAACTTTAGTGCGGTGCGGAGTGTGTGGACTCAAAAGTGAACAATATCTGAACGTTTTACAACAATATGAGTGATTCCGAACAGGTCACGGAGGATACGAAACGGTCTGGATCACCGGCATCACATGATGTGTTTCGGGTCGGCGTGCGAGTCCCTCCATTTTGGCCCGAGAAGCCCGCGATTTGGTTCGCCCAAATAGAAGGCCAGTTCGCGATATCGAATATTACGGCGGACACAACAAAGTTTTACTACGTCGTCAGTCATCTCGACCCGCGATATTCAACGGAGGTCGAAGATATCATCGTGAATCCACCAGCGACCGATAAATATGGCAAATTGAAGACGGAACTTATAAAGCGACTCTCAGAATCCCGCGAGAAGAAAGTTCACCAACTGCTGACACACGAAGAGCTGGGTGATAGGAAACCGTCGCAGTTTCTCAGACACCTGCAGCACCTCGCCGGTCCTAAAGTGCCTGAAGAATTTTTAAGAACAATATGGTCGAGCCGGCTGCCTAGTAACATACAGTCCATAATCGCGTCTCAGGTATCAGCGCGCCTCGATGAATTAGTCGAGCTTGCAGACAGAATTCACGACGTCGTGCCGACAGGTCATCAAGTGGCGTCTACATCAGCAAATGTGGTGAGTGATATGGAAACTTTGTCTAAACATATGATCGAACTTACGAAACAAGTGCAATTATTGACGCAAAAAGTGGACAATATTTCCCGCGCAGGCCGATCAACAAGGCGTGACGACCGATCAAAATCCCGCCAGAGCCGATCTCACTCACGAAATAAGGAATATCCATCATGTTGGTACCACTATAAATTTGGTGCGAAGGCCACCAAATGTGTTCAGCCCTGCGATTTTAAGCCGGAAAACTGCAAAAGCAGTCAGTAATGGCGGCTGACGACTGCTCTACCTGTAAAGGCCGCCTATTTATCTCAGATAAACGTACCGGCATACAGTTTCTTGTAGACACAGGTTCAGACGTGTGCGCCTACCCTAAATCGTTATTACGTAATCAGCTGCGATATAATAATAAATGCAACTATGAACTTGTCGCTGCAAATGGTACTCCGATACCTACTTACGGTACATACCAACTTAATCTTAACCTTGGATTACGTCGTGAGTTTTCTTGGAAGTTCATAATAGCAGATGTCTTAAAACCCATAATAGGCGTCGATTTTTTAAGTTTCTACAATTTATTAGTCGACTGCAGACAACAACAGTTGATCGACTCGATTACGAACCTGACCGTCGGCGCACCTTCGTCTCATGAAATAACACACGAACTGCTGTCCTTGAAAACATTTACTGGTAACACAACTTATCTCAATCTACTACGAAGCTATCCAGAGATAACCAGACCAGCTGGTTCAAATAGTGTACCAATACATAACACAAAGCATCACATTAGGACAACATCCGGTCCTCCAGTAACATCACGACCGCGTCGTTTGGCACCAGATCGTCTACAAATCGCGAAAAAAGAATTTGAGGAAATGTTACAAAATGGCAAAGCTCGTCGTTCAGAAAGTCCATGGTCATCTCCACTACACCTGGTACCTAAAAAAGACGACGGCTGGAGGCCATGTGGTGATTATAGATCTTTAAATGCACGAACAATACCTGACCGGTACCCAGTGAGGCACATCCACGACTTCGCATACCAGCTGTCAGGATCCACTATCTTCTCAAAAATTGATCTCGTAAAAGCATTTAATCAAATACCAGTATTCGAAGACGATATTAAAAAGACAGCGATCACAACGCCATTCGGACTTTTTGAATTCACGGCAATGACATTCGGTTTAAGAAATGCTGCGCAGACCTTCCAAAGGTTTCTCGATGAAATTCTGCAAGGATTCGAATTTACGTTCGGGTTCTTAGATGATATCCTTGTGTTCTCAAAAGGGGAGACAGAGCACATTGGACACCTACAAAAACTTTTTGAACAATTAAAAAAGTATGGCGTGGTAATCAACACAAATAAGTGCGTATTAGGTGTTAACGAAATAACATTCTTGGGTTACCATGTATCTGCAGCTGGTATAAGACCCCTGCCCGAAAAAGTAAAGGCGATCCAAGAATACCCCCTCCCCAAAAATGCTAAGGAGTTACGACGATTTTTAGGGATGATAAATTTTTACAGAAAACTTCTTCCTGGCGCCGCTCAAATACAAGGCCCGCTCAATCAAGCTTTAAGTGGCCCAAAAATTAAAGGAAACACGCCCATCACTATAACACCTGAGATTCAAGAAGCATTCGACGCATGCAAAAATAACTTGTTAGAAGCCACTCTCATCTCGCATCCTGTTACACAAGCTGAGTTAGCACTTTTTACCATCGGACATCGGACCTGTCTTACAACAAAGAAGACATAATGACAGCTGGCAACCACTAGGATTCTTTTCCCGCAAGTTATCTCCTGCTCAGACAAAATATAGCACCTATGACCGTGAATTGCTCGCTATTTACGAAGGAATAAAATACTTCAGGTATATGGTCGAAGCGAGAACATTTCAGGTGTTCACCGATCATAAACCCATCACCTTCGCCTTCACTACAAAAAGAGACAATTGCTCACCTCGTCAACAACGCTATCACGACTACATCTCTCACTTTACAACCAACCTCAATCACATCTCAGGAAATCACAACATAGTCGCCGATGCATTTTCACGACTGGAAAGCATCGACACTACCATCGACTACAAAGCACTTCAAAACGAACAGGAAACTGACCGTGAGTTGCAGAGTTTGCTAAATAGCAACACAGCGTTAAAATTAGAAAGAATAAAAGCTATGGACGGATACATATACTGTGACCAGTCTACTTCTCGTCCTAGGCCATTCATAACACGAACTTTTTGTAAAGCAATCTTCAACAACCTACACAATCTCAGTCATCCAGGCCCCAACACTACAGCTAAACTTATATCAGAACGATTTGTGTGGCCTAAGATGCGTCGAGACTGCATAAAATGGGCTCAACAATGCACTGATTGCCAACGCAACAAAGTAACCCGTCATACCCACTCTCCTCTGTCATCATTCCCTGTTCCTTCCAACCGTTTTTCCCACGTCCACCTTGACTTAATAGGCCCTATGCCACTTTCTTCTGGTTTCAGGTACTGCCTTACAGCTATAGATAGGTATACTCGATGGCCAGAAGCCTACCCTCTAGCAGACATCACAGCGGAGACCTGCGCTAGCACCTTCATTTCTGGCTGGGTCGCGCGCTTCGGGTGTCCAGAGAAGATAACAACAGACCGCGGAAAACAATTTGACTCACAACTGTTCCAGTGCATCTCTTCAATTATAGGCGCCTACCATTGTCCTACGACAGCTTACCACCCACAGTGCAACGGTCTGGTAGAGAGAATGCACAGACAGCTCAAGGCCGCTATAATGTGCCATAACAACGCGCAATGGTCGGAGGTACTTCCTCTTGTACTCCTGGGTATGAGGAGTGCCTGGAAGGATGATCTCCAAACTTCTTCAGCTGAGTTGGTGTACGGCGAGCCACTTCGATTACCTGGTGAGTTCTTAAAACCATCGACCAACCATGACATAGTGGATGAAGCAGACTTCGCAGCACGACTCAGAAGACACATATCAAAACTATCACCTGCATCAACATCCACCCACGGTGAGAAAATGTTTTATGTACCTAAAGACCTTTGTACAGCCAGCTACGTCTTCCTGCGAAAAGGACCGTTAAAAAAGTCATTGGAATCACCCTACTCCGGTCCGCACAAAGTCGTAGAAAGAGGAGCAAAGACATTTATAATAGACGTCCATGGAAAACACATAACCGTAACCATTGATAGGCTAAAACCAGCGTACATGGCTAACAACAACGACGGCTCGTCTCCGAAAACACCACCACCTTTACAACCACCACCACCACCACCATCGTCGCAGGCACCATCACCACCTGAAATAAAAACGAGAAGCGGAAGAACCGTAAGATTTCCGCGCCACTATCGCCCGTGAACCGGTCTCAGCGGGGGAGTGATGTAGGCTATACATACATATTACACACAACAGATACATACATATACACACAACACATACATACTTATAGACACACACACACACATTAATTAAATACCCACATCGTGTGTACACGGCCTAACAATTTTACATGTCTGTACACAGTCTTATTACTGCCTACCTACCTACCGCACGACCGCGCGCCACGGCTAGCGGAGCCCTGCGCCAGCGCTGTGCCGCACAGCGTTGATACCTACGACTCAGCGAATTCCTGAAACACGACACGATAGGATAACCGCCGCCCGCGCCGCTGCGTCTCCCGCGCACGGCCGCGCCCCTCGGACGCCCTCGAGAGTCCGCTACAAACCTCTACGGCGAATGCATGCCTTTTCATAACTCGCGCCGCACATTAATTGTTTTAGTTTAATAAGTGTTGTTTATGTTAATAAACATTTATAATTTATAAAGTAGTGTTTAATTAATAGGTTTAATCTTAACCTACCCTAACACACTACAAACAAAAAAAAAAACTAAATAAAACGAAACACTGGTATTCATCTGCATCCGGTTAGACTGGAAGCCGACCCCAACATAGTTGGGAAAAGGCTAGGCAGATGGTGATGATGAATTAAGAATTTAGCTAATTCACCAATGTCGACATTTGTTGTAGGTAATTGAAATATATTGAAAATATCATAAAAATGTGGAAACTGTCTAAAATAGGTTCGTTTACGTCCTTACATTTTTGACAATGTTTTAATCATCCGTGGTTTTGATATTGACATGAGATTACGATTTCGAACCATTTCCAAGATGTTTTTATAAATGAAAAGTACAATATTTGGAAAAAATTAAAATATGGATGCCTTATTTTTACATCTAAATTTAATTTTACATCTTATATATAAAAACTCTCGTGTCACAGTGTTTGTTATCGAACTCCTCCGAAACGGCTCGACCAATTTTTATGAAATTTTTTGTGTATATTTTTTAGGCCTAAGAATAGGTCGTAGGTTATTTTTATACCCCTAGGTGATAAGAGTGGCCCTCTCCAGATTTTTTTTGGAATCGAAACTTACGCGGGTGAAACCGCAGGGCGCAGCTTAAATAATAAATAAATATTAAATAATTTCATCAAAACATAAAACGTTGTCAATCGGGTATTTTG
The DNA here is from genome assembly GCA_916614155.1 of Mesoligia furuncula. Classification (NCBI taxonomy): domain Eukaryota; kingdom Metazoa; phylum Arthropoda; class Insecta; order Lepidoptera; family Noctuidae; genus Mesoligia; species Mesoligia furuncula. Next base: position 12,032,885 of record OU744813.1, read on the forward strand.
AGCGTAAGCGAAGTGACATGGTTCCCCGTCTAATAGCCGAAGCGGTATTCCTGTCGGGGGCCGGGCGGCAAGTTGTGAGCGGTTATAAAGCTTGATATCTCCGATCTCATCTTTTTACGTTAAAGAAAATGATTAAAAAATAAAAATAAACCTAGGGCACCCGCTTTATGCATAGTTCGATTAGCCTGCAAAGCAGCACGACCTAATTTGAAAATGTTCGTTGAATATCGTCGACCGTAGGTTCAATTGGTGTAAGGGACAAAATACCCAAAATGAGTTGAGTATACAGTTTTGTTCAGAATTTTTCGCTCTTTCGAATGGTGTATATAAAAAAATTCTAGCTTAAAAAAAAATGTCCCTTACCCCACTGATTTTTTGGATCCAAATTTCGAATCAGCCCCATAATAACAATGTATCTGAAAAACTATGCAATATAGCAATTTGAAATGGTGTAATTACCGCTGCCAATCCACTTCAAATAAGGTAATGGTCTTCCCAATCAACGAATTACCATTAAATGGTTTATTTTTGAAGAAATCATAATAAAACTGGCCTTACACTAATGTCTTTGTTATCTCAAAAAATAAATATCACCCATACTTTAAATGGATTGCACGAGTTTTGACATAGTTGTCCCTTACCCCAATTTGCATTGTCATATTTTAAGCAGTGTCAACGTTACACCTATTTGAATCGAATTGTATTTAGGTTCAGTGTCCGTTACAACAATTTGCTCGTGAGAAGTAATGAATATTTATCCCTGTTACCTTTATTTACACACACTTCATAACACAAGATAGCTCGTGCTTCCACTATTTTCATCCTTTTCTATCTCTCAAAGTCTTTCTGTGTGTGAAAGAGAGGATGATACCAATGCGAAAGCAGCGCGCGGGCGTAAAAAAAAGTCGCTTTCATAATCTTTACTGTGCTATCAGTGCAAGTTCACCTGTCGTTTAGTCGGGATTGTGCACGGTTTTTCACAAAAAGAATGTGGTAAAAATGGAAAAACAAAACCATTTAAACCAGTAGCTTCGACGAAGACAGGAGAATCATAATAATATAAAACTATTCAATGTTACCTAATTATTCTCTAATCATCATTTCAGCCGACAGACGTCCACTGCTGGACATAGGCCTCCCCCAAGGACCTCCGCATTGACCGGTTCTGTGCTTCTCGCATCGAACGGGTTCCTGCGGTCTTCACAAGGTCGTCTTTCCACCTTACCTACGCGGTCACCACTCCAGAACCTTTCGGCTCCATCGACCATCTGTTCTGCGAACAATGTGCCCTGCCCACTGCCACTTAAGTTTGGCAATTCTTCGGGCTATGTCGGTCGGTTACCTTGGTTCTTCTGCTCAAAAACTCAAAAAGCATTTATTTCAATTAAACCTTGTACAGGCACTTTTGAATTGTCAAAATTAAATAGTCTGTCAGTTAGTCCCAAAGTTGAAGCTAGTTGCCCATTCCAAAACGTAGATCTCTATGGAGAAGAACGGGCAAGAAACTCCACGGACACTCTTTTAAATCAAGATATTACAAAATCCTGGGTACATTATTCTTGTTGCTTCTATATGTGAGAACAATGTAAAAAAAAAAGACACAAATGGAGAAAGAATTCAAAATATAAGATTAAAAATAAGCATTGGCAGTTAAGAGATGACCAGTCTCAACCGACGGCGCCCGTCGGATCTCCTCATTGATTCGATCACGCAGGAAAACTCCAAGCATAGCCCTCTCCATTGCCATTTGGGTGACTTTTAGCCTTCTAATAAGGCCCATTGCAAGCGACCACGTTCATCACTGGCAACACGCACTGGACAAAAACTTTCGTCTTGAGACACTGCGGTAGTGGGACGAGAAGATATTGTGTAGCTTCCAGAACTCTGCCCAGCCGAGTCGGATTCGACTATTGACCTCTTTCTCGAAGTTGGACCTACCTAAATGGACAGTTTGTCCTAGGTAAACATACTCGAGCACAACTTCGAGTGTAGCGTCTCCGATTTTTATGAGAGTGGGTGTTACATGGGCATTTGACATGACCTTCGTTTTGTCCATGTTCATTTAAAGACTCACTCTTTCGGAGGCTCTATCGAGATCATCGAGCATCGTACTGAGGTCCTCCATAGTCTCAGCCATGACTACAATATCGTCGACAAACCGAAGGTGAGTTTTGTACTCGCCATTGATGTTAATGCCAGCCCCTTTCCAGTCCAGAACCTCGAAGACATCCTCCAGAGCAGCGGTGAACAGTTTTGGAGAGATAACGTTTTCCTGCCTGTAACCTCGCTGCAGAAGGATAGGTTTCGAAGTCTGATCCTGGAGTTGGACTGACATAGTTGATGTTCAGTTCAGTTCAGCACCTTGATGTACCGATAGTCGATCTGGCACCGTTGAAGAGACTGCAGCACAGCCCATGTCTTGATCGAATCAAAAGGCTTTCTCGTAGTCCAGAAACGCTAAGCAGGGAGACAGGTTAAACTCTTCGGTCTTCTGTATAACCTGTTGCAGCGTATGTATATGGTCTACGGTGCTAAATCCTTTACAGAATCCGGCTTGTTCGGGGGGCTGGAAGTCGTCCAACCCGCGCGCGAGACGGTTCGTGACGACTCTCGAAAACAGCTTGATGGGCCTATGATTCTTAAGAAAGGTATTGTCGCCCTTCTTAAAGAAAAGTATCACCACACCTCTGTTCCATGCCTGTGGTGTTTCGCCCTCGAGTCTGACGGAACCAAACAGCTTCTCAAGGGCCTTAAGAACGAGTTTTCCGCCGGCCTTCAGGAGCTCGGCCGTAATTCCGTCATCACCCGGCGCCTGGTTGTTTTTGACCTGCTTCAGAGCTATCCTAATCTCGTACAGGCGTCTGGAATGTCTTCGGTATAGTGTCGGGTCAATCTAGCTCTTGGGTCGTTTGCCAGATTCGCGACCGCGTACCGGAAGGCGTAGCGTTAGAAGGCCTCCCACAAGGTGGTCCGACGACCTTGTGAAGGCCTCTGGAACCCGTTGGATGTGAGAAGCACAGAAACGGTCGAAGTGGAGGTGCTTGGGGAGGCCTATGTCCAGCAGCGGACGACTTTCGGCTGAAATGATGATGATTATAACTCTTGTATTTGAATAAGAATTCAAAGTACCTATAGGTAAAATTGTTACCATTTTTTTTAATAATTTGATTAAATAAACATATTAAATGAAATAAAAATGTATTACAGCTAATAGAAATTGGCTATTACAATGTACAAATATTGCATGTAAGCGACACACAAAAAAACGCACGCTCGGTTCTAATACATTTTCATGTCTCTTATATGATTTTACATAACGGTTTACAAATTTAAGATATCCGTACGTCAAAAGTGTGTGCTTCATTTTCTATCAAAAATCTCTTTACACTGTATTATTTTTCATTCATTTTTTCAACAAGACCTTTACTATTTTATCATTATAGGTTGGATCCAACGTAGAGATCAATTTAATGTTAGGGACGGGACTACAAGATACTTGTTCAGTAAGGGACATTACTAACAAAATACGTTGGTATAAGGGACGTCTATTTTCTTAAATACCTAACTTATTTAAATAAATGTTACACAGGTAGATAGAACACCAAAATACAAGATGATGTGTGAAATCAGATCCGAAAAAGGTTAATAACAAAAAAAGTTATGGGCGATTTAGTCCGAAAAAAAACTTTGTCGGCCTCTCCTGAAAAATCATATTTTGTCCCTTACACCAATTGAAACTACGGTCGACGATATTTTCCATTTATTTTACGGCAACTTTGATTTTTCTTCGTATCGAAAAAATCGTGTGCAATCGTGTATTCGTAACAGACAACACTTAGCAGTATTCCTCGTCTTTACTGTATATTAATTACAAAGTGAATACTGCAGTACTGTTGAAACTACAGCCGTTAATGCTAAGACAATTTTCGCCATCTGAGATAGTTGTACTACCTCAGATTGCCTTTTTCCTCGGAATATACAAAAATAAATCGTAGCCCTTTAGCTAGCTTAAAAAACAGCTAGGTAGGGAGCTGCGATGTTTATTATATTACTCAAAAGTTGATTGGTTATGCCCTAGTAATCACCATTGCTTTTCGACTTAAGTGTTTTATAAACATTAACACACTTAGACGTTACATGTTCGAAGCTAAATAATCGACTAAAGGACTACCCAAAAATAAGTCAGAAAAAAGTACCATTTTCTTATGGGTAAAAAAATACCAACTTTTAATTGAATTTAACATCCTGAACATGTTATAAATTTTTATTGTAGACTTTCGTCGTAATAGTGAAAAAATCTCAAAACGTAATTTCCCATAAGAAAACAGGATTTATTGAAAAGAGTACCTACCTACAATTTTTTTTTGGCCCAGCACTTTAATTTTTGGGTATGAAATGAATGATGTCCGGTAGGTTAGGTTCACTACTATGCAAGATAGTATATATTATTATTTACAGGTGTTCAGCTGTAGACGTTGAATAAAAAACCCTATCTGCCAGATACATTAAAAGGAATAATTGCAGGAAGGAGGATTAATTGGAGGATGAATTTGCCTACGACGAACTGTCCGTAGTCAGCCTAAAGGAGGTGGGAACTGCTGGGCACAGGCCTACTCTCTGTGACCTCTCACACCGGCACGCACTGGGATCGTGACATGGATTACAGCCCGCTCCCTCGAGCCTCCTTAGAATTTTTGGCTCTAGGAAATACCGGTTTCCTTAAAGCGATTTCCTGCACCGTTTTGAAAGCAGTGAGATAGGCACATCACCCTTCGTTATAGGACATACAAACTACTTTGTGGTCAATAAGAAACTTATTAGGATGGAACGAAATAACTTACCATATAGCAAATGTACACTGAAACTGAACACAATCACACCACCTTTCTCTAAAGAATATTTACATGCATTTTCTAAAAATTTCCACAAGCCTGAAACAGAACAACAAAACTGCATTAGTGGAAAGTTTTAATCTAAAACTGAAAAAATACGATATACCTCTAGAATGTAAACAATTAAAATGGGGTGGAGGGAAACATTTGTATGGAAAATAATATTTCCCACGAATAAGTATGCAACTTGGGTTTAGCAGCAGAGTAGAGCTCTTCGTGAAAAAGCTCCTTCAGAATAGCACCACGGTCATATTATAGCTGTCCTCTGCTGGCCACAGGCCTGTCCAATTGCAAGCCATTCAACTCGATCCTTGGCAACTCTCATCCAGCTGCTACAAGTTAACTTGCTAAGATTACCACTCCACGTACCCTGAGGGCGTCCTACCTTATGTTTACTGATTCTCGGCCTGCACTCAAGGACATGCCCACCCCAACCGCGATCACTCGTTTCAGTAGGATCTCGACAAACCGAGGGTTAGGTGAAATTTTTGGGTTTTATAAAGTCTATTTGTGACCATAATAGCCTCCCCCTAGACAAATGGGATTTACCACGTATCTGACGACCCCTTTCGTAGAAAACAGGTTTTTAATTTATACTTCTAACTGGTTTCTTGGGGCGGCTGCAATTGTGTATCATGAAGATCAATGTCTATGTCACACATCAGGGCATCAATTCTGGGCTCCGGAGTGTGTCAAACTCTAGTAGAACTCTTTGTGAAGAAGCTCGTCCAGGGAATTAGAACGACCATGATGATCAGACTTAGATTACATCTGGACATTATTAAAAGAGACAAAATTATTAAAACCTCTGAATTTGTTTCGGCCTTTCTTCTCAGAGAAGTCAGATAGGAAACGCCGATCTCGTCTAGTTTAAAAAATAAATTATTGACATGTAAAATTGTTTGTACAAACCTACTTACACAAATAAAATCATTATTTACAAGCGCATGATGACATGAGATACTTCAGCGCTATCTATGGGATGGCAACACATCTGCGATGACTCCAGTATTGTAGAGAATCCATCAGAATGACTGTCGTCGGTTTGTTTGCTAAATAATAACATTTAAAAACATGGTCTGCACAGATGGGCCATTTCCTAAATGCCTTTCCTCTAGTTTCGTATGGTCAGGAACACAAAGGTACATGAAGCGTTGGAAATAATAAGCGGTGAATAAATATCCAAAATCTTTTGGTTACTTACGTTTACGATCTCTCATGAGGTAGTGTGCGTGTCCTATAAGCGGCAGTGCTCCTGGCATTACAGGGGGCAAGCGGTGACGCGGTCTGAACCACGCAACATAGACCAACCAACACACAATGAGCACTAGCACGTACATTTTGATACGCAACCAGTGAATTTATGTTAACTTTAAAAGTAATCTTTATTTTATATACACGGTCAACATAATACGTACAATAAATTATCTTTCAAATCTAGGATTAAGGGCTAACGCACGCTGCGGTCTGTGATTGGAGGTCGACAAAATCTGCAGTTTGCACAAACTAGAAGACCGCTAAGCACTGGCACAAATAACTACACTTTCTGGCCAATATTATCAATCAATGATCACCTAGTAATAATACCAGCCTATTATTGTATCTTTGCAGGCTGCTGCCATTTCACAAAAAAAAAACTTTTTCAAAAAGTTGCCAAAAAGGCCATAATTGCATCGCAAGAAGAACCGTTTCGTGCCTTAAAGAGTTGTTATTAAAGTTGGTCATTTCATTTCATTTGAGAATTCTCAAATGAAATCAAATGACTAACAGCATGGAAAAAAATGCTTGAATCCAATTGGATTCAAGCATTTTTTTTCCATGCATTCCGTTGTAGCATAAAAATGGAGTAACGAATTCAATAATGTTGATGATATTGATAAATGTTTATGAAATACGTGTAAAATGCAAAATATGTTTTTTACTTAAAACCATTTTTAAAGATGGTCAAAAGAATATTAAGGATTGCGTCAAAAAAAAAAAAAATGTTATGTGGAATGGATTTGGATTCAGGAAACGCACCACTACACGGAGGACATCTCGGATATCGACCAGTGCGAGATTAGGGCGGCCCTCGAGCAACTAATGAACAACGAGCCATCTGGGGATGACGGAATAACGACAGAGCTCCTTAAAGCGGGCGGGGCTCCAGTCTCTCCTCCGTCATCCAAGAGGTTACACCCGAGGCGTGGTGCAGAGGTTCGGTGGTTCTGTTCATCAAAAAAGGTGACAAATCCTTGCTGAAGAACTATAGATCCATCTCACTTCTGAGCCACGTATACAAGCTGTTCTCGACATCGACAACATTCACACGTGGGGCACTATCAACAACCTCAACCAAAACATTAGTAAATGCGTGGTCATGACCTACTCAAAAGCCACACAACATCTACACTATGAATAATGAGCCCCTGAAACGCGTCTTAACCGTACGTGATCTGGGTGCTCACTTCGATCCACATCTTACATTTAACCAGCACATAATACAAACCTGCAACAACTTTTTAGACGTTTGTAGCCTGCTTATGCATATGAAGTTTCATTAAAATCGGTTCATTCATTTCGAAAAATAAGGGCTTGGAAGTTTGTATGAAATGCCGTACGGCGTAAACGCTCTTAAAACTTTATAGTTATTACCCGTACATGTACCTACCCAACACCTTTAGTGCTAGGTATGATGGGGTACCAAAGTTTAGAATAAGGGGAAATCTTAGTCTGGTAAAATATTTGGTATTTTGGTTCTGGTAATTTTTTTTTTTTTTTTTGTTAGAATATTCTATCATATTCTATTCTATTTTTCATCCGCCTAATTCGTGGTAGGTAGGTACATATTTCAATTTCCCCTTACTCTACATCTCCTTTAACATTCCACTAGCCATTAGACACACACTTCGCCCTCGCCGACGTCCTCTATTCAAAATACCTCAAACTGGTACCATAACTCTTAAGACCAGTCTTACCCTCACCCATATCAACAACATTCTGATACATGACGAGTCGTCAGATGTCTTCACGAGTACTGAACTGTGATTCCTGAACACTGCTACTCGATACCTGGAGTCCATTGCCACTCCCAGTACAATCTCCTTGGAGTAAATAAATTAATTAAATAGTTACCTACTAATAATTAGATACTAATTAATTATTACTAATTAATTAATAATGATATTCCAGTTTATCCTAATTCTATCTAATGTTGACCAATTTTATTTCATTTCATTTAATTTCATCTTTTGTCCAGTTTTATTATGTGATTTAACCTAACTTTATGATTGTATGACATATGAGTATGACGCACGACTATTTCTTTAATTATGCGTTTTTTTTTATGAAGCCTTTGAAGTCTTTCTTAAAGTTAGAATTAGTTATAAATTAATTAAACAACTACCGTCAGAGAGCAATTAGATAAACAAAAGCTAGTTTATCTTATCGCTCTCACATGATCGTTGAATTAATTAATAACTAATTCTAGGTTTTGTACAATTAAAATTAAATTACAAATCAAATCAAATCTAAATCGTTTCCTTATCTGCCTAGCCCATTCCCAACTATGTTGGGGTCGGCTTCCAGTCTAACCGGATGCAGCTGAATACCAGTATTTTACATGGAGCGACTGCCTATCTGATTCCACAACCCAGTTCCTGGGTAATACGATACGATATATTTCGGGCTTCTGACTACCCGTAACGACTGTCAAAGATCCACGAATGACAGCCGGTACCAACGGCTTAACGTGCTTTCCGAGGAGTCTAGGTATGTAAAGATGGTCACCCATCCACAGACCAATGCGGCAAGCGTAGCATAACTGAATCGATCGACCTCTGCGGCTATTATTACTTAGCCACGGGCCCCTAAAATGAATCAAAATCGTTTATTTGCATAAAATGTTGTAGGTACAAAAGATGATATGTAAAATTGTAGTGCTTAAAGAATACCAGTGTAGACTTAAAGAATACCACCACCCCTTACTTCCCGTGGGTGTCGTAAAAGGCGACTAAGCCCCTTCGCACATGACGTCGTATCGTAAGAGTATCGTAGAACGCGCGTAGTACGAGAGCAATACGAGCAGGAACATGTTCAAACAAGTCCGCACACGAGGCGGTGTTGCAGCGTATCGTATGAGGTGTTCATTTTCATTACGATAGTCGTAGCGTACTGGCGTAAAACGTAAGACAGTTGACGTGCAGCAACAAACAATATTTTCTTGTAATTATTTGCGATGTATGGATGGATCCAATGAGCACGTCGCTTTCTACTTCTAACGAAATCAAATAACAAGAAATCCTCTTCGTCTGAAGAGAAGGTAAGGTCATCAATAAATTCCCCAAACACATCTGGTACGCTTGACCCCATGATTTCAACTGAGATATTACAAAACGATACGTCTACGCGACGATTCGTTTGTAGAACACTCCGCGTCTCGTGCGCGTAGCGTAATTACGATACGCGCACGAGACAACTACGCCTACGACCCATGTGCGAAAAGCCTAAGCCCCTTCGCACATGGCGTCGTATCGTAAGAGTATCGTAGAACGCGCGTAGTACGAGAGCAATACGAGCAGGAACATGTTCAAACAAGTCCACACACGGGGCGGTGTTGCAGCGTATCGTATGAGGTGTTCATTGTCATACGATAGTCGTAGCGTACTGGCGTAAAACGTAAGACAGTTCACGTGCAGCAACAAACAATATTTTCTTGTAATTATTTGCGATGTATGGATTTATCAAATAAGCACGTCGCTTTCTACTTCTAACTAAATCAAATAACAAGAAATCCTCTTCGTCTGAAGAGAAGGTAAGGTCATCAATAAATTCCCCAAACACATCTGGTACGCTTGACGCCATGATTTCAACTGAGATATTACAAAACGATACGTCTACGCGACGATTCGTTTGTAGAACACTCCGCGTCTCGTGCGCGTACATGGGTAAGGCTTTTCGCACATGGGTCGTAGGCGTAGTTGTCTCGTGCGCGTATCGTAATTACGCTACGCGCACGAGACGCGGAGTGTTCTACAAACGAATCGTCGCGTAGACGTATCGTTTTGTAATATCTCAGTTGAAATCATGGCGTCAAGCGTACCAGATTTGTTTGGGGAATTTATTGATGACCTTACCTTCTCTTCAGACGAAGAGGATTTCTTGTTATTTGATTTCGTTAGAAGTAGAAAGCGACGTGCTCATTGGATCCACCTTCTCTTCAGACGAAGAGGATTTCTTGTTATTTGATTTCGTTAGAAGTAGAAAGCGACGTGCTCATTGGATCCACCCATACATCGCAAATAATTACAAGAAAATATTGTTTGTTGCTACACGTGAACTGTCTTAGCCCCTTCGCACATGGCGTCGTATCGTAAGCGTATCGTAGAACGCGCGAAGTACGAGAGCAATACGAGCAGGAACATGTCCAAACAAGTCCGCACACTAGGCGGTGTTGCAGCGTATCGTATTAGGTGTTCACTGTCATTACGATAGTCGTAGCGTACTGGCGTAAATCGGACAGTTCACGTGCAGCAACAAACAATATTTTGGCTTTTCGCACATGGGTCGTAGGCGTAGTTGTCTCGTGCGCGTATCGTAATTACGCTACGCGCACGAGACGCGGAGTGTTCTACAAACGAATCGTCGCGTAGACGTATCGTTTTGTAATATCTCAGTTGAAATCATGGCGTCAAGCGTACCAGATGTGTTTGGGGAATTTATTGATGACCTTACCTTCTCTTCAGACGAAGAGGATTTCTTGTTATTTGATTTCGTTAGAAGTAGAAAGCGACGTGCTCATTGGAGCCATCCATACATCGCAAATAATTACAAGAAAATATTGTTTGTTGCTGCACGTGAACTGTCTTACGTTTTACGCCAGTACGCTACGACTATCGTAATGACTATGAACACCTCATACGATACGCTGCAACACCGCCTCGTGTGCGGACTTGTTTGAACATGTTCCTGCTCGTATTGCTCTCGTACTACGCGCGTTCTACGAAACGCTTATGATACGACGCCATGAGCGAAGGGGCTAAGAGGCGTACCGGAGAATGGGCAGCAGCGTTCTCTATGCATTCCACCACCATACCATACTGCGATCGCCAACCCGCCTGCCAAGCGTGGCGATTATGGCAACCCCCCCCCCCCCTTTTGGGGGAGGCCTATGTCCAGCAGTGGACGTCTTACGGCTGAAATGATGAGCAACTAGCTTCATATTTTTCTGGCTGACCAACTCATTAACAATTCAAAAGTGCCTGTAAATGGTTTGATTGAAATAAATGCTTTGAGTTTAGTGATGAAATTGATGAATCGGTCCCCCCATATGAAAAGAGCCTAATGACTTGTGTCCGGTGTCCGGTTTGTCACTGTTCCATAAATCTAACAAGCAATTACCATAAAGGTAAGCCTTCTAACTGGTTTACAGTAACTTTTAAAATACACCTGTTATTTCTACCTCTAAACTCGTTATCCTTAAACCCGTTCAGTAATAATTATAATCAACTCATTTAAGTGATTGATATCAAAACATAAACGAGAATTGATTTTACCCTAGTTATATAATAAAGTAATAAGTGAGAACACTGGTGGCCAAGTAGTAACGGCCGCGACTTACGAGTTGTAGGTCGTAGGTTCGAACCCAGACAGGCGCTTTACTTTGTGTAAATTATTTCATCTCTCAAAACGGTGAAGGAAAAATTCGTGAGGAAACCGGCATGTCCTAGAACCAAAGATTCGAAGACATGTGACATCTGCCAATCCGCACTGGGCCCGCGTGGTGGATTACGGCCCACTCCCTCTCACCGAGAGGAGGCCTGTGTCCCAGCAGTGGGAACATTATAGGCTGATTATGGTTATGGTACCTTTAAAATAAGTTGTCGTTTCTTTTCTTTTTGGTTTCATTTATCGTTGCAAAATCAATATCTACTAAACAGCTTACGGACCGTACTCAACGCGAGCATTCGTCTCGCGAATTTGTTTTTCAAACATTCGTTGTGGGTAGCCTTTGTACATTCACTAGCACTAATATGTCAACACTTGGCAACTTTCAATTGAGATTTTTTCACGAAATAACGAATGCAAAGTTGAAATACGACACTTTACATAAACCTATAGGTTCGGAAACACTACGTTCGTAATAACATAAAATTTCATTGAATTTTTTTTTTTTTTTTTTTTTTTTTTGAATTTATTGAACCAATGTTACAAACCAATGTTACATGTATTATCTTATAATTAACTTAACTTCACGGCGGTCTGTAGCTGTTAGCGATCATCATTTGGATCTTTACGGCGGTCCCCAAACTAGGCGGCGCCTGTATCTTGGGGACCAGAGTTGTGATATATAGAGCTACTTACAACTGCAGTTTATTTAGGAGTAGGCGAGTAATTGCAACTAATTATATAAAACTAGATTAAATATTGAGAAATCTTAAAACCTAAATTATTTAAAAACAAATAGAGCTTAAACTGAGCAAAGTCTAAAACTAAAAATATTAAACAATTAAAATGAAATGTTAAACAATCAGAATTAAAATGATAAAAATGAAAATAAAATGTATGATAATCTAAATCTAAATTTTGAAAAAGTGTGTGCGCGTGTGGTGTGTAAGTGTTTTAGTGTGTGTACATGTGGTGTGTAGGTATCAGTGTCTGTGGTGGGAGTAGGATTCCGAGTGTGAGTTGAGTGATGTGAGAATGTTTTCCGATTCATCGTATGAGAGACCTAATAGCCATTGTTTGACAACATTTTTGCATGTAGAGAGGGAGAGTTCTTTTGGATCACAAGGCAAACTACTGGTGACCTTGTTATACACAAAAGTGTGTAGATAGGCAGGGCAGCGTCTTGTTAGGAGAGATGTGGTTCGTTGTAGCGGGATGTGAAAGACACGTTTGGAAGCCAATGCGTGGTAGTCAGGTCGGATTTTTAGGGTTTTGTGTATGCGTAGGTATGCATTAAGAATAAATAGTTGACGGACACGTAGAACTTGAAAGTCTTTGTAGAGGGAGTCAGTGGGGTATAAAAATGGTTTTTTTAAGAGAACTTTTATAACAGCTCTCTGGGCTCTTTCAAGCTCAATCATTGTTGTTTTCCCAGCTCCACCCCAAATAGATACTCCATATTGTATTATGGACTGGCATATTGCGAAATAAACCATTCGCAGGATGTCTTTTGGAGTGCGGTCTCTTAATTTCTTTATTATATGTATAAGTTTCCTTACTCGGCCAGAAAGAAATTGAATGTGGGCTTTAAATGATAGATTTTCGTCAATGAGTAGACCTAAATAACGAATAGATTGTGTCCGGTTAATACAATCACATGAGCAGTCTTCGCGTGATGTGTTCTGACATGTGTGGAATTTTAAAGTTAGATTGGGAGGAGGGCTAGATAATTGTGTTTTGGAAAATGTTATGAGTTTGGTTTTCTTTATATTGAGTGTAAGTAAGTTATGGTCTAGTGTTTGCGCTACTGTTGCTAATCCTTCTTCCGCAAGGCGGTAGACCTGTTCCCAGGTGGGTGCGTGGAATGTGATAACCGTGTCGTCTGCGTAAGATATTAGTTCCGCGTTTGGAAGAGTGAGGTTCAGAATATCATTCATGTAGATTAAAAAGAGTGTTGGGCCTAATAAACTGCCCTGCGGAACTCCAAAATTGATAGGAAGGTGACCACTTGAGTATTCACCAGATTTCACATACTGTCGGCGATTGTTGAGGTAGCTCTGAAACCATTTGAGTGGTATTCCCTTTATCCCTGCTGAGTCTAGTTTTTTAAGGAGTAGATCTGTTGAAATTGTGTCGAAAGCTTTGGCTAGGTCTAAGAAGACCGCCATGCAGCGTTCACCCTTTTCTATAGTTGTTGATATGGAGTTTGTTAGCAGCGAAGCCGCGTCTTCAGTTGATTTCCCTTTTCTAAAACCAAATTGTCGCTCTGAAATTATGTGATGTTTTTCGAGAAAATTAACTAGACGGGTGTTAACCACCTTTTCCAGGATTTTAGATAAAATGCTAAGTAGTGCAATTGGTCTATAGTTTTCAGGTTGATCCTTAGAACCACTTTTATGTATTGGGCTTACTGCTGCAACCTTCCACTGCTCAGGAAATACTCCTGTTTCCAGGCTGAGGTTAATCAAGTGGGTTAGAGGTGTTATAATTATGTTTTGTATTTTCTTTATGAGTCTTACACTGATTTTGTCAGGACCTGGGGAACTATCGTCTTTTAACTGATTAATGAAGTTAGTAATTTCTGTTTCATCAGTGGGATGTAGAAAGAAGGAGAAGGGTGACGTGTTAGGTGAAGAGTACTTGCTGGTGAGGGATGTTTGAGTTTCTGATAGCCTTGTCAGTATAGTAGCAGCCAGGTTTTCGCCTACGGATGTGAAGTACGAGTTGCATTTATTGAGGGACTCGGCAGGGTTGGTAGAGCTTGTCACTAAGTTGCATGTATTGTTCCTTTGGCCGCTAGGGTCGTACATTGATTTGAGAACTTTCCATAGCTTTTGTGAGTTTTTGTTATTCTCCTGAATTTGTCGACTGTCGTATTCAATTCTGAGTTTCCGTAAGAGATTGTTGCAAAAGTTTTTATAACGGTGGTAGATTACTTTTTTTGTCTCGTTTTCGGGGTCAGACCTTAATGATAGATGTAGCCGATCGCGGTGACTTATACATCTCATAAGTCCAGGTGTGATCCAAGGCTGTATGTTACGTTTGCTTCGGGGAATTTTAACTTTAAGTGTGTGTGTTTCTATTAACTTTGCAACGATTCCGGTGAAAGAGGCAGCGACAGTGGACACACATTGTTGGTTAAGGGTGTCAGTCCAGTCAATTTTGGCTAGATCTGTGGCTAGATCGTCCTTGTTTAATCTAAGTACCCAGCGATTTTTATTGACTCTAGTGTGTTTGAGAGGGATATGAGCCATTACTATGTCATGATCTGTAATAGAACTTTTGCATACTATGCCTTTGGGTTTGGTATTGCTTTTGATAAATATGTGATCAAGACAAGATTTTTGTCTAGTGGGTTTGGTTATAGCAGGTAATAGGCCATAAGAAGCCATAAGGCATAGGTAATCGTGGTGTTTATTATTTGTGGTGCAACATATGTCTATGTTTATGTCTCCGGTGATAATTACAGTTGGATGCAAATTTATCGTTTTAAGGAAAGTGTCTAGTCCAGCAATAAAGTTTGTGAGAGTGGTAAAAGATGGTGATCGATATAGGCCCAGTATTGCTACTTTATTGTTCAGAATTAGGAGAAGGCTATCTGTATCCTGTATTGTAGGTTCGATTAAAGTAACGTCATGGTTAATTTTCGTGTATATGACTATACCACCATTTTTGTTGTTTTGCGACTTTGTTCGAAATACATTATAACCAGGTAGATTTTCCAAAATCGAGCCTTCGCTTAGCCAGCATTCTGTGAGTACGATAGCGTCTATATCCACATCAAGACGATTTAATGCTACTGATAAGTCGTCAAAATTGCGTTGATAGCTTCTAATGTTAAAAGTGAGTAGTTTAAAGCTAGACTCGGAATCATTTATATGTTTTCTGCATTCGTCTAAGTTTTGGAAGTCGTGACAATCTAATGTAGTGATTTCCTCTATGTTTTCGATAATATCAAATAACGCCATAGATATGGTAATTGAGAAAGGCTGAAGTAGGACTGGACATAGAAGTTTTAGTCACGGCGACGTTATGGTGTGCGAATGTATGCAGGCAGACACATTTAGGTGAGATTTTGGAAGTGTGCGTATGTTGGGTATGTGTTATAATATGTATAGTGTTGTGTTCGCATGTGTTTAGTGTGTGTTGTGCGACTGTGTGTGTAGGGGACATGGTGTGTATTATTAAGGTATGTGTAGCTGACATAATATGAACATGAAACGTTTTATAAATTAAACTTCTCCAGGACGCAAAACTTAAACTTAAACAAGAACACAAAGTTAGTCTGTAGGACACAAAATATTTTATGTTTAAGTATAAGAAATAACAAAAATCACTTCTATAGGACATAAAATAGTTGAAAATTGAAAGTAAACAAAAACAAAATGGTAAATAAGGTTTTTTAAAAGTACTAGTTGTCAGTAATAAGTGAGTTTTTTTGTAGAGAGGTGCAGTCTTGTGCACCAGGAACATGACGATAAAGTTCGTCCAGGCTTGTGATATTAATGGGTGGAATTCCCTCCCGTTTACGTATGTGAATAGAACCGTTTTTGATCCAACAGTATTTGAATCCCGCATTTTTGCTGAGTTGGCGTGACTCACGAAATAAACGGCGGTTGTCTGGTGTTAAGCGCTCATTAAAGAATATGTTTCCTTTGGTACCTTTTATGTCGATGTCGATGTCGGCGCAGTTAAGGTTACGTCTACTTTTAGCGGAACTTAAGAATTCATTTCGTTTGTCTCGTCTCAGGAACCGGATCACTAGTGGTCGTGGAAGCTTGTTGTCAGACTCGGATGTTACGTCGCCATTGTTGTTTTGTTGGCGGCGCGGTCCAGCACGCGTCACGTAATCCAAATCCTTCTCGTCAAGATCAACGCCAATTTTATGAGCGATGACGCGAACTATGTGGGTCAGACTTTCTGTTGGAGTTTCGTTTATTCCTATGATTTCTATGGCATTTCTTAAGGACTGCTGGGCCTGAGAGTTGAGTTGTTCTTTAAGTTGCGATACAGTATTTTGTAGGATTATGTTTTGGGAGGCACATTTTTCAAGATTGTGTATTTTTTCTTCGGCATGGGCAATTTTGTGCCCGTATTCATCAAGGCGGCTATTGCACTGCGTGATAAGGTCGGTCAATGACCTCATTTCGGACTTCATCTCTATGACTGTTTCGCGGATTAGCTTCATTTCTAAAGCTAGGTTATTCAGAGCATTATTGTCCACGGTTACAGGTTGAAAGGCGGGCTTATTGTGTAATTCAGCAGATTTTTGGCTCTCAGAAATGCGTTGGGATGTAACACAGGTGTTGACAGAGGCAGTACTGGTGTGATCGGTGTTGGTTTCACTGCTTTGACAGTGAGGGCATTTCCAACGCTGCCGCTGTTCTTCGGTCAGTTTGCGCGACTCCGTTATGTTTGCGCAAATGGCATGGTAATGGTAGGCACAGTTCGAGCATTTTATAGCTTGTGTTGATCTTATTGGTTTAGTGCAGTTCGCACAGCTGTAGTTGACCATTTCGACAACAAACAAGATAATAATATTATGATATTATGACGCGCTTACTAGTTCCGGGTTCCAGGAATTTTGATCCGCAGGTGCACGTCGTAGGTAGTTAACGCACGTGCGGGCCGGCCGGCCGCTGGCCGCTGTGCGACAGGGATGAATTATCGGGAAACAGCAACTTGTCTCTTTTCCCCGAGGTGAGGAGGAGCCTACCTCAGCTAATGCAGCGATATCGGGAATATAATTTTGGCAATATTTTTTAATTAAATACGCGCACTTGTTCACTCAAATTGTGTCACTATTTGTTAGAACTTTAGGATTGTTTTGTGTTGTTTTATTTAATGTATTTTCGTAAGAGATTTTATTTCACCAAAAACACGTCCACTCTTTGACAACTCAATTACCTAAGCCTTCATTCAAAAATAAAGGAGAAAATCGCCTTTGAATAAAGCCAAGTGTATACATACTTATGCTCGTGACTGTACACAGCACGGTTTCTTTACGGTACGGCGTATAAACCACGCCGTAGAAAAAATGTATGCGTCAACAAGCTTTCATAGTGATCCATACAACACTGACGACAGTGCCTTGCCTACACATGACGAATAAACTATAGTTTTTCATGGTAAGAAAATCGTGTGCGTACAAAGGGCGTAAGGCATGCGTAATGACGCCTTCTGACTATAGGTACTATAGGGACAGAATACCTGTAGTCATTATCAAGTGATTTTGTGATGTATTTTTGTTTCACGAACTCTGTCAAAATAAATGAGTTATTCCGTTCTGTATGGTATTTTTTTAGGGTTCCGTAGTCAACTAGGAACCCTTATAGTTTCGCCATGTCTGTCTGTCCGTCCGTCTGTCTGTCTGTCCGTCCTCGCTTAATCTCTGTGACCGTTAGCACTAGAAAGCTGAAATTTTGTAGGAGTACGTATATCAGTTACTCCGACAAAGTGGTAAAATAAAATTTTGGAAAATATTTTTTTTTAGGGTAGCTCCCCTACATGTGAAGTGGGGATGAATTTTTTTTCATCATCTACCCCATCGTGTGGGGTATCGTTGAATAGGTCTTCTAAAATGGCTTAGGGGTTGCTAAAATTATTTTTCGATTGAATGCTCCATTTACGAAATATTAAAGTTTACAGTGCAAATTTTTGTTCCAGTAGGGCGTCCCCCCCCCCCCCCCTCTAAAAGCTAAACTACTAGTTTGAAAAATCTGGAAAAATTCTCGATGATAGTGCATTTCATGAACTTTAAAGGAAAAGTATAGCGGTTAAGATAACTTTATTAGTTTAGCAGTAATTGTCGTTGAACTTGGGTGTTGGATAATTTTGTACCAAATACAAAATCCTTAGCATTAATCCTTTAAAGTGACTAAGATGAAGTAGTTGCTTGCTTATAATGGGTAAAGACTTGCATTGAAAACCAAAATATGTTTTTTTTTTATTACCTATTCAGAATAAAGAACAACAGAATCGTACTACATTGTGATAACGGGCTACTACGGAAACCTACACTGTGCGTGGCCCGACACGCACTTGGCCGGTTTTTTTATCACATGATCTCAGTAGTAGTACGTGTTTCTGTTTATAATTTTATTTTAAGGCGTTTTTGCATGCTGAAAAAAGTAAGCAAAATATGTGGAGCGAGCGTGCACACTATGACTTTTTATCGTGCGATTATTTTGTCGCAGAAATGCAACGTATTGGTTTATATGGTAACGTATGGTAAATCGCAATGACATAGAGATGTAAGATATAATAATAATGTTAATAAATTAATAATAATAATAAATAAAAATCTTTATTGATACAAAAACTTTTGACATTGCTTAAGACTAGGACACATAAGTTGGTTAGCTAAAGATCATACAGATAAAGTAAACCCTGACTCCTAAACTAGGTGATCCTGTGACTTAGAAGTCAGTGTTCTGCCACAGTATAAAGATCATACAGTATTTCGACTTCATACAAACGGACGAAACGCGAGCTATACCTACGCGCCTCGACCTCGGCATGCGCTCGGCATGCAGACAGTTGCGACTGTGCCGCAGTGACGACCGGACGGTGTGTTGTTTTTTTTAACAATAACCGCGCGATCACTAAAAATAAGTTCAAGTACATATTAATATGACGAGTAGGCTATATTGTGCTGTTTTTGGTTGCATGAATTCGTCAATAACGCATCCAGAGATAACTTTTTTTAGATTACCTGGGAACTCTGAAAGGTAAGACTATAAAATAATTTTACTTACTAGTAGGTAGGTACATAATGTGTGTCTTTTTAATGGATATGTATTTCCTTTTATATCCCGAAAAAAACGATGTCTGGATTAATAAATAAAGTGAATAGAGTAAAGGAAAGTGTTGTTATACACGAGTGAAATAGGTAGTTATAGGCGGTAATATTTTTCGGTCGCAAATTTATAAGATTTGTTAAAACATAAGTACCATGGTTTTTTAGGTAGGTACATGGTTTTTTAATTAAATCTACCAATCAAAAACAACACGCATTTTTATTAAACACTTCCTATTAAATTCACAAAGTATTTTATTTGTTTATATAAAAGAAATATATTTATTTATTTATTTTATTATTTATGTACACACAGCAAAATACAATAACAAAACTAAATGGAAACACAAAGTAGGCAAATGTAGGTAATTAAAATGCTGGAGGCGGGCAGCCCTATCGCATGTTTACGTACCGCGCGGCTGTAGGTATTTATTTCAAGGTTACGGCCGAGTTACAATACTGTATGATCTTTATACTGTGGTTCTGCTGTCACTGTGATACTAGAAACCTTTTGTGTTGTGTTCTAACATTACAAAAAAGTCATTCATTGATTGACATTGCGGGTTAACAAAGTATGTACCTACTTATAATAAAATCAACAACGAAGGAATAAGGGATATTGTAAACGACTTTTACGGTGTATATGTGTGTGTGTTGGAGTGAGGATGTTTATATCAGAATGAGGGATGTATGTGAGGGTGTGTTTCTAGGGGTGTGTGTTTAGCGTTTGCGTGAGGGTGTGTTAAAATGTTTGAGAATGTGTAGTGTATATGTGTTGCTGATATATTCCAAATAAAGTGAAAAATTCCAAACGTTCCAAATTCCAAAGCTGTAGAACAGGTTTATATATTAAATTCGCATACTGCTGGTGGAGTAGTAGTTCTTCTGTTTGAGCGTAGTCCTGATCGTGCAGCCAACTTTGTACATTGATCTTAAGTTCATGGTTGCTTAGCTCAGCTATCTGAATTACTTTAGATATATTTTTATAAATCAATGTACTTAGAACGTAAAATTGGCGCCTAGCGAATGCAGTTTTGTGGCTTACTGTCGGCTATACATTTTTTGCTTTACGCTTAGTAAGATCTGATGGGGGAATTTGTTTATTTATTCTGAGAGTGGCTCGAAGGACAAAGAGCTGTCTCACAGTAAGCAATTTGCATTCTGCATATAATTCAGTAGTAGGGAATCTGTATGGTCTTCCAAGCATCACCTTGAGGACAGCTCTCTGTGCTCGCTCCACTACAATAAACTTGGTTTTAGCAGCCCCTCCCCATACCGGGATGCAGTAGGTGATAACGGACTGACAGAGTGCAAGATAAACCATTTTTAAAATGTTAATGTCTGCGCAATGTAATAAAACTACTTAATTGTAATGTGTCCCTTTGTACAGTTTCTATATTTATGTCTGTAATTTTTATGGTGTACCTACATAATAAAGAGTATTCTATGCTATTCTATGTGTGTAACATTAGGTTAAGAAAGTGGCTATATGGTCTAATATCTAATCTTATTATTTCAGTAAATCAACACCCTAATTGTGACATACTTTTAATCACAATCCGAGGGTTTTGAAGGAAATTCTAATCTATAGCTTCATATGGTTGAAAAATTTGTCTGCTCAATAACGTAACCAACGCAATGAATGTGGCTGAACTGTCGAATTGAATGGCATTGCCATCGATTGCTATTGAATGTTACGCAATTAGCCCGCAAGCACAAAGATTCAATGCTGTTTTCTTTGGAGCCATCGTTTCCTTCAGGTGATGTATTTAAGGCACGTAAATGAAACGTAGCTTCGGCACAATAAGATCGTAATTAGAATATTGTTTCATCGATTATACAAACCGTTTCGACTGATTAAAATTTTGTCCTAATTCTTGATTGTTAGGGTTGTCCCTTCACGAATCAGGAAGTTACAAAGTGATGCTTACACTAAGAATTTAGACAAGAAAACATATTATTTAGTTTTTCTAGTTGATTTCATACGGAGACTTAACGCAGTTTAACTTGTAATAAAATTAATTTAGATTTATTTACCTATTAAATTCTCAGTTTTAAATGCGAGCACTGACGTGACAGCTCACTGACATCTATGTGGCTCTTACCTACATCAAAAAGACCATCTCAGACATATGCATGGTCCTCAGATGATCTGTCCAAGTAAATATCTGGTCTTTAAAAGTGACTGTGACCTACCTGTGTGTGTGACTAGTTGGTTTCGGTGTTTCATTTCGGACAGGAAACACCGACCTCGTCTAGTGTTTAAAATAGGTACACTACATAAATACGAAAAACTTTATTCCGACAGTCACAAATACGAATTTCAAAATACCGATTCTCATAATCCGAATGGTTCAAAATTCCTAATCTAACAACTCCGATTTATCCGCTATTGAGTTGGCTTCAATAATAGATATTTAATCCACTTCGTCTGTTTTTAAAATAGTAAGCACTGGTACACGAATTTGTGTGTGGTACTAAAACATAAAAGTAAAAAAAATCAAACTATGTATTTGTAAAAAAACAATAAGACACAAGAAATAATTTTAATTTTGGAAGTCGATGGCAATTTGCCAATACACAACAAACAATAAAAAAACAAAGGCAGCTTTGTTCTTTCACAAACCAACCTAGCTAGCAGCCCTGCGCAACCCCGGCCGGTCCTAACAAAGACCTCTTCTAATTAGTAATTTAATACTGCGTTGTCTATTGAAATTCCCCTGGATCGTTCTAACGTAGCTAATGATAGCTCCTTTATTCGCCTGGACGTTCATTCTTCCTCTTTTGTCCATACAAATTAAATTGAGAAGGCAATTGCTTCGAAAAATTATTGTTTGTGTGAATAATGTCGGGTTGAAAGCTTTAGTGATTTAATTAAGGGGGTGAAAATTATTGTTCTGATTAGAGAAGACAGCAATATTTTTTTGTAAATGTTTAACAAAGAGATGATCTGAATGCATTTTCTACGAAATCAGAGTAGGTACCTAATCTGTATTGTTGTTTTGTCCACTCAGAGTCAGATATAATGCGACGACTTGAATATGTACATAATGACTCGAAACTATACTAATATTATAAAGAAGTGTTTGTACGAGTATGTAGGGACCCAACCAACGGAACCACTGATCCGATCGCAAAATTTCTTTCTTTTTTTACCGACTTCAAAAAAAAGGAGGTTATCAATATTCGTCACGTATGCTAAGTAATATTATTGGAATTGCATTATATTCACATATGACAATCTATAAGGGGTTCAAAATCAAATATACAAAATTTTATAGACGTATGTATGTATGTATTACCTATGTATGTATGTTTGTCCACGCATTTCTCCGCAACTTTTAATCGGAATCGTGACCATTTTTTTTATTGGCTTACATTTACTTCAACTTAGGAAACAGTGCAAGTTTCACCAAAATCGATTCAGTAATTTTCAAGATATGGACTAATACGTGTAAGTGTGACGGCCTGGCTTATTAATACGAGCAACGGGTGTAGTGTCAAAGGGAAAACATCTCAAAACCTTGGTCAAATTCTAGTGCAATATTTAAGAATCAAACGAACTTACCTTGTGAAGTTTGATTCCAATTATGCGAGGGTCTCAACCGAAGACGATTACAAATTTACTTGCAGCAGTACATGAGAAGGTGCTGTCTTTGCCACACTTTTAGATACTCATAGCTTAAAAAAAAAAAAAAAAAAACAAAACTATGACGTAGTGTCCTGTCTCGCTCCCACCCCCGGCACGCGGCGCTGTCGCTCCCGCTCTTTATTCATTAATTTTAGAGTAAATAATGTAGCTTCTAACTGTCTACATATTTTAGGCTTTTCCTTTTTTGTATGTAGGGGTTCTCGTAGGGATGGGTGGGATTGTAATCGTCTTCGGTTGAGACCCTCGCATAATTGGAATCAAACTTCACAAGGTAAGTTCGTTTGATTCTTAATTATACTTCGGGTCTCAACCGAAGACGATTACAAATTTACTTGCAGATGTTTAGAGTAAGTATCATGATAAAAAAGGGAAAGCAAACACTGCAACATTATGATTCCCTTTACAATAATTCAATAAATAAAGAATCTTAATCAAACTTTTATTGTTTGCTAAATCCAGTCACATCTATCCTAATCTTATCAAAAAAAGTCAATTCGATAGGTGTACATGATTATACATTAAACTTGAGTATTCTGATTCTGGGCTATGGATTTATATCCAGTTGAATGGTAATAGGCTTGCGCCCTAGCATATGAGACTTAAACTTAATTGATAAAATGTGAGTCTGCCAATCCTTTCGGAGAAACCCAGGTATGATGATAACATAATATGTTGCATCTCAATATAATTAAAGATCATTAAATATAGCATTAGCAAAATCATTGTTAACAGGGTTAATGATATCCCTATTATAGTACTTTAAGAAGACATTAGAAGTATTACTCCAACCTGCGGCCTTCCGTACCACTTCCAGGTTTACGCCCAGCCTATGGGCGGCTGACGTGGAAGCGTGGCGAGTACTGTGGGCTCCGAATATCGATATGTCAATGCCGCTATCTTCTAAAACTTTTTTGACCCAATGAGCTAGTGTTTGTGAACATACTTTTTTATGTGGTTTTCGAAAGCTAATAAACATATGGTCGTCTAATTGATTGTGACGTAAGGAAGAAGTTTTATCAATATAAGCTAGAACAGCAGTAGCTGGACATATGGATAAATTTTCGCGAATAAAAGGTAACCTGATTAGTGGTTGGAGGGTCCCAGGTCTCGAGGTTTTAATTAAGTCAGGTATTTTAATTACAATCATATCATTTTCTATTCGGATATTTTTTAATTTGATTAAACTTAGTGTCTGCATTCTTTGCGCAGAAGCTATTGCTAATAAAGAAATTGTTTTTCTTGACAAACATTCAAGTGTTATATCCGTATAAGGATACAAATTAGACACATAGCCCAATACTTTATTAGTGTCCCAAGTGGCTGTGTATTTAGGATTGGGAGGTCGTAATCTGTATACACCCTTCAGGAACCTATTAACACAACTATTTAATGTGATTTCTGTACCTAAAATAATTGACAGGGCAGATCTGTGTGTATTTAGGGTATTATAACTAGCCCCTTCATTAAATTTTACTGATAAAAAGGAAATTACTTGAGTACTAGTCGATTTAAAAATTTCATGATTATTATCTTGACAATAAGATACCCAAGACTTAAGGGTACAGTTATATTGGTTCAAGGTTTTTGGTGCAAATGAAGCCATTACGATACCCAATGATGTCTCCGGAACACCTCGAGATATCATCGATTGCCTGATAATCTCGCTGCCACTAGGATAAGGTCTGCGTGTAGTGGATGGTGTGTTCTGAAAGGAGAATACAACAAATCTTGACCAGGTCCAAAAAATATTTTTTCTGATACTATTAATTTGGTCCATAGCGGATACCAAGGTTGTGAACGCCAATAAGGTACAATTAATATACCCTCTGCCTTATCTCTAATTATTTTTTGCAAGACTTTGGTTATAATGCTGAACGGAGGGAAACCATAGAAGGAAAGGTCTTTCCAGTTGAAGGTGAAGGCATCTACTATTTCGGAATGGGGATCTAGCTTCCATGAGGCGTATCTTGGGCATTTGTAATTTTGTGAGGTAGCAAAAAGATCAAAGTTGGGTACACCCAATTTATTTGTGATTTCCGAGAATGCAAACTCAGCTAGCTCCCATTCAGTGTCCACATTAATTTTACGTGATTCCCGATCAGCAACGACATTATCCGAAGATTTTACATATGAGGCAAATATATGAATATTCCTAAGTTCACACCACTGCCAGATATTCCGGGCTATTTCATTTAAATGGGTATGTTGTATACCCCCCATCCTATTTATGTAGCTGATCGCCGTTGTGTTATCGATTCTCAAAAGTATGTTGCAACTTCGAAGCTTAGAAGCGAATATTCTTAAACCATAAAACGCGGCCTTCAGTTCTAAAATATTAATGTGCATACTAAGTTCTGACTCTGTCCAATTCCCGTGTGAACTTTCATTGCCGCAAGCTATGCCCCAACCGGTGGTTGATGCATCGCTGTATATTTCGAGACAATAATCATTATTACGAATAGGACATAATGAGTTTTTAATATTATTTCTCCACCAATGGAGGTCCTGTTTCAATGAATTTGACAGTGTCATTATCCTGTTATAATCGTAAGAGTTACCCAAAGCTAGAAATTTTTCCCTTTCAAATAATTTTGTATAAATCCATCCATACCTGACGGCAGGACATGCAGAAGTCAGTAGGCCTATGAATTCAGCGAAGTACCTGATTGAACATTCATTTAAATGTAAATTTTTTTTAGTTTTGTCTAAGATACGATGTTTCTTCTCTTCAGGAAGATAAATAATCATATCTACGGTATTGAAAATAAATCCTAAAAATTTACATTCTGTTCTTGGTGTTACCTGACTTTTATTGAAGTTTATAACAAACCCTAAAGATTGTAACAGATTTTGTGTCTTGTTAATATTGTAGACACATTCGTCATATGATTGTCCAATACATAAAAAATCGTCTAAGTAATTAACTGAAATCAAGCCTCGACATCGTAGATACTGCAGAACAGGTTTTAACAGTTTGGTAAACACAAACGGTGCAGTACATAGTCCAAAGGGGAGAACGTTAAATTGGTATAGTTGTGATTTCCATTCAAAACGTAATTTTTTCCTATCATAGGTATTTATAGAGATTAGAAAGTAGGCGTCTTTTAAATCTAAAGTTGCCATAAAATTATTTTCATCTAACAACCTTAATGCTGTCCTGTAATCTTCCATTTTAAAATGTTCAAGTTGGATAAATTTATTTAGATTTTTAAGATTCAAAATAAAACGATGTTCGCCGTTGGCTTTTGGTAATGTAAATATGGGTGATATAAATTGTCCCTCGCAGGGATCACAGGTTGTTATAAACTTTGATTTTAATAATCCTGTGATACAATTATCAATAATTTTGCATTCCGAGACCGATTTATGGGAATTTCGGGGAGGTATAGTTTGTACAGGTTCTTGTTTAAACGGTATACTATAGCCTCGTACCCAAGATAATACCATAGGGTCACTGGTTATACGACACCAGTTATGATAAAAATATTGCAATCTACCTGCGAGTGCTACCTTGGCTAATGATGTCAGCGCTTCCTGGTCCTCTGGCGCGCCGAGCTGGTCCGATTCTGGTGATACGAGTCTGGGCGGCGATCCCGCGACGCTGCTGCTGGCCTCCGTGGAGCGGGGTTCCGACGCGGCTGGCCGGCTGCTGCTCGCGGAACCCCCCTCGCGTTTAAAGCCCCTCTAGGGTATTTTTTTTTTTTTTTTTTTTTCTATTTATTTAAAGGGGCTTGTTCAATTTGAAGATGTCGCCCCTGTAATACAAATTACAGAATCCAAAACATATTTCAAAACATAATCATACAGTAGATTCACTTAGGCTATTCTATTTTTAATGCCCATTTGAGCGAGCCGGTACAGAAGTCTGGCTTCTCTTGACAAAGGGAAGGACAGAATGCTGTTACACCAGCCCACATCTGAGGGAATGAAATCGATTTCAGATTTTATAAAATATCTAAGGGCTTCGTTCCGGACACACTCCATCAATATGTGGTAAACATCTTCTACTACATCGCATTCAGTGCAATTTGATGAAACTACCTTACCCATCATAAAAGCAAACTTATTTAATGGAATGTGTCCCGAGCGAAGTCTGAAACTCGTTACTATGTCATACCTTCCCATATCGGATTGTTCAAACCAAAGCTTATCAGGTAATGTTGGTTGTACAGTTTTGTACCAAATACCTTTCGTTAATGACCTTCTGTCAAAATACTCTGACCACAACTCTGTACTGAAGTTCTTAATGTCACTTATATGGTTGGTGTAATAAGACTCGCAAGCAAACTTAATACCGTCTACTGAGGCTTCCTTAGCAAGTTTATCAGCCATTTCATTTCCAACAATGCCGATATGGGAAGGTATCCATTGCAAAATAACATTAAGATTTACCGAGTTAAGCTCGTACAAACTTTTTATAATATCGTATGCCAGTGGAATACCCCTAACCAAAGCTGAACATCTATTCAGATGTTGTAATGCGCTTTTGGAGTCGGTAAGAATAACACAAGTATGCCCATTCTTAATCGATCTTACATATGACAACGCTTCTGCAATGGCAATTAGCTCCGCATACATTATCGATATCTTTAAATTATTGACTTTTAATTTTATATAATCTTTTGTTTGTAAATCAATAAAAGCAGCACCGATCCCTTCACTGTCCTTAGAGGCATCTGTGTAAATTTTGTGGAAGCCCGAATATTTATGTTGTAAAAACTTGATACATAATAATTTCAAATAAGGTTTAGAATACGACTTTTTTGGTTTGTCTAAAGTTGAGATGCTACTGTTGATAAAACTAGATACGTCGACGTTACTAATCCAGGTATCTAAACTAAACATTTCAATTTGCTTACTCGACTTTACTGGTAGTGACTGGAATTTATTGTGAATTGTTACTAAGGTCGGTTTTTTCTTCCTACTCCAGTATGCATTTTGACATAGATCGGTAAGATCATGTAAAATATTTATTAGTTTATTATTAAGTGATTTTGATTTTAACCAAAACTTACCGGCTAAATATACACGTCGAACAAATAAAGGTTGGAGTTGTAACTCTGCCTCCATAACGTGTATAGGAGTGCTTTTAATAAAACTACCTATGATTCGCATGTATTGATTTTGAACTTTATCTAATTTTGAAGAATTACTCGTAGAGGCATTGTCATACAAAAAACTTGCGTAGTCTAACCTACTTCTAACAATTGCTATATATAACCTTCTTAAATGAATAGGGTGTACCCCCCAACCAGATCCCGTCAATATTTTAAATATATTTAAAAATTTCATAGCTTTTTCTCTGACTTCATTAATGTTTCTTCCCCATCTTAAATGACTATCAATCCATAGACCCAGATATTTTACACATTCTGTGTTTTCTAGTGGTATTTCATTAATTGCTAAATGTATATTTTGTCTCTTATAATTAGTTTTAAAAACACATACTTTGCTTTTATTTGGGGATATTTCTAACCCTAAATTTAATAATAGTTCATTTAATCTATTTAACGAATTTTGTAAAATCTGAGTACCTAACTCCATAGACTGGCAAGTGTAGTATATAACCAAATCATCAGCATATTGCGAAATAAAGACGTCCCTCTCGATAGTTTTACACACATCAAGTGTAGCCACATTAAATAATAAAGGAGATAATGGATCTCCCTGTGCCAAGCCCCGACTAGTAGTTCTTGATATAAATCCGTCATTAGTTTGTATCTTAAGATTTCTCAATTTCAAAAAATTCCAGAGATATTGACAAATTTTAGACCCCACCTTTAAACGATGTAAAATATTTAGTAAGGTTTTTATATCGATATTATTATATGCATTGTCTATGTCAATGAAACAACCAATAGTAGGTAACCTTTCAGAAAAACCTGCTTGGATACGAGAGACTAAACAACCTAAGCTATCCAAACAACCTCTGGACCTTCTAAAGCCCACCATATTATCTGACAGCATCTCGTGTTTCTCCAAGAACCACTCAATCCTCTTATTCAAAATGGAATGAAAAACTTTGCAAAGGCAAGACATTAAGGAGATTGGTCTCAGGGATGAAGTCTGATTAAGATCCCGTCCCGGTTTAGGGATAGCAATTATCTTTATATCTCGCCATTGTTTTGGTACATACCCGGAATGTAAAAACTGATTGAATAAATTCAATAAAATACATAAACCATTGTAGGGTATGTTTTTTACCATAGAGTATGAGATACCATCGCATCCAGGAGATGTATCCTTTGATTTAATACATTTAATCAACTCCTGCATGGAGATATCCTCTTCCAACTTCTTATTCGGGACTGAGAATACCGGCTGATCTGGAGAAACATAATCAGGTGTAAGACTAACAAGCAAATTATTGGCTTTTACCTTGTCTACAACAGTTCTTGGTGACCTGTAACCTTTTACCCATTTCATCCTGTGCCATACTTCAGAAGCCGAAGTTGAGTGGTCTACGGTTGAGCAATACTTTGTCCAGTCATCGTGTACAGCTGTTCTTATTAGTTTTTGTGCTAATCTAATTTTATCCTGCAAAATACTCAAGTTTGAAGGAGTTGGGTTACCACGAAAATTTGCTAACGCTAGTCTCCTAACTGCCACGGCTTTTGATAAATCAGGCTTCCAATAGGATTTCGGCTTGAATTTTGAATGAGGGTTTTGTGACATTTTTATCATAGGAATATGAATATCTGCCGCCAGATTAAGATAGTCAATGAAAGTGTCATAGGCTCTTTGAAGGTCGTCAAGGGGCGTTTCAAGACTCGAAAACATTTCGTCGAGACACATCTTATAAGATAACCAGTCTGCATTTCTTAAATTTCTTTTATTCAGAAAGTTCCTATCTAACCGACAGTCATTAGACATCTGAATTACGAGATGGTCACTACCCAGGGTTTCATTTAACACGGACCAGTCAAAGTTTATCCCTATATCAGACGTCACCAAGGACAAATCAGGCGATGACTCATGTAAAACACCGTTAACTAATTTCATTCTAGTGCTGTTACCATTATTTAATACCATATAATTACTATCTATCACTGCATCCAAAAGTTGTACCCCTCTATAATCTGTCTTATTTGACCAATTGGTGTGGTGGGCGTTAAAGTCACCCATTATTATTGTTTTTCTATTAAAAGTAGAAAGTAATCTAATCCAATCCACCTGACTAGTTCGAACGGAAGGGGGACAATAAAGTGATATTATATTTTCTACTGGAGGGTAGTTAAATATTTTAACATGAATCATTTCAATTCCCGAGGCAAACAAATTAGAGTCTCCAAGTTCAGCTTTGATTGATTGATGAATAATAATAGCGACACCACCGTATGAGTCATCCCTGTCTTGACGGAAAATATTATAATTACTAATTTTAACTGGCTTGTCAGGTGATAACCAGGTTTCAGAAATTGCAGCAATATGTATTTTGTTCTGTACTAATAACTGCGAAAAACTTAACAATTTAGGCTTGAGGCTCTGGGCATTCCACTGTAAAAATTTAAATCGGATACATTCTGTACTATCCACTGAAAATGTTCTTAATTAAACCCGCCACGGAAGAATCTGCAACACTGTCCACTATTAAAAGTATAAACCACTCAATACATAATTTAAACACCTTTTTAACCTTTACGTTGATTGCGCAATTCTTCATAAATATAACCTCTTGTAACCGCGAAAGCAGCTCATTAAATGTTATCTTAGCTTCCGATTTACCTCCTATGTTTTTATTTGTAGTAAAATCACAGTCGTCAATACCGGTTTCATTGAGCTGTGATGAGTCACACTGTTCCTCGCTACATTTATACCATTCCGATGTATTAACTTGTGTTTTTTGTTTAGAAAACCTTATCTTACTGTGTGATGCCAATTTGAACTTAGGTACATTAGAATAAGGTTGCTCTTGGTGAATATCTGCGGTAGTCTTAATTATCTCTGCATACGTAGGTGTGTTGACAACTGTAAACTGCGGGGTGTTATGGACTGGATTGTGAACTTCCATCGGCTTTTCTGGTTTATATTCTGGTGAGCTAGGTAAAACGTACATAGTTATGGCCTTTTTGTATGTACAGTTGAATTCAGCCATAATTTCTCGCAAGCGTTTTTCTTTCAGATATGTGGGGCATGACTTAGATAAGGCCATATGTTTACCAGAACAGTTAATACACTTGTATTCTTTAGTCTCGCAATTTTCATGATTGTCGCCGCACTTAGGGCATACTATCTTCTTGTATGGGCAAGCCTTAATTTTATGACCTAGCTTCCAGCACCGTGAACACTGAGAAACAGGGTATACATATGCCTCGACCTTTAGCCTAAGACCATCAGTGGAAACATACGACGGCAAAGAATTACCTTTGAAACATAATCTCACCACCTCGCTGGGTATCCAACCCCCCTTGTCCTGATCGCGTTTATTTAATCGCATCGCTGAAATGAGTTCAAAGTTTCCTGGGCAGGATACGTTATTCAGGATATCTTTTTCTTCTAATTCTAGTTCCACATCCCTTATAACCCCGTATGAGTAGCTCACTTCCATATCTTTACTAAATCTCCATCCCTTAGTAATTAGTGCTTCACATGTGAACAGCTTATTTAAATTTAATTCATCTCCAAATTGTACTCGAATTTTGAATGGGCTCAAATACTTGACACGAACTATATTACTCATTCCATGTGTTGTTAAAAGCTTTGCAAAAGCAAATGATTTCGGAAGTTTATCCATGCATGTTATAGTTACTTCCAGCCTATGTATATCTTCATCAGGATTATACTGTCTGAATCTCTTTTCTTTTCGATTTTGTCCCACTACCTTCCACTCTTCATCAGATTCTTCTGCTAATCGTTTACTCGCTTTGTTGGTAACCTCCTCATCTCCGCACTCCTCCTGTATTATTGCATCGCTCATCTCGTCGACCTCATTTATAGACTGAGTCTCATCGTCAGATTTCTGGTAATCAGCAATGTTCTCCATAACGCAGGTAGTTTACGCACTACACCCGCGCCCCACGTTCGAGACCCGGCCCGGGTCGAGCGAGGGCCACAGCTGGCTGCGTCGCGCGTAAACACCAACGTTCCGAGAATTATAACTAATTGATTTAACAACAACCACGTCCTGCTCGTACGCGTGTCGACACGAACCCCTCTAGGGTATTGTGTTGTCGGAGGCTTATACGGAGCACGCTGAGTGGTCTTCATCTCCAGACCGGATTGAGAAATTGCTTTTGCCGATTTGAGATGTTCAGATAGTTTGAAACCGAATAAGTATTGATCGAGCTTTGTGTTCTTCACGATTTCTCGAGTCTCCTTATTCAAATTGTTAATAATGGCATATCGCCTCGATTGTGACTCTCTGTAATGACAGTCACACAGGAGTCGTCCAGCATCACTTAATGGTTTTATTATTTCCTGTGCTTGCGGTAAAGTGTCTTTAGAAGCGGACAAAGCCCAATTAAGGACAGTACCTATAGCTGCTAAGCAGCTTGATATTTGATTCTGCTTGTGTTGGCTAAACAAGTCTTTTTTAATATTAAGGGCTGACAAGGCCGCCTCAATTTCTAGGTTAAGTTTTGGTGCCTTCATACTACTACAGTTTTCTGCCGGTAAGTATTGTTTCATCAATTCCAATTTGTTTTCTTTAGGTAACCCGTTCCTTAAAACATGTGCCCATCTAGCAGCAATATCTTTATGTAAATCCTCCCCATATTCCTTCTGGATAGATGGATCTTCACCAAGCATCATTAAAATTTCAGGGTCCAGTACCTCTTCAGTCTTCTCTGCCTCCATGGGCACTGAAGTTATCGCTTCCTCAGCAATAGACGGCACTATCGGTTCCGAGAGTGCCGGTATCTCTTGTACATCCGGTTCCTTCAAATTAACTTCTTCGTTCGGGATTTCTTCACCTGTAAATGAGCATCGCCATCGGATTTTAATGTCTATGAAACTCAACGCGATTTACGCGGAGTAAGACAATTAGGATCTCAACATGATTCACATGGAGGTTAGATAAATGTGTGTTACCTCTACACGATTTACGTGAATAAAGGAATAAAAGTTATCACACACTATGGTAGGTACTCACTGACCAAGCAGGTAGGTAGGTACCTACTTAAAATCTTCGACACGATTTACGTGGAGAATTGTATTGTCCTCTACACGATTTACGTGAAGGAAATATTCAAATTGATTCGCAACTGAAAACGAACTAAGGTCGTATCTGCAACACGATATACGTGGAGATGGGTTTATGATGATTACGATTTCTTTCATCACGAATCTTATTACCTACTACACAGTTCTGCTTGCCCCATCGGGTAATACAGGCATAATATAACGTGATAATAAATAATTAACGTTATCATTATACTTTTTCTCATAAGTTATTAAATGAGGGTACACCGAAAAATTATTTTAAAATGTGTTGATGGAAAATTGATTGAGTTATACTACAACAGTCGTGTTAATAAGTTAACGGTACATACCTTGTTCATCCAGACATCCAACATCATTTGCAGTTGCGCGTTCGTAACAAGATAAACTTTCAAAATAAGAACGCTCCGAAGATGACGAACTACTTCGTCGGTATCTTTGCAGTTTTCGCTCGAGTTTTTTAACCTTTTTCCGCATACTACGATAATAATCATCACTATCCTTCGATCGCGAACGCTTTCGTTTTCCCATTCTTAAACTTTGATGTTCCTATAAAAACTAAATAACTATTAAAAAAGATAATAATTTTAAGCAGTGTGACTCCGACAACACGAAAACACGTAATGAATAAAGAGCGGGAGCGACAGCGCCGCGTGCCGGGGGTGGGAGCGAGACAGGACACTACGTCATAGTTTTGTTTTTTATTTTTTTTTTTTAAGCTATGAGTATCTAAAAGTGTGGCAAAGACAGCACCTTCTCATGTACTGCTGCAAGTAAATTTGTAATCGTCTTCGGTTGAGACCCGAAGTATAATTATAACAAAACTATTACCTACTTATTACAAACAATTATTATAGTTTTTACTTAAAACTAAAAATTACGAAATAAAAAAGTAATCTAATACAAAAATTAAACCGACTTCAAAAAGAAATTAACTCAAAATTATGAAATAACTTTAATTTCGGAAGTCGGTGGCAAAAAACTAAAACTAAAATACAGATCCCAAGACACCGACTTCCGAAATTAAAGTTATTTCATAATTTTGAGTTAATTTCTTTTTGAAGTCGGTTTAATTTTTTTTATTACTTTTTTATTTGTCTTGTGTAGTTGTGATATTCCTGTGCGAGTCCCTATAAATACCTACGTTGTATTTCTTTTCTTTGAATAGAATGAAAATAAGAAATTTCACGCGACCGAAGTCGCGGGCACAAGCTAGTACCCATATAAGAAAAATAATGGGCTGCGTTCATTTTACGAGTGAAACTGCTATTTGGAGTAATAAATCAAAGTTGGTCAAGGGTTTCAAAGCTACCTTGTTTGCCGACATTGAATAGTTATGATTGCTAAACGGACAATTATAGGGGAAAACAGGCTTGACCAAGGCTGCTGATCAAGAAAACATGCGTAAAATAAGATGTTATTCATCTTCTTTTTCTAGAATGACCTCAAAAGGCTTATTTCATTCCTATTGTTGCGCGCCACAATTAATGCCTGGTATGTACCAGGAACTAGATGGCGCTAGTGGTAACTAATGTCACCATGTGGTGACATTAGTTACCACTAGCGCCATCTAGTATCGAGTAGCGGAACTAGTAGTCAAGATCCTTCTAGAAATTTCGATGCGAGAACTTTGTAGAACTTTTTCGAACTATCGACTATCGTCAGTCGGAACCGATATGTGTACGGAAGCGATCTTCAAGTGCGACTTAAAGCGATCAGTAGTGCAATTGTGTTTCATAGTTAGTGTGTTTGAGTTTTAATTAGTGTTATTGATTAAAGTATAGTTTTTTTGGTTATTAAATCGGCAGTTTTTATTGTCACGAACCTGAAGCTCGTAACACTATTTTGATTTCTTCCCATCTTATTTTCTTTACGATCACTGTATTCTTCTGAATATCCCATACCTACATTATTGCTTTACGGCTTTCAATTTCGCGAATAAATTTCTCCGTATCCAAAGTAATTTTGTGGTTTCGGAACACAAAATACGTCTGGCTGCCACGACAAGTGCGCGGTGACTGACGGCAGCCACATAATTTCGCCTATACTCGCTCTGGCTGCGCGCAGCCAACGGGCTGCCTCGCAATCAGGCGCGCTTTTATGGCTGCCGCAGCCGGGAGTTCGTGGCTGCTTAGGTGCGTGGGCTCCCATACACCGTCATATGTTCGACTGGCTGCCGCAGCCTGGCTGCCGCAGCCAGGCTGCCTAGTGCGCGGGGGGCCTAAAAGAGCATTACCTTTCCTCTATACTGTACCTACAAATATATATATATATAATTATGTTTATATATTTTTGCAATATGTACTTATTTAACTATAAGTACTTATGTTATTTTTTTGCACTGTATGTGTAGGTTTATTTAATATTCTAGTTTTAGACTTCACACATTCATATTCTTCTCTTCTTGTTCTCACACACTATTGTCTACATTTCTTTTTTACTTCTCCTTTCGCAGGTCTGCTGGAAGACATTTCTTAAGAAATAAGCAGCACCTATGTATTTTACTGTGTTTACATAAATAAATAAATAAATGTTAGGATGTGTTAAAACAACTTTTAGACATCTACAGTAAGAGTAGGTTGACATTCAAAATGTTTGTGACCTTAAGGGCTATTTTTGTCTGCTCATTGCGCGATAGATTCTGAAAACCAATTCTCGTACTTAAAAAACGTTCAAATTCGAGTCGCAATCTCATCTTTGCGACAATCAATGACAAACTTTAACTCGACATTGATCAAAGCAAAGCTGTATGCAATTTTCATCTTTGTCAACAAGCCATCATCATCTGCCTAGCCTTTTCCCAACTATATTGGGGTCGGCTTCCAGTCTAACCGGATTAGCCGAATACCAGTATTTTGCATGAAGCGACTGCCTATCTGACCTCCAGAACCCAGTTACTTGGTAGTACGATACCCTTTGTTAAGACTGTTTGTCAGACTTTCGGACTTCGGACGACCCGTAACGACTGCCAAAGATCCACGAAAGACAGTCGAACCGACAGATAAAGATAAAAGAAAGAATATGAAAACTGACGAATATTATATAAAAAGGCTTGACTGTACATACTTACCTTTCTTTTGTAACAATTTCCGGTACAAGCGTACAATATGTGATCTGATAAGTGCGTGTCACTCTCGAAATATTTTGTCCCAACAGCAAACCGAGAAGTAATCTTTTTAAATTACATAACATAACATCACGCGTGTATTCCCTGAAGGGTTAGACACAGGTGTACCTTAATAGGAACCACATATCGCCAGTTATGTGTGTCCCATGGCGAGCCTATTGGCATCAACCGGGCACGAATCCAGACTCCGGGCTGCTACTGAGAAATTCTCGATAGAAAAACTCACGGATATCTATGGAAAAACCCAATAACACTGCCTGACCCGGGAATCGAACTCAAGACCTCATACTCAGCAGTATCAGTATCTTTATCTATGTCATTACCTACATAATTAAATCATAATTATAAGTAATCTTTCAAACCAACTACAAAAATTCGAAATTTACAAATACCCTATCAATATTTTTACATCAACCGAAAACAAACCAAATTCGTTTCTATGACCCTATTCAATTCGGGGACCAAAATGGTATTCGTAAAAAAGGAGCTCGTAGAATTGACATTCCTTTTATATTATCTGTTAGTCGCATTGCGCGGAGACGTGAATTTGTGGGTGCTGTTACTACTGTAGCAAAGAGTAAGATAAAGTTTGGACACAGAGGTGTATTTGTTTCAGGTGCGGATCTAGGTTATTGCTCAAGGGGGGTAATTTCTCTCTGAGGAAGCGGGGGGATTTCACAAGCCTTCGGCACCTATTTTCCCTAAACTCGAAGATGTGCCCGCTTTTCGTGGATGACTAGACTTATCTATCGTTATCTTACTAGAGTAAGTAAAAATACAGGTTATAAAACTATGTTTATGTCTAATTTTGTGTTTTAAACTCAGTTTGGTCTAACCGAAATATAGCCCGAAATTCTGACAACCAGTCTTACCAAAAGGGGTATCGTATTATCCAGTAACTGGGTTGTGGAGGTCAGATAGGCAGTCGCTCCATGTAAAATACTGGTATTCAGCTGCATCCGGTTAGACTAAAAGCCGACCCCAACATAGTTGGGAAAAGGCTAGGCAGATGATGATGATGATAAGACTCAGTTTGGTCTAAGCCTACAGCCCTGTATCAGCGCCTGACTTATTTCATGCCTACAAACTCACGACAGACAGACTAGCTATTCCTATACAATCATAATTTCAGGTCTCATCTTGTAGTACAGTAGGCCGTACGTCAGAGGTAGCAAAACCAGTATAAGCTGGCCTCTTATTCTATTTTTACTCCTTACTATAACTCTGTGATAGGCTTGCGGTGCGAAAAGTATCAGTTTATAGTTTTAGTGCATTCCTGTTTTGTAAGAAATGCATTGCAATGCAAGTTACCCTCGCTCTTTTTTTGCGATTTTTATGTTAATAAAATAAATTAGAAGCGCTCCGGAATTATAATCAGTAATGAAATCATCAAAATATCTCTTTAATTTTAAGAAATGTCTCACGTCTGAATTCATTTATTCTGTGGCAGAGTGAGTCAGTAGGCCAATTTCCAATAACCATTGATCTGGGCTGACCATCAAATAGGCTGTCGATATAGGGACCCGCGCAATGGCCCATTTCAATCCCACCATTGATTTGTTACCCAATGTAAGAAGACGACACGTGTTGCCGGGACTATCCATCAACATGCGTCTGCCTACCTTATGAGATATCTGATTCCAAGACCATTTACTTCGACCTCGACGGCTTTAATTATATTTAGAACCTTCAAACTATCACGTCCTTATTATTTTGATAATTAGGTACTAACGTCACGCCTGATATCTATTCTGTGAATATATCACCGTGAAAACTTGGGTAAACAAATGGCATTCGTGATTCAGAAAAGAGCTTTAAGGACTATGCTCCACATGAAACAGACGGAATCATGTAAAGACCATTTTATTAGACTAAAAATCTTGACAGTGCCATGCCTTTACATTTTAGTGTTGCTAACCAGCTTAGTTAAAAAATTGCACAAAATTGAGACTGATGAGCAAAGACAAACTAGAGCTAGCACACGTAGGAAAGATTTGCCCAACACTATTCAACCGAAATCAAAAGTTGCCAAACATAGCCCGAGGTATCAGTCTGTATTTTTATACAACAGGTTGCCCATAGAATTCAAAACCATATGTATATGGTATGTTAACTTATTTAAAAACAAATTGAGGTCCTATTTATTGAGGAAAGGCTACTACAGTATCAATGAATTCCTAGATGACCATATTATTATGACAATGTAACTTGTGATTGATTTTATTACTTTGACATTTATTATTTATGTTCTTGAATTCTTAATTAACCGTTATTGTTTTATTTACGTTTCTAAATGTATTTAATGAATTTTATTTTAATTGCAATTGTGTACCGTTATTTTTTAAAGGAAATTGCTCATTTCTCTACTGACCGCCGTTGCGCATCAAACAATTTTGTATGCAACCATAAATTGGATATATAAAAGCGGGGTAATGTCGTACGTTCATAGGAAATTAAAATTATCCATTTATTTTGTGGGGTTTTTGTTGTACTTTGATTTTCTGCTCAGTTTTGAGGTTAGTTTTGTAACAAATCTTCCACCAAAAAAACAGTATTTTACAACAATATGATTTGATTCACATAAAACAACAGAAAATAGTTCCAATAAATCAACGAATGATCCCAATTAAATAATATTACAAAGGTAGGTCATGCTAAATGTAGGTTTTGATAGGAAATAGAAAATAAAAATGCTTGAATATAGGAATGCAATAGTTTCATTGGTCCATATTATCATCATATTCATAAAATATGTCGTCTAAAAGCGGAGCCGGTGGCTCCACAGACCTAAATCGAGCCCAACTAAGATACCACAAAATGGTCATAATGAGAGCACATCATCCCATTGTCTGATTACCCACCAAACAATTGCAATAATAGCTATTAATATCACCTACTGAGTTACTTATTAATTAAAATGTAAGCCTAACCTTTGTCCCATTTCCATTGCCATTGTAACCATTGCCAGGATCGCCCAGAGGACACGGTGGAGCACACGGTGGAGGTCTGCCCCGCTTGGGCGGAGCACCGCCGTGTCCTCGTAGAGGCGATCGGCAGCGACGGCGACCTCTCGCGTTCGGCCCTGGTGCAAGCCATGGTCCGGGGCGAGAGGGAGTGGGAGGCAGTCACCTCCTTCTGCGAAGCAGTCATGCTAGCGAAGGAGGTGGCGGGACGGTTCAGGGAGAGAGCCTCCCGTCTCAGCCGCCGCGGGGGACGCCCCAGGCGTCGGGAGCCGCGTGACGACTCCCGGCCACCGTAGGCGCGGGCCTGCGGGCGGTGAGTAATGGGTAGCTCACCGTCCGATCAGGACCAGGCCCGTGCCGGACGGCGCGTACGTGTTCCACGCGCGCCTCAAAGAGATGTCAGCATCGAGGAGGGGCCCCTTAGGGCCGAAGCCTGCCGGGTCAGCGGGATTGTCCGAAAGGGTTACCGCTGGCCCGGAACATAAAGGGCTAAGGAAGGAACACGGGTGGGTTTTAGTAAGTAAGAGTCTGACACTCCCTTCCGCTCCACCCAGAGCGGGAGGAGTCATTTGATGATTTCCCATCCGCAAAAAAAAAAAAGCCTAACCATTGTGCTGACATGTCGTGATTTAATTCTTCCCCTTACTAAATACGTGTCCGTTCCCAGTACCAACTGCAAGTCAACCTCAATGTCTTTTGCTAGTTCAATTTTGCATATTTCGTTCCTACTTACATGCTCCCAATAATACGACTAACATCTAAAAATAAATATAATAGATATATCATATTCAGTAAAGAAATTGATCTTAGCATTAGTTTAATAGAAAATATACACATTGTATTAGTTTAATAGAAAATACACATATTGTCACAGAGGCAAAAGTCACAAACAAAATCAAATCAAACTAAGAAAAGTATAACTAGTGGTTCTTAATTCTCATCTCATCATCTTCCTCTTAGCGTGTCGATAGCAATCTAAATGGACTCGGCCCAGAATTCAGCTACTTGTTTGCCGCCATCACCAGCGTCCTTCAGTTCCAGTAACGTGCAGCAGACGGGACACGATATTAAGTGTCCCATCGTTTGTGGAACAGCACAACATTTACACTCCAAGGCGGAGTCGTCTATGAATCTCCACCTGAACAGGTTTTCCTTACTTCGGCCAACCGTGGTCCCAAGGTTACCCAAGGTAACCCATGTCCTGGTAAGAGCTCTTCAGCCGGTGGAACGAATGGTTTGGGTAAGGAAGCACTGTGTCGCCACAGCTTCAGTCTTTATTGTGATCGTTCGCAAGTGGTACAACACACTTTCCCACTTTCTCATCATGATGCATTTAAATGTATATTTTGAATATAGTTAAACTGCTTCTAGTATTAGCTGTAAACAACAAAATACAAAGTGCTGAAAGACTTCCATTATATCCGTTGCCTCTCCGACTTGATGACGGGGTAGACACAACTCCCACAGCGTGACATTTTTAACGAAATCATTGGTGATTTACTGCACTGAGAACACAAGCCGTAGTCGTAAAAACGTTCTACACAATCCACATCACAGAAACAGTACAATGGTCTCTATAAGAATTCTTGACCGTGCAGAAATCTGAAGACTCAACTGGACACGATGTTAACGCAATGATAAGTTATTTTTTAGCACAACAAACTCAACAACTATCAATAAACAAGTAAAAACAATGTTCGCTGCGGAGTGCTGGTCGGCAGGTCGGCCGACATGAGATGTTTTTTTTGACAAATAATTATTGACAGTGAGTGACACTATTGACACTTTTGGCAGTTCACCTTTCACATTGCCCGTGATAGTGTTACCAACAGTTAATCTTAATCACCCTGACCATGTGATTTGTCAATAATAGAAATAGTTTTAATTAGTAAAGTAATGTAATTACACTAACAAGTATGGACAAATAATTAGTCTGAAATAAATGGATTTAATTTATTATTATTTTAAAGATGTTAAAAATATATAATTATATTAAGTTGATTATGTTAATTAAAAAATAATAAGGAGGACAAATGATAAAAAAAAACACTTTTACACGTCAAACATATTTTTTTAAACTAGATGAGAAGGGCGTTTCTTATCTGACAACTCTGAGAAGAAAGGCCGAAAGAAACTCAGAGGTCACAATCTCTTTTAAAGCCCAGACATAATCTTGGTCAGATCATGTGCAGACCATGTATAAAGGTGTCTGAAATGTTCTTTTGGGAAAAGAACCACACAGATTGAGTGGACCTGTCCAGTTAGTGCTCCCATTTGTCAGTAAACGTGCAGCTCAACGCAGAACTTAAGGAGCTCAACGATTCGACGAACAATACCAAAGAAGGGACATTTGGGTAGGCCGTATAAATTAGGTACTCCAACTGCCAGATCATGACTAAAACGGAATCAATGACCCAGGAAGAATGTCATAGTTGAAATTATTT
The DNA here is from genome assembly GCA_916614155.1 of Mesoligia furuncula. NCBI lineage: Eukaryota > Metazoa > Arthropoda > Insecta > Lepidoptera > Noctuidae > Mesoligia > Mesoligia furuncula. The sequence goes on from OU744813.1 coordinate 12,074,564, forward strand.
TTAAAACTCAGCGTCTGTCTTTATATTAGTATAAAGACAGACGCTGAGTTTTAAGACCGATTATGGGGAGGTTCTTAAAATTGGCAACACTGCTTTTACAAAAATATTCCATTTAAAAAAGTATGCAATAAAGTCGAATTAATAACTAATTAAATACAAAATATTAACCTCACATACGATTTCAATCAACTGAACTCAGAAAAGATAAAAAAATATTTTATAATTTATAAGTATATTTTTATGGCCATACTCTATTGCTTTAAAGCGGTACTGGTTATGGGCAATTTCCTTTCAACACAATGTACCTATTGTTATGAAATAAATTACTTATGACTTACTTATGACTTAAAGTGAGCATAGAGTGAGCCATCATTCCAGCTGATGCTTGGGATTGACATTATTGACAGCTCACTTCACCTAAGTTTTCACGGTGAGATTTTTACAGAATAGATCGGCTGTAATCACCGAAGGGTTAGGCATAGTTGTACCTATAGTATACCCACATTTCGCTTAGTTATGTTTAAATCCCAGGTAATAGGGGGCTGGCCTATTACCATCAGCCGGGCATCAATCCTACTAAGGATTTCCTGATGGAAAATCCCAATAACAATAATACAAGAAAGTTATGTAAAAATTAACATATTCTGGAGAAAAACACCCGCTTTACTTTGCATACCTACTGCAGCTAAGACTAGTTTTTGGAGGTATTAAATCTAAATAAACAAACTACATAATTAGGCATACAATGTGGAGACAACAATACGCCCGAAACTCTGACAATCAGCTAAAGGGCTATCGTATTACCCAGTTACTGGGTTGTGGAGGACAGATAAGCAATCGCTTCTTTTAAAATACTGGTATTCAGTTGCATCCGGTTAGACTGGAAGCCGACCCGAACATAGTTGGCAGATTGATTTATTGTGGAGACAACAATACACAATTATTAACGCATAAGTAGGAGTATTTAAAAACTATAACAAAAAAAAAAAATTTTTTGAACCCTCTTGGGCCAACTGTGGGTTTTGCCAATCTAGCTATAGTGACTAAAGTATTAAAATAAAAATTATTATTAATAGTCTTGAGTGATTTATTGAAGTTTTTTATGCAGACTGGGAACGTCATTAGATATATCTAATGACGTTCCCAGTCTGCATAGTTTAATTTATTGTCGTATTTTCGTCTCCACCTTAAATAGGTAACATTAATTTGTTTGTTAAGAATTTTCCCGAGCTTGATTCCATCTTATATAATTATGAATAATCATAAATAATTAATATCATAAATAATCTGCGGCTGCTGAGACCCTCAAGCGGCGCAAATACTGTAACCTTATGGGCAACTACAGCTTTGAGCCGTTTGTGGTCGAAACGCTCGGGTCATGGGGCCCGAGTGCGCGTCTCCTTTTTAAGGAAATTTCTCGCCGGCTGGTCGACACTTCACGTGACCAGAGGGCTGGATCGTTCTTTGGCCAAAGAATTAGCATTGCCATTCAACGTGGCAATGCTGCCAGTCTTCTGGGCACTTTTCCGGATGACAGCGATGCGGTCGAGTACTTCGACGCCTAAGTGTCCTTTGTTTTTGTATTTATTTGTATAGTAAGGTTGTTAGTTATTTAATTTTGTATTCTAGTGTAAATAGTTTGTATTAAACTAAATAAAATAAATAATCTTATATAATTATGTATAGTTATATCTAAAAATAAAATTAAGTCGATTTTCTTGTTTGTCACACACACAAACAAGAAACGCTTTTCTTGTTTGTGTGTATTAATACTTATACTTATACTTAATTTTATTTTTAGATATATACATAATTATCTTTAGATCTTCTAAACTTCACAATTTTGAAGCGGTTTTCATCATCTTTTAGAGAATTTATTCCTTTGAGAAGGTTTATAATAATAATAATCATTTTATTATCACGCAACTAAGGCCCATAGATAAAATACACAAAATAATCTAAATCTATATCTCATCTATATCTATATTTTATCTATAACTTTATGTGCATAATATATTATATTTACCTTATATATAGCACAGAAATCTGGATGTTTCGATAACATGTGGCCACAGTAGATTGCTATTAAATAAAGGTAGGAACATTAAGAGTTGTCTCTGTCTAGTATACGATATTAGCCATTAGCCATAATTCATGATGTGGTATTTTTGTTTGATAACATAGTGTTTCATCCGCCCAGCCTTTTCCCAACTATGTCGGGGTCGGCTCCAGTCTAACCGGATCCAGCTGAATACCAGTATTTTACATGGAGTGACTGCCTACCTGACCTCCACAACTCAGTTACTGGGTAAAACAATACCGATTGGTAAGACTGGTTGTCAGACTTTCGGGCTTCTGACTACCCGTAACGACTATCAAAGATCCACGAATGACAGCCGGGACCAACGGCTTAACGTGCTTTCCGAGGCACGGAGGGGTCTCGGTATGTAAAGATGGCCACCCATCCACAGACCAACCGCGGCAAGCGATAGCTCATCAATCATCGACCTGTGCGGCTGTTATTATTTAGTCACACATAGTGTTTATGCGACAATAAAATTGTACTAAGAGTGCTGCAGTTATTTCCAACGCAGTTAAAGAATACATCATCCGCCCCGCCTTTTCCCAACTATGTTGGGGTCGGCTTCTAGTGTAACGGGACAGACCTGCAGTTGAATAACATTATTTTACATAGAGCGACTGGCTATCTGACCTCCACCACCCAGTTGCTGGTTAACACAGATACAACATTGATAAGTATGCGGAGTGTACGGAACGCAAAGACCTAGAACTTATGAAGGAGAAATGAAGTAACGAATACCTGGTAGCACATTGTCGTTAATTTGACAAGAGGTTACAGATTATCTAGAGAACTACCATAGATAAATAATTCAAGAATACGATAGGCATTACTGTATTTGCGCTGAATCTAAATTTAGATAATGGTCCTGTTGTAATTGTCGTTACCTACTACTCACGATTATATTATGTTTTAAAGATCAACAAGGTGAGGATTAATAATCCTTTGATAATATTAATGATGTCATTAATTGCTATGTAGCAACAACGACCAACGCAGTTGTGTAAAATTAAATGGTTCGTATTTTTATGTTTGGAGACCACTGGAAAGACAATAATTATTCGATTGAATTTAAGGATTAGTAGTTCTTGATGCCTTTCATCGCTCATTCAGCAAATAACATAATAGCATCTTCATAATTTCCGCCGAACGGTTTCCAATGCTGGAAATAGGCCTCACCCAACCGTTGCCACGTCGACTTAGCGTGCTTCTTGCATCATCATATTGTGTGACTGTGTGAGGTTGCCACTCCGAAACCTTTCGACCTCATCAGCTACTATAAAAAAACGTATAGGTTCCTGCGTACCATTCTCATATCTGTCACCAAGCAACCTTGCTGTGTTTGAGTTTCAAGATACTAGTAATTATATTGAGTTCTGTCTGCTACTAAAGCTTTCGTGTTTCAGATGTCGTACAGCGGTGGTACCTACCCACTTCTCATCTGGTCATACGGTGCACCAATTGCCAACCTATCACAATAAACAAATATGTTTGTTTGTTTAAAAAGTATGTTCAAATTTGCTGTGCCTTTATTGTTGAGAAAAAATCGCCAGTCAATCTCTTATGCAATTGCATCCGACCACAGAAGACAGAACTGCCACTCCCTGCATGCGGGGGATGTATTTTCAAGGACCAAATGCACTTTATCTAAGATAACACTTCTTGTTTCGTCTTTTTACCTGGAAATCAATTCTAAATACTGAAACAAAACAGGTAGGGTAAAGGACAAATAAAGAATGGATCGCTCTTTCCAGAATGCATCTATACAAAAATAGTTCTTTTTATTTTTACTCAAATCGACGGAACCACGGGCTTGAGCCAAAGTAACTATATAGTATATACAATCTTTAGTTCGAAGCAACAATTTGCTTATAATTATGCCCGTCAAGAATATACGCGTCAGGTCTTAGGTTTAAGAGCATATTATAAAAGTACACGATATAAAACGCGAGGTAGTGTTCGGTTGTAAAGTAACGCGTTAAAGGATCTTATAAGTTATACCTACCCAGTATTGATTGAAAGTCGACGTACGACGTTACCTAAATAAAAAAATATTGCCAAATTACCCCAGCGCCTAACTTACCCCAACATATTTATTATTATTATCATAATTAGTCAGCCATAAAGATGTTTACCTTGAAAATGCGCGAACAATGAAAAATACGGCGTCATTTGAGAAACGCTTAGGGCGCGGGGACATGCCCAGTCGGCGTTTTTTTTATGTTTGCTGGCTATTGTATTCTGAGATTTCATTTGCTGAAAATCACTCATATTAACGTTACGTTCACATTAGTACGTTCGTGCGACGCTAAGGTTCTGAACTTTCAACCAATTTCTCTAGGGTTGTGGATCATGTCTTTGTTTGTTTTCGTTTTAATTTGGAGTGTAGTTATCGGTATTTGGGCATGGATGACGGTGAATTACCTATCGTCTCAGAGGAATCAGCGCTGCCAGTCACAGAAAAAAGCTGTTTACTCCTAAAAGGCGGTTCGAAGTAAGTTATATTCGGTGAGCATTTATTTCTTGTGTGTGGAAATCTTTTTGGGTGTCCTCCGCCTTGGGACCTGCGGGGTAATTGCGTAGCTCACATACAATGGCAATCGATTTCAATCCCATTCATTATGCAACTACCCCGCTGCGATACCTTCCCTCCTCGAAATTGTGCTGCCCTACGGTCGTTTGGTCGAGGTCCTACAATGTTGACAATCGAGTACAGTTCCCAGCCTATACGTCACAAGTACCTACTTTGAGAAAGCATCCATGTCCGGAGACCACCTGTGACGACCTCGTACTTTTTGACAGGCCAACGCCGTCCTCCCATACCTATTAACAAAACATTGTAAATGCCAATTATTTTTAAGACTAACCGTATAGTTTCTTGCCAGCTCTTCTCATACGAAATGACCAAATTAGTAATATAATAATTTGAATTTGACAGCCGGAAAGTTTTTAATATTAATATTCTTTATTGTTCTCTCATAATCACAAACACAGTACACAGTCAAGGTAACACTTAATAGAGACTGGTGTCTGTTGTAGGTAAAACCTGTATTACAGATCACCAGGCTAACCCTTCATCAGACAACTCACCTAAGGTGCTGACCTTTGACTGCATTAAATGAACAAACAGGTTGTAACATAATTTACAAATTAATAATTACAAAAGTGGAACAAAATGGAAAATTAAAAACTACAGTCAGACAATTTTGGTGGCCAAAGAAATAATTATAAAAGAAAGTGGCTTATTAAGAATATAGGCATGAGAACGTGTGGGTGTATGTCGGTGAGAGTGAGACTGAGAGTGTAGGTGATGGTATGATGGGCATGTTTGTAAGCAATACCTTGAAGCCACGAAAAAACTTTTTTCTTGCACTCTGTTTTAGAAAGTAAGGGGGCCGTGCCGTCACTCCAGCCACTCTTTCTTAACGCCTATATCTAACGCCAAATTTACTTTACGAAATTATTGACATGAAATTACATAAAATTATATGGTGACTTTTTCGTTTATGATAGCCCCATGGTTCAGGCGGGCGAGCGACTGACGCTCCCGCGCCGCCAGCAGACTAACTGACTTCGCTATTAAAATTAATAGTTTTCGGAATATGGGATATTTTCAATTACAACCTCAGCAATAACATTGTTTTTCATAGTTTTTCGAGAACTTCTACGACATAGAAACTTATTTTATAATAGAATAAATACACAATACAAGTTCTAAAAATGTATTCAATGTGTAACTGAATTAATGCACACCTCATTGTGAAAGTAGTTTATAAAGAATCGTCTACTAGACCGATTTGTCATCACTACATAGTATAAAACAAAGTCGCTTCCCGCTGTCTGTCTGTCTCTATGTATGCTTAGATCTTTAAAATTACGCAACGGATTTTGATGTGGTTTTTTTTAATCGATAGATTGATTCAAGAGGAAGGTTCATATGTATAATACATGCATATTGTAGGTAGTAGAGAAAAGCCGAGAAATTCAAAGATTTGTAATGTGATGTCGTAACAAACATATTTTTGTGCGCTTGCATTGCAAAAGCTGGCTAAACCTTACGAGATAGATCAAATGAATGTACTACGGAATTTTATATCTTAAAAATATCATTAAAAAGTCTGCAATGGTATATGTTTATCTCCTAAGGATAACCCACAGTAACTATTTTTATCTTTTACATACCTATTGCAAAAGAATACAGTATTATTCCTTATCCAATTAAATACATTAAATACGTTGTGCATTTCATGGAGATCAAAGTTGCCCTTTACGGCATATAATTAAAATGAATATCTTAGAAGATATCAGAGTTTTATCCCCAAAATAAGTAAGGGTCTAGTCGGTACTTCGTCCATTTTGGTTTGTTTTGACTGTACAGCGGACGTGTGACTGTAGTTTACAGTCACACGTCAGTTGGTTTCCCATAATTATGGGAAACCAACTGACGTTAGTTACACTGATTGATTGTTAAAAAAGATGTGGTCACATTACAAATTGATACATAATAAATTGATACATTTACAAATTGGTACATAATAAGTTTTTATTTAGATTTTTAATATTTTTTTTGCTTGCGTACCTATCTACGTTTTTATTGTATTTGTTGGTATATTGGCGTGGGCTAGCTGACATATGGTAAATAATTTAATTAATGTCCTGTGTCTTGTAATTTTAATTAATTTACATAACCTAGTATTGTGTCATCATCATCATCATTTCAGCCGAAAGACGTCCACTGCTGGACATAGGCCTCCCCCAAAAGGGGGGGGTTTGCCATAATCGCCACGCTTGGCAGGCGGGTTGGCGATCGCAGTATGGTATGGTGGTGGAATGCATAGAGAACGCTGCTGCCTATTCTCCGGTACGCCCCTTAGTCGCCTTTTACGACACCCACGGGAAATAATGCTATTCTTTAAGTCAGTACCACACAGACAACAGTATTGTGTACAATCAAGTATTTTCTAACTGAACAGACAGCTGTGCTGCTGGTGAGTTTGTTGCACCGCTTCTTCTCCGCAGCGAAAGCACTAGGAAGTGGTGAAGGGTGGGCGTTTTGGATACTGTGTTTTGTAATTTTGACGTTCGTAAAGGGCTGATTATCAGCCTAGTTTGAATAAACGACTTTTGATTTGATTTGATTGCTACAAGGATATTTTAGCGCTTGAATGACGTTGACAGAGGGCGCTGTTGATAATCATCTGAACAGGGGGCCTAAAAAGGCCACTTTGGAGAAACATAAAAGGAATTATAAAATGGCGAAGACAATCCGTGTTTTTCTTTTTTTTCGCTGCACTACGTAGGTACAATCAAAGAGATTGGGATTGGATTTGGATTGGATTGATTGGTATTTTAGCACAGACAAAAAAAATAACTGAAAAATGCTTCATCAATGGGATTTGATACGATTAACTTAACAGTTAACTGTCCATTCTGTTATCCTTTTATGATTCTGCCATAGTGGCCTTTTTAGGCCCCCAGTTCATAGATCCTATTTTGGCCACGCGCCAAAATAACCTTTTAGAGCCAAAATTACGTTATATTATACTCTCGAGAAAATCGCTCATGTTTCATGTATAGGTTGGTCAAATGTCAACTAAGTATATCAAAGCCAGTCAGGGAAATGTATCGCTAAGTAGAGCCACACACTACGTAAAGGTAGATTAAAGTTAAGGGGGATTTCTTGGTAGCAGCCCGGAGTTTGGTAGTTAGTGGTTTAATCCCCTCGGAAAGCATGTAAAGCCGTTGGTCCTGCGCCTGATCTCTCCCCGGTCGTGTCGGATTGCCGTCCCGTCGGACTATGAGAGTAAAGAAACAGAGAGTGTGTGCGCAAACACAGGTTGTTTGCGCACACACTTGTGCACTATATTATCTCCTGCGTACCTGGCTAATCTCCGTTGAGATTGGCCACCGTGACCGAAATCGGTCGGGAGGCTATTATTATTTTATTATTAAAGGTAGTCGAAAAACTTGGCTCAACTTTTACAAGTTGCTAATCAAATCAAATGTCATTTATTCTCAATTCATACCTTATAGCCTCAAAAATGTAAGTATTTGTATCTAATGTTACTATTGTAAGAGACAAGTGCTTGATGTAGGTAGGTTTTTAATAATAATAGGTAGTAGGTGTACACATAAAAACACGTTTTTTAAATAACAAATAAAAACGAATCTAATTAACCCACAAAACTAAACCTAAAAAACTGGCCAAGTGCGAGTCGGACTCGCACACGAAGGATTCCGTACCACAAGGAAAAACGCCGAAAAAAAAATGTTGTTTGTATGGGAGCCCCCCTTAAATATTTATTTTATTTTAATTTTATTATTTATTATTAAAGTAAAAATACAACTGAGTATTTTGTGAATATTTCAAGTGCCTACCTGTTGCCATTTTTGATATCGGGCAAAAAAGGGCAAAAAAATCGCGTTTGTTGTATGGGAGCCCCCCTTAAATATTTATTTTATTTTGTTTTTAATATTTGTTGTTATAGCGGCAACATAAATAGATAACGGGGAAGGTATAATGTGTCTCGTTATTATCAGCCATATTTGAATTAGAGTGGGCTACAGTGGGTAGTGTGTTGGATGATGCGCAATAGAAAAACGGTTTGCAGTTCAAATCAGATTATAATTTCACGAACAATTTAATCACGCTAGCAAATTACACACTATGTACACGACACAACCAGATACGGAACGCGGGACAGTTTCTGAGCCCACGTTGTTCGTTGTTGTTGTTCGTACGATGTCCAATGTCCAAGAGAGCTCCACATCGTTCTTGTCGCGCTGTCCTCCAGGGTCGACCCCCCACGAACTCAGGCTAGACTCCGTCAAGCGCCACCAGATGGCGCTAGCGTTCCGATTCCGAAGCCGTGTCGTCACAGCGCTTCCGTCTCGTTGTCAAGTCAGCTCTCGTACTAATGACGTTTCCGACATACATAATTTGTGAAAATTTCAACTCTCTAGCTATCGCGGTTCTTGAGATAGGTACAGCCTGGTGACAGACAGACGGACGGACAGACGGATAGGGTGCCGTTTGTACCCTTTGGGTACGGAACCCTAAAAATAAAAAAGGAAACGAGGAGGTATTTTTGGGGAAAAAAGAAACTATGTTATAGGTCACTGTCCTAAGTCCAAGGCCCCACCAAATTCAAGTTATTAATTTATTATTCAACAATCTCGTGAGAACCACGGAGTATTTTTCATTATTTTAAATTGTACAAAAACTAGAATTAGTTATTAATTAATTATAAAACGTCCGTATGAGAGCAATTAGATAAACAATAGCTTTAATGACTTTAAAAAAAACGACAAAGTGATAAATAACTATAATTTCGAAAGTCGGTGTCAATAAACGAAAATGCACAACCAACGACACCGCCTTCCGAAATCAAAGTTATTTTTCACTTTGTAGTGTTTTTTTTTAAAGTGGTTGTTTTTTTTTTTCACTTCAACAACACTCCCTTGTCAATGTCAAGCGTCAATGTCAAGGGTCTGTAAGTCGTAGTAGGCAGCTCAGAGTACTCAACGAACCACGCAATTCAGCTGTTTGAGGTTTAAATTGACGAATTTAAACGTCGAACAGCTAAATATTGACACAAATTCAAATGATTCTATTCTATTCTTTCCAGCCTGTATTTAAGTATTAACCCTTCTATCCAGCCAAACTCACACTCAAAGCATCTACTTATTTCAATTAAACCATTTGCAGACACATTTGAATTGTCAAGGAGTCGCGGGAGCGCCGACAGAAGTGGAAACTGGAACAATTACGTGTTTATTTTTTTAATTGTCTTATAAACAAAACACGCGCGGTGTCGGTTACGGTAACAGTGTCGCGAGTTCAATGGTTTTTTCCCAACTCAAAAAATGCCCGCGCCTAAAGAAGTTTTCACTTCAAAAATTTAAGCTCTAAGCAAAGCGTAGTATGTAATACCCACGTATATCTATATCTGTGGTAATACCTATGAACAAGAACGAGCAAGAAACTCCATGGACACTCTTTTAAATTCATCATTCATGTTGAATTTATAATTATGTGAGAACGCGGTGTAAAAAAACACGTTAAAATGTCCGGAACAGAGCAAATAGTAACAAAAAACAATCCAAAAATAAAATAATCACTCTATCACACTAATATTATAAAGGCGAAAGTTTGTGAGTGTGTGTGTGTGTGTTTATATGTTTGTTACTTCTTCACGCACAAACGGCTGGACTAATTTTGATAAAATTTGGTATGGAGGTAGCTGACACCCTGGATTAACATAAAGGCTACTTTTTATCCCGATATTCCCACGGGATCGAAACTTATGCGGGTGAAACCGCGGGGCGCAGCTAGTTTAAAATAAGCCGAGGCAGCTAAGTGATGACCAGTCCCTTCCGACGGCGCTCTTTCACTAAAATTTTGAAGGGGACTTCTGTATTATGTGGGCCAGTCCTATCTGTTACTCATCATCATCTGCCTAGCTTTTTCCCAACTATGTTGGGGTCGGCTTCCAGTCTAACCGGATGCAGCTGAATACCAGTATTTTACATGGAGCGACTGCCTATCTTACCTCCACAACCCAATTACTAGATACCCCTTGATAAGACTTGTTGTCAGGCTTTCGGGCTTCTGACTACCCGTAACTGATAATAAGATAGTCACCCATCCGCAGACCAACCGCGGCAAGCGTAGCTTAACCTGATCTATCGACCAGCTGTTATTATTTAGCCACGGGCCCCTCCAGTCCTATCTGTTACTATACAGGGTCAAATTAAATTAGTTAGCGAAACTCCGCAGACGATATCGATATCTAAATAATTATGATCAAACAAAAAATAAGTTGATTTAAGGATTTTTTTTTGGGTTTGTATAGTCACTTGAAATATCAACAATGTTGATATGTGTAAAAAATGTTGATATGTGTTCAAAAGAAAACAGACTTTCTCAAATCATACTTCAAGTAACAACACACCTACCATCGGTCGTTGACCCCCAAATAAATCCAAAAAATCTTATTCATTTTAATATTTAATCTGACCCTATTGACAAATTATTAGGCATCAATATTTTTAACATAGTACTTATTTTATTCCCAGGCGGATTCAGAACATTCGTAAAAAAACGAAGAAATCTCCATCATTTCTTGTAGCGGTCTATTAGAAGATAATTATGTTCAGCAGCGGATGCTTAACAATGACAAATGAGCACTATATCTGCATAATTATAATGTGCTTATTTGTGCCAGACAATGCGGTGATGGTGAGGGGACAACGTCCTGATAAGTGATAAGTACGAGTAAGTATTTCTGTAATGAAAACATTAAGCACCTGACCCCTTACTTAAAAACGTATTATATCAGATGAATAGTTACACACCGAATTCTCTCTTTCAGTCGTCAGTAATTTGACTTTGGAAAGAAGAAGACAGAGCGTTATGTAACTATACAACGTTTATTAATATACCTAGGTAAACGTGCACTTATTTACTATTCCGACTACATTTAAATTAAGAATTTGAGATACCTAATTTTCAAGTTATTTAACAACAAACAGAATGTCCTATTTAACAAAGTTCAAATTCCACAACCAGTAACCTATTTTAAACTTAGAACACATTTCATAAGTAGATAACTGATTAAGGGCTGATTTTCAATCATCTGATTATTCGAGGAATAATTTTGAAATTTTGACAGTTATTTCATACAAAAACTGTCAAACGTAAATTTTATTCCTTGAATAAAAGTTATCTGGCGATGGAAAAATCAGCCCTTAGTCGCGATGGAATATAAATTATCTGAGATTATGAACACTGCTATACGTATTGCCAACGTGTTGAATGAAGATGACAGTTCGAAAAGGTGACATGGGGTAGAGGAAAGTTTTTAAAAATTGCTTAGCATTTCCAGTCTTTGTCTGTATACTCATTAGTGCAATAGTCACTTATTAAGAGCGTTTACGCCGCCGCGCCGTACGGGATTTCATACAAACTTTCAAGCCCTTGTTTTTGGAAATGAATGAACCGATTTTAATGAAACTTCATACACATAAGCAGGATACAAAGGTCTAAAAAGGTATTTAAGAACATTTTCGAAATGTCTTATTTATAAGAAAGATAACTGGAAATCTGTTTCTATGGAAAATTTAAAATCGGTCTAATTTGGAAGTAACACTATTTTCGAAAATGTTCTTAAATATCTTTTTAGACCTTTGTATCCTGCCTATGCGTATGAAGTTTCATTAAAATCGGTTCATTCATTTCGAAAAATATGGGCTTGAAAGTTTGTACGAAATTCCGTACGGCGTAAACGCTCTTAAAGTTTTATATTCGTGCCAATACTAGCAAGATGATCTCCTGAAATCACCTCAATATTGAAATAACCTCTGAAACATAGTTTTTTTATTATTTTTCAGATTGCAATAACTTCACCACCCCCGAGGATCACCCATGTTAATAGAACAAATTATTTTAAGTACATCTATGCAAATAAAGTTTACTTTACTATGATACTTTTTAATAGTTTTCCCTTGAACTACGATGTCAGCCGGTAGCTCGGTACGATCACAGTTATTTTACCTCTGGTTTTGCATCACTGTCCAAATCAGTGACAAGTCTGTCAAAAATATTATGATCTTTATTCTCGTTACAATAAGCTTGCTGTTAGATTGCTGCTGTCACAGGTAAATTAACTCTGAACAGACTATACATGAATTTGTGGACTTGGATAAAGTCGTGACAGAAATTTTAAAATACCGTACGGGGACTGTATGCTCTATGACACAATGAACGCGAGATTGGCGGAATTAGCTAAGGAATTAATGTGGTTTCGAAGTAAGGAATCATTGAGTGGTCATAGTGAATTAGGTCCCACGACTTTATTTGCTTTTCTCGTACTCTCATGAACTAGGTGTAGAAAATCCAGAAAGCGGTAACAGGACATGAATAATGAAAATACATACTAAAGGGAATGATGAAATGCATAAATATCACGTTTGTTTTCACGAAAGGTAAAAGCTGGCGAGCTTATTGTCATCAACCTAGCACAAATCCAGACTGCGTGCTCCTAGTGAGAATTCCTAATGGAAAAACCCAACAACAATTTGCCCAATTTGTAATTTGTATTGAACACTCGAAAATCATGTTCAGCAGTAGCGCCAGCGAGTAGCGACTAGCGACCTTCACACCAACGAGGCAGTATAGACTGAGTTCAGTCAGTATATTTGTGGAGTAGATTAAATACCTAATTATATGATTATTATAATCAACCCCTTCTGGAATAATTTAAATTGATATTTTCCACAGTAACCACTTTCTTTCGCTTAACAGCTTCTAGTTCCCACAAGCCAACTTAAAACTTTTTATATTTTATATTTTTTTATTATTTCCTTTATTTCATTATATACATATTATAAATTATATTTTTAAATATTAGGATATTAAAAAATATAAAAAATAGCAATAGCCCACCGGTATCGGGAACAGGGTCCAAGCTTCCGGTGGTCAGGGCTCCAGAGAGAGGAACCTCCTAACAATGCGGGCCGTGCCCAGAAGTACCGCTTTCTAAATCAAGCCCTTGATCCAGCTGCCCAACGAAAGCCTCCTTAGGTGTTGGTCGAGGCTCTTGGCTATTAACCCATTGGCTGTCACGACTATCGCACAATGATCGCTGAGTCCACAACCACATCCCACATGTCGACAACCTCGCGAGCCAAGTCAAGACACTTTATCTGTTTATCTTTCTCGGCTTACACGAGGTTCCCATCATGCGGGACGGTTATGTCAACAATCATTGCGCGCCGCTCTGATCGATCCACCAGGCTCTATAGTAGGCTAACAGTGTGATATTACCATTTTCGAAAACTGGGTCGGGCACATACCTCTAGTTCGGCTCCTCCGATTCCACAAGGCTTTATTTCAAAGCAAGCTGCTGATGCAAGCATCCTGGATACAAGGTTGTGTCTATGCAAGTACTCTCCGTTAGCCAGACGAGAACACCCGGAGATGATATGCCTGATTGATACCCCCGGCCGGTGACATGCCCGACAGATGTCAACCGTGCCGTCTTTCACAATAAATCTCCGGTAATTATTCGTCATCATAACTGCGTCCATAATTGCACAAACAAAACCTTCGGTTTCTCCAAAGAGATCATCGAAACGCAGCCAGGCTACGGACGCTAGTACATCTACATCGGGTCCATGTAGGGCCCGGAAAAAGCGTCCGTGAAGCTCCTTACTCTGCCATACCTCCATGCGATCATTAGTGTCAAGCACTACTGGTTTGCGCCAGTTCTCTTTAGCCAAGGAGAGCGGGGTGAGGCCCTAATTGTCCACTATGACTACATCTCGATGAATCCCCACGTCGGTTTCTAGGCAATATTCCCTGAGACTGCATATCTCGTGATAGTGGAGCGTCTTAGCGTTTAAAAACCCTCGACCTCCACATTTTCGCGGGATTTACAGTCTCATTACCGATGACCGTGGGTGATACATTCGATTTGCAGTCAGCAATGTACGGACCCTCCTATCCAGGGCGTTGAACTCGGTCTGAGTCCATTTGAGAAAAAGTACATCAAAACTGGCATGACCCAACCGTTGAAGGCGCGCACTTTGTTTCCGCCTGATAGAAGACTATTAAGTACTTTTTTCAGGCGGTTAAAGAAGCGCTCCTTCACCAATTGCTTCATGTCAGTAACATTGATCCCTAACTTTTCCGACATACCCAAATACTTACAGGTTTCGGATGCGGAGAGGGCTCTAAGGTTTGTGGAATCCGAGAGTTGGGTTCCCACGGATTCCACAATCTCCCCTTGCTTTACATGCATGACCGCACATTTGTCCACACCAAATTCCATCCTGATGGCGTTACTGAAAGTTTCAGTAATTTTCAGTAGCTCCATCAGTTGCAAATTGTTGCGGGCAAAGAGTTTTAGGTCATCCACGTAAAGGAGGTGAGATATAACCTGACCACCTCTCCTCAGCCGATAGCCTAGACCTGAATCCTCCAGCAGTGTGCTTAGAGGATTCAAGGCTAAGCAGAACCAAAGCGGACTCAAACTGTCGCCCTGAAATATCCCTCGCTCAATCCTTATTGGTTCGCTATTCCTCTGAATATTTCGACATCCTGGATAGAGGACAGTCCTCCATTGCCCCATACACAACATCAGGAAGGTGCGCAGAGTTGTATCCACTTTATACAACTCTAACACCTTCATAAGCCATGTACATATGTGGCACCGAGTCATAGGCCTTCTTATAATCTATCCAACATGTCGACAGATCCTTTCGGAAACGGCGAACCTGTTGGCTAATGGCCATATCAATGAGGAGGAGCTCCTTAGTACCACGGGACCCATTCCTACATCCATTCTGAGAGGCAGACATGATGGAGTTGGTGTCTATATGTTTGTTAATTTTAGTTCTCAAAATGGATGTAAGAACTTTATAGACCGTCGGTAAACACAGCAGGTGCGTAATTCCTGTCGTAAGGAACTGGGGTAGCGAACCAGACTACAAAGCAGTCTGGAACTGAGATGCCAAGCGAGCGTGCGACCTTGAAAACCATTTGATCCTAAAGTTATGCAGCCCGTCCGGCCCGGGAGACTTCAAGTTAGGCAACGGACGGACTGCACGAGCTACATCTTGGGGGCAGATGGTGATAGCCCCCATTTCTGGTATTGGATCGCAGGCTCGCTCGACTTCCCAAGCCCAATCACCTTCGGTGTGATTGACAGGCACCGACCAGATACTAGGCCAGAAGGAACACATGGCGTCATCATCTGGCAGGCACGTCTCAGTCACACCTCAGTCCGGTCGTGCCCAACCCATATAAACCCACCTTTCATAGCTCTGGAAGGTGTGATTCTGAGTGTATCGCTCTGCTCGCCGCTTATACCGACGAATACGGTGCGCCCATGCATGCACTTTCTGCTTCAGGAAGTCGATGCGCTCTGTGACACAAGACATTCTTGAGGACTGATATCAGTCCCCAAGAACGCCCGCCTCACAAAGCGCATCACTCTAGGGCGAGTATTGCCCTCCCTGAAGCAGATTAGTTTGCCGATGAGCGTTCTGGCCCCACCAATACGGCGTTCAATCCTACACTGCCGAGCTGGTACGGCTGGTTTCGGTCGTGTAGCTCTAGAACCATTGGCAAATTCGACGTGAGCTACACGGCATGCCGCTACAGCCGCACAGTACAGAATCGAATGAGTATCGGTGAGGTCTTCGCAGGTATCAAAATATTTTGACAGCTGCGAATCCAGGACCGCCACCAGCGCCCTATTTTTGTTATGCATGGGACTGCGTGGTGGATTACGGCCCACTCCCTCTCACCGAGAAGAGGCCTGTGTCCCATCAGTGGGAACATTATAGGCTGATTATGGTTATGGTTATGGGCAAACGAGGTAAGCGTGCCTAAGTTCGGGCGACATGAAGCGATATTCCTGAATCGCATCCTCCAAAGCACTCCTCAATTCCTCATTGCACTGGGTACTTACATTTGTATCCATATCATTACTCCCCTTGTCATCATGACTTCTATTAGACTGCGGTAGTACTACAGCAGTCTGCGACTGGGGGGCGATGACATGGCTACTCTGCATTTCACTTCGCAGGCGATACCGACATGCGACAGTATCATCTAACATATGATTACGCTGGATGACCCGCACCTGATTCGACAGTCGTTGTGCAGAAATTAAAATAAACAATTA
Source organism: Mesoligia furuncula (assembly GCA_916614155.1). NCBI lineage: Eukaryota > Metazoa > Arthropoda > Insecta > Lepidoptera > Noctuidae > Mesoligia > Mesoligia furuncula. Next base: position 12,091,337 of record OU744813.1, read on the forward strand.
TTTTTTTTGTTATTTTTCTCTCTGTTGTTAGTTTTTTTTTTTTCATGGTCTGGCAGTTTGAGTAATTTTGTGTGGCCTATCCAAATGTCCTTTCTTTGGTATTGTTCGTCGAATCGTTGAGCTCCTTAAGTCTTGAGTTGAGCTGCACGATTTCTGACAAATGTTTGCACTGACTGGACAGGTCCTCTCAATCTGTGTGGTTCTTTCCTCAAAAGACCATCTCAGACATCGATCTACATGGTCTTCATTAACCTGACCAAGATTATGTCTGAACTTTAAAAAAGACTGTGACCTCTGAGTTTGTTTCGGCCTTTCTTCTCAGAGTAGTCAGATAGGAAACGCGGACCTCATCCAGTTTAAAAAAATATGATTGCGTGTTTGTGCAAACCTACTTACAAAAATAAAATCATTTATTATTTATGCATAGGTACCTATTAATTTTTATGACTTTCAACTCTAATGACAACGAATAGGTACAGCCGGTCGATTCTGTAAAAATCTCACCGTGAAAGCTTAGGTGAAGTGAGTTTGTTTTTGCTACGAATTGACACTATTGACAGCTCACTCCACGCTCACTTTACCTAAGTTTTCACGGTGAGATTTTTACAGAATAGCACCGCAGGGTCGTTCTAGAAGTCACCTAATTTCCTATGGCTTAGTAGGCAGGTACTTACTGCTCCATCTTAAAGAAAAAAAAAATGTTCTGGTAATTATCAACTACCTAGGTACCTATTTCATTTGGACCTGGTTTTTTTTCAGGTTATTTCGATACGTTAAAGACATGTCAAGCCGCGCGCCGCTTTAAATAAATAAGGCACATTTGGTGCATCCTAATTTCCGAAGTCTCGGGGCCTCTTTGGCAGAATCCTAAAAGGATAACATTATGAATCATAATGGTCAGTTAAATGTTAAATGAATCGTATCAAATCCCATTGGTTAAGGATTTTTCAGTTATTTCTTTGTCTGTGCTAAAATACCAATCAATCCAATCCAAATCCAATCCCAATCTCTTTGATTATACCTACGTAGTGCAGCGAAAAAAAGAAAAACACGGATTGTCTTCGGCATATTATGATTCATAATGTTATCCTTTAATAATTCTGCCAAAGTGGACTTTTTAGGCCCCGAGTTTCACGAGTCAGTATAATAAATGACGCCATCTTTTGCCATGGTTAGAAACTGTAGATTCTAGACTAACTGTAGATGTAGGAACGGAGCGGGCGATATACTAGTCGACAAAAACTTCCGTGGCAAGCGATAGATGGCGTTAGACTTTGCTTAAAGCAGTAATTAGCCCACAATGTTGAACGTTGTGGGCTAATTACTCATTCAGCTCAGCTGGGACACAGGCCTCTAAGGCTTCCTCTCTGTGGGAGGGACTCAGTTTTAATCCACAACGCCCCGGCCCAGTGTGTATACATGTCTTCGAACTTTTCTGGTTCTAGGACTAGGACTAGGATGTTTTCCTTCAACATTTTGAGAGCAATGGTAGGTAGGTATTTAAATCAAAGTTTATTAAGTTACCAGTGTATAATAAGTAGAAAAGTAAGTTTAGGTGAATAAGAATTCAAGGTATTATAATAATATATTTTTATAGAAATATCAATTCCGTGTTAAAGTCATAATTACCTACATGCAAATTGTATATTTTATGGTGCTTTACCTTTGGTAAGAATAGTTTTAATAAGTAGGTACTTTTGCCAGCATGATTTAAGATCATAATTATTCTTTCTGATTCATATCTACAAGTAGGTATTACGTAGATGTTTCCTACAGACGGTTTTTTAAGGCAATAAACATAATAGATTACTTCTTCGATGTATTATTATTTATTACGTACTTAAATCCTATACTAATAGGTATTATAAAAAGGTAAAATTTGTGAGTTTGTATGTAGGGGGCAATCTCCGGAATGATCCGATCCGATCCGGATCCGATTCCGAAAATTATTTTACTAGCTACAGTATTGCCAAGAGTCATAGGATCAGTTCACACCGAGACGCGATGCGACGCGACGCTGCGCGCACATTTTTAACCGACTTCAAAAAAGGAGGAGGTTTCTCAATTCGACCGTATAATTTTTTTTTTTTATGTGTGTTCGCGGATAACTTCGTCGTTTATGAACCGATTTTGATTATTCTTTTTTCGTTAAAAAGGATATATGCCAAGGGTGGTACCATGATAAGGAAACCAGGATCTGATGATGGCATCCCAGTGAAATCGAGGGGAACATTCGAAAATAGTAGGAGTGACCAGTGCGTTTGTTAACTTTTTCATTAAGTATATTAAAGCACTACAATTTAATGAAGGCTTGGAGTCGATCTGATGATGGAGCCGAAAGATAGTCGAGGGGACTCCTCAACGATCTACAGCAGTTACCTTGTGTTTGGGCTTGATTAATTTGTATTGTTGTGAACTTTACACCTAGATGGGTTGTGACTGTCATTAGGGGTCTGATGATGAAGACGAAGGACAGTTAAGGGAACTCCTCAACAGTTTACAGTAGCTACCTTGTGTATGTTCACCGATTACTCGAAAAAGGCTGGGCCGATTCCAAATGTTCTTTTTTTTATTTGAAAGGGTATACTCTCGAGGATCCCATGGAAATCGAGGGAAACCCTCAAATTTTATAGGCAAACCTATAGCGATTTGGGTATTTTTAAAGTAACTTGAGCATTTGCTCTCGGAAATCATCATTTGGTAAAGTCATTTTGTCATTTGGAGCTGATGATGAAGACCACAGATGGCCATCGGAACTACTCAATGACAAATATTTCACGGGTTGCGATTCGATTACTTTAATATGTTTGCTAAGCAATTTATGCTCGTCACAATGCGTATGGTGAGTGATTGTTGAGGAGTTCTTCTGGTACCTACCAGGAGAACTCCTCAAAACGTCCCAGCATCGGGAAAAACAATATTTAGTAAAAGGTGATGAACAGTTGGCATTAGGCTATTGTAACTTAGATAAATTACAAACTGACCAACTAAAAAGTGAAAAATAAAAACATTTTTACAAAAAAAAACAACCGACTTCCAAAAAAAACACTACAAATTGAAAAATAACTTTAATTTCGGAAGTCGGTGTCTTTGGTTCCGCGTTTTCGTTTATTGACACCGACTTCCGAAATTAAAGTTATTTTTCAATTTGTAGTGTTTTTTTTGGAAGTCGGTTGTTTTTTTTTTGTAAAAATGTTTTAATAGAGCGACTCAAAATATAACTTTATTTACTACACGAAAAGATACACATTTCATTGTGAGAATTCAGAATACGTTGCACCACGCAGCGCTGCGTCTCGTATCAGAATCGTCGACGTCGTCGGTTGTGAGGATGGATGGATGGATGGATGTTTGTTTACTTTTTCACGCAAAAACTTCTGAACGGATTTGGATGATAATTGGTAACAGATAGTTTATAATCAGGATTAACACACATAGGATACTTTATATGCCGATATTCTCACGGGATCGAAACTTATGCGGGTGAAGCCGCGGGGCGCTGCTAGTAATTATATATGTATACAAAATATTTTAAAAGAGTAACGGTAGAGTTTCCCATACGAAACTATCTTTTGGAAACGGCCACTAGATTCAATTCTATCTTAATGTAAATGTTGACGTTCAAAAACGCATTTTATAGGCCTATTTGAAGCAATTGCTTTGACTTTATAATAACTAAAATAGGTATGTAAAAAAAACCGGTTAACACAAGAATCAGCGATCATTTATTGGTTTGTGACATAATAGTTAAATTATTCATGTAATTGTTAATATGTTCAAGTGGTGAAAGGAAAGAGGTTAAACTCGTTATGCCTATTGATTTATTTATTTAAAGGAGAATCGGTAAAAATGTATGGAAGCTGGTCCTAGCACCAATAACATGACATATGTGTGCATATGTCATAAGATAGGTATTTTATTATAGTACAATAAATACTATGGTAGGTAGCTCATTTGAAGTCGCTGTGTGGAAAAAGTTATGGCGATGTTTCTTTGGACTGAACTGGACGCTAGATAATGGAACTCTTGAATAGCTACTGGTAAACCCTTCTAGTCTTCTCCACTTCTTATGAGTCCATACTCGATGGTTTTACTAGTAGTAATTCAAAAGTTCCGTTATCTAGCATCAAGGTCGATCATCTGACCAGCTCGAGGGGTATCATATTATTTTGTTATGTTATCATAACAAAATAATATGATACCCCACTATAACACACTATAAGGGCACGCCGCGATAGCGGCGATAAGACCCCTCTTTGAGGAGTGGCTAGAGAGGCGCCACGGCACCCTCACCTTTCGCCTGACGCAGGTCCTCACCGGACACGGAAGTTTCGGGAGGTTCCTGCACATCATCAGGCGGGAGGAAACGCCCGGGTGTCACCATTGCCAGGATCGCCCAGAGGACACGGTGGAGCACACGGTGGAGGTCTGCCCCGCTTGGGCGGAGCACCGCCGTGTCCTCGTAGAGGCGATTGGCAGCGACGGCGACCTCTCGCATCCGGCCCTGGTGCAAGCCATGGTCCGGGGCGAGAGGGAGTGGGAGGCAGTCACCTCCTTCTGCGAAGCAGTCATGCTAGCGAAGGAGGTGGCGGAACGGCTCAGGGAGAGAGCCTCCCGTCCCAGCCGCCGCGGGAGTCGCTCCGGGCGTCGGGAGCCGCGTGACGACTCCCGGCCACCGTAGGCGCGGGCCTGCGGGCGGAGAGTAATGGGTAGCTCACCGCCCGATCAGGACCAGGCCCGTGCCGGACGGCGCGTACGTGTTCCACGCGCGCCTCAAAGAGATGTCAGCATCGAGGAGGGGCCCCTTAGGGCCGAAGCCTGCCGGTTCAGCGGGATTGTCCGAAAGGGTTACCGCTGGCCCGGAACATAAAGGGCTAAGGAAGGAACACGGGTGGGTTTTAGTCAGTAAGAGTCTGACACTCCCTTCCGCTCCACCCAGAGCGGGAGGAGTCATTTGATGATTTCCCATCCTCAAAAAAAAAAAAAAAAAGGGTCGTTCTAGAAATCACCTAATTTCCTATGGCTTAGTAGGCAGGTACTTACTGCTCCATTTTAAAGAAAAAAAAAATGTTCTGGTAATTATCAACTACCTATTTCATTTGGACCTGGTTTTTTTTTCAGGTTATTTCGATACGTTAAAGACATGTCAAGCCGCGCGCCGCTTTAAATAAATAAGGCTCATTTGGTGCATCCTAATTTCCGAAGTCTCGGGGCCTCTTTGGCAGAATCATAAAAGGATAACATTATGAATCATAATGGACAGTTAAATGTTAAATGAATCGTATCAAATCCCATTGGTGAAGGATTTTTCAGTTATTTTTTTGTCTGTGCTAAAATACCAATCAATCCAATCCAAATCCAATCCCAATCTCTTTGATTATACCTACGTAGTGCAGCGAAAAAAAGAAAAACACGGATTGTCTTCGGCATATTATGATTCATAATGTTATCCTTTAATAATTCTGCCAAAGTGGACTTTTTAGGCCCCGACTTTCACGAGTCAGTATAATAAATGACGCCATCTTTTGCCATGGTTAGAAACTGTAGATTCTAGACTAACTGTAGATGTAGGAACGGAGCGGGCGATATACTAGTCGACAAAAACTTCCGTGGCAAGCGATAGATGGCGTTAGACCATGCTTAAAGCAGTAATTAGCCCACAATGTTGAACGTTGTGGGCTAATTACTCATTCAGCTCAGCTGGGACACAGGCCTCTAAGGCTTCCTCTCTGTGGGAGGGACTGAGTTTTAATCCACAACGCCCCGGCCCAGTGTGTATGTCTTCGAACTTTTCTGGTTCTAGGACTAGGACTAGGATGTTTTCCTTCAACATTTTGAGAGCAATGGTAGGTAGGTATTTAAATCAAAGTTTATTAAGTTACCAGGCTATAATAAGTAGAAAAGTAAGTTTAGGTGAATAAGAATTCAAGGTATTATAATAATATATTTTTATAGAAATATCAATTCCGTGTTAAAGTTATAATTACCTACATGCAAATTGTATATTTTATGGTGCTTTACCTTTGGTAAGAATAGTTTTAATAAGTAGGTACTTTTGCCACCATGATTTAAGATCATAATTATTCTTTCTGATTCATATCTACAAGTAGGTATTACGTAGATGTTTCCTACAGACGGTTTTTTAAGGCAATAAACATAATAGATTACTTCTTCGATGTATTATTATTTATTACTTACTTAAATCCTATACTAATAGGTATTATAAAAAGGTAAAATTTGTGAGTTTGTATGTAGGGGGCAATCTCCGGAATGATCCGACCCGATCCGGATCCGATTCCGAAAATTATTTTACTAGCTACAGTATTGCCAAGAGTCATAGGGTCAGTTCACACCGAGACGCGACGCGACGCGACGCTGCGCGCACATTTTTAACCGACTTCAAAAAAGGAGGAGTTTTCTCAATTCGACCGTATATATTTTTTTTTTTATGTGTGTTCGCGGATAACTTTGTCGTTTATGAACCGATTTTGATTATTCTTTTTTCGTTAGAAAGGATATATGCCAAGGGTGGTACCATGATAAGGAAACCAGGATCTGATGATGGCATCCCAGTGAAATCGAGGGGAACATTCGAAAATAGTAGGAGCGACCAGTGCGTTTGTTAACTTTTTCATTAAGTATTTTAAAGCACTACAATTTAATGAAGGCTTGGAGTCGATCTGATGATGGAGCCGAAAGATAGTCGAGGGGACTCCTCAACGATCTACAGCAGTTACCTTGTGTTTGGGCTTGATTAATTTGTATTGTTGTGAACTTTACACCTAGATGGGTTGTGACTGTCATTAGGGGTCTGATGATGAAGACGAAGGACAGTTAAGGGAACTCCTCAACAGTTTACAGTAGCTACCTTGTGTATGTTCACCGATTACTCGAAAAAGGCTGGGCCGATTCCAAATGTTCTTTTTTTTATTTGAAAGGGTATACTCTCGAGGATCCCATGGAAATCGAGGGAAACCCTCAAATTTTATAGGCAAACCTATAGCGATTTGGGTATTTTTTAAAGTAACTTGAGCATTTGCTCTCGGAAATCATCATTTGGTAAAGTCATTTTGTCATTTGGAGCTGATGATGAAGGCCACAGATGGCCATCGGAACTACTCAATGACAAATATTTCACGGGTTGCGATTCGATTACTTTAATATGTTTGCTAAGCAATTTATGCTCGTCACAATGCGTATGGTGAGTGATTGTTGAGGAGTTCTTCTGGTACTTACCAGGAGAACTCCTCAAAACGTCCCAGCATCGGGAAAAACAATATTTAGTAAAAGGTGATGAACAGTTGGCATTAGGCTATTGTAACTTAGATAAATTACAAACTGACCAACTAAAAAGTGAAAAATAAAAACATTTTTACAAAAAAAAACAACCGACTTCCATAAAAAACACTACAAATTGAAAAATAACTTTAATTTCGGAAGTCGGTGTCTTTGGTTCCGCGTTTTCGTTTATTGACACCGACTTCCGAAATTAAAGTTATTTTTCAATTTGTAGTGTTTTTTTTGGAAGTCGGTTGTTTTTTTTTGTAAAAATGTTTTAATAGAGCGACTCAAAATATAACTTTATTTACTACACGAAAAGATACACATTGTGAGAATTCAGAATACGTTGCACCACGCAGCGCTGCGTCTCGTATCAGAATCGTCGGCGTCGTCGGTTGTGAGGATGGATGGATGGATGGATGTTTGTTTACTTTTTCACGCAAAAACTTCTGAACGGATTTGGATGATAATTGGTAACAGATAGTTTATAATCAGGATTAACACACATAGGATACTTTATATGCCGGTATTCTCACGGGATCGAAACTTATGCGGGTGAAGCCGCGGGGCGCTGCTAGTAATGACATATGTATACAAAATATTGTAAAATATTTTAAAAGAGTAACGGTAGAGTTTCCCATACGAAACTATCTTTTGGAAACGGCCACTAGATTCAATTCTATCTTAATGTAAATGTTGACGTTCAAAAACGCATTTTATAGGCCTATTTGAAGCAATTGCTTTGACTTTATAATAACTAAAATAGGTATGTAAAAAAAACCGGTTAACACAAGAATCAGCGATCATTTATTCGTTTGTGACATAATAGTTAAATTATTCATGTAGTTGTTAATATGTTCAAGTGGTGAAAGGAAAGAGGTTAAACTCGTTATGCCTATTAATTCATTTAATTAAAGGAGAATCGGTAAAAATGTATGGAAGCTGGTCCTAGCACCAATAACATGACATATGTGTGCATATGTCATAAGATAGGTATTTTATTATAGTACAATAACTACTATGGTGGGTAGCTCATTTGAAGTCGCTGTGTGAACTGGACGCTAGATAATGGATCTCTTGAATAGCTACTAGTAAACCCTTCTAGTCTTCTCCACTTCTTATGAGTCTATACTCGATGGTTTTACTAGTAGTTATTCAAGAGTTCCGTTATCTAGCATCAAGGTCGATCATCTGACCAGCTCGAGGGGTATCATATTATTTTGTTATCATCAGAATGCATACATTTGCAAATAATCACACTACGACCACTAAAAGTGTTTAACTATTCAAGTATTCCGTTACCTACCGTCCAGATAGGTACATCTTGCGAAATATCGCCATATCTTTTTTCATTTCACACAGCGATCTTAAATAAACCGCCGTAGATATTAAAATATATTAAAATGCCTATCTAATGTATATGTTTGGTTGTTATTGGTCGTGGCGACCATTTTGTCCGGTCCTCCTTTAAAACAAAGACAACTTAGTGTCAATGACCCAATGCATCATTCATTGACAGTTGTGTGAAATGGCTATAACACGGTAAAGTGTACGCTAAAAACGTGCTTCGACGTGGATTTGTGAACCTGTATTACCTTTTACATAACACGGTAAATTGACGTAGGGTGTCAATTTGCTAAACAATAAATTTTCCTGGCTGTATTATCTGTTCAGCCACATTCGACATAACCCCAGACTAGCAACTTAAAGGTATATCTTCTCTAATATAGAAGTAACGATCATAATCAACGATTCAGATGAATTTTGAGGAACCGCGGCCTGTAAATGATTGTCGACAATAAATCCTTTACCGGTTTTTTTAATGAGAAGATTGTTTAATAGGCCTACAGTTCTGGAACTAGTTAGGTATATTAAAAATTCGTTTTTCATTGGTTAAATTTTTTAATGACAGCATCTTCTCCCTCATGTTGCTTTAAAACTCTCGGCCCCTTTTTGTGTTTCTCTATATAAAATAATATCTCCATAGTAAAAACGCACTGCATAGACTGGTTTGATGACATTAAAAAAAATGTTTTTATTTAACATTTTAAAAACCTACAGGATATATTTAAGAACCGGTTCTTTATATTTTATTTCATCAAAATCAGCAATAGGCAACAATGTAGCAATACAACATAGTACACGTTTAATGACAACATACTGGTAATTATTACCTACATTAATACTTTCAGACCCCGTTAAAACAAACATTGTGTTTTGCATTGTATTAAGAAAAACATTATGTTTTGCATTGTAAAACATGCACAATTGTATTACTCAAAGCTGGTTTTTGTAAAACGTGCACTATTGTATTACTAAAAGCTGGTTTTCAACTAAGAGCTAAGCTACGCCGAAGCTAAGCTACGCTACGGCCAAGGTAAATAAACATTACTTAGCACGTGCTATAGATGAGGCAGAGGGGCTTGAGGCTAAGTAATAATAAGCCACGGGTCTATCGATCACGTTAAGCTACTCTTGCTGCAGTTGGTCCGAGGATGGGTGACTATCTTTACATATCAAGACCCCTCTATGCCTCGGAAAGCACGTTTAGACGTTGGTCCCGGCTGTCATTCGTGGATCTTTGGCAGTCGTTAAGGGTAGTACCCAGTAACTGGGTTGTTAAGGCCAGATAGGCAGTCGCTTCATTTAAAATACTGGTATTCTAGCTGGTAGGTAGGTAAGCTGCAGCCGATTAGACTGACATAGTTGGGACATAGATGAGAAAAGGCTAGGTAGATGATGATGACTGAGCATTATTCCTGACACTGCCGCACAACAGTCAAACTACACGTGTAAGATAGAGACGGATATGACTAACTAAATCAAAGTACGTACCTAAAGACCTATAACAAAACTGTTTGAACAAAGTGTAAAAAAACCACGGAATTAGTATTCGAAGGTTTAAATTTTATATCTGTCCACGTTTTTTCACCTGCACCCTAATTGCGTAACACACTTTCAGTCACAGTTCGAAAGTTTTGAAGAATATTGCTAATCCATTGCTTCATAGGTTTGAAAAAATCGTCTGCTCTACAACGTAAATAATGCAATGAACCAGGGGGAACTTTCAAAATGCAACCCATTGCGAACAATTGTCAATTTATGTGTGTACGCAATTTTACCCGACTGAACAGAGTTTCTTTACACTTTCATCTGATACTTTTGGAACAGACTTTGGTACCACATAGTTTGAGGTTGCCATAGCACAAACCTATAAAAATATCTCAGCTATGTGAGCTAAGCTACACTTCATACTTAGTGGAGTTATTTGTGGGCAACTGGCATAAAACTTTTATTTTATTGCGTAAAGAGCGATTGTAGGTACCTAAAGTGACCGTTGTTGACACTGTTGATTTCTTTTATTAAACAGGTTATTCCACAACACATTGACCCATTGGTTACTATGAGCTTATTATAAATGAAAGTACAACGTATGATTTACTTTATTTTATTTTGACCACCTATTATAAGTTTTGGGGAATCAATATCGACACATAGCATCGCTAGGGACGATTGCCACGACGGACTGGTCTGTGTGGTGCCGGACTTAAAGAATATCACCATCCCTTACTTCCCGTGGGTGTCGTAAAAGGCGACTAAGGGTCTTACCGGAGAATGGGCAGCAGCGTTCTCTATTTATTCCAACATCATACCATACTGCGATCGCCAACCCGCCTGCCAAGCGTGGCGATTATGGCAAACCCCCCCCAAATTGGGGGAGGCCTATGTCCAGCAGTGGACGTCTATCGGCTGAAACGACGACGACGACCTTGCAACCGGTTCTGTCCAGAGTTAGTAATAATAAATTCGCTCATAGTACCTACATACATTATATTATATACAGTCAGGGAAATCATTTGTGAAGCAAATTGACATCAAACTATTTCAATTTGCCATGCTAAAGCCAGTAACAGCTTTCATTTGAATATACGTACAATTTAAGTTGGTGTTCAATTTGTTTCACAACTATTTTCCTTGACTTTACATGCTTACATGGTAAATCGTGATATATTTTATTGCACTTCTGTGTTACCGAAACCGGTTTAAATTACAAATTTTATCCAAACCGCCTCAGTGTTACATTCATCATGGGACATGCATGGGGTGAACATGGCAGAATAGCATAGAGAGTCCATTTTATAAGAAACATTTTTTTAAATCATTTACAATTTTTTTTTCAAATACATTTAGTCCTGCAATTTCAAACAAAAGAAGCATTTATAGCTTTTATTCTAATGTTAAATTAAAGTATTTTGATTTAATGCTAATTATTATTTTGAATTCATATTAATTATTAATTGAAGCAATGCTAGCGATAATTTTGTGTGCTGTGTCGTGTTTTTTCTTTGCCTGGTGGCAATGGGAGACGAACTATCGCCGACTGAAGACTTATAAGCTACCTCCTATGTACCCTGGGCTTTTGCCGATTATTGGCCACGCACATATACTTATTGGGAACACTACAAGTAAGTAAAATCTAAGTTTTTAATAAACTTTCGTTCAAACAAGTCATTTCAATACGAGGCTAGGGCCTGTATTGTTCCAATATTACTTTTGTTTATCCCAAACTTGAAAAGGACACTCATAGTTTTGAATACGTTTTGCAATGAGTTCAAACCTACTTACATAGCAATTCACAATGTTATCGAAGGAGTCCTCTAAACACTGTTCACAAATCCGAAACCCGAAAATATTGACAGTTTTAACCAAATTCTTCCGACGGCTATTTACGGTCAGGGGGAAAATATTGCCCGGCTGTTGTTGGTAAAGGCACCTGTGGAGCAATCTACTTTACCTCATTCCAAAATTTATAATTGTTTCAATTATTACGACATTATCTCCAATTGCCCCCATAGCATAATCAGCCAATGATGTTCCCACTGCTGGAACATCGGCTTTCTCGACGAGTAGCTTGGGCTGTGGATTACGGCCCACTCGCTCTCACATAGGTGAGAGCGAGTGGGCCGTAATCCACAGCGCAAGCTACTCGTCTTAATGCGGGTTGGAATTTTTGGTTCTAGGACATCCACTGTTCGGCAAGAGGGAAATGGGATTAATAGGTGTTACTGAACAAGGGATAATTGTAAAAGGGCGTCATTTTCATTTTAAACATAAAAACATGATGGTCTCTGCATCAGGTGTCAGGTGTCAAGAATGTATTTATTTACTGGCTGCGCCCCGCAGTTTTGCCCGCGTAAATGTCGATCCCGTGGGAATATCGGGATAAAAAGTAGCCTATATGTTATTACAGGGTTTCAGCTACCTCCATAGAAAATTTTATCAAAATTGGTCCAGCGGTTTGAGCGTGAAGAAGTAACAAACATACAAACACACCCCCACACACTCACTCACTCACAAACTTACAAACTTTCGCCTTTATAATATTAGTGTGATTTTATACAGGCGTGCAAACTGTAATAATATTTGCATTATCTAATTGTTTCCGCAGAGCTATGGACTAGTGTGCAGAAAATATCGAAGGAAGCATTGGCGCAAGGAGGCGTCATCACTGGGTTTATAGGAAAAGACCTCTATTACAGTAAGTCTTGTCTATTTAATCAAAAAAACATTTTACAAAAAAAAAAACAACTGACTTGCAAAAAAATCACTACAAAATAACTTTAATTTTGAAAGTCGGTGTCTTTGGTTTTGTATTTTCGTTTTTGCCACAATTTTGTTTTTGACAGAATCGTCGGTCCTTAATTGATCAAAATATCGAGAAACATAAATAAAAAAAATACATGATACAGACGAACATAGAACCTCATCCTTTTTTAAGTCGGTTGATAAATTTGTAGGTATCTATCTACCCACTTCTAAGCCAACCAGAACGTACCATTCGACTGTGATATTCTTGCAAGACTCATAATGCGAAGCATTAGAGAGTGCTTTACGATCTAAAAAAAAATTTTGCCTCCTTTCTGCAACTGTTTCTATTGTCATACTCCTGCCAGTACACAGAACCTACTTAATGAATACACCATTGTATAGATAATTTAATGAAGATTAATTCTGTACTTTTCAAAAATTTATTGAATGCGGTAGAAACGAAAAAACCATCAAGATATTTCTAAAAAAAATCCCGTCAATCAATTACATGATGGCTAACTTGTCGGATATCATTTTATTCGCTGATGACACTTCCCTTATTTTTAAAATTGATAGAAAAGATATTGACGTCTTACATGCACAGAGTACTTTTTGATAGACTGCTTATATGTCAACGATAGTCTGGCTGTTCTTTCGAAATGGTTTGCAGCTAATAATCTTTTACTTAATGCGAATAAAATTAAATGTCTTAAGTTCTCATTACCAAATGTACCTCAAGTGGATCTGAATTTGAAACTTGATGGCAAAAAACTAGATGCGGTTACGGAAACGGTCTTTCTAGGAATTACTTTAGATTCAAAATTACAATGGGGCGCACACATTAGAGATCTTTCAGGTAGATTAAGTTCAGCTGCATATGCAGTAAGAAAAATAAGGCAGTTGACAGATATAGCCACAGCTAGGTTAGTATACTTTGCATATTTCCACAGTATTATGTATTAAGGTGTTCGGCTGTGGGGATCGACAGCTGACGTAGATTCAATATTCATTTTACAAAAGAGGGCAATCCGCGCAATCTATAAAATGGGTCCTCGCGAGTCTCTTAGAAACAAGTTCAAAGAAATTGATATACTAACTCTGCCTTCTCTTTATATTTTATAAAGTATTTTGTATGTTCGCAAAAACTTAGGACTTCTCAAAATAAGAAGCGATTTCCATAATATTAATACTCGTAGGTAGTAAAAATGAAATTGTAATACCTAAATTTAGATTAACTAAAACTAGCAAATCATTTCTTGTAAACGGCATCCGTTTTTATAACAAGTTGCCAAAGCCGGTTACAGAACTTAGCGATGGAAAGTTCAAAACCCTCATCAAACGTGTCCTTATCAAAAAGCATATTATAAGATTAAAGACTACGTGAAGACAAGGTAGTTTGGCAATAATTCCTTCTGCACATGTGGCTTCCCTGGCACCTCATTGACGGCATAACTATGTCTACTAACTGCTCTCAAATTACGATGTTGATTTTTTACATACTTCTTTGACTTAATCTTTTTATTATTTGACATTATATACAGACTATTCTAACTTTTCACCTTTTTATTAGTGGTTGTAATAGCAATCATATCACTTGGTTTTAGTAGGTTTTTATTTTTTATTTATCCTTCTGATAGATTCTTATTTCGTAAATGTGAGGACCGTGTAGGCCTTGTAGACTTTAGATCTATAGATATTTTTTTTTCATTTTTTAACAAGTACCAGGTACTTGTTAAAGGCCTAAGCTGTCCTTCCATACCTATTGTAATTTGAAAACATTGGAAAAGCCAATTATTTTGAAAAAGAGTAACCGTGGAGTTTCTTGCCGGTTCTTCTCCATAGGAAACGACCAATTGGAACCGTGCACCTATGCTTCTGACGTTTCATAAGTGCCCATGTAGGCTTATGTGAAATAAAATATTTTGATTTTGATTGAATTGTGAAACCTGAAAACATTGTAGCTTGCGAAAAAATCAATTAATTGAGTTTTTTTTTAATAGATCAGTTTCACCCAAAGGAAAACGGCTCTTTTATTCAAAGTAGTTTAATAAAAATAAAAAAGCAAGAGGTAGAGTGAGAGGTAGAGGTAGAGATTCTAAAATCTACTCTTTTTTTTATTTATATTTTTTTTATACGATCAAATCATTATGGGTCGTGCACTTTTGGATTTTCCAAGGTATTTAAAGAGTTATGAATGAGGCTATAAAAGTCACAAAATATCGTACTATTACTATTATTCAAATGTTGTGTTACTCCTAATGTGCGGTGCGGTTGAAGTTATATTTGCATAAACGGAATTATTATAAAACTAGCTGTGCCCGCGACTTCGTCCGCGTGGAATAGTGACTTTTCGGGCAGCATATTTTGAATTATATATACCGTCTACAGAACCCTCTGAGAACTAAGGCGAATTTCCCTATCAGTGAAAGTCTCAGACGCACGCGATAGTGCTTGAGCTTCACGATTGGCAGTGAGACGTATTTCTCGTTCTTCCTGTGTTTCCTGAGACCGAGCATTTGCTGTCCGAACCCTCTGAGAAGTCAGACGAATTCCCCTATCAGTGAAAGTCTCAGACTCACGCGATAGTGCATGAGCTTCACGATCGGCAGTGAGACGTATTTCCCGTTCGTCCTGTGTCTCCTGGGATTGAGCATTTGTTGTCCGTACTCTCTGGGAGCTCAGGCGGGTTTCTCTGTCAGCAAAAGTCTCAGACTCACGCGATAGCGCGTGAGCTTCGCGATCGATAGATAAACGTGCCTTTCGTTGTTCCCCGTTTTCCCTATTTCGAGTTGTCATCATTCGAGAAGGATTTGAATTCAGTCGAGATTCTCGCTGAATCGAAGTTTCTGCAGCCCGAAACCTAGCCTGATGTTCCCGAGTTGCAGAGAGCCTTGCCTCACGACCTTCCTCAGATTCCTGTGATCGAACTAATCTCATCCTTTTAGCATTTCTGCTACATTGGGAGAGGTTGGATCTTCTTCGAGGCATTCTTACAATAAAATAGTACTTACTACTTCACACACAGTTATTTAGTAAACACGTACTATCGTAAACAATTAAATTATAATTTACAGATTATTATACAGTCTAAAATTATCACAGTTTAAGTAATAAGTGTTAAGACGTGTAAACCAAACGTACTAACTTTATAAAACCAAAAGAATTGCTAGAAAAATTAATTACTAACCTGAGCTAATGAACTTATACTTAATAAAGAAAATCAAGAAAAGAAATGTCTAAATACTTATAATATTTATATACAAACCCTAAATACATAAAAATTAAGGTAAGTAAATACCCAAAAATCAAGGAAAGAACCACCTAACCTATAACAAATACTTACAATATTTATTTACAAAATTTTAAAGAAAATTAAGAAAAAGAACCTAACCTACAAACCCTAAAATATAAATAAATGAAATATGCAAACAGTCAGTATTCAAGTGAATCGCAATAATCGAATCCAACTATTCGCCTATGAGTATTCGATTACTCTCCAGTATACGTGCGTTCGCTACGAATAACTGAATCCTTATGGCAGCGGTGCGTTTTTTTTTTTTTTGAAATGGTCATCTTGCAGTTCAACCTGACGGGTTGTCGACTGCTTAACCGGGCTTTCCTGTGGATGCGTCAATAAATTAAGGCCTCCAGCCAGGGCATAACACACTTTAAACCTAACTACACAATATAAACTTAAAAACTAAGCGATTACACGCTAAGGGCACCCTCTGTGGGGTACGGACCTCGGCTTCTGCTGGGAGAGAGCAGCAAGGGACAGGCTTGATCGGAATTATGGCAGCGGCGCGGCTCTCAGCGCGCTTTATAGCCACCGACGCGCAGTCGCGAGGCGTGTACGTACTCTGATAGAATACCTTAACAAATGTTCGCCGTGATTCTTTAAATTGACATAACTTTTTTATTTATGAACCGATTGACATGAAATAAACACTAAATGTTAAGTGAAGCTTACTACAATATATTAGTGAAAACCGCATCTAAATGTAATAAGCCGTTTCTGATATTAGCGTGCACAAACACACAGACAAACAGACAAAAAAAAAATTATTACAATTTCGGGTTCGGCATCGATATAATAACAACCCCTGCTACTTTTTTTTTATATATTTCCATTGTGCAGACACCACTTTTCTATAATTTTATATGTATATTTATTATTATATGTATAGAAGATATGGACATTAATTTGACAGCATGACTGGTTTGACGATTAATAAATTTAATAAATACTACTAGAATGATAATATTGACATTTATGTTTATGATGAATCCTAACTACTTAGATTTTGTCGTCATTATTAAGAGTAGGTATTCAACATACCTAACTGTCTTTGTAAGTGGTCCATAAGAAATCTTTAGCTTTTCTACCTGGTCGGCAAATTTGTTTAGACTTTCGGCATTTCCGGGGTAATATTGAGGTAAAAATTCGGCACTATACATAGGTACCTAATTGAGTTAATATACATCCAAAAAACAAGTATCAGAAATATTAAATAACTTATTTTTAATTAAGGCAACAAGCTAGAAAGAATAATAACACCACGAGAAAATTAATGAGGCGCAGGTGGAATTCCGTGGTCTACACAAGATCATCGGTCCACCTTGCCTTGTTGGCCTTCCAACGCTACGTCTTCCAGTACGCTGTCGCCACTGCACACCTCAGGAATCCGCGAGAAGCACAGAATCTGTCGACTCGACGATGCTTGGGGAGACATATACTGGTGGACATAGGTCCAGCAATCTTTCGGCTGAAATGATAATGATGATGTGCTGGATCCAGTTACGCATTTAAACCATGTCCTAATGATGCAATGCAATGATGCAATCTCCACGCAAAGACGTAATCGGTGCCTTCATTTGTCACAGACCCTGCATCCTAACCGAAACCGACAGTCGCGCGAATATGCAATTGCGCGATCTTTTACCTGAATAATGACGTAGGTACCTACTATTATATAGGATACGCGACTTGATTGATTACGCGAGTTTGTCAAAAGGTTAAAAGTGGACCCGTACGAAAGGCTTGGTGTGTTCATGAACCAGTATAGTAATATAAGCAACTTAAATACGGAATCAACAAGATTCTACAATGAACTCCAAGCGTTCGAAACGTGCAAAAACTAGAAAGTAATATTTTATCTTTTCACAGTCATCGCAGATCCCGAGGACAGTGTAACAGCAGCCAACTCGTGCTTACACAAACATTTCGCCTACGATTTCGGAAAGCCTTGGATGGGAGAAGGACTTGTCTTGGCATCAGGTAATTTTAAACAACTTCTATCTATTTAGAATATTATTTTATATTAACATTGCAAACTACAATAGAAATCAACGCTTACCAAAATACCTATTGGTGAAAAAAATGCCGACTGGCAATAAAGATCCAGTTTGTGTTAGAATATTTCAAGTATAAATACCAATCTATTCTGTTAAAATTTCAACGTGAAAACTTAGGTAAAGTAAGTTGACAATGGTGTCAATCTCTTAAAATGACAGCTTACTTCAAGATCACTTCACCTAAGATTTCACGGTAATATTTTTACTGAAATGACCGGATGGATTCACAAAGTTTATAGACTTTCTTATTGAGATAAAACTAAAGGCTTCCATAATGAGTACTTTGGTTCACAGAAGAAAAATACATAAAGAATCAAGCAACTTATCCAACCGATCTTATCAAATAGGTAGTCAGAATGAATCCAGAATCAGTGGCAACAAAAATAATGTTGTAATAAGGAGCATTCATCAATATTTTAAATAAGTGCCTATCTCTTCAATATGTCTCGTAAACGATTGTATAAACTTTAAGTAGGTCACAGTATATTATACACTACTGGGTGTAGTATGCTCGTTAAAAACTCGGAGAAGCCCGCGATATTTTTCAAACAGAAAAAGTTAAAATATTGACGACGAAACGAAATGGATCCTACACTAAGGCTCGCTGCACCACAAATGACTAAATACGTTTAGCGCTTAACGAAATGAAAACATCGTTCGTTGTGTTTCTCTCAATCGTTTGGAGACGACTAACATAGAATAATAATTTTAGTATGTTTAGCGCTAAACGCATTTAGTGACTTGTCGTGCAAGCGGGCCCTAAATGTGAATTGGCTTCAACAGGTCCAGTATGGAGGCGGCATCGGAAGCTCCTAAATCCAGCATTCAGTCTTCAAGTGCTGCACAGTTTCTTAGGAGTGTTCAACATACAAGCTCGAAAGCAAGTCTGCCATTTTGACTCCGAAGTAGGCAGGGGAAAGTTCGACCATCTCGCGTCGTTGAAGCATATCGCTTTGGAGACAGTGTGCTGTGAGTATAGCCTTTTTAAACATTCAATTCTGAATAATCTACAGCTAACAGCCGGACTGCCTGGCTTCGACCCACGGGTCGAAGCCAGGCAGGCATTTTACTTTATGTCTTTTTTAATCACTACGATGTCTTCCTGTGCATGAAGACGTCGTGAGCATAGCGGTATGTCCTAGAACCAAAAAATTTAAGACGTGACATCCAGCAATGCGCACCGGGCCCGAGTGATGAAGTAAGGCTCACTCCCTCTCACAGAGAGGAGGCCCGTGTCCTAGCAGTGGGAACGTTAAGGTGATACGTAAAAATAAATAAATATTACTGACAAAGGCCGCAGGAGAACTTGGCGGACTTAAGAAAGTGACAGAGTCAATTACTTTCACATGCGAAAAAAGAGAGCACAACAATGCGCTGGAACCAAAATAAAACAACGTAAGCGCCAAACCAATTAAAAATTAAATCCATACATAATAGTCGCCGATTCCTGTTACATGGTGTAACAGGAATCGGCGACGTGGTAGGCCCAGAAAGAGATGGCGTGACGAATTGGACGCCTATCTAAAGGATTGGCCAGATGTAGCAAGAGACAGGAAAAAATGGAAAGACGGAAGGGAGGCCTTTGCCCTGCTGTGGGACATAACAGGCTCGTAATAATAATAATAATGCTGTAATAGTGAAATAATGGTTACGAAAAAAAACCGTAATTTTATTTGGTATCGCCTTAAAAGCAAATTGTAATGAACGGCCGGTTATACGTGGCAGGTTTCTTTGCTTGGCAGCCTAAGCTCACCCCATATTGCATGGTACCTACTTCAAAATAACTGGCTAAATGTGAATGTACTTTCAACCCCTGTCCAAACCTTCGAGGAATACTGGCGTATTCTTTTTTAATATAATAATAGTGATTTTTATTTCGGACCAAAGAATCCATAGAGTGTTAGTAACATAATAATATTAAAACAACTTATTGTCTAGTGTTAGTTACTGAAATAATTAATGTGTTCATTAATTCTTCCAGTAACTGCGTTCGGAATAACAGCTGACGAAGACAAGGATTTCAACAAGACATATATGGCCGCAGTAGACCAGATCCTGAACATTATTGCGCTCAGGTTTTCCAACTTCTGGCTGCAAAGCGAACTGATTTACAGCTTCACTGAATTGAAGAAGAAGCAAGATGAAGTCGTCAAGGTTTTGAATGCTATGTCTACTGCTGTAAGTTGCAACATAATTATATTGAGGCAAATTCGGCTCTGGGAGGACTGTACGTTTTTTATGCACAAATTATGCACGATGCGACCGTCGGGGCAGAATAAAAATACCCATGTAGGGGTTACCCTATTGCCTTCAACCGGGCATAAAATCAGACTCCGGGTTGCTACTGAAATATGCCTGACGGAAAATCTAATAACACTTTTAATTTACTTACTTTATTTATTTTTTAATAAATAGTTCCCTACCTAAAGTTATGCAATCTTTTACCAACAGGTAATCCAACGAAAAAAAGAATTGATGAAG
The DNA here is from genome assembly GCA_916614155.1 of Mesoligia furuncula. NCBI lineage: Eukaryota > Metazoa > Arthropoda > Insecta > Lepidoptera > Noctuidae > Mesoligia > Mesoligia furuncula. The sequence goes on from OU744813.1 coordinate 12,112,043, forward strand.
AGCATCCCAAGACAGGAATGGGAGGAGCAACGACTGCGCACAGGTAAAATACGAATTAATTACAAATCATCCTCCTGCCCTTATTCCAATTTATTTAGGGTCGGCGCTACATGTGGTGGTTATTAAGATGATACCTAATAGAAGTATTAGGTATCATCTTAATAACCACCACCTTTCTAGATACCTTTCACAAAAAAAATAATAATAATAATTAGTACTCTTTAATAGCAGTTAAAACTTATACTAACAAGGTATTCATTTCTAATGTGCAGTTACTTAGAGTAAAGCTACACCTTCTTAGAAGAGCGGTGGCTGCATCTAACGGCCCTAGTGATGGCAAAGATTTAAATCGTTAGATCCGCCCTACCGCGTCATAAGATAGTAGCATTTCTGTTTCGTTTTGACACCGTTGACAAGCAATGAATCAGTGACTTGACTTGATTGTCATGGAAACGCTGTTTAATAATGTGTGAGCTCTCTTTTCTTAGTAGGTATGGATACTTTTTCGTGTGACTAATTACGGCGAGAACAAAGCTAGGGATTTCAATTTTTTGAGTAGCGGGGTTTGACTTAAAATCAAATACTGATGTAGACGACAGATTTTCATGATGGTCGATATAATATGAACGCATATTCAGGAACGGGTGCAAATTGCTTCAAAGACTTCATCGTACAATTTCGTCTTGTTACCATAAACAAATGGCTAGGAGGCGATTTAGTCAATGATTTAGCGCTCATATTGAGGGCCTCGACAAAGTCCCGCACTTACGTACTTCAAGCTTGTTTATAAAGAGAACCTAGATTTCAAAATGATTTGTGACTATCTGAGAGCGAAATTTCCGACCAGTGTGGGCTACGTAGAAAAATTTCATAGCGCGGAGGTTGCATGGAGTGGAGAAGTCATGCAGGCTAAAGCCTCTGCAGTACCTACATAATTATTGAATTTAGGAAATTCTTACGCATGATGGGCATAGGCCATGAATTCAACCTAAAGTTAATATTGTTATTCACAATTACTGAAAGGTTAACTTTTGATTTTAAAAGTACCTACCTAAAAGGTCGTTCTCTTAGTTTCTTCACAGTTTCATAATCAGTAGCCCGTAACTACCACAATAAGTTGCAGGGCATAAATTTCTTGACCCTTATTGAGACGCCATATTTCCAAATCCAGCCTACCATGGAATTAGTATGTAATATATAATAAATAATAATAAAAACGCCTAGCCTAATTATAGTAGCATTCAAACTCAAAACTCAAACTCAAACTCAAAGCATTTATTTCAATTAAACCAATTACAGGCACTTTTGAATTGTCAAGGGGTCGTCGGTCAGTCAGAAAGATGAAGCTAGTTGCCCATTCCAAAGCGTAGGTACCTATGGAGAAGAACGGGCAAGAAACTCCATGGACACTCTTTTAAATCAAAATAATATGGTTACAAAGTCTTGTTTACATCATTCATGTTAAAAATTATACATGTGAGAACGATGCAGAACGTTAAAAGCGTCCGTAATGAAAACACGAAATAAAAAAAAATAAAACAATTTAAATAGGTATTAAATTAAAATAAGCCATGGCAGCAAAGAGATGACCAGTCCCTACTGACGGCGCCCGTTCACGAACATGACGCATGTATTAGCACCATTCAGCTCAACCATTTTGAAGGGAGCTAAATGATCCAACACACGCGGCACCATCAGCGAGACATTTGAGTGAGCGTGAAATACTCTCAGCTGCCAGGGCACATTCAAGTCAATAAAAGGCGTACCCAGTAAATGGAAGCTTTATAGTATGTACATAGTACTCACACATGTGCTATGCAATTATACAATACTAGGTGATTGAATTTATATAATGCAAAAATAGTATTTTAAAATCTTCAGCAGCTCCAACAGTGTTTTTCAATGCTAATCAATTTATTTGTGCGTCCTTATGGAGCAGGACCAGCGTTTAGCCAAGCATTTTTGTCAGTGATGTAATCCCCCAATTTATAATATGCCTGGCTGCATAGTGTGCGTTTTATACAAGATTTAAATTTCGTTTCATTTAGTTCAAGTATGTGGGTAGGTATTTTATTGTAACATTTTAAACAGTAGCCCATGAAAGACGAGTCTACTTTAGCCAGCCTGAAACCTGGTTAAACTAATTGGTCCCTATTTCTAGTGATATAATTGTGTCTTTCACCTCTTTTACTAAAAAGATGTAGATTTTTCATTTAGTTTTACAACACTGCTAAGACAAAATCTGTCATTTTAATTTATGCAGGCGATAGATCAATAAGTACTAAATCAGTATTTTACCACCTATTCCAGGTATCAAATGCAAAGCCCTGATGGACCTTCTACTGGAGCTATCAGAAGAGAACAAGTTCACTGACAAGGAGATCAGGGAGGAAGTGGACACGGCCATTGTTGCCTCTTATGATACCACGTCTTGTCTGTTGGCTTACATCATGATGATGCTGGGCACCTATCCTGAGGCTCAGGAGAAGATGCATCAAGAGTGAGTCTAAACACTGTGATTTTAAGTAAAAACACGCGTTCTCTGTTAAAAAAACAATTTTTACAGACGTCTTAGAAACACAATAAAAAAAGGTAAGTAATTTTTTTTTAATTGTTTTAACCGGTCAAAAGTAGTTTTGACAGATTAGAGACAAGTGGTTTTGACCGATTAACAGTTTTGTGGGACATGTAGGTACATCGACTTCGTTAATACTTTGTTCCAATAGCAAGCATGTTCATGCGTTCGGTGAGACGAGTTTTCCATCAGGCGTTCTAGACAAGACAAAACCCTAATCGATAAAGTTGCTAAATTCGGATCTACTGTGCAACCTATTTCATGACTATAAGCAACGCTACGGCTACTTCGGATACTATTACTCGGATTCAGATCGGATACAGTGCCCAAATATTACTTATTATTATAATTACTTGTGAATTATTGATTTAACTTTATTTATTTATTCATAAGACGAGGAATGCTCGTAACTGTGGTGAATTAATATCAAGCCTCCGGGATGTAATAATTACGAATACTTTGTGTTATTTATTCCATCACCACTGCTGCTCCTTAAAAATGTGAAGGAAAACATCGTGAGGATACAGCATGTCCTAGACCCAAAAATTCTAAGACATGTGACTTCATCTACTAACCCGCACTGGGCCCGCGTGGTGGATTACGGCCCATTCCCTCTTACAGAGAGGAGACGTGTCCCAGCAGTGGGAACGTTATAGGCTGATTATGCTCGGGCTGATCAGTTGATTTTGAATAATATGTCTTATTTCAATTCTCGTTACAGGTTACAAGAAGTATTCGAAGGCACAGACAGGGACGTCACTAAGGACGACCTACCTAAGATGGTATACACGGATGCTGTCATCAAGGAGACATTAAGACTGTACCCGACTGGGCCGGTGGGGCTCAGATACGTAGACAAGGATGTTCAGCTGAGTAAGATTAACAAATAAATATATTTGATTTATCTGAAGTTTAGTTGATATCAGACGCTTCACTCGACTGAATGGTTATCTCGATTGAAGGTTCATTTTTGTTTCATTCCACGACAACAACAAAATTACACAGGAATAAACGTTCATCTAATTTTTTCATTTCATTTTTCGATCATTCGGTAGTCGAGTGCCGAAATCCAACGTTGGACCGATTCATTAATAAATTTTAATTTACACTTTTATTTCAACTGAAAGATACCAAATTCAGGGCAAAACTGGACAATAAGTGAATCGTCTGGTATGCGCTTTACGCATCAACAGTGACAATGGGCAGGGCACGTTGCTCGCAGAACGAATGGCCGATGGGGCCCCAAGGTTCTGCGCAGCAGGAATTTAGCGCAGCATGTCATATTATTCCATACATCTATTTCAGGTGTTATCTCTGTAGTCACTGCCAACCTAGCCATATAATCTTTCACACAATCTATGTATTGTTTCCTTGGCTTTCCTCTACTCTTAAAAGAATAACCATTCATTCATTACCAAATTAGTGAGAGAATAGCAAATAAAATACATTGCTTTAAGTAAATGTTTAGGCGTTATGTTGATCTCTTCCTATAAGACCCTGAATTATGTATGAATGCCAAAAGTATGGTGTGAAGATGCTGTATCTATTTGCAATGCACCCGAAATTCTCATATGAATACCTACTTTAGGTAGGCGAAAATTGTTGATGTAGTAAAGGTAAAGTCAGGCTGACAGCCATTTCATACAACTGAAAGAATGACAGCTATGATTTTAATATATCTACTGACAATTTAAGTTGGTAGTTTTGCTCATCAATTAATTTCCTTGACTTAACATATTCTAGCATTTGGCAATTGTATAGGTATAACTAACTTAACCACCAACTTAAAACAAATATCCGTTTATTTGAACTCCTCAAATTCTCAAAGACCATTTTTCAGAAAACTACACGATGCGCGCGGGCAGTCAATGCGCCCTAATGATCTACGGGATCCACTACCACGACAGTTGGGGCCCTGACGTCAGAGAGTTCAGACCGGAGCGATGGCTGGACCCCAACCACCAGCCCAACCAAAACATGTTCGCTGGATTCAGTATAGGAAAGAGGGCCTGCATGGGTAGGTGTACTTTGTATATTATTTTGTAAAGCGGCTGATTGACTGGCGAGTCATAAGCTTGTAGAGTCTGGGGTTGGAATGGACTTGGAAGGATTAGATTGTAGGTACAAATTCCAAACCCTTCGAAATGCTCCTGATGTATACATTGATAGCTTCTCGACGACGATCTTCAATAGCCTCTGAGATTTCCTCATGCCATTGTTTCGTTATTTTGACTAAGCGTTACTTTAGCAGGTGCAACTTGGAGCCGTCTCGTTGGGAGCAGCAACCAGCTCAAAGACTTGAGTGGAGGACTTTGGTTAAAACCAAAGTTCATAACTTTGATATATGGCGGCGCCTTGAGTTTGATGCCAAGCGTGACCGATTGAAAGCCCGACCACCTGCGGCAATTAACTATAATTACACAGATGGTGTGCTCACGTGCCCACATTGTGCGAGGGTTTTCCTAAAGAAGATTGGGTACATAAGCCACATGCGAGCTGACGAACGGCAGCTACTGCGGAGTTGAAGCGATCGGCCGAAATCGGTCGGATTGCATCATCATCATTTTGACTTTACAAACAGACACTTAAATTTTATTTATTTGTGTAGAATTTAGAAGATAATATAGATAATTATAGAATATAATTTGATACTAATCAAATGCACTTATCCGGAAACAAACTAGAAAACGGCCTCTCCACAGTAATACCCTCTATTTTTCTTCGCAGGAAGGACATTCGCGACACTATCTATGAAGACTACGTTATCACATGTACTCCGGAAGTTCAGAATCTCAGCAGACATCAGTGAACTGGAGCTTAAAATAGACTTCTTACTGAAACCCGTCTCAGGATCTTTAGTCAGTTTAGAAAGGAGAAATTAGTTGTTAAGATATACATAAAGGGTGGGTCATCGCCGCGCTACCTGTTACTATGTATTCAGTACATGATTCTGAACTCCCCTGCGTTGAAATTTTTCGTCGGTCGCTGAATTCATGGAACAGTTTGCGCGGCGATGTCCCAACTAACTGCCAAACTATATTATTATCAGGGCCGTCTTTTCCATTGGCCACTCTAGGCAACTAGGCGGTCCATCCCACTAATTGCTACCAGATTCTACTACGAGCTGTCAAAATCAATCTAACATATGCCAGGCGACGTGCTACGGGCTGTCAAAAACAATCTAACATATGCCAGGCGGCGTGCTAAATTTCCCCTCTGACATCCTACATTCTGTGTTAAAGACGACCCTGATTATCATTTATGCTTTGTATGTAGATAGTTTATAGTCAGTAGTAGAGCTCCACGTGCAACAAGACCTTGCATGACATGTACCTATTACAATTTTAAGGTACCTGGGTATAATTTTGTGATGAGTGTTTTAATATTAAACTGACAGTTTTTTATAGAACAGACATTCAAACAATTAAAGTTATTGTTAAATTGGTAGTACCTACCCGTCTATTAATATTATATAACGCTAACTAATTTCAAACTGCTCCCACCAAAATCCGCTCGTCAATTAGGGCGCAGATTTTAGAAGGCGTATGAGAAACAGTACTCTTTTTGATATGTGCCGTGTGGACGTCCGTCAACAGGGCTGCGCACCGAAAAGAGACATAAACAGTTTTACGAAACTTTATCCTCGCCCCGAACCCTATAATTGTATTTATATTTATGTTACTGGGAATAACGGACTAACAGTACACAATTATGTTAAAATTGCTACTTTTGGACTTTGCTAAAATAATTATTATTAATAGCTCCGTCCTGGCGAGGAGTTATTCCAGTCTGATCCCCTTTTTTTTTTTTGTTTTTTTTTTTTTGTCGCTGAGAAATGACATTACGCATCTCCGCTCGTTGGGGGACGAGACGGAGTATGTGGGACTCCCTGCCAGAGTGGCAGTATACCCACTAAAACTCAGCGGTGTTCCCTCATCGCCTTGATGGGGGGGTCATGGGAATCCGGCTCAGCCTTTGCGTCCACAACCCCCCCGGCGCATGCCCGCCTATCTGGCGGGCCCCGCATGTCCCTCTGGCTGGGGGGCTACGGGAATGGCCGGGAACACCTGGCCATTCCCGTCCGGCACTCGTGGAAGCCTGTGTAATACAGGCGAGGGTGCCCCCGCACCCGTCGCCTGCTGGCTTCCACCTGGGAGGAGTCGGAGATGACTGTCATACTGACGTCTTCTTCGACCCCTCCTCCGCCTTCGGAGCGGCGCCGCGAGAGGGTCTTCCTCCCGCGCGCGCTCCGCCGCCTCCTTCTGGGACATGACGTGTTCGCAGAAGGAGGCGACTGCCGCCCAGGACCCCTCATCCCCCAGCATGGCGTTGACCAAGCCGGGGAGCGAGAGGTCCATTCCGATCGCCGCGGTGAGACTGCGGCGCGGCTCGGACCACGACGGGCACACCTCGAGAGTGTGCTGCGCCGTGTCCTCCGCCGCGCCACAGTCGTGACAAGACGGCGTCTCCTCCCGCCCGATACGGTGCAGGTACGATCCGAAGCAACCGTGTCCGGACAGCACCTGCACCAGACGGAAAGAGAGGAACCCGTGCGACCGCTCGAGCCAGTCTCGCAGGACCGGCCCAATCGCGTCGAGGGTTCGGCGGCCGAAGGCTGCGGCGGCGAGGTCCCGCGTCCAGTGGACGACAATGGCGTCCTTCGCCTCCCGCCGGACGGCCTCTCTCTCTTCCGGGGCTGGGCGTTCTCCTCTCGCCCTCCGCCCAGCCGTCCATTCATATACTCTGGCGAGGACCCACGCCTCGAGCTCCCAAGGTGGGGTGCCGGCCAGAGCACATGCCGCGGAGAAGCCGACCGTGCGGTAGGCCCTCGCCACCCGCTGGGCTATGGCCCTTTGGGGGGCCCGCAATGCGGCGGCGGCTTTTGAGGGAGTCCTCCCAAATGGGGGCCCCGTAAAGGGCCAGACTCCTCAAGATGCCGGCGTAAAGGTGCCGGCATCGCGCGCTGGGCCCCCCCAAGTTGGGGAGCAGCCACGAGAGGGCGCCCGCAGTCTTCAGCAGGCGCGACGACAGCCCGCTAAAATGCGGGCCGAAACGCCACCTGCTGTCGAGAACAAGGCCCAAATATTTCATCTCAGCCTTCACCCCAATTCGGACGCCCTCCACAAAAATGTGGGCGTCTGGTGGTTGGCGCTGCCGAGGCCCGTGGAAGAACACGGCCTCGGTCTTGTGCAGCGCCACCGTCAATCCTAGGCGGCGGATCCTCCCTGCGACCAAGGATCCGCCCGCCGAGGCCAAGTTGGCCGCCTCCCTGAAACTCTCCCCCCGGGCGGTGAGGAGAGTGTCATCCGCGTAGCAGACGACACTCGTGCCTCGGAGGAGAGTTCCCCGCAAGAGCCAGTCGTAGCCGACGTTCCAGAGGAGAGGTCCCACGACTGACCCCTGCGGAACGCCGGCCTCGACTGTATACCGCCGGACTTGGCCAGCACTGTTCACGAGGACGATCGCCCGATCCTCCAGGTAGCTGGCCAGTAGACGCCGCATGTATGGAGGCACCCCGTGGAATCGGAGCGCCTCTAGGATGGTGCTGTGGGGAACAGAATTGAAGGCGTTGGCTATGTCGAATGACACCGCCAACAATCCGTTCCCCGCCTCCATCGCCTCCTTCTCCTGGCCCTTAAGGCGGGCCAGCGCGTCTACCGTGGAACGCTCAGCCCGGAAACCGAACTGAGCGTCCGACAAGTCCGGCCCCACATTCCGCAGGTGGCCCTTTAGGCGGGCAGCGATTATCCCCTCGAACATTTTGCCGACCTCATCGAGAAGGACGATGGGTCGGTATGCCGAGGGGGAGTCTGCCGGGCGGCCTTCCTTGCGAAGGAGGCACAACTGCCCCTCCTTCCACGGTTTCGGGAACCTCCCAGACGCAAGACATGCGCTAAAGTGGTCCCGAAACCGCTCCTCCATTTGACTGGCGGCAATTGCCACCACCCTCGCCGGGACACCGTCGGGGCCCGGAGCCGTCTTCCTGGCGCGGATGTGCACAATCGCCGCGCTGAGTTCCGACTCCGTGACAGGAGGGGCCTCCTCTTCCTCCTCAGCTGGCGGAGCCGTCCTCCGCGGAGGGTCCATCACTGGCGGGGTGAAGTTGTCCCTGCACGGGACCAGGGACTGAACCACCCCATCCAGGAATGAGGGCTCCAGGGTCTCGGCCACCGGGGGACCAAAGGGGTGCAACAAGTTGCGCGCCGCCTTAGATGGCCTCCCGTAGGGATCCCGGTCGAGACCCTCCAGCATCTCCGCTCTCGCCGAGTCCCTGGCGTCGGCGATGGCCCGCTCGAGGACCAGTTTTGCCTCTATGTACATCTCATAGAGGTGGTCCTCGTGGGCGTGGTCTCGTCGACGCCGCCGCCTGCTCCGCGCGTAGGCCCTTCTGGCCCCCACGCACGTCGCTCGAAGCCCCTCCAGCTCCACCGACCACCAGTACACCGCCCGATTGGGCAGCGGTCGGCCGGACCGAGGCATGTTAGAATTGCACACCTCGGTCAGAGACTCCCTCAGGTGTCCCGCCACGGTGTCTACGTCCAGGCCAGCGGAAGGTGGTGAAAGCCAGTCCTGGATAAACGCCGCCTCCGCCGCCGCCTCCCTGTCCAGGCGGGTGAGAGCCCACCTTGGAAACACTGACCGCCCCCAGAGGGGCCGCGTCTCTCCGGGGCCACCGGTGGAGATGTCGAACCGCACGTAGCGGTGGTCCGACATGGTCTCCACCAGGTCCACCCGCCAGTTCAGCACGCGCGCGGCCAACGCAGGGGTGGTAAAAGTGACGTCCACTATCGAGCCACCCTGCCGCCGCACGCATGTCTGGACGTTTCCTCTGTTGAGGAGGGAGAGTTCAGAGGAGGCTGCCCACATCTCCACTGCCCGCCAGCGGGGGTCGGTGGCCGGGTTGCCCCAGGTCACCGACTTGGCATTCAGGTCTCCCAATACGGAGACCTGACGCGGCGCCGCCCTGCGGACCACGGCGGCCAGGACTCCGAGATAGTTCTCGAAGTCCTGGAGAGGGCGTTTTGGGGAGAAATAGACGCCCACGAGGGCTACCTCTCCCCACGCGGCGGCCACGTATCCCGGTCCCCTCTCTAATAGCGAGAGGGGAGGGGAGTCTGTGGAGGACCGCGCCGCTAGTGCCACCAAGCCGTCCTCGTCACCGACGAGGACGGCACGACTCTCGATTCCGACATCGCACCCCCCTCCTCAGCTGCCGCCGCTGGAGCTGGAGTTACAGCGGCGGTGACAGCGGCGGTGGCGGCGACAGGGCGAACCTGCACCGGCACTATGCCCTTCCTCGTGGGCGGCTGGCAACTCCTGCCCCCCATCCTGTGCCCCGCGGGGCGGCCTCTGGCAGCACGCGCCGGGCAGTGTGGCGTAGCGGCGCTGCAGGTGGCACTCCTGTGTCCCTCCTGTCCGCACTGAAAGCAACACTCTCCCCAGTCGGACTTGGAGGGACACGTAGATCGGGTGTGGCCCGGCGCGAAGCACTTGCTTGAAGCACCGGGCCGGCTTGTCCTTAAGCGGCCGGACCACAGCCGAGCTGAAGCCCACGAGCAGCCGTCCCTTGGTAGCTTTAAGGGCGGCCGCCGCCGCGGCGACTGGGCACTCGACGCGGATGGCGCCCATGCCACGGCGAGCGGGCCTGATGGCCTCCCGCAGCGGCAACCGAATCGTCCATATCGATCACCTCCAAAGATGCGGTCTTGACTGGTCTGGCGACCGTTGCCACATCTGCGATGACCTCTTGCAACTTTGTTGCAAAGAGGTCCGCGTTTGCGCCGCGCTACTCCCCCCCGAACTCAAAAATTCGGGCTCCGGCCTGGGTGCGGCGGCACGTGATGTTGCCGATCCCCAGCAGGGAGGGATCCGCGTTAGCACGAGCCCGTCTTAGGACGGATTCGTACGTTCCCCGCTCCGCGGCCTCCGGGGTGATGGTCACCACGACCGCCGCAGTTTTGGGAGGAACCAACTTCCTCCCGCCCACCGGAGCCTTCTGGGCTGCCGAAGCAGTCGCAGCGGGCTTGGGGGCCGACTTCTTCTCTCCTTTCCCTTTTCCTCTCCTGACCACTTCCGTCCACGACTGGTTGGACGGGGTGGTGGAGGGAAGGAGGGCGTCTTCCTCCTCCTTGGTCCTCTTGCCCTTGCCTTTGCCCTTGGAGGGCTTCGGGGCCTGCGCACCCGATGCCGAGCCTGCTAGAGGCGCAGGTTCCGGCTCCCTCGATGGTGGACTCTTATCCGCCGCTAGTGGCGGGCGGAACCGCAGTTCCGGCAAGAGCCGGTCCTCGATGCCTGCAAAGCAGGCTCTAGTGAAGGCCCTCTCCTCCATGACAACCTTTCGGATTATATCCTCAAGGTTGGAAAGGGAGGAGGAGGAACCTCCTACCACCGGACCCGGGGCAGGTTGAGCAGGCCGGGCCGTGGCCTCAGCCAGCTTCTGGTGTAGCTGGCTGACCTCCGCCTGCAGGCGATCCACCTTCGCCTGCAGCTGCCGCGTCTCGTCCGTGGCCGTCCGCTTGGCCAGCTCCAGGACAATGCCGTGCAGACTGATGGCCCGGCATTTGAGGGCCTTCTGGAAGGTCCCCTTCAAGTTCGAGGACTTGGAGGCGACCTCCAGTACCTCCTCCTTGTCCTGGAGCGCCATGCGCTCCAGCTCCGCCAGGGAGTGGTCGGCGTACAGCACTATGGATGTGCCATAGCCAGCCCTCGACCTGGCGGCCCGCGCCTGCTGCTCCCTGGCAGCGACCTTCTCCTCGAGGTCCTGCTGCAGCTGCTCCCTCCTTGCCAGGCCTAACGTCAGTTAGGCCTGGCAAGGAGCCTGCCTAGTGGACGCCGAGCGTCAGCTCGGCGTCCACTAGGCCCACATCGTGGGTGTGGGTCGAAGCAGGAGTCGAAGCCTTTTTTGACTTCGGCTTCTTCTTCGACTTGCCCACAGACTCCGAGGAGCCCCCGGACCCGAGCCTCAAGTAGATTTAGATTTAGACGGGGATTAAGCGATTAATGTATGAAAAAATATAAATGAAAGCCAAATGGCCAAAATAGAGTAAACCACCTGTATTTTATGCAAATAAAGGATTGTTGATTTGTGAAATGTACAGTCAGCGTCAGAGAAATGGAACCCCCCAAGACTTAAGAATATCGCCCGAGCACGCTCGGACCGCCGTCGCTCGACGCTCGAGCGGCTTCGATCCGCCTCAAATATTATTTGCAAGTTTTTAATCATTTTATATGGTATTTATTAGGCTTCCTTGTGGACGAACCGTATACCAAGAATAACTTACAAAAAGACACTTTACGTGCGATTAAGATACGAACCCGCCGATCATCTAGACTGTGCCTTATACCACTAAGCTATTGGCTCAGTTATCAACCTCAACGAAAATTGGAACAGCATTACTCCTTTATCGAACAAGGTTATTCACGGTCTAATCTTCTAGATATTAAGGTTTAAATTTCAACTTCCGTGTTATATTTAATACTAGCACCTTACCGTCTTGTTTTACAAAATGCAATACGCAACCCATCAATTAACTAAAAGATAAGGTTGAAATTAGCATAGATTTCTTACTTGGTTGAATAGAATGAATTGCGATTGTTGCACTACCGTCATTTTACTTCAGAAACTTAACTGCTGTATGAACTGCGAGTTAAGCTTGAATTTAGAATACTTCTTCGCCTTATTTACTAAACTGTGATTGAGGGTATAATTACTTTTCAAATGGTTTCTTAAATATATGTTTTCACAACTTTAAATAAATAAATATTATTGTAGTTATGTTTCTAGAAATAACTATACACGAACGGTTATCTAAAGTTAAACGTTCTAAACCTCATCCAGGGTATCTATTTTGTGTTTAGTTAATATTCTAAGTAAATAACCCCAATTTAACACAGATATAAACGGTGTACTCAACCAAGAAGTGGATTCCATGAAGTCCTAGAAATGTAATAAAATTAAAAAAATAAATGAATATTGTATACGCAAAGTGCCTAGCTTTTATTACAAACCTCCATTTGATTTCTTAAATAATAATTAACGAAGATCACCGATTAAAGAAACTAAAAAAAGGGTAAATAAATAAATAAAATAAAGAAAAAAAAATCTTCTCATCCGCGGATTTGAACTCGTGACCATCGCATTGCTAAGCCGCTGTGTTAACCATTAAACCAAAACGCCATTTACGTTACATTTCAAAAAACTTAAACAGGTTTGATGTCAATACCAAAGGGGGTACCTTTTCTGTGAAGCTGATTGTACAACATTTAAAAATTAACGAACCAACTCTCGTAGAATACCTAATCTTCGAAATCTAGTTTACGCTACGGGGTCTAGAATCATAATATGTTGAATTTCACAAGGTATACAAGGTACATTACAAATAGATTGACTTGGCAATCGCACTAAACAATCTAATTTAATATAATATGTATTACTTGTGTATGTTAATTATTATAATACTTAGTTAGTTAATTATTATATTATTATTATACATTTGTAAAAGATTTTAGTATATGTTAAATTGAAAATTCAGAAAAAAGAAATCGTTTCTTCCAAAGGTTTTGCTTATTTTGTTACTCTTGATGCTAATGAGATTAGAAACTTAGTTCCAAATGAATACACAGAGTGAGACAACATTTGAGTTGGGTCCGTGTAAACAAGTCTACGAGTAATACAGGCGTTCGCATCGTTGCAATAATAATAATTGTCCATTATTTAGTTGGTTAAAACAGTAATGATCAAATTATCTTAATAAACTTTAACTCTTAAGGCCGCTGTACACATTGGGCCAACGTGCTGGGCGAGTGTGTTGGGCCAACGTTTTGAGAACCGAATTGTGTCGGTTTTTCGTGCACACAAGGGATTTTGGCGAGCTCCGCAAACAGCGTTAACACATTGGCAGTGTTGCCAACCCTAATGTTTTAACAGTACATTTACTGTTTTCACCATGACATCCCTGTTTTCTGTTTAAGTGCCAATTTCTACTGTTTTTACGATTATAATTACTGGAGAGTTCGTCTAAAACAATAAAACCTCCAGTTAAAATAACTAACTTCATGATATGCATGTACATGTATCCGAATTAATTTTTACCTACCTATAAACATTTTGAAAACTAAACTCAGAAATAAAATGTCCACGACGACAATCAAAGGCACATTACATAGTAAAACCGAAATAAAGGAATGCTATACATTTAACGCAACTGAAAAGCGAAGAAGTTCAATAAAAGTATGTATGATTTTAATAAAAAAAAACGAGGCAGAAAATATCGAAGACAGAGAAATTGAAAATGATAAATAATTATTTGTAAGAATATTTCTAAGAATTTGTCAATTATTCTTATTTTTAACTTATTAAATAAATAATATTGATTATATACTTGCGTTTTCAATTCTATTAAGGGTTTCATTTTTAATTCTAATATAGTAGTAGACTTAAATGTTTTAAAGTTACCATTTTACTGGTTTCCGCCGTTTTTTTAATCCTGATCTGCTGTTTTATGCTTCGGTTAGGTTGGCACACTGCACATTGGCGTCTTATTCAGTTCGTTGCAAAGAGTATAATAACTATATACAGGTTCGTTGTTATTTGTCAGCAAAGACAATAGTGCCTGGGCGAAATTTACGTTCCCGATTTTCGATAACGATGACGGCGGTGTGAACAAGCAATGAGATACGACAATTTATAGCAATGTAAAGATATTAACCTTTATTATGGAATTCAAAACATATAGGTACAACATATTATAGGAACAATAAAAAAGAAATTTAATAAAAAAATCAAATCGACTCCAAATAGAAATTAACTCAAAATTATGAAATAACTTTAATTTCGGAAGTCGGTGTCTTGGGATCTGTATTTTAATTTAGTTTTTGTCACCGACTTCCGAAACTAACGGTATTTCATAATTTTGAGTTCATTTCTTTTTGAAGTCGATTTTTTTTTTTTAATTAGATAAGTACTTTTTTATTTCATAATTTTTAGTTTTAAGTAAATACTGGAATATTTGTTTGAAATAAGTAGGTACCTAATAGTTTTGTTGTAAATATTGAACTAGAATTTGACCAACGTTTTGAGATGTTTTCCCTTTGACACTACACCCGTAGCTCGTATCAATAAGCCAGGCCGTGACACTTGCACGTATTCGGCCATATCTCGAAAATGACTGAATTGATTTCGATGAAACTTGCACTATTTCCTAAGTTGAAGTAAATGTAAGCCAGTAAAAAAAATGGTCACGATCCGATTAATAGTTGCGGAGGAATACATGGACAAACGTACAAACATCTATAAAATTTTGTATATTTGTTTGGAAGCCCTAATAGATTGTCATATGTGAATATAATGCAGTTCCAATAATATTACATTCATACGTGTCGAATAGATAACCTCCTTTTTTTTGGAGTCGGTAAAAAGAAAGCAATATTCTTATAATATATAAGTAGATAAAATACATTTATAACAACAGATAGTATATACAGTATGAATTTACTGTGTAATCCATGATCTCTGTCACCCCCACACACACTCACACACACACTCACACGCACACACACTCACCTCTTCACCTTATTCAAACCCTTTAAAATTATTAAATTATTAACATAATTTTGTGAAGGTGACTGCGCTGCAGGTGATTGGGCATCATTTCGAATAAGGTACAGGTAATGTCGGTATGAATACTTTAAAATAAGAAGCAGTTTATTAAAATCCAACATTATCCTTAAGTTTCCCGTATGTCATTACTTCCCAGAATTTCATCCATATTAGGGACCCTATCGAGTGGTGTAATAATACAGTATGTGTTTTTTTTATCAAAATCAACGGGTTCGATTCCTGGCTAGAAATATTGTTTTTTCAAAAATCCAATGGTGCAGTTTTAGTTTTCATCAAAATCGAGCCCGTCACTCCTTTGAGTACTTTTCGCTATTCCTCATAGTTTCGGATTTGGCCATATACGCCCACTTTTAAAATTCACCCTGTATACTACGTATTTGATTTACATGATAATATAAGCGGTAATCTGCGTGTTGTGGAGTCTTCATAAACGTCTTCTGTTATATTTTCTCATCATTTATCTTCATTTATTTATCTCGTCATCTGCCTAGCCTTTTCCTATGTTGGGGTTGGCTTCCAGTCTAACCGCATGCAGCTGAATACCAGTATTTTGCATGGAGCGACTGCCCAATTATTTCCACATCCACCTTTTCCAAAGCGCCAATGCAGAATGATCATAAGCCAATGTGTAAACAGCGACCGCTGGCGATCCGATTTATTGGCCTAACAGTTGGCCCAAAGCCTTTGCCGCAGATATGGAGAGGGAGCGCAGAGCATTGTCGGTTCGGGCTAATATGCTGGCCCGCCGGTTCTTCCGATGTACGGTGGCGGTCAAAATAACGCTGTTTAAAGCATATTGCATGTCGCTATACTCGGGGAGCCTGTGGTTCAGCTTTACCCAAAAGGCCTACAATGCTCTGCGGATCCAGTATAACAACGCTTTTAGAGTGCTGTTGCGTCTGCCTCAGTTCTGTAGCGCATCATCTATGTTCGCTGAGGCACGTACAGACTGCTTCAATGCTGTGCGGCGTAAGAGAGCGGCCTCGCTGCGAAACAGACTCCGTGGCAGCCCCAACAGCATTCTACGCGCTATAGCCGGGAGACATGACAGCCCGTTGGTGAGATCACTTATCACCTGTACATTGTCGGTGTTATTAATTAAGTACTAACATAGGTTAAGACTATTGTTACTAACCCAATGAATCTCTGTTATCTGAATAAATAAATAATAATAATAAATATAATAATAAATAATAAAAATAATTTGCCCTTGTGTACAGCGGGCTTATAAAAGTCACCTACAAATATCTTAAACCGACACTCTCCACTCGTCCAAGATAACTTAACCGGTTTTTCGACTCTATATCACTCGAAAGTAAATGTATCATTAGATCAAACGGTTGTATATTGATTAAAATTAAATATTTATGATTTAATTGATTAATAATTATAATAAATTATAATAAATATTTAATAAAAACGTTTACAAAAGGCGTTTACATTTAGCCAAGGGTAGAAAATTTTGCGTATAGTGCCTAAAAATAAAGTAAACTAAAATATTTCTTTTTTATTACAAGTGCAAGTAGTGATGGTTCGGAATTAGAGTGTTAGGTAGCGACCTGCCCGAACTAGGTTTATTCAAACCTGTGTTTCAGGCCATCCCTTTACATTTCAATTAAATTTGAGCGGTAATTTTTAAATAAAACTGATATAAATATAATTAGGTAATTAAAAATTCTGAGAAAAAGTACATTAATACCTAATACTAAGTCTATTTAAACATATAAAAGTAAATACTTACAAGGTAATCAAATTATGATCATGACAAAATTTCTAGAAGTTTTTCTGTGTCTGTGTAATTGAGTAATCCTGTCTGTGTGGTGCTGGACTTAAAGAATTGCACCACCCCTTACTTCCCGTGGGTGTCGTAAAAGGCGACTAAGGGTCTTACCGGAGAATGGGCAGCAGCGTTCTCTATTTATTCCACCATCATACCATACTGCGATCGCCAACCCGCCTGCCAAGCGTGGCGATTATGGCAAACCCCCCCCCAAAATTGGGGGAGGCCTATGTCCAGCAGTGGACGTCTATCGGCTGAAACGATGAACGATGAAGTACCTATTCTGATAACATTGTACTACATTTTTATAGCTTACGCTATAGAAGCTTAGTATCTTGTTCAGTCTATTCGATTATTTTATGTCTAAAGGAATATTCCATGACAATGAAAAGTGCAAAGAAAGAATGTGATAAAGGCGTGTAAAAATAAAGATAGAATTTATTTAAAGAAGTACTTGTTAAATTTTGCAAAAAAATAAAAACTACTTAATTTATTGTAATATTATATCTACATAATTATGTGCACTTTCACTCCATAAATTAAAATCACAAAATAAATAAAAATAATTTATTCTGGTACGGAACTCCAATTATCGAAAATTTTACGGTGCTAAGTCGGTCGCATATCCGTGGTCGGTCGTCATAATAATAACAAAACTAGCAGTTGCCCGCGACTCCACTCATGAATATTTTAATTCTAATTGGGTACAATTTAAATGCTCACCAAAATAATTTTTGAACCTACCAAAATGTATAAATGCTCATCAAATCTTGTTTCCCTGACATAGTAACATTAATACCTAAAATGAAAAATATTGACGACGTAGGATGCAAGAGCGAGCGAAGGGCACCCCGAGGTTAGGTTTGGTTAGGTTACTTTAAACCCTTTATACAGAAATAGGGGCTCCGTCGACATAGGATGTGGCATAGAATAAAAAGGAAAATAGGTTCATTTCTACAATACTTTATGAAACACAATTTGGTGAGCAATTATCCATTCTGGCAGGTATTTCGATTTTTTTGTAGTAAAATAGGTACTTTTCTGGTAGGCTTTTAAACACAAGCCATTCTAATTTACAATTTTGATTTATAAGTATTTTTACTGGGATTTTTTCCATAACTTATCTAGTGTAAACGGGATTACCATGGAGTCCTTATAGTAAGTAAGTGGGCACTCTGCCTACAATGCCCTCCTATATAGCGGAACATACTTATTTACAGACTTATTCAGTGCAGGTATATATGTACACCTCTTCCTAACCCTTCAGGTAATACAGGCACGATGTTATACTTTGAGCCTGTACATTCAAGAAAGAAAAAAAGTGAAAACAAAAGTAACTTAACTTTTAGTGTAAGTGTGTTTTTTTGGGTTAAGTTTTTTTTTTGTTTTTTCTTTTGTTGTTTTTGCTTCAGTTTTCGTCTTTTTTTAATATTCAAAAAGATATTTGTTTTAAAGATGGATGGATTATGTGAAAGATGATATGAAAAAAGGGAGTGAATGAAGGAGTGATGGCGGACAGGGGAGAATGGAAGGGAAACAACGTGTTGCGACCAAAGTAACATGAGACAAGGGCAGGAAGATAATGATAGTCCTAGTTTTCTAAAAGAATTCGGAATCTGAACATTAACTTTGAATGCCCCGGTTGCGTTGGTCTTGTGGTCGCAAATAGGACTGCTGAGCATGAGGTTCAGGATTCGATACCCTGGTCAGGCACTGTTGTTGATTTTTTCCATAACCATTCCAGACACTACTCTACATGGTCCTCAAAGATTATGTCCGGATTTTTTATATACACATTGACATTGATGGATTTTATTTAGACAATGACACGAATATTTACTTTGTACAGTTTTTTTTATTTATTTTTATTTAATTATTGTGAATGTGAGGACTATGTGGGTCATTTCTTTTTCTGTTTTCTTTCTTAGTTTTAATCATGATCTGGATGACCCACATAGTCCACATAGTCAAATTACTCAAACTTCCAGCAGTTTGAGTAATTTACGCGGCCTACCCAAATGTCCTTTCTTTGTTATTGTTCGTAGAATCGTTGAGCTCCTCAAGTTCTGAGTTGAGCTGCACGATTTTTTGACAAATTCGTGCACTGTTTGGACAAGTCCGCTCAATCTGTGTGGTTCTTTCCTCAAAAGACCATTTCAGACACCAATCTACATGGTCTTCACACGATCTGACCAAGATTTTATCTGGACTTTAAAAGAGATTGCGACCTCTGAGTTTGTTTCGGCCTTTCTTCTCAGAATAGTCAGATAGGAAACGCCGACTTCATCTGGTTTAAAAAAAAATATGATTGACGTGTAAAAATGTTTGTACAAACCTAAAATAAATCATTTATCATTTAACGGATATCCTAGTAGCAAACCGGATTCCGGATTTATGTCCGGCATTTTTTTGTGCTCGCAGTTCGCCTCCTTTTAAATGGAACTTAAACATATCTAGCTAAATAGCCTAACATTTCTGAAAAAATCCAGCGTTGCCACGTTGAATGGCTAATTCAACGACTAAACAATTGTTTTGATTCAGAATCTAACTGTCCGCTATAACAAATTAACAAGTATAAAAACGAAATCTCCGGAAAAATATACGACGATATTTTTTTTATTTTAATACTTTTGTTTACGTTACTTTTTTATTCACAATTAATTTAAGTGAAGTATTAACGTATAGATACCGGTATTTTTTTTTTTTACGTACCGGTAGGTACTTACACGGAAACTGATGAATAGGGAAATAATTTATGTAGATAGGTGAGAACTGTGAAGGTCCAGGCGGGACCTCCACAGTTTAATTAAAAGAATGTAAACTTGGAACTATATATATATTATACTAGTACTTTGCCCGCGACTTCGTCCGCGTGTATTTCGTACTTTCATCTAAAAATTTCGAAAATGTATGTTTGTGATCTTTATCATTTATTTAGATAAATAAGTATTCGGGTCAATTTTTAAGATTGTAGATCAAAGGAATCACATTTTTCAAATAAACTGTATCCCCGCTTTTTACCGCTACTGGGGTGGTGTTTTGAAAAATCGTATGTGATGTTTCTATAGCTTGACTTTAAGATTATTTATACCAATTTTCCAATCAAGCCACGTAATAAAAAACTCTCCTATGAAATTGACTAGCCCTCTTCACCCCGTTGGGGGTAGATTTTCTAAAAACCCTGTTAAACTTTATTATTTATTTTGGTCTTACTTACATACTGTTTAGAGTTAATTGGATTTCTTCTATACAAAATTTTACACCCCCAATCTCCCTTTAATTAACCAAAAATTAATAAGACTTTTCGTATAAACTGTATCCTCACTTTTCACCCCCACAGGGGTAGAATTTCAAAAAATCGTTTGGGATATTTTCATTACTCGACTCAAAGATTATTAATACCAATTACACAAAGTAGGTAATGTGCCTGACTGGGTTCGAACCCACACGACCTACAACTCATAAGTTGGAGGCCATTACCACTGAGCCACCACTGCTCATGCTGCTGTTAGCTATATTATGTAAACACGTTGTTTGAAAATTAATAATAGTTATGTACCTACTTCTCTTAGGTACCTCTACAGTTTTATTAAACAAACTGTTTAGGAGTAAATCAATAGTAGTTATGTACATTACTGTCCCACTGCTTGGCAAAGGCCTCCCCCAAGTCCTTCCAGGAACTCTTTTCCCGCGCCACCTCGACTCAGCCCTCACGGTACACGTCCATCTCGCCACAGCTTTCTGGGTCGACCTCGGCGGCGCCGTCCATCTTCAGGCAGCCATTATGTGGAAACTTTTGCCCAGCGGTCATCCTGCATGCGGCTTATGTGACCCGCCCAATCCCACTTGAGCTTGGCAGCCTTCTTGCGTACGTCTATTGTACCCGTTTTGGAACGCAGCATGGTGTTCTGAATTATATCCTATCTTTTTACACCCAGCCGGTCGATTCTGTAAAAATCTCACCGTGAAAACTTAGGTGATGTGAGTTTGTTTTTGCTAGGAATTGACACTATTGACAGCTCACTCCACGCTCACTTCACCTAAGTTTTCACGGTGAGATGGTTACAGAATCGAAATGCAGGATGCTGCGTTCAATCGCTCTTTGACCAACGCCAAGGCGGAACTTTTGCGGCTTCGTGAGCGACCAGGTCTGAGCACCATAGGTTAGGACGGGCAGGATACACATGTCGATGAATTTGCGCTTCATGGAGATCCACCAGCAGATCACCCTTCATGAGCGTCTTCATGGACCAGTAGCTTTTCCAGGCGTTTTCAATTCGGCGATCGATTTCCCTTTCCTGCCTGTTTTCCAAAGAAACTGGTAGATATACTCATCGACATAATGTATTTCCTGCCCATCTACCTCGACTCTACGCTTGGTGCCGTTAGTCATAAGTTGGGTTTTAGACCGATTCATCGCAAGTCCCACTTTAAAGCTAGCCGTGCTCAGCTCTTGCAGCATGATCTGAAGTTCTAGAGCTGTGGGGGCAAAAAGTTTGTTTAGGGGGTAATTTTTTTTAAATCATTCGTGCTCGTCTTCGTAACTCTTGTGCAAAATTCGTGCTTCTAGACCCAGCGGTTTAAGCTGTACGTTGTCTGTCAGTGTGTGAATGATTTTAATCTTCTTAGAATCCCTAATCATTATTTATTATTATTTTTATAATTGTACAAACTTACATCTTTATCGTAAAATCTTATTTTATTACCAGCGGCGCGCCCGATGGGGTTATCCATCGACAAAAAGGACAGATTCATGCAAACTTTCATTCCTTTTTTACCGACTTCAAAAAAAAGGAGGTTATCGTTTCGACACGTGTCGGCGCATCACATATGCGCGTGATTGACCACGTGTCGGCGCGGGGCGTCGGGGTACCGAACCCGGTACGCGACGGCCGCTGCGCGCCCTTCACTCCACTCGGCTCATAGACGCGCTCGACCACGGGCATTTCATTGTTCCTTTTATTAACTTTTGTAAATTATGGTATTACACCTATTTTAATACAGTCCACTTCTTTTATTATAAAGTCCCGATTGAGCCCAATCACACACGTATGTATGTAACATAATTGGAATTGCATTATATTCACATATGACAATCTATTAGGGTTTCCAAACAAATTAAAAAAAATTATAGACGTATGTATGTATGTATGTTTGTCCACGCATTTCTCCGCAACTATTACTCGGATCGTGACCATTTTTAGGGTTCCGTACCCAAAGGGTAAAAACGGAACCCTATTACTAAGACTTCGCTGTCTGTCCGTCTGTCCGTCTGTCTGTCACCAGGCTGTATCTCAAGAACCGCGATAGCTAGACTATTGAAATTTTCACAAAGTATGTATTTCTGTCGCCGCTATTACAACAAATACTAAAAACAAAATAAAATAAATATTTAAGGGGGGCTCCCATACAACAATCGCGATTTTTTGCTCGATATCAAAAATGGCAACAGGTCTGTACGCACTTGAAATATTCACAAAATACTCAGTTGTATTTTAACTTTAATAATAAATAATAAAATTAAAATAAAATAAATATTTAAGGGGGGCTCCCGTACTATAAACATGTTTTTTCGTCGTTTTTGCCTTGTGGTACGGAACCCTTCGTGTGCGAGTCCGAGTCGCACTTGGCCAGTTTTTTTTTATTGGCTTACATTTACTTCAACTTAGGGAACAGCGCAAGATCGATTTAGTAATTTCCAAGATATGGACTAATACTTGTATGTTCGACGGCCTGGCTTATTGATACGAGCTACGGGTGCGTCAAAGGGAAAACATCTCAAAAACTTGGTCAGTTTATAACAAAACTATTACCTACTTATTACAAACAAATATTCCAGTTTTTAGGGGAGAGTAGCCCAAAACGGGTAAGCTAAGGTTGATGATAAATAAAAACAATTTATAGATACAAATTGAATATTTATTTGTACATTTTGAAATGTTTAGTTATCAAGGGCTATAAAATAAATGACATATTTAGTAGTTTTGTACATTAAGAATAAAAAAATAACAAAAATCTTTAACATTCGAATTACCCGTTTTGCCCGTAGGGGGGGCCTAAAGCAGGTAGGGCTTTTGGGCAAAGCGGGTAGGGACTGAATTACATTAGGTCAACGTCAATCAATGACTAGAACTGTTTCATAACAATCATAACTCAGATGGAGCTCCACCAGGATCATCAGCTACTTGCAGTGATAATGGTTGGATCAATGGACCAGTATTCTTGGAATGGTTGCGGCACTTTGTAGACAACGTAATGAGTTGGCAACGTAAACAGATAATCCATATGAAATAGATACTCATTTAGCTCTAATTTTTGAGCTGCTGTAAAAACTGTTGTGAATCTTCCTAGATTTTTTTTGACATCCTTTATTTACATGTATCTGTAAAGTCGAAAAGTTAGTGCAATATTTTTTTGCTGCACCATTGACGGAAGTTTTGAGAGCTTCTTCTATCGCGAGCTTCATAACTCCCTCATCCCACGATGCATTATCAGTCTTTCTTTTGTATTTATTAACCATCTGCAAAAATAAAAGAACTAATAAGGTCAATGAAATTATACAAGGCAAATCGGGTATGGGCAAAACGGGCACCCGCTTTACCCCTACCCTTTTTGCCCACAGGCATGTATTTTTTTCAATCGACTCATATCCTAAAAACCCAAATAATAAACGCCAACCTATTACACAAATAAAACGTCTATTTATTGCAAAATAATAACACAAAACTAGTAAGACCATATTGTAAACCATTTTCGAGTATTCAAAAGTAATGTAACTCAATTTTTTTTAGTGGAAATAGCAAAAAACTTCTTTCTTATCTTACCGTGAACTCGTGTCCGCCAGAGAAGCGCGACGACTCCCTGTGATTGGCGAGCGGCAGGCGCTGCGCACTGCACGCACACATTCTTATTAGCAATAACGGTGCGTAATTTAAAAAGCATACCCGTTTTAGGCGGGCTACCCGTTTTAGGCTTACCTCCCCTACTTAAAACTAAAAATCTATACATATAATAAAATTGTAGAAAAGTGGTGTCTGTACAATGGAAATATATTAAAAAAAAGTAGCAGGGGTTGTTATTATATCGATGCCGAACCCGAAAATGTAATTAAATTTTCTTTTGTCTGTTTATCTGTTTGTCTGTTTGTCTGTTTGTCTGTTTGTCTGCTGTGTTTGTGCACGCTAATATCAGAAACGGCTTATTCGATTTAGATGCGGTTTTCACTAGTATATTGTAGTAAGCTTCACTTAACATGTGTTTATTTCATGTCAATCGGTTCATAAATAAAAAAGTTATGTCAATTTAAAGAATCACGGCGAACATTTGTCTATCAGAGTACGTAAACGCCTCGCGCCTGCGCGTCCGTGGCTATATATACAAGGTGTAACGGAAAGGGGGTATCAACCCTGAAGGAGGTGAATGAAGATGAAAAAAAAAATTTGGACCTCCCATAGTAATAGCACATCAATGATTTACTATTACTATGGGAGGTCCAAATTTTTTTTCATATTTCGACCTATGTTCTTTGGGGAAATTTGTTCAGTTTCATGAGCACATTCACCTCCTTCAGGGTTGATACCCCCTTTCCGTTACACCTTGTATAAAGCGCGCTGAGAGCCGCGCCGCTGCCATAATTCCGATCCAGCCTGTCCCTTGCTGCCCTCTCCCAGCGACGCCCTAAGCCGAGGTCCGTACCCCACAGGGGGTGCCCTTAGCGTGTAGTCGCTTAGTTTTTAAGTTTATATTGTGTAGTTAAGTTGTGTATTATGCCCTGGCTGGAGGCCTTAATTTATTGAGGCATCCACAGGAAAGCCAGGTTAAGCAGTCGACAACCCCTCAGGCTGAACTGCGAGATGACCATTTCAAAAGAAAACGCGCCGCTGCCATAAGGATTCAGTTATTCGTAGCGAACGCACGTATCCTGGAGAGTATAGGCGAATAGTTGGATTCGATTATTGCGATTCACTTGAATACTGACTGTTTGCATATTTCATTTATTTATATTTTAGGGTTTGTAGGTAAGGTTCTTTTTCTTAATTTTCTTTAAAATTTTGTAAGTATTTGGTATAGGTTAGGCGGTTCTTTCCTTGATTATTGGGTATTTACTTATCTTAATTTTTATTTAGGGTTTTGTAAATAAATATTGTAAGCATTTATTATTGGTTAGGCATTTCTTTCCCTGATTTTCGGTATACTTATCTTAATTTGTATTTAGGGTTTGTATATAAATATTATAAGTATTTGGTATAGGTTAGGCATTTCTTTTCTTGATTTTCTTTATTAAGTATAAGTTCATTAGCTTAGGTTAGTAATTATTTTTTCTAGCCATTCTTTTGTTTTATAAAGTTAGTACGTTTGTCTGTGTAGAAGAATAGCACCACCCCTTACTTCCCGTGGGTGTCGTAAAAGGCGACTAAGGGTCTCACCGGAGAATGGGCAGCAGCGTTCTCTATGCATTCCACCACCATACCACACCTACTCACACACATACATTCACACCTACACACACACACCACTCACACACACTAACACACAACATACAATCCTACTCTTTTATACCATACAGTAGAATGACACAGTCCACTTGAGATATAAGTTTTTGTTGATTATTGACCGTAAACTACCTCTTATAATACAGGTATACCCTAGCTTAAGAGGTAGAGAATATTATTCTGTACAGATTTTGCAACATTAACTATTAATGTACTTTCTAAACCAAATATCAAACTGTATTTCAAACTCTGTATGTTTTTGGATAAATAAAGATTATTATTATTATTATTATACCATACTGCGATCGCCAACCCGCCTGCCAAGCGTGGCGATTATGGTAAACCACCCCAAAATTGGGGGAGGCCTATGTCCAGCAGTGGACGTCTATCGGCTGAAATGATGATGATAATGACGTTTGGTTTACACATCTTAACACTTATTACTTAAACTGTGATAATTTTAGACTGTATAATAATCTGTAAGTATTTATAATTTAATTGTTTACGATAGTACGTGTTTACTAAATAACTGTGTGTTAAGTAGTAAGTACTATTTTATTGTAAGAATGCCTCGAAGAAGATCCAACCTCTCCCAATGTAGCAGAAATGCTAAAAGGATGAGATTAGTTCGATCACAGGAATCTGAGGAAGGTCGTGAGGCAAAAGGCTCTCTGCACCAGGCTAGGTTTCGTGCTGCAGAAACTTCGACTCAGCGAGAATCTCGACTGAGTTCAAATCGTTCTCGAATGATGACAACTCGAAATAGGGAAAACGGGGAACAACGAACGGCACGTTTATCTGTCGATCGCGAAGCTCACGCGCTATCGCGTGAGTCTGAGACTTTTGGTGTCAGGGAAATCCGCCTGAGCTCCCAGAGAGTACGGACAACAAATGCTCGATTCCAGGAGACACAGGACGAACAGGAAATACGTCTCACTGCCGATCGTGAAGCTCATACACTATCGCGTGAGTCTGAGACTTTCACTGATAGGGAAATTCGTCTGAGTTCTCAGAGGGTTCGGACAGCAAATGTTCGGTCTCAGGAAACACAGGAAGAACGAGAAATACGTCTCACTGCCGATTGTGAAGCTCAAGCACTAGTCTGAGACTTTCACTGAAATTCGCCTGAGTTCTCAGAGGGTTCGGACAGCAAATGCCCGGTCTGTAGACGGTATATGTAATTCAAAATATGCTGCCCGAAAAGTCACTATTCCACGCGGACGAAGCCGCGGGCACAGCTAGTTACGAAATAAAAAAGTAATTTAAAAAAATTAAACCGACTTCAAAAAGAAATTAACACAAAATTATGAAATAACTTTAATTTCGGAAGTCGGTGGCAAAAAAACTAAAACTAAGAAAATACAGATCCCAAGACACCGACTTCCGAAATTAAAGTTATTTCAAAATTTTGAGTTAATTTCTTTTTGAAGTCGGTTTAATTTTTTTAAATTACTTTTTTTAACCCATGAATTCAAAAATCAAAAAACCATTCTTAGTGCTCACTTACGTTATAATTATATGGAACTTACCTATGTTCAAAATTTCATGCGTCTAATAGCAGACGTAGCGGCGTCTTTGAGTAAAGTAGATAAAAATACTATAACGGTCTTATTCATAATAAGTTAAAGAACATCTAAAGGCTTGCTAATGTCTCGTTGTCAAAAATTGTTATTCATAAACGCATTTTAGCACTAAAACGTTCTATAAACCTACTATAAAGTTATGGAGCCCAGACCCCTACTATAACAGTACTATAAAAATGGCCGACTCTAGACCAGCTGATAGAAAATGACGTTTGACCTACAAATGTAACATGTACAGTTGTATTTAATTTATGTTGCACTTCTGTTTAACCAATTTCGTTTATTACCTACAATGCAAAATAGAAGCGACGAAAAATATAACGAAGCACATAATTCGTCACATTCACGGCAAACTTACGAATCTGCAGAAAATGCATTTTACAGGGAATAAGTTTTTTTTAGTACCTAACAGGTATATAGGTACCGTGGTACATTTAGTTTTGGTTTGTTTGGTAAGATTTAATCTTAAAAAAAGTTGTATGTTTAAAATAAATAAAAAATAAATAAAATTCATTTAATTCAGACTATTTTGCATGTCCATATGAGGTTAGTAGGTATTATTATGGAACTTAAAAACTATGTTAGTCAAACTAATTAAAATTCAAAAATTCAAATTCAAAAATATAAAAATACCAATGTCAACAATGTCAATGTCATGTCAATATCAATGTCAACATTAAATTCATAAATTCCTAAATTATTACAATCTTTTTATGCTATGTATTCCTACCTATATGCAGTTTCATAAACCTATCCCACACAGCTGACTCAGGACTTTCAGCGATCATCTTTAGGATTCCGTTGCCACTACTCCTAATTCGGTGCATCAGTGAGGCTGACTTTTTGCGCATTATTGCGTAAAAGTCATCCACACGCGCGTCTGCAAACATCCCCGAGGCACTGCAGAATCGAGGAAGTCGCACCAGACATATACTCACTCTTTTTATCGTTGTACTTTAAGCCGTGGTCCCCCGCATATGACTCACAGATACTGAGCAGCTTTCTCAGCCCACCATGTCGTCCGCGTAACTGATATTATTCACGCAAACGTTATGTATATGACACCCGACATGGCTGTTGCTGAGCTCTCCAATCAGCTGATTAATATAAAGATTAAAAAGTCTTGGAGAGGTTAGTCCCCCCTGCCTCACTCCACACTCTAACGAATATTCGTCGGATTACACATTTCCCCACTTGACCCTGTTTTTCTGGTGACTGTACCAGAAGGAGAAAATATTTATAAGTTCGGCGGGGACACCAATCTCTCCAAGCTTAGCCCAGAGCTTATTATAATTGACTAGGTCGAAAGCCTTCGATAGATCCAGAAAGCATGCGTAGATAGGCGTGCTTCTCTTCACATAATATGAGACCGTGTGCTTCAGTGTCAAAATAGCACTCTCCGTTGACAAGCCCTCACGAAACCCAAACTGCGCATCATGCAAGGTGATGTACTTGCTAAGCTGAGCAAAACCAAATGTACCACGGTACCTGTTACTAAAAAAAACTTATCATTGATGTTTGTTTTCAAAACGCGGGGAGCCTGTAAAATGCATTTTCTGCAGATTCCTGAGTTTGCCGTGGATGTGACTATATTGCAACAAGAATTACTGTGGGACGCTGCTGCTTTGGGCTGTGGAAACAACGCTTTCAATGTCTTTTACATGGCATACATGCAAACTAGGAAATGTGAAAACAACCATAGTGGCTAGAGCAGTACTTTACAATATTGCAGTTGACCATGGAGACATGCAGTTAGAGGGTAGCAATATCAATGAATATCATACAGTCACCCCAAGTTGCAAGGGGAAATGCAAATGCTATCTTACAAGCTTGTCAGGAAACATTCCGCCGAGGTAGACTCACTTTACCAGGTTAGAGGTACATTTTCCCACTTGTATCCGGAGACAGTTCAGGGACTTCTGTGTCGATCATGGAAGTTTACACCCTGCAGGGAGATGCTCCAGTAGGATGCGGCTGTAGGGAGTGGTTGTGAAGCTATGTAGCAAACCATGCTCCTCCTCCTATCCTACCCTATGCGTCCCAAAACATGCAGTCAAAGTGACCTCTGCGGTGCCACTGACGACGTTGTGGAAGTGGCAAAGTTTTGGGCCAACAAGATCTGAAATAGTCCCCGCGACACGAAGAAGATGAAGAGGAGACATTTTTTTATAAATTAATAAAAAGCTTATATACAGTTAACAGTTTAATTGATTTATTTTTTTAATACTCTAAACTTTAATTCGGCTTCTAGAACTTGTGCTAGCAGAACAACATTTTTAAAATGTTTCTTTTCATTTGCCCTCTATGCCACCTGTTCTGTAGGCTGTTTCATTTTCTGATATTTGTAGTGAAGCACCATCCTTCCTACTGTCCTGAAATACAAAATTAATGTTATAATTCTTTCTCTTCATCAAACGAAGTTCTTGACATGCTTACTCAGGAACTTTGTAACTTATAAGTAAATTGGATAGGCACCTAATTCGTAAATCATGCCAGGCCGCCTTTTTCCCCTTTTTCGGGTTGGTGTCAGTCAGTATAAGTGTTTTCTATTCTTCTTCTTCTTAGTGTGCCCAGAATTCGGCAACTTGTTTGGCGCCATCACCAGCGTCCACCTTCATTTTCTATTATGGAAACCCTCTCCCTGACCAATTCTTCTAAAAGATCTAAGGAAAAGCAAAACCAAGCTTAAGTATAAGAAATTAAGAATGTTTACAAAACAAAACTTACTTTGAACATAACTGCTTTGAACACATTTTAGTTGTAGGTAACAGTTTACAGTACACACCTTATCGTCCTCCAACCAAAACGAGTATTCACTTCTTTGCCCTTTCTTGGAACTAGTCTACGGTCTTAATTCCATTTCTTTTAAATACAAAAAAATATGCAAAGGTTTTCGGTCGCCTGACAATAAATTATCAATATCAAGTTCATTGACTTAAAAAACCATGGTAACGCGGCGAAACTGTCGAAACTGTAGACAATAAATTAGTTTTCCGTACGTCATAATGTGTATGGTCACCATTATTCGGTGCGTAGGCAGATATTCTCGTTTGACAACTCAATGATGACTTCAATAAAATGGCAACATTTATATTTATATTGAAGTTATACACTGACCTCTATGTATTATAGAGGTCAGTGAAGTTATAGGACACTTTAAAAAAAAACGAAAGGAACAGAACTTATTTATACTATTTTTCTTCTTTGGCAGCTTTATGGCGCACTGCAAAGAATATTGCCGTCGAAGCTATGAAGCACGGCGGAGTCATCACCTTGATTTTTGGCCACAGGGTTTACTACAGTAAGTTACAAATAAACCCTTATTTATCACTAGCAGCGCCCCGCGGTTTCACCCGCGCATGTTTCGATCCCGTGGGAATGTCGGGATAAAAAGTATGTGTCAATACTATGTGTTAATCCGTGGTGTTAATCCTGGTTATAACCTATCCATGTGCCAAATTTAATTTAAATCTGTGCAGTAATTTTTGCGTGAAAGAATAAGAAATAACAAACATGCATCTGTCCGTCCATCTATCCGTCCATCCATCCCCACAAACTTTCGCTTTTTGTAGTAGGAAGGATGATTAAACTCGTGCTAGTTAGACCGTAGAAAGGGAGGTCTACTCCGTAAGCACGAAGTCCATAGTTTCGGCCGTAATAAGGTCGTAACGGGCTTTTCCTTCTCCATATCACTTAAGGACATAAAATTTGTTCGGTTACCGAACTAAAAATAAATTACAACACGTTTTGAATGTTGTCTCTACGCCCGATTAGTTATTGCCCGTACGCAAAATTTAATTTGATTTTTTTTTTTGTCGGATCGACTACTTTCGGACGTGCCCGTATCCTTGCTCACGGACTTCCAGAGTAGACCCCCTGGAGTGGAGACCGCGTATCGACAAGCGTAGTGCGGGATGCCCACCAGCTTCAAAAAGATGGCTGGGACAGATTGGATGCGGAAGGTGGAGGACAGGCTGTTGTGGCGCAGCATGGGAGAGGCCTATATGCAGGACCAGCAGTGGACTGCAATAGCCTGTGTTTATAGCTAGACGCATGGAGCGTTTGCACACTGCATTCAATCCGTTTATGTCCGAAGTAGGCGTAGTATTTACCCGAATACGGCAAAGCCAAAGAAGGGTTATGATTTTACCAGGCTATGTATAATGTATGTATACAAACTTCTCGTTGTATTTGGAAAAACGGTGTTTCGTTGGAAACGTCATGTTGTTCCACGAGTTAGGCCACATAAAATCCAACTTGGCGGCTTAGAACGAAAGAATAAGAAAATAGACGTAATAAGGAGTACTTTTTGAATAAGTAAATATTGGCTATCTATAATTTATTATACATGCGTAAACCCCAAATAAGAATAAAACAATTTTATTATGATTCACTGTGTCTGTTTTGAATAACACTAAAAACCCATCTAAAATGTTATTTAGTCTACTTACCAATTACATTCCATTTGCTTCATTATATAAAATAGTATAATCACACTAACATTATAAAGGCGAAAGTTTGTGCGTGTGTGAGTGTGTGTTTGTTACTTCTTCACGCTCAAACGACTGGACCAATTTTGATAGAACTTTGTATGGAGGTAGCTGACACCCTGGATTGTTTGAACATATAGGCTACTTTCTATCCCGATATTCCCACGACATCGACATTTACGCGGGCGAAACCGCGAGGCGCAGCTAGTAATAACTAAAACCCAACTATGACACAAACGCCAGCTATAAATTTACAATCAAGACACGGTTGTCGAATTATAATAGGATTGACTTAATTAATAAAATTTTATAGAGCAATAAAATTTTAATTAACTTCGTTTTTAGTATACCTACCTAACCGGAGTCACACATTATACGCATTTCTAAATATGTCACGTAAGCTATGAGGGTATGAACAGGGCACCTATCTATGAATTGCAGCTGAAAATCAGTGTAAGGTAGTCCAAGCGTTGCCACCTGAAATGCTGGGGCCTTTCTGGCACAAGCATATTATTTCACGTAATTTTGTTTTTATTTGTTGGTGTGCCAATAAACGCCATTTTCTTTATATTTGTAAATAGCTTCTGCCCTTGATAATAATCAGCGCCTGACGTCAATTGACGTAAGAGAAGCTTTTAATCACGTAAGTATAAACTGTATGGAGTGTCAGGCGCTGATTAATTTGACAGGACTAAACTAAAATTTATCTTCTGTCCTTTTCATAATGAAATAGAAAGAAAAAGATGCACTGAACTTAAATTTAGGTAAGTTTGTGAACAAGGGAATCGGCACCATTATACGTTTCTAGTTCTCACCTTAATGTATGGAACTCTAGTGAAAAAAATGATGCTTCAATATAAACGAAAATTGCATCGCTAGATTATTTATTTATATTTATTTATTTGTTATATTTTACAGAAAGCTTACAGACTAATAACACAATTAAAAATCATTCGTAGACAGGAAAATTTGGCTAATTACAAGCTTCCACATATAAAAGTCAAAGTAAGTGTAAGTATTGAAGTCTTTAACACCTTATCTTTTTATCTTAGTGATAACAGATCCAGAGGACGCTCTAACAGCTGCGAACGCTTGTCTACAAAAACATTTTGCGTACGGTTATGCCAAGTCTTGGCTGGGAGAAGGACTCATCACATCTTCAGGTTAGTAAAACAAATGATGATGACGATAGTTCAGTAGTAGGTACAACTACCTGGGTTACCATACATTCTTATCTGTAGGTAGTGATGTTTTTACATCACCCTTCATCACACTATGCCCCACAAAACCGTAGACAAAATAAACCGACTAAGTGCGTGTCGGACCAGGCACAATGAATGGTTCCGTAGTAGGAATGAATTTATCCCAAGAACAAACTTAACATTGTAGCTGAAAATCATTTTCTCCCATACATTGCAACAGCAAATGTAAGTTGGTCGACTATTACCCGTAAACTTATAAAGCCTACTTAGCTATGATAGTTTTCCTTTTAACTTCGTTATTTTGTAGGTACTAACTAATACTGTGAATGTTTACACATATCCAAAAACAACCATTTAGCTAGCAGGGGATGGGACACTTGACTCTAACAAAAATAAGCATTTTAAAGCTTAATATTTCACAAACGGATCCCTGAATCAAAAAATTGTTTTCATAACCCGCAATATTTTTGAAAGACCTATCTAACGGTACCTCACACCTTGGGGTAGCCGAGAAAAAAAACATCCCCACTTTACCTACGTGTAGGTACAGGAAGTACCCTAAAAAATAGTTTTTTCAAGATTTTATTTTACCTTTTTGTCGGCGTGATTAATATGTATATCCATGCCAAATTATAGCTTTCTAGTATTAAGTGTCTAAACTAAGCTGCGGGCGCACCTTCCTTCCTTAAGAGTGCAGGCAAAGGAAGTTAATAGATTCATCTATTAACTTCCTTTGCCTGCACTACATACCACAACTGCCATCCTTCTTACGAATCTAATAGGGTCTTAAAATCGAATTTACACAAAGCAGACATATACAATTCTAATATTATAACCAGGTGAAGTTTGGAAACGCCATCGCAAATTACTGACCCCTGCATTCAGCCTGCCAGTGATGCTCAGCTTTTTGGAGGTCTTCAACAACCAGTCAAGAAAATTGGTCGAAAATTTGAAAGTTCAAGTAGCCAAAGCGCCCTTTGATCACACTGAATATTTGAGGCGCAATGCATTGGAGACATTTTGCTGTAAGTATGATAACTCTTTTACCTGACCATCTATCTACTCGTACATTATATCTACATGCCATCAAAAAACGCCGGGAACTAAGCACAAGGGTACATTAAAAGGAAGCCAATCATCCCCTTTAGCATCATTATTCTTCTAACCAATAAGGCAGAAGTTCGATCAGGAGGGATTCAACAAACTCATATTTTGGTCCTGACTGATATTAGATGAATAAAATGTGGACTAGTTGTAATTATGTCGATGGCCTCCAATTGAACCAAAAAGCGAACTTTTTTTTACTATCCTGCGCTGACCCACTCCTGGGCAAAGGCTTCCCTCCACTCCTTCCATCTTTCGCGAGCCCGCGCGTCCTCCTTCCAGTTTTGACGGAACCTACCTATTTCGCCCGCCATCTCCTACGTGGTCCGAACTTATAATAAGCTATTAAAACTATAGAATCTAATTAATATTCAACAAAACATTTTTTTTCTGTCTGACATTAGTGACTGCTTTTGGAATAACTGGTTTCGAGGACTCGCACTTCATCCAGAAATACATGAATGCTGTAGACGAGATTTTGAATATTATTACTCGGAGGTTCCAGAAGTTTTGGCTCCAAAGTGACACAATATTTAAATTGTGTGGCCTTCAGAAACGGCATGATGAACTTGCGAGGATCCTCAATGATATGTCTGATAAGGTGAATAACTTTTTTTTATGAAATTTTTATTAGGAACAATTTAGGTACTTGAACTTAACAAAGACACGAAGATGATAGCTGCAAAATTAAAATACGTGGTGCGGCTATCAACGCCCAACACAAAATACATGGAAGACATTATTTTGTGCCAGACTTACACATCTTTGATGAAATCTTATAAGAATTTAAGTAGGTATTACTTACAAAATTTTATCTGTCAGTTTTTTTTTTTTGTAATCATAGATTTACCTTGCCTGACCTAAAGATTCTCGAGCAGTCTTTTAAAATTATAAACCAAATAAAGTATACAAATAGGTATTTTTATGTTATTCAAAAATATTTTCTATTTAAGGTGATACAAAGGAAGAAAGCGGCTAGAAGCAACGGTGTATATACTTCTGGTAAGTTCTTTCCTGTTACCTACAAAATGTACCATCTCATACATGGGAAATAAACAGATCGATTGGTATTGATTGACCATACATACGGTAGTAAAATGAAATGAAATTGTTTATTCTGTAATACTATTCTGTATTAAATCTCACCGTGAAAAGTTAGGTGAAGTGAGCTGTCAATAGTGTCAATCCCTAGCATCAGTAAAGCTATTCTGTAAATATGTTACCGTGAAAACTTAGGTGAAGTGAGTTTGTTTATGCTAGGAATTTACACTATTGACAGCTCACTCCACGCTCACTTCACCTAAGTTTTCACGGTGATCTTTTACAAAATAGCACCACTATAAATAGGATATCGGAATCACTCTTACACGTCATAATAAAAAAATAAGCTAGATAGAATCGACATTTCCTATCTCCCCACGGATTATTTATTTAGTCATTTATTATTATTGATATCCGGGTCGTAAAGTCCAGACATACCTACCTAATCTTGGTCAGATCATGTGAAGACAATGTTGATTAGTTGTTACCTACCTGTAATAATAATAGTCATTTATTTTACAGAAAATATAATCCAATTTGTTACTAGGTACCTAATTACATAAACAACTTAACAACACACTACCTGTCCCTACTATATAAACCCAAGTTTTTGTAACAAGTTTCCTCGTATCTCTTTTTCTGAAATTCGAATGACCGATTCGAAATGAAACGTGATTTTAGGTTACCTATATCCCTTAAAAAAAAAAGGTTAGGATTAGGTGGTTAGGCTATCTGTTATCGGTATAGCGGTAGAAGAAGGGACCTTACTATTCCACAAGTACTCACTTTTTTCTTCATCACAGGTACAAAATACAAGCCGTTCCTGGACCTTCTCCTGGAGTTATCAGATGATAACGCGTTGACTGATAAAGAGATTAGGGAAGAGGTGGACACTGCCATCGTGACCGGCTTTGATACGTCATCGAGCTTGCTGAGCTATATCATGATACTGTTGGGCACACATCCTGAGGTGCAGGACAAGATATATCAAGAGTAAGTTCAATATGTGACGAACATATTTTGGATTTGCCTGCACGTGCATAGCATATTTCGTGTCGTGTCGGGCGCTGCCTTAACGCCTCCTGCATAGTCGGCTAGTTTCTGTTGACATTGGCATGAGGAAACAAAAGTAACGAATGTTCTATTTTCAGAATCAAAGAAGTTTTCGCTGCAGACAGAGATGTTGAGAAGGAAGACCTACAGAAGCTTGTCTACACCGAGGCGGTGATTAAAGAGAGTCTGCGAATCTTCACCACAGGACCCGTTACCCTGAGATACGTCGACAAAGACGTCAGGCTAAGTAAGCTTACCCCTACGTTGTTGGTAAAACTTCTGATTAAGTAATTGTAAAATCATTTAAAAAGAAGGTAAGTAGCTAAATGTTTGTGTATTGTGCAAATAAATTATTTCTGTTTTATGATTGCAGTTTATGTTTTGCTCAGCGTAATAAATTATAAAAAGATATTAATCCAATAGAATATCAATTAATGTTTTTTTTTATTATGTTAGTCGTCTGTTGTTTTATAATAACTTATAAATACAAACTAGAGTTAAAAACCGGTCAAGAGCTAGTCGGACTCGCGCACCGAGGGTTCCGTACCATCACAGATATAGATATACCTAGATAACGCAAGAGTAACTACTTCGCGTGCCAAAAATTGCACCAACTTATGATTACAAATCATAAGCCGCCCCTTTCGCGCTCAGTCCTTTGTACTGCTGGCTGGGTAAGTGTGAGCGAGAGCGCGAGCTTGTGACGTCATAGTAGGTAGTCAAAAATATGGCACGCTTGGTTTTCATACAGTTCGTGATACTTGCGTTATCTAGGTATATCTATATCTGTGCGTACCATCATAATTTTTTTTTTTTTATATTCATCGACGAGCCCTATATTCTATCTGTATAATGCTCTCTGTATAATTCATAATATTAAACTTACATATAATAAAAAAATTTGGATGTTTTAGCCAAGTCATAAAACCGTGCGGAGCAGGAGCGGGTGCCTAGTATTTGAATAAAACACGATTTTAATCTCTCTAGAAAACTTCACAATGAGCGCAGGCAGTCAATGCGTGATTCTGCTCTTCGGAGTCCATCGGCAACCTGTATGGGGCAAAGACGTGGAACAGTTCAAACCAGAGAGATGGCTGGACCCAGGGATGCCTGCCAAACCTGGCGCCTTCGTCGGCTTCAGTCTGGGCAAACGATCCTGTTTAGGTGAGTTTATTAATTTATTTGTTATTTACGTAGTCAGGAAAAAAATCAAATAGCTTTTTAGTTATGTCAATTATTATTGTTCGAAATAATAGTTTTGTTTTTGTTGTGGAAATCATTATTTTACATAGAAGCCGATTTTCTATGTAAAATAATGATTTCCACAACAGGTATTACATGAAATGCTGAACAATGGTGTAAGTACGGAACAATGTTGTGTCAATAGAAAATATTCTCTACACTTTATAGTATGTTTATAGTTTATACACTGAAAGGACGAACATCAGGATGACAGAAAGAATGAAAAATTGTTTATTCTGCCTAATATGCACACACTAATAAAATTAGCCTAAACCCTGGTACCTACTCATAGTATCAAAATGATAAAAACGACAAGAGAAATGAAAAACTTAAAAGTTTTAGATAATAATGTAAAAGTACCAGTACCTACTAATCAACTAGCAATAGTTAATCTCGTAGCCCTCTAGTTTATAATAGTAGTCTATGCTCGTAGCAGTAGGTACGAACGGATCTTGTCATTCAACTGTGTCAACCATAGATATAGTTTTTTTTTATATTTCTATGGTGTCTACCCACTGACCTGTATTAAACAAGTAAGCGTATAATACAGGTCATTGTGTCTACCAGTGTCTACTGACTGACCATAGTCTTGGAACCTGGGGTGGTACACACATGTTCGAACCTGCACATTCGATTCGGCAGTAGGTATTTATTGAACAACAAAACCGGTTCGAAGCAATTAGTACCTACCTACACAAATTCGGCTTTCATTCAGCTCATGGCATCGGCAAACTCATTTCCGCATCGACCCTCACTTTATCATGTTCGGTTTGACTCGGCACTATTCAAGCTAAGCGGAGCGGCTTTTTCCCGAACTTAATAATAATATCTATTCGATTTGCAGCCCGGCTGTATCGAATCTTGCTGTCCTAACCTAAAATGTGTGTATACATTGAAATCTCTTTACAGGTAAAACCTACGCCATGATATCAATGAAAGTAACTCTAGTACATTTCCTGAGGAAGTACATAGTGACGGCTGATGACAGCAACCTGCAACTGAGATTGGACTTCTTGTTGAAACCAGTATCGGGACACGAAATCACTTTAGAAGAAAGAATGTAGACAGGACTTTAGTGGGCCTAAACAAAGTGACATTTTTTCATCGATAAATGATGGATAAGTTGAACATGTAAATATTAGAGTGATATATTAAGCTACCATAAAACTTATATCAATCCTGTTATAAGTTGTTGTAGAAATACAAACGCTTTGAAAGCGATTTCCACGTCTAGATACCTAAGGCATTTTGCCCCAATTCTTATCGATTTAGACTTTATTTACTACCGGGAAAAGTGGAATTGTTTTGAATCATCTTCATAGATTTCAATGTATTTGTCAAATGTGTGGAAAATGTAGTGAGGTAGTGGGTAGTATATTTGTCAAGTTTATTGCTAAGTTTAATCTTTATCTATATCTATATTTTATAACTATTTATATAAAATAAAGTCAGGTTAGTTACACCATATAAAACTCAAGATCGACTGCACCGATTATTACGATCTTTGATTTGTTGGATTTGTCTCCGCCCCGAAGAGCAGTTATTCTGCTCTATTCTATCTATATTAAAATATGGGAAAATTTTACGAAAAAATAATAATGAAGATAATTCATTTTCTCATACATTCTTTCTTAATGATTCTAAGGCGCTACGAAGTTCGCTTGGTCAGCTAGTTAATATATAAAACAAAGTCGGGTTAGTTACCTACACCATTTATAACCCAAGACCGGCTGGACCAATATTTATGATCCTTTATTTGTTGGATTTGTCTTCGCCCCGAATAGCAGAATAATTATTTAAACATGAGAAAAATAACAAAGAAAATCTGAAGTGGTACGAACTTCACCGAGTCTGCTAATTTTTAATATGCTACACTAAAATAATCCTCTGAATACTCCTCTGAAGTACCCTATTTGCAAAATCTTGTCTGATCGTGCAGTATAAAGCCGCAATTCCATTGCAGCCCTCGGGCACAGTTTCGTTTTGCGTGGCAATGGAGGCGCGATCATCTACTGCGATCCACGGCCACCACGCGCACGTATATATCTTGTGGTCCCGACAACATACCGGGTTTCTTAATAAAGGTTTGCTTATCGGCTTTAGAAGAGCCTTTACTATATATACATATAATCTTTCGCTTAAGCA
Organism: Mesoligia furuncula; assembly: GCA_916614155.1. NCBI lineage: Eukaryota > Metazoa > Arthropoda > Insecta > Lepidoptera > Noctuidae > Mesoligia > Mesoligia furuncula. Next base: position 12,151,369 of record OU744813.1, read on the forward strand.
ATGTTTATATCCTGGTAAGTGGAAAGTTTCCAGAGTGACTCCAATACCTAAATGTAGGTCGTCCACAGATATAACAAACTTTAGACCTATTGCTATATTGTGTGTACTTGGGAAGATATTTGAACCTATTATTAATAACGACATTTGTAAACAAATCAAAGGACAATTGAGTGATTGCCAGCATGGGTTTCGTCCAGGGCGCTCCACGGTGACTAATCAAATAGAATTTGTTGATTATAAAAATAGTAGAGTTAAGTCTGGTTGTCAGGTGGACGCCGCATACTTTGATTTCAAGAAAGCCTTCGATTTTGTAGATAATGATGTGCTTTTAATTAAATAAATTTGCATTATTAGGATTCTCAACTTCTCTCTTAAAATTCATGACCCACTACTTAAAAGACCGTAAACAGTATGTTAAGGTAGAAGGATATACGTCGGAAGAGTATTATACTAGATCAGGGGTAAGTCAAGGTAGTACCATTGGTCCTACACAATTTATAATAGTGATCAATGATTTACCTACTTTTATCTCTAACGCAAAATGCCTTATGTTTGCTGATGATTTAAAACTGTACCTTTCTGTAACCGACGCTAAGGATTGTGAGGCGCTTCAACATGATATTGACGCTGTGGTCGAATGGAGTACAAAAAATAAATTGTCATTTAATAATTCTAAGTGTAAAACAATAACTTTTTCCCTATCCCGTAATCCGATTAGAAATGATCTTGCTGGCGCGTCAATGGAACGTGTTTTCTCGATCCGGGATTTGGGAGTAATAATGGATAGCAAATTAAATTTTCACGAGCATATTCTTAAAACTTGCAAAGACGCTAATAAATAAGAACACTCAAGTCATAAAACAAATATACAATGCCTATGTACGTAGTAAATTAGAATATAATGCAATAGTTTGGAGTCCTCAAGAATCATTGTACACTATTATGATAGAAAAAATTCAACGTAAATTCTGTAGATACCTGTACAAACGTCAATATGGATACTACCCCTTTCTATATCCTTCTTTGTTCGTGTCAGGAATGGTGGGTTTAGACACACTCAAATTCAGGCGAGAATCCACACATATAATTAATATTATTTAATATTAGTAGATAAGATAGATAGTCCCGTTCTACGAGAGTCAATAAATTTTTATGTTCCTGACCAGTATATGCGTGGCGTTATAAGACGACAACATAGACTCCTCTGCTACCCGCCTACATGGCGTGCTCCCCGAACCAACAACACTCCCACTGCTAGAGCAATTAAGTTAATAAATGACTTTCTAAAATATATTCCTGAAGCAGATTTATTTTTTGACTCCAAATGGACAATCGCTAAACATGTGTCTATTTATTTAAATATGAAGAAATAATTTTTTAGCTTCTAATATTATGTTTAAGGTTGTTTGTTTTCAAATTTTATGTTACTCCGTTTTTTTTATTGGTATTTTATTTATTTTTTTAGTCTAAGAAGTTTTAATTAAAATTTTAATGGAATTTTGTAGAATTAGCATAGATATAAGCGATTTGGTGTAAACTTTTAGCTTATATTTGATGAATAAATGAATATTGAATATGCGTGGCTGACAATAAACACAAATTCAAAGTACCTACCTACATATTTAAAATAACCCAATTACAGGCACTTTTGAATTGTCAAGGAGTTGATAATTCAGAAAGATAATGCTAGTTGCCCATTCCAAAGCGTACAGTAGGTAACTCGGAAAAAGGACGGGCAAGAAACTCTACGGTCACTCTTTTAAATCAAAGTATGGTTATAAAACTTATAAAATATCGGATAATTCATTATTTTTGAAATTATACATGTGAGAACGATGCACAACGTTAAAAGCGTCCGTAATAAAAATAATTTAAAAATGGGATATGATATGGCTATGTCATGGACACGGCCGTGTGTTGTACGGGAATACGTTTACGTAACGGGCTTGATTCGCTCGGCCGCATTCATTCTTTTACGTTCCCGGCACTGCTTTCTTGACTCGGTCATAAAGTGTTCTATATAGCTATCCAATGCTGTAATTGAATTTAGGATGGAGATAATAGATATGAAGCTGCAACACCAAACTGTATCCCCCGATTTTAATATCATTGGTTTTTTGACTTGCCTCCCACTATACTATGGAAGCAATTTTAAAGACGTATTCACGTCAAAAACAATTAAATTAAATTATTATGAGCCGTGGCAGCTATAAGATAACCAGTCCTTCCTGACGGCGCCCGTTCTCGAACATGACGCATGGCATGGCATTAGCATCATTCAGCTCAACCTTGTTGAAGGGAGCTAAATTATCCAACACATGCGACTGGACTCTCAGCCGCCAGGACACATTCAAGCAATGAAAGACGTAGCCAGTAAATGGTAGCTTTATAGTAGGTATATAGTACTCACACATATATTGTGCTATGCAATTATGCACGGATGTCTTTTTTTTTTTTTTTTGTAGATTGTCATTTACTGTTGTAAATAGTTAAGTATAATAGGTACTTAGTTTAAGTTAAATGTAATGAAGCGAGTGATAACACTTTTTAAGAATAAAGAATTTATACCAAAAAAACTTGTATTCATTTTCCTACTGCCCATCTTACGCAAGAGCAACAACACTGCATTACGTGATTGGAATGTCCAACAATGCCAAAAATTTAAGAGATAATATGCATACAAAAATAATAACATAATTTCAACATTAATGATAGTCATTAGCTTGAATATGGGTAATTCATGAAACCAAAATTAAAAGCACAGCACTTTTCAAACGTCAAAATAACATAAAACAGTCCCCCAAAACACCCGCCTTTTACCACACCCTGGTGCTTTAGCTGGGATGAAGAAGTGTCTGTTCAGTTAGAAAAACATGAATTGATACATACAACAAAAGCTCTTTAAACCATAATCCTACTTTAATAATAATAATAAACCATTTATTATCAGGTAACAAAGACCCATAGAAGAACCTTAACCTAAGTATACATAATAATATAGTAACAATTTTGTTAGTAAATAAAACTTAATAACTATGTTAGTATCACTTAGTTGCACTAAGTCTTTGTGCTTTCTGGTGGCACTTGTCCGCGAAAGCGGCGGAATACCACATCCTGCGGCCAAAAGCTTTCTTCCATCACCAGGTGCAGGTAGCATGTTGGTATGCGCACCACGAACGCCTTGAAGCTAACGTTGCGGTGCAACTCCAGTAACTGCACCCTCGGTGTGTACCTCGTCTTCTGGCGCACGTACTCCACGATGTTCTCCGCCGTAGTGGTATAGTGTAGGCGGGAGATGTACACCGGTGTGTTCGGCTTTGCGGCACGCAAGCTGACTTCGGGCTCCGTAGGAGCTTTGCAGCAGCGGTTCTTGTTCGTTCGCGACCGGCGCTTCCTCCTTTGCACCGTCACGAAACCCTCATTATCAGCCCTATTCGGTGCCTTTTGTGGCATGGGCTTCCTACTTGGAGCTCCTGGGGCACTCGCGGTGATGCTAGCGGATTCCATTTCTTTGGGCTTCGCCAGGACTGCAGTCACTGGCAGCGGGACGGGGCGAGGGGCTCGGGCGGCATTGCGTGGAGGAGCCGCGATGACGGGCGCGGGGCTGCGGTGCGCGCGGGCGGCGCGCTCTGTAATCTCAGCAAACGACGGGTGCGCTGGCGACGAAACTGCTGACGCAGAATTTGACGACAATAAATCGAGGCCGGCTCCGCGACACAAGTATACATTAGATGCATCGACTGATGATCTAGTTACCGCCATACTGTTGCGCAACTCGGTAAATTCTTTGCGCAAATCGACGACGGTGTTTTGGGATGCATCTAACTTCACTAGAACATCCGCGAGGCGGGCCTTCAGAAAGACAATGTCCTTCAGAAGGCTCGTTACATCGACGTGGTCGAAGGTGACGGGTGGCAGCTTGTGCAGAGCCTTCGCCACAAACGTCGGCACGTCGTCCGGGTCGGTCTCCTTGAACAGCGTGATTATGTCTTGCAGGCTTCTCTTAGTCCCGTCACGCTGACGGGACACCATCTGGTCGCGCTTGTTCAGCACACTAGAAAACAATAATTTGGCAGCAGCTATATCCTCCTCGCTGAAGTTCGTTGAGCAGATGCCTGGACAGCGGATACCTCGTCCATCACATCCAGCTTCTGCTGCAGGAACGCCAGCAGCTCATTCGCCACAATTTCGTTACTCATGGCGAAAAAAGAATCCGAGCGACAGCTTGCGCCGCGCTAGTCAAAACACGGAATAATATGCAAACACGTGCGCATCGGAACGCGGCACAAGCGAGACTGAATTAACTTACTTTAGCAGGTGTGCACATATTTATTACCATAAAATATTCCTGGGAAATAGGAAGCGAGCCTATTGCCATCGACAGAGCACAACTCCAGATTCCGGGCTACTACTGAAAAGTTCCTGCTGAAAAACCCAATAACACTTTGCCCGACCTGGGAATCGAACCTAGAATCTGATTCTCAGCAGTAGCGTAACCACCAGACCAACAAGGCGAAAGGGTGAAAAAAGAATATAGGTATTAAGTAATAATAAGATTCATCTAACTATACCTAAACCAATATCAACCCTACCTGCATTGTCAAAGATCCTGGAAAAATCTATGAATCTAAGGCTAGTAAATTACCTAGAAAAGAATAACTTGCTTTCAAATAAACGGTTTGGCTATAGGAAGGGCAGATCTACTGAAGGAGCAATGCATATCTCTCTAAAAAAATCTACTGTTCCCGACACTTATGTTCGTATAATTCGTCAAAATGTAGGGAACAGCTGATTAATTCGCCCTGAGGCGAATTAATCTCATGTACGGGCAACACTGCTCTCCTTTTCTCCGCTGATACTTGGGATGAGGTATTCAGTGCTAACCAAAAGGAATTAAATGTCGTGAAGAAATTGCTTAGGGCCTTAACCCAAAATGTCGAAAAAACCAAATGCTTGACGTTTAGTCATTTAGTGTTTGCTGTCTCGGTGAAGCTATTAACGATCATCACGTCATATTCTATTAATTAATGCTTGTCTGGCGTGAGACGCTCGTGCAGATCTCGAGTGCACAATTAAACAGTTAAGTGATCGCGTGTGGAAACTAATTTATGTTTTTAAAAATCTCAGACATGCCGCTGACTGCTGCATCTTATCTTGGGAAGGCGCTCCGAAAACCATCCAGAAAAAATTTAATATAACTCAACGAGCCATTTTAAAAACTATCACTTGGCTATAAACTTTTCACTGTTCGTCATATATTTATTTTTAGTATAGTCAGCAACACGGGGATCTCTTATACGATCCAAACACTCTACGCAAACGTAGAAAACATGCTGCAAACGTACATAATGTTCCCAAAACATATTATATTAGGTCTTTACCTATGAAATTGCCGTTTTGTATGAAAAAATTTAAACGAATTTTTTTCATGTATTTTTTATTTGTATTATTCGAAGTAATCACCCATGCAATCAATGCATCTTTGCCAACGCAGTGGCAGTTTATTGATGCCCTTCTTAAAGAAATCAGCTGGACGGGAGGCAACAAATTCTTCAAAGGCATTTTGTACTGCCTCTCGGGTATTGAATTTTTTTCCCGCCAAGAATTTATCCAAATTCTGGAAAAAGTAGTAGTCTGTAGGCGCAAGGTCTGGTGAGTAGGGCGGATGACGGAGAGTTTCCAACCCCAGTTCTTGCAACTTGGAGACCGTCTGCTGTGCAGTATGAGGTCGCGCGTTGTCGTGCAGGAGCAGCGGAGACGAGCGATTGACCAATGCTGGTTGGAGATGTGCCAGCTTCTCCATCATTATGTTCAGTTCTTCACAGTACACATCTGCAGTAATGCTCACCCCGTTTGGTAAGAAGCTGTGATGAATCACACCGGCGCTAGACCACCAAACAGTGACCATCAGTTTTCTAGGGGTAAGTTTTCGTTTAGGGCATTGTTTAGGTGCTGAACCAGGATCCAACCAACTTGCTGAGCGCTTGCGGTTACCAAATCCATTTTTCGCATCCATTCATCGCAGGTAACAATGCGGTTCAAAATTCCTTCATTTGTGTGTCTGTTGAGCAGTGCAAGGCACGCCTCGACGTGTATTTCGCGCTGGCGATCATTGAGTTCGTGGGGCACCCATTTGTCAAGCTTTTTTACCTTGCCAATTTGACGGAAATGAACCAATATTGTTTTGACGCTAACGTCGAAAGCTGCTGCTAATTCAGCCGTAGATTGTGTATCATCAGCTTCCACTATCGCCTTTAATTCGTCATTGTCGACCAAAGTCTTCGGACGAAAGCGAGGTTCATTTTTCAGGTCGAAATTTCCAGAACGGAAGCGAGCAAACCAATAACAGCTGGTGCGTTGTTTTGTAGTGTTAGCTCCGTAAACGTCGTTGATGTTGCGTGCCGCTTGTGCCGCGTTGCTGCCACGACGGTACTCATATTCCATAATTACTCGAATTTTTAACGTACCTATCCATGATGACGAAAAAGATTGAAATGCAATGAAAATGTAACACTAATCAATAAACAAATGACTACTTTTGGAAAAAAAATCCATGTTTTTAAAATAAAATTAATTTGAAATTAGAATTCTTAGCCAAACAAAAATTATTTTGATTTGAAATGGCCAGTACTGCAGAACGGCAATTTCATAGGTAAAGACCTATTATTAAGAGATTCTTAATTTTTCCTTGTTCCGTACAAAATAAATACGACAAAATCAACAAAATTATGAATAGGTATACAGAATGTAATTGAAAACTTGCGCCAAATCGAAATAGGAGGTGCACTAACTGTTACATAAATCATTATAAATTGTCATTTCCCAAACCTAAATTCTTGAAAAAAATCGACCGTTTCTTAGAAAAAAAGGCGCGCGACGACGCGACGTTGCCAAATCGCTCGCCTACGCGCACGTAGGTATGTGCATCCCTCTCCTTAATGACATGCTTTAAGTTTACTTTACTTAAGACACGTTAAATTAGACATTTTAATTTAGTGCACTTATTCAATTTCATTCTGGGTGTAATTTATCTATAATATGTATGTATTTAGAAATATATAAGTATGTTTATCAGTTGTCTAGTACCCATAACACAAGCTCTGCTTAGCTTGGGACTAGACGGCGTTGTGTGATAGTTGTCGAATATATTATTATTATTATTATTATTCTACTTAAGACACACTGTAAAAACAAAATACAGGACTACCTACTAAAACTTACTTATGATCAAGCAGAATCGATTTGGAACATTCCCAGATAGACAAGCTACTATTTATACTCATATTGAAAAATCATCCCATTAACATCACACACACCCACACTCTAATTTTTTTTTGTCTTACATTAGGCATACCTACTTTCCACATACATTATTACATGGCGATCTTATAATGTTTACAACTTTAAAAGTACCTAGCTACTAAATGTTCACATTTTATTTATAAGGATCTAATGTAATCCGAGATACAGGTTTGATACAAGGAAGTCACGACATTATTCGCAACCTACACAATCATTATTTTGATGAAAATGGGTTACGCAATTAGGCTGCCGAATAGGTACAAGTTACTTGACACAATCGACGCGAGCGAATTTCGCCTTGAATCCCATGAGAGATTTGCTTCTGTTTGCTCAGAGTTTTACCTACCTTTGGATTTACCTAAACTGTGATGTCTAACTTGCTAAACCAAAATTACAGAGAAAATATAAGTACTAAACTAGCGGCCCGCCCCAGCTTCGCACGGGTGCAATTTATTTTACTAATTTCTGAAATTTTCTTTCATACAACCTTGTCCTTCCGAACACAACAAGAAAAGAATTATCCAATTTGGCGTACAGACATTTCAGCGACTTTGTTTTAAACTATGTAGGGATACCTAACCAGAAAAATACAGTATCTAAAAAGTTACTATGATTGGACCGGTCCAACGGTGGAACTCTCTTGGGGTCCATTGATGGCAACAAGGTACTCGCTAAGAAAAAAATAAAATAAAATATACATGGTCATGATTAGACAAAATTGAATAACACTCATGGAATCACGATTAAATTGTCTAATAGTTCATAACAGTGCACACAGACAAATATGAATGCGATGATACTTACGTCAAATTGTCCTGAATGTAATAATTACATTTTGAACGCCGCAAAGACAACGTCACACGTCTCTCCTCGCCACGTGCCCCAGCGTCACTGAGGTAAGAGGGGGGTGCAACTGAGTCGTCACGGAATCGTTTCGACTAGTTTGGGTATTGCTAGCTTGCCTGGTTTTGGAAATACCTTGGTGGTCCAATGAGAGAGCTAGTCCAATGATCGCAACCTTCCCCTAATGTATGTTGTCTAAAAAAGGATCGCAGCAGTCTGTCTAGCAAATAACAAATCAGAGTAGAGATTTTCAGTCCTAATTAAAGTGGATACCTCGGAACCTACCCTTCGGGAAGCACCTAAAGCCTTAGTTAAAATAGATACCTACCTAGTAGGAAATTCCAGCACTATATAAGTACAGACGCCAGCACATCAAGCTACCCGAAACTGTAAAATTTTCCCAATCAACGTTGAACCTTATGCTTAAGCGATAAAGTTGAAAATCTATTAAAGAAATTTGACAGATTGTGGTAGGTCGATTTGCTGGCGTCTGTACATATATGTATAGTAGCGTAACACCTATAGGCCTTGTATAAACGCGCGGAGTAGGTACCTGAACGTGAGGTTTTCTGTATCGAATAAACTCGTACGACAATCGTTTAGCATTATTGTTGACAATGCGACGAGCATAATACTTACTGCAGTTTATATAGATATGTGTTATATATATCTATATATATAAAATTCAAAGTCCTGACTGACTGATTGACTGACTGACTGATATATCAACGCACAGCCCAAACCGCTGGACCTAGAGACTTGAAACTTAGAAGGTGTGTTCTTTGTGAAGAGTAAGTATCCACTAAGAAAGGATTTTTGGGAATTCAACCCCTAAAGGGTTAAAATAGGGGATGGAAGTTTATATGAAAGTCCGACAGTTTTGAAGTTAGGATCTTCTAATTTTGTATTTAGGCTGACAATCGAAAATTAATTTATACGTGTCTCAGCGTTTTTGATAATTCCACCCCCGAAGGGTTAAAAAGGGGGGTGAAGTTGTGTATAGAAAGTCATTAATTTTCGACGTAAAAATCACTAAATTTATTATCTAGGCTTATGATTGGAAGCTAACACAACGGTGTTGTTAGAATTTCGTCCATTAAGAGGGTGAAAAGGGGGATGAAATTTTGTCCTGACTGACTGATATATCAACGCACAGCCTAAAACGCTGGTTGGTACCGCTGGGTAGAGAAATTACTTTTGGAGGGTGTGTTCTTTGTGAAGAGTAGATATCCACTAAGAAGGGTTTTTTGGAAATTTAACCTTTAACACGTTGACTGCCAGACACCAGACGCAATAGAAAATGTAGTGTTCGCGGTCACCGGTGACCGCGGTGGCAGTCAATGCCTTATGGGGTGAAAAGAGGGGATTTTGTTTGTATGAAAAATCTTATTCCTTGAGTTAATAACCATGAAACTTCGCACGAATACTTATCTAAATAAATTATGAAGTTTGGCTTTTTTTTTCTAAACTACCCCCTGAAGGGGGATTGGGAGGTATCAAAGTTTGTATGGAAGAATTTTAACGTGTAGTCCGATTAACTCGAAACTCATTATTTATACTTAAGACCAAAAATAAAAATTTACCCCTAACGGCGTGAAAAGTTAATTTTATAGGGCAAGACTTTACTGCGTGGCTTGATTAACTCGAAAATTGGTATAAACAATCTTTGAGTCGAGTAATGAACACATCCCAAACAATTTTACGAAATTCCACCCCTGTGAGGGAGAAAAACGGGGATACAGTTTATAAGAAAAATCTTATTCATTTGGTTAATAAATTTGGCAAGAATACTTGTCTAAGCAAGTAATAAAGTTTATCATTATTCGTTTATCAAAACACCCCAACAACCCTTGTATTGGGGTGTTAAAGTTTGTGTGGAAGAAATTTAACGCGCGGTCCGATTTACTCGAAACTCAGTATTAATACTTTTGACAGAAAACAATTAATAATAACAGCCGCACAGACTGATCGATCAGATTACGCAGGCTACGCTTGCCGCGGTTGGTCTGTGGATAGGTGTCCATCTTTACATACCGTGACCTCTCCGTGCCTCGGAAAGCACGCTAAGACGTTGGTCCCGGCTGTCATTCGTGGATCTTTGACAGTCGCTAGGGGTGGTCAGAAGCCCGAAAGTTTGACAACAAGTCTTATCAAGGGGTATCGTATTTGGGTTTTGGAGGTCAGATAGGCAGTGGCTCCATGTAAAATACTGGTACCCAGCTGCATCCCGTTGGACTGGAAGCCGACCCCAACATAGTTGGGAAAAGGTTAGGCAGATGAAGAATCAATAGTAAGTGTATGGGGTTTTCGAAAGTGATTGACCCCTGACGGAACAAAAAGTTGTAATTCGATTTATAAGGGGATTTTAATGAGTGCCTTGATAAACTTCAAAAAAAAATGGTACGAATAAATTTGGACTTGAAACTTGACACAACTAATTATAAAGTTCGATTATTTTTGGAATTCTAAACAAACCCACAAGGGAGATTGGGGGTGTCAAATTTAGTATGGAAAAATTTTAATGCGCGGTCCAATTAACTCGAAACTCAGTACCTATCTAAGACTATAATAAATAATAAAGTGGTTCTGGGTTTTTCGAAAATCTACCGCTAATGGGGTGAAGAGGGGTAGTCAATTTCACAGGGAAGAATTTTATTACGAGGCTTGATTAACTGGAAAATTGGTATAAATACCTAATCTAGATTATGTGTCGAAATTCCACCCCTATGGGGATAGAAAGAGGGGATACAGTTTATATGAAAAATCTTATTCATTTGGTTAATAAATTAGAAACGGCAATATTCGGGTCAGTAAATAATAAAGATTGTCACTTTTAGTTTAAAAAATCCCTCACAGAGGATTTGGGGGGTGACAAAGTTGATGGATTATTTAACCCGCTGTCGGATTAACTCGAAGCTCGGTACTACTAAAACAAAAAATACTTAAAAAAAGTGATTTAGGGTTTTTCAAAAATTGACTTCTACGAAGGTGGAAAATTCTACTGCTTGCTTCCATTAACTCAAAAATGGGTATGGGTCTTTGAGTCAAGTTATGAACACATCCCAAACGATTTTTCAAAATTACTCTCCTGCATGGGGGGGTAAAAAGCTGGGATACAGTTTATTTGAAAAATCTGATCCCTTTGAGCTATAAACTAAAAAATTGGGCCGAATACTTATTTATATCTAAATAAATGATAAAAATCATTAACATACATTTTCGAAATTATAAGAGGAAAGTACGAATTTCACGCGGACGAAGTCGCGGGCAGAAGCTAGTAATATATATAATAATTGTCTGTGTAGTGCCGTACTTAAAGAATAGCACCACCCCATACTTCCCGTGGGTGTCGTAAAAGGCGACTAAGGGTCGCACCGGAGAATGGGCAGCAGCATTCTCTATACATTCCACCACCATACCATACTGCGATCGCCAACCCGCCTGCCAAGCGTGGCGATTATGGCAAACCCCCCCTTTTGGGGGAGGCCTATGTCCAGCAGTGGACGTCTTTCGGCTGAAATGATGATGATGATGTGAAATATAATTATGTGACTCTTGCAGATTGTGAAATATCTTTATATTACTGGATATACTTATTAACTTAATACTTTTAGGGGTTTAAACTAACCTAATTAGATAATTTTGATTCACGCTCACTTCAGCTTTGCTTAGGTAATAGTTAGGTACTTATAGATTTTTTTGCTGCTTAGGCTGATTTATTATGTCTGAAACCATATAATTAGTTAATTAAGTACGGGCGGGAAACATCGTGAGGAAACCGGCATGTCCTAGAACCAAAAATCCGAAACCATGTGACATCTAACCAACCGCACTGGTCCCGCGTGGTGGATAACGGACCACTCCCTACCTTCAAGACATTTGAGGTTGTGGCTAACATTTTAGAAATTGCTTCCCTATAAGTAGACTCCGTTGGCCCGTATCATTAATACGACTGACGCGGCGGCTATCCCACTGTACCTAACACTATTACATATAGATTAAAAAAAAAAACAAATTAAATTGTTAAATTAAGTATAGTCATGACCATGAGCAAAAATATTCCTACACTTACGCAAAATTCAAACGCGATTTTCTGGTTCCAACATTTGAGAAAAGTCCTACTTATTTCATATCTAATAATATTGTTTTCGAAAATATATAATTCGTAACACCATATTTCTATCAAAAGGTACTCCAGAAGAACATCGCTTTTGAATCCAGCTAAGTGTAAATTCTGTCTGTGTGGTGCCGGACTTAAAGTCTGTGTGGTGCCGGACTTAAAGAATAGCACCACCCCATACTTCCCGTGGGTGTCGTAAAAGGCGACTAAGGAGCGTACCGGAGAATGGGCAGCAGCGTTCTCTATGCATTCCACCACCATACCATACTGCGATCGCCAACCCGCCTGCCAAGCGTGGCGATTATGGCAAACCCCCCCCCTTTCGGGGGAGGCCTATGTCCAGCAGTGGACGTCTTTTGGCTGAAATGATGAAGTGTAAATTATATAATGCTATTGACTGCACTTAGGCATCTCCTAAAAATAGGTATGACTTTAGATAATAGGTTTTGGCTTTTGCATGGAGTTGCCGAATGTTGATCTCCCAAGTGTTATCGTCATAACTTGTTATTTATTACAAATGCGTCACAAATATTTAAATGGCTTACAAAAGATTAATTAATTATTTTCACACTGAATTTATAGTTGTCACGTGTCTTATTCACGTGTATCTTTTAGGGTTCCCAAAAGATTAAAACACGTGGTAAAAAAATGGTAAAAAAGGAATCCTGGGGGTGCGACTCCGTTATTCTATCTCAGCTGCTTGTTTTAGTAACTAGGTCCTAAAGCTATATCTTGCTTAGTTGGCTTGTTTGGAGAAGTTATAAACAATGCTTGTCCAGCTACCTAAAGAGCAAGTGAAAATATTATTTCTATAGCAATAGGAGCTGAAATAGAAAAAAATATATATAAAACGTTTCAAATGGCTTCTTTTCTTTTTTTCTCTTTTTATTCATGGTCCGTAAAAATATTCCCGCTCCCTTATTTCCGAAGTTTACAAAGCTGAACACCTGAAATAAGTAAATCTAGTAATACAGGTTTATGTAAATATTACAGGAAAAATAAAACGATGCCTCTCATTAGCACAGTTTTTTAGTACCTAATCAGCAAAAATCCCTTATAAATACAAAATAACCTAGTTCTGCGGACGCAAGAAATTAAAATGAAACAAAAAAAAAATTAAAATGGAAAAATATTTATCGTACCAAGGTACCTACGCAACCCTCGGTGCGCGATTCAGACTCGCTCTTTGCCTTTTTTTAATTTAATTTCGTCTCGTTCCGGAAGTCATCTTATTTTTGACGAAAATTTTAACACATTTTCGTAATTGAGTGTGAAATAATCAAATTAATAGACTTACAACTAAGAACATAAGCCTATTGCGTATTGTTGATGTAGGTAAACGGTATCTAAACGTTTAATTGGTGGTCATCTGCGTGGCGGAAGGTGCCAATCTAAATTACACCCGCCGAAATTATTTATAGGATGTGTAGGTAGGTATTCCAACCCATGTTTTACACTGCAATCCCGTTTGGTATTAAAGGGCTGCAGTTTTGAAATAACTGACATAGCCCAAAAAAAGTAGAACAAGTGCGAGTCGGACTCGCACACGAAGGGTTCCGTACCAGAAGGCAAAAACGCCGAAAAAAACATGTTTGTTGTATGGGAGCCCCCCTTAAATATTTATTTTATTTTAATTTTATTATTTATTACTAAAGTTAAAATACAACTGAGTATTTTGTGAATATTTCAAGTGCGTACCTGTTGCCATTTTTGATATCGAGCAAAAAAGGGCAAAAAAATCGCGTTTGTTGTATGGGAGCCCCCCTTAAATATTTATTTTATTTTGTTTTTAGTATTTTTTGTTATAGCGGCAACAGAAATACATCATGTGTGAAATTTTCAACTGTCTAGCTATCGCGGTTCTTGAGATACAGCCTGGTGACAGACAGACAGACAGACGGACAGACGGACAGACAGCGAAGTCTTAGTAATAGGGTCCCGTTTTTACCCTTTGGGTACGGAACCCTAAAAATTACCTACCAAAATTAAGTAGGTAAGTACCTAGGTCAAGGGTGGGGGCAGAGCAGATGGCCGATGGGACCGAAAAGCTCTGCAGCAGTGGCTACCGCGTATCGGAAGCTGCAGCGTGGGATAGGCCCAGACACAAAAGAAGAAACAATTTCCTGTTTTTTTTGGGTCATAAAATCTACTTTTCGGATTGCTTTGAATTTTAGATATAATAATATTATTTATATATATTACCTATTTTGGGTATATTATGTTTATAATTAGATTTGTATCGAAACAAACAACAACCGTAGAGAGAGAAAAATATTCGTTATTTACGATTAAAAATCGATAGATTATTTAGACATGTAGGTATATTAGATAATCATTTGGATACGGCGTACATACGGTACATACATATATTCCTATAATTATTATATTCCTACGTGTTACCGCAAAACATGAGTATTTTCATTGCGCGGTAGATTGGGATCTGCCAACTAATATCTGTGTGTGTATGAAGTTTTTTACAAGCCGGCACCCAATTTTGTTCACCTGCGTTGCACTAGTGAAGGACCTGTTCAATCTATCTGCATTTGGATTGGAACAAAGAATGCAGACCGTCTGCTTGTGCCCAGTGTAGCTCGGTCCAGGCAGGCAGGCTGTGGCAAAGAAAGAAAGAAAAAACCTTTATTTCGCACAGTGCCATGTGCAAGGAACACATAATATGAACAAAATTAAACCATCAGACCAGCCAGCTTACGGAGCATAAGCCTTTGAAAAGTGTGTTTGATGGACTGCACAATCGGTTCGGCTGATGATTGAGAACCCACATTTCAGTTAAGATGGAGTGATAGTTCCTATTGGTGGATTAACGTTGTCTCTATGATTTTTTGAGATTACCGCAGATTTTGTAGGTTCCTTCTTGGTCCCATTGGGGCAAGGCCATGTTAAGTTCTTAAAGTGACCACAGAGACCGTTACAATTAAAACTTGATTGAATTGAAGTCATTAAAAAAATTACATCACCGAAGTATTATAAGTGATGGTTCGCATAAACAGTCGTAACTGTTTATGCGAACGATCATACAATAATCCTTCGGTGTAAGGAAATAAGTAAGTAACCAAATAAGTGCCTACTTACCTAGTTAGGTACAACTTCTACATAAAATGATTTTGTATTGAACATAGTTTGCGGACATTCAGGAGTACTTGACATAATGACGAACCGACATAAGTGTCTATTGAAATTGAATGGCAGTAATAACTTTGCCATTGAAAGTGGAACATACACTAAGTTGCTAATAAAAACTAACAAAGTTTGAACTGATGGGAAACTTCAGTTTATAATATCTAGGTAGGTAGGTACTGATCAAGTGCACGTTGTTTATGGTTTGGTGCCTAAGTAGGTAGGTAGCTACAAACTAGCAGGTGTAGAACCTCCGAATACGTACCGGCGTTTATTCCCGTTGTCCCCGTATGCCATATCCCCGTCACGGGGACAGCGGGACGTGATTAAATTTATTTCCCGTTGTTGTTGTTGTCCCCATAATATACATTCGGCTAACGAGGATTCTATGTAAAGGGCTTAATGTAATCTAACCAAACCGAACCTCGGGGTGCCCTTCGCTCGCTCTTGCATCCTATGTCGACATATTTCTGTGTAAAAGGTTTAAAGTAACCTAACCAAACCTAACCTCGGGGTGCCCTTCGACTACAGAAAAAACGGGGACTGTGGGCAACAATTTTTACTTATTTTATTCAACTATATTAGCGGGGACAGTGTACGGGGACAATGGGAAGTATTTTTAAATATATAATTAAAGTACCGCTGTCCCCGTAGGACGGGGACACGGCGTACGTCGACAACGGGAATAAACTCGTACCGGGCTAATAATTTGAATAAGGTGACAATTTAGGTATCTGACTCAGTGGCGTGACCTTCATAGAAGCCAAAAAGCCCGGCTTGCCCTAATAAAATCATAATTCACAACAACAAAATCAATAAAAAATATATGCAAAAAATTAACTCGAACGTAAACATTCATGTCATAGGAATAATAATACAATTATTTCGAAATCCGAACTTGCGCGCACTGGCCTAGGTTCGCGCCAAATTCCGCTCTAAACGCTATACAATGCATTCAAATGCGCCATCTCGCTCACACTTAGTCTGGCTTTTCCCTGGCTTCTATTTCCTTTCTCAAATTGCTATAAAAACGTTTACATTTGTGATTTGTTGATATTGGTAAGTACATAAAACACAGATTTCTATGAAATGAAAAGCCAGGCTTTTGATAGGCATGAAGTTCGCGCAAATGCACTATCCGCGTTGACCCGCGTAAAGTAAGTTGCACGTGTGGCGGGCGCGATGAGTCGATGACGCGCGCGACTCAAATTATTGTTATTGTTTTGAAGTTTTGAATACTTTGAGAATTAGTTTTATTATTTGAAAAAGTGATTGATTGTGATGATGTCATTCCCTATGATTTTGTAAACGGTTAATGAATATAGTGTTATTTTATCATTATGTGAATTGGGAAACTGTCATGGAAAAGATACGTAAATACATTGAGTTTTCTGCAATTTTCTGCCAATAAATAATTCTTTACTTCACCGTAAGTACCGTAACCAATCTTAAATTACTGTAGGTACTTCTCGGAAATAAAAACAAGTATTTTTGTCAGTCAAGAAGACAGATTAAATAAAATAGGTAAGTACCTACTCATTCGATTGTTTACTAGGTATGAATATGACAAACATAGGTGTTAAACATAGGTATGTGTTGGCTCATGTTAAGATTTTCAATTGACTTTAGAAATGTAAGTACCTAATTCATAAAATAATGCGTACGAGAAAAGAAAAAAAGAACAATAAATCGATAATTATAATGGAGGCCAACTAGTGCATTTTGATTGATCAAATGCATGTGACAAGCGAAATGAAGAAAGTTCCGGATAGGCGCTGTGGTTATGCGCATTCATTTATATAGATGGCGCTTATGACAATTACGTACCTACTGAAGTTTGAAATAAGTAGTGCCTGCTCTTCGTATTTTAAAGGTTTTCTTACCGAAATTATAATAATGATGTTAGTACTACTAACAACCTTTAACAACAAGAAAATCAGCCAATCCCTCAGTTGGCCTTTTTTTATACCTTGAAAATCTGTGGGCTTGCTCTAATTTTGACCCCTAGGCACACCACTGATCTGACTTATATGTAGGAAAATCTCGCCTGTTATGCGTAAAATATGGTATAAAACAAACTTGGATCTATATTAGGACAATACAAAACGACTATTTATGTATAAACAAAAGAAATAATGCACGAGATTGTAAGTCACTCAAGGGCCATTGTGACTTTTTCAATTCATATGTATTTTATGAGTTTACTATAAAGGTGCAGGCAAGAATCAAATGAGAGAGGTGCAAATAAGAATTTGCAAAATATTTGGACAAACGTCATCTAAAACTGTTCCTGAAGTTGATAGCATTAGTAGTTCTTAAGATATCCAGCTGTGACAGACAGACAGTCTCACCATAAGGGTTCCGTTTTACCATTTTGGTACGTACCCCTAAAAATATTAAAGGAGATCTGAAAAAAGAAAGTAGGTAGGTAGGTACCTAATCTTTCTTTTGTGGTGGGCTTTAGTTATTAAACAATGGCTCTTTAATTGTTTCTGTAATTGCGGCATTCAACCGGTTAGTAGATACTTAGGCACCTAACCATGAAAATGAGAACTTATTGCTGTTAAAAAATTATCTCAATTAACAGAGATCTATATATATAAAATTCAAAGTCCTGACTGACTGATTGACTGACTGACTGATATATCAACGCACAGCCCAAACCGCTGGACCTAGAGACTTGAAACTTAGAAGGTGTGTTCTTTGTGAAGAGTAAGTATCCACTAAGAAAGGATTTTTGGGAATTCAACCCCTAAAGGGTTAAAATAGGGGATGGAAGTTTATATGAAAGTCCGACAGTTTTGAAGTTAGGATCTTCTAATTTTGTATTTAGGCTGACAATCGAAAATTAATTTATACGTGTCTCAGCGTTTTTGATAATTCCACCCCCGAAGGGTTAAAAAGGGGGGTGAAGTTGTGTATAGAAAGTCATTAATTTTCGACGTAAAAATCACTAAATTTATTATCTAGGCTTATGATTGGAAGCTAACACAACGGTGTTGTTAGAATTTCGTCCATTAAGAGGGTGAAAAGGGGGATGAAATTTTGTCCTGACTGACTGATATATCAACGCACAGCCTAAAACGCTGGTTGGTACCGCTGGGTAGAGAAATTACTTTTGGAGGGTGTGTTCTTTGTGAAGAGTAGATATCCACTAAGAAGGGTTTTTTGGAAATTTAACCTTTAACACGTTGACTGCCAGACACCAGACGCAATAGAAAATGTAGTGTTCGCGGTCACCGGTGACCGCGGTGGCAGTCAATGCCTTATGGGGTGAAAAGAGGGGATTTTGTTTGTATGAAAAATCTTATTCCTTGAGTTAATAACCATGAAACTTCGCACGAATACTTATCTAAATAAATTATGAAGTTTGGCTTTTTTTTTCTAAACTACCCCCTGAAGGGGGATTGGGAGGTATCAAAGTTTGTATGGAAGAATTTTAACGTGTAGTCCGATTAACTCGAAACTCATTATTTATACTTAAGACCAAAAATAAAAATTTACCCCTAACGGCGTGAAAAGTTAATTTTATAGGGCAAGACTTTACTGCGTGGCCTGATTAACTCGAAAATTGGTATAAACAATCTTTGAGTCGAGTAATGAACACATCCCAAACAATTTTACGAAATTCCACCCCTGTGAGGGAGAAAAACGGGGATACAGTTTATAAGAAAAATCTTATTCATTTGGTTAATAAATTTGGCAAGAATACTTGTCTAAGCAAGTAATAAAGTTTATCATTATTCGTTTATCAAAACACCCCAACAACCCTTGTATTGGGGTGTTAAAGTTTGTGTGGAAGAAATTTAACGCGCGGTCCGATTTACTCGAAACTCAGTATTAATACTTTTGACAGAAAACAATTAATAATAACAGCCGCACAGACTGATCGATCAGATTACGCAGGCTACGCTTGCCGCGGTTGGTCTGTGGATAGGTGTCCATCTTTACATACCGTGACCTCTCCGTGCCTCGGAAAGCACGCTAAGACGTTGGTCCCGGCTGTCATTCGTGGATCTTTGACAGTCGCTAGGGGTGGTCAGAAGCCCGAAAGTTTGACAACAAGTCTTATCAAGGGGTATCGTATTTGGGTTTTGGAGGTCAGATAGGCAGTGGCTCCATGTAAAATACTGGTACCCAGCTGCATCCCGTTGGACTGGAAGCCGACCCCAACATAGTTGGGAAAAGGTTAGGCAGATGAAGAATCAATAGTAAGTGTATGGGGTTTTCGAAAGTGATTGACCCCTGACGGAACAAAAAGTTGTAATTCGATTTATAAGGGGATTTTAATGAGTGCCTTGATAAACTCAAAAAAAAATGGTACGAATAAATTTGGACTTGAAACTTGGCACAACTAATTATAAAGTTCGATTATTTTTGGAATTCTAAACAAACCCACAAGGGAGATTGGGGGTGTCAAATTTAGTATGGAAAAATTTTAATGCGCGGTCCAATTAACTCGAAACTCAGTACCTATCTAAGACTATAATAAATAATAAAGTGGTTCTGGGTTTTTCGAAAATCTACCGCTAATGGGGTGAAGAGGGGTAGTCAATTTCACAGGGAAGAATTTTATTACGAGGCTTGATTAACTGGAAAATTGGTATAAATACCTAATCTAGATTATGTGTCGAAATTCCACCCCTATGGGGATAGAAAGAGGGGATACAGTTTATATGAAAAATCTTATTCATTTGGTTAATAAATTAGAAACGGCAATATTCGGGTCAGTAAATAATAAAGATTGTCACTTTTAGTTTAAAAAATCCCTCACAGAGGATTTGGGGGGTGACAAAGTTGATGGATTATTTAACCCGCTGTCGGATTAACTCGAAGCTCGGTACTACTAAAACAAAAAATACTTAAAAAAAGTGGTTTAGGGTTTTTCAAAAATTGACTTCTACGAAGGTGGAAAATTCTACTGCTTGCTTCCATTAACTCAAAAATGGGTATGGGTCTTTGAGTCAAGTTATGAACACATCCCAAACGATTTTTCAAAATTACTCTCCTGCATGGGGGGGTAAAAAGCTGGGATACAGTTTATTTGAAAAATCTGATCCCTTTGAGCTATAAACTAAAAAATTGGGCCGAATACTTATTTATATCTAAATAAATGATAAAAATCATAAACATACATTTTCGAAATTATAAGAGGAAAGTACGAATTTCACGCGGACGAAGTCGCGGGCAGAAGCTAGAAATATATATAATAATTGTCTATGTAGTGCCGGACTTAAAGAATAGCACCACCCCATACTTCCCGTGGGTGTCGTAAAAGGCGACTAAGGGTCGCACCGGAGAATGGGCAGCAGCATTCTCTATACATTCCACCACCATACCATACTGCGATCGCCAACCCGCCTGCCAAGCGTGGCGATTATGGCAAACCCCCCCCTTTTGGGGGAGGCCTATGTCCAGCAGTGGACGTCTTTCGGCTGAAATGATGATGATGATGTGAAATATAATTATGTGACTCTTGCAGATTGTGAAATATCTTTATATTACTGGATATACTTATTAACTTAATACTTTTAGGGGTTTAAACTAACCTAATTAGATAATTTTGATTCACGCTCACTTCAGCTTTGCTTAGGTAATAGTTAGGTACTTATAGATTTTTTTGCTGCTTAGGCTGATTTATTATGTCTGAAACCATATAATTAGTTCATTAAGTACGGGCGGGAAACATCGTGAGGAAACCGGCATGTCCTAGAACCAAAAATCCGAAACCATGTGACATCTAACCAACCGCACTGGTCCCGCGTGGTGGATAACGGACCACTCCCTACCTTCAAGACATTTGAGGTTGTGGCTAACATTTTAGAAATTGCTTCCCTATAAGTAGACTCCGTTGGCCCGTATCATTAATACGACTGACGCGGCGGCTATCCCACTGTACCTAACACTATTACATATAGATTTAAAAAAAAACAAATTAAATTGTTAAATTAAGTATAGTCATGACCATGAGCAAAAATATTCCTACACTTACGCAAAATTCAAACGCGATTTTCTGGTTCCAACATTTGAGAAAAGTCCTACTTATTTCATATCTAATAATATTGTTTTCGAAAATATATAATTCGTAACACCATATTTCTATCAAAAGGTACTCCAGAAGAACATCGCTTTTGAATCCAGCTAAGTGTAAATTCTGTCTGTGTGGTGCCGGACTTAAAGTCTGTGTGGTGCCGGACTTAAAGAATAGCACCACCCCATACTTCCCGTGGGTGTCGTAAAAGGCGACTAAGGAGCGTACCGGAGAATGGGCAGCAGCGTTCTCTATGCATTCCACCACCATACCATACTGCGATCGCCAACCCGCCTGCCAAGCGTGGCGATTATGGCAAACCCCCCCCTTTCGGGGGAGGCCTATGTCCAGCAGTGGACGTCTTTTGGCTGAAATGATGAAGTGTAAATTATATAATGCTATTGACTGCACTTAGGCATCTCCTAAAAATAGGTATGACTTTAGATAATAGGTTTTGGCTTTTGCATGGAGTTGCCGAATGTTGATCTCCCAAGTGTTATCGTCATAACTTGTTATTTATTACAAATGCGTCACAAATATTTAAATGGCTTACAAAAGATTAATTAATTATTTTCACACTGAATTTATAGTTGTCACGTGTCTTATTCACGTGTATCTTTTAGGGTTCCCAAAAGATTAAAACACGTGGTAAAAATATGGTAAAAAAGGAATCCTGGGGGTGCGACTCCGTTATTCTATCTCAGCTGCTTGTTTTAGTAACTAGGTCCTAAAGCTATATCTTGCTTAGTTGGCTTGTTTGGAGAAGTTATAAACAATGCTTGTCCAGCTACCTAAAGAGCAAGTGAAAATATTATTTCTATAGCAATAGGAGCTGAAATAGAAAAAAATATATATAAAACGTTTCAAAGGGCTTCTTTTCTTTTTTTCTCTTTTTATTCATGGTCCGTAAAAGTATTCCCGCTCCCTTATTTCCGAAGTTTATAAAGCTGAACACCTGAAATAAGTAAATCTAGTAATACAGGTTTATGTAAATATTACAGGAAAAATAAAACGATGCCTCTTATTAGCACAGTTTTTTAGTACCTAATCAGCAAAAACCCCTTATAAATACAAAATAACCTAGTTCTGCGGACGCAAGAAATTAAAATGAAACAAAAAAAAATTTAAAATGGAAAAATATTTTTCGTACCAAGGTACTAAGTACTTACCTACGCAACCCTCGGTGCGCGATTCAGACTCGCTCTTTGCTTTTTTTAATTTAATTTGGTCTCGTTCCGGAAGTCATCTTATTTTTGACGTAAACTTTAACACATTTTCGTAATTGAGTGTGAAATAAAACGATGCCTCTTATTAGCACAGTTTTTTAGTACCTAATCAGCAAAAACCCCTTATAAATACAAAATAACCTAGTTCTGCGGACGCAAGAAATTAAAATGAAACAAAAAAAAAATTAAAATGGAAAAATATTTTTCGTACCAAGGTACCTACGCAACCCTCGGTGCGCGATTCAGACTCGCTCTTTGCTTTTTTTAATTTAATTTCGTCTCGTTCCGGAAGTCATCTTATTTTTGACGTAAACTTTAACACATTTTCGTAATTGAGTGTGAAATAATAAAATAATAGACTTACAACTAAGAACATAAGCCTATTGCGTATTGTTGATGTAGGTAAACGGTATCTAAACGTTTAATTGGTGGTCATCTGCGTGGCGGAAGGTGCCAATCTAAATTACACCCGCCGATTATTTAGGTATAGGATGTGTAGGTAGGTATTCCAACCCATGTTTTACACTGCAATCCCGCGCTGCAGTTTTGAAATAACTGACATAGCCCAAAAAATTACCTACCAAAATTAAGTAGGTAAGTACTAGGTCAAGGGTGGGGGCAGAGCAGATGGCCGATGGGACCGAAAAGTTCTGCAGTGGCTACCGCGTATCGGAAGCTGCAGCGTGGGATAGGCCCAGACACAAAAGAAGAAACAATTCCCTGTTTTTTTTTGGTCATAAAATCTTTTTATACGAGTAGGTACTTGTCGGATTGCTTTGAATTTTAGATATAATAATATTATTTATATATATTACCTATTTTTGGTATATTATGTTTATAATTGGATATGTATCGAAACAAACAACAACAAGCGTAGAGAGAGAAAAAAATACGTTATTTTCGATTAAAAATCGATAGATTATATAGACATGTAGGTATATTAGATAATCATTTGGATACAGCGTACATACGGTACATACATATATTCCTATAATTAGTGTTTAGATATTCCTACGTGTTACCACAAAACATGAGTATTTTCATTGCGCGGTAGATTGGGATCTGCCAACTAATATCTGTGTGTGTATGAAGTTTTTTACAAGTCGGCACCCAATTTTGTTCACCTGCATTGCACTAGTGAAGGACCTGTTCAATCTATCTGCATTTGGATTGGAACAAAGAATGCAGACCGTCTGCTTGTGCCCAGTGTAGCTCGGTCCAGGCAGGCAGGCTGTGGCAAAGAAAGAAAGAAAAAACCTTTATTTCGCACAGTGCCATGTGCAAGGAACACATAATATGAACAAAATTAAACCATCAGACCAGCCAGCTTACGGAGCACAAGCCTTTGCAAAGTGTGTTTGATGGACACAATCGGTTCGGCTGATGATTGAGAACCCACAGTTCAGTTAAGATGGAGTGATAGTTCCTGTTGGTGGATTAACGTTGTCTCTATGATTTTTTGAGATTACCGCAGATTTTGTAGGTTCCTTCTTGGTCCCATTGGGGCAAGGCCATGTTAAGTTCTTAAAGTGACCACAGAGACCGTTACAATTAAAACTTGATTGAATTGAAGTCATTAAAAAAATTACATCACCGAAGTATTATAAGTGATGGTTCGCATAAACAGTCTAACTGTTTATGCGAACGATCATACAATAATCCTTCGGTGTAAGGAAATAAGTAAGTAACCAAATAAGTGCCTACTTACCTAGTTAGGTACAACTTCTACATAAAATTATTTTGTATTGAACATAGTTTGCGGACATTCAGGAGTACTTGACATAATGACGAACCGACATAAGTGTCTATTGAAATTGAATGGCAGTAATAACTTTGCCATTGAAAGTGGAACATACACTAAGTTGCTAATAAAAACTAACAAAGTTTGAACTGATGGGAAACTTCAGTTAATAATATCTAGGTAGGTACTGATCAAGTGCACGTTGTTTATGGTTTGGTGCCTAAGTAGGTAGCTAGCTACAAACTAGCAGGTGTAGAACCTCGGAATACGTACCGGCGTTTATTCCCGTTGTCCCCGTATGCCATATCCCCGTCACGGGGACAGCGGGACGTTATTAAATTTATTTCCCGTTGTCCCCATAATATACATTCGGCTAACGAGGATTCTGTGTAAAGGGCTTAAAGTAACCTAACCAAACCGAACCTCGGGGTGCCCTTCGCTCGCTCTTGCATCCTATGTCGACAGAGCCCCGCTTTGCTATGCCATATACCCGTCACGGGGACAGCGGGACGTGATTAAATTTATTTCCCGTTGTCCCCATAATACACATTCGGCTAACGAGGATTCTGTGTAAAGGGTTTAATTAAAGTAACCTAACCAAACCGAACCTCGGGGAGCCCTTCGCTCGCTCTTGCATCCTATGTCGACATATTTCTGTGTAAAAGGTTTAAAGTAACCTAACCAAACCTAACCTCGGCGTGCCCTTCGACTACAGAAAAAAGAAAAAACGGGGACTGTGGGCAATAATTTTTACTTATTTTATTCAACTATATTAACGGGGACAGTGTACGGGGACAATGGGAAGTATTTTTAAATATTTAATTAAAGTACCGCTGTCCCCGTAGGACGGGGACACGGCGTACGGGGACAACGGGAATAAACTCGTACCGGGCTAATAATTTGAATAAGGTGACAATTTAGGTATCTGACTCAGTGGCGTGACCTTCATAGAAGCCAAAAAGCCCGGCTTGCCCTAATTAAATCATAATTCACAACAACAAAATCAATAAAAAATATATGCAAAAAATTCCAGTCAATGAACTCGAACGTAAACATTCATGTTATAGGAATAATAATACAATTATTTCTAAATCCGGACTTTCGCGCACTGGCCTAGGTTAGCGCCAAATTCCGCTCTAAACGCTATAAACGCGATGGCGCATTCAAATGCGCCATCTCGCTCACACTTAGTCTGGCTTTTCCCTGGTTTCTATTTCCTTTCTCTTTCTCGCAGTTTTCGCCTACAAATTGCTATAAAAACGTTTACATTTGTGATTTGTTGATATTGGTAAGTACATAAAACACAGATTTCTATGAAATGAAAAGCCAGGCTTTTGATAGGCATGAAGTTCGCGCAAATGCACTATCCGCGTTGACCCGCGTAAAGTAAGTTGCACGTGTGGCGGGCGCGATGAGTCGATGACGCGCGCGACTCAAATTATTGTTATTGTTTTGAAGTTTTGAATACTTTGAGAATTAGTT
The DNA here is from genome assembly GCA_916614155.1 of Mesoligia furuncula. NCBI lineage: Eukaryota > Metazoa > Arthropoda > Insecta > Lepidoptera > Noctuidae > Mesoligia > Mesoligia furuncula. The sequence continues at coordinate 12,177,249 of OU744813.1, forward strand.
TTATTATTTGAAAAAATGATTGATTGTGGTGATGTCATTCCCTATGATTTTGTAAACGGTTAATGAATATAGTGTTATTTTATCATTATGTGAATTCGGAAACTGTCATGGAAAAGATACGTAAATACATTGAGTTTTCTGCAATTTTCTGCCAATAAATAATTCTTTACTTCACCGTAAGTACCGTAACCAATCTTAAATGACTGTAGGTACTTCTCGGAAATAAAAACAAGTATTTTTGTCAGTCAAGAAGACAGATTAAATAAAATAGGTAAGTACCTACTTATTCGATTGGTAATGCGTACGCGAAAAGAAAAAAGAACAATAAATCGATAATTTGGAGGCCATCTAGTGCATTTTGATTGAACAAATGCATGCGACAAGCGAAATGAAGAAAGTTCCGGATAGGCGCTGTGGTTATGCGCATTCATTAATATAGATGGCGCTTATGACAATTACGTACTGAAGTTTGAAACAAGTAGTGCCTGCTCTTCGTATTTTAAAGGTTTTCTTACCGAAATTATAATAATGATGTTAGTACTAACAACCATTAACAACAAGAAAATCAGCCAGACCCTCAGTTGGCCTTTTTTTATACCTTGAAAATCTGTGGGCTTGCCCTAATTTTGACCCCTAGGCGTAGGCACGCCACTGTCTGACTTATATGTAGGAAAATCTCGCCTGTCATGCGTAAAATATGGTATAAAAACTTGGATCTATATTAGGACAATACAAAACGACTATTTATGTATAAACAAAAGAAATAATGCACGAGATTGTAAGTCACTCAAGGGCCATTGTGACTTTTTCAATTCATATGTATTTTATGAGTTTACTTTAAAGGTGCAGGCAAGAATCAAATGAGAGAGGTGCAAATAAGAATTTGCAAAATATTTGGACAAACTTCATCTAAAACTGTTCCAATTTTGAAGTTGATAGCATTAGTAGTTCTTAAGATATCCAGCTGTGACAGACAGACAGAGTCTCACCATAAGGGTTCCGTTTTACCATTTTGGTACGGAACCCTAAAAATATTAAAGGAGATCTGAAAAAAGAAAGTACGTAGGTACCTAATCTTTCTTTTGTGGTAGGCCTTAGTTATTAACACAATGGCTCCTTAATTGTTTCTGTAATTGCGGCATTCAACCGGTTAGTAGATACTTAGGCACCTAACCATGAAAATGAAGAACTTATTGCTGTTAAAAAAATATCTCAATTAACAGAGATGTTTCTATAATTTGTTGTTTAAGCTATTCATAGGTTCCTACACTTAATTGTAAATTCTTTTACGGATGAATGAATTTCATCGGTTTTTTGTTGTTATAGTAAGTCAGTAGGTACCTATGACTAGTTTTTTCTATAATTAGGTATGTGATATAGGTATGTGAAGTGTGAAGGAGTTGGAATTTTGGCATTGTGCGGTTCTAATGTGACATACAGGGTGGAAAGTTGCTATGCGACCAATTTTTACCCACGACGGAACGGATCAGGGGGCCTAAAAAGGCCACTTTGGCAGAATCATAAAAGGATAACATAATGGACAGTTAACTGTTAAGTTAATCGTATCAAATCCCATTGGTGAAACATTTTTCAGTTATTGTTTTTTGTCTGTGCTAAAATACCAATCAATCCAATCCAAATCCAATTCTAATCTCTTTGATTGGACCTACATAGTGCAGCGGAATAAAGAAAAACACGGACTGTCTTCGCCATATTAAAATTCATAATGTTATCCTTTTATGATTAGCCAAAGTGGCCATTTTAGGCCCCCTGGTGTATGCGTTTAGGGTGAGAGGTTGTGTGTACAAAAACTGAATGTTCCCATTTATCTCCAAAACGGTTTGACCGATTTAGGAACGGTTTTCCGTAAAAAGTTTGTGATTCATCGGTGATAGTTCTTAGATAGGTTAATTCTCCAGAGGGCGCTGTAATGAAGATGTTTCTTCTTACTTCTGTATTTGCACAGCTGAGGGTCTCATGATAGAGCAAAAGAACATCGTCGAAAACTTTGTGTATGCATGTTGCATGTAATATCTATACAAGCGTTTATCCTCCGGGGATTAGCAATACTTAATGCATTGTCATGTCCGTATTCCTCAACAGTTTACTGCGAGATTTAATTAGACAAGAAAAAATGTAAGTAGGTACCTAGTATTGCAGATTATACATACAGTTAATAATATACACAGTTAATATACAGTTAAATCCGTAGATATCTCTACGGATTTAACCTCTGAAATGAATGTCATCACACTAGGTAATATCTACAAGGAGCTAAGCAGTCAATTTTAACATAGGTATGTGAGGACAGCTGTTTTAGTTACATTGTCAACAAAACAAATAGCCTAACAGTTTCACGTTCGCCCTGCAAGCCACAACAACCATGGAAGTAGGTACTTGCCTTTTTTGTATTACCTACCTACCATGATTACCATGGTTAGAAAATTATTATTCGATTCCAAAAGACCTACTAACAAGTTTAATTTAAAGTACCTATAGATACCTATTATTACTGGGCGGGACCCATACCATTTTTATTATATTTTCAAATTCAAATGGGTTTTTTTTTTATAAATAGGTAGGTAGGTATTTAACTTTTTTTATTTCCAGCTTTTTAGTTTACAAATGAGAAAGATTTCGCAGACGATTTAGTTCTTGGTAGGTGTTTTTTTTTACGATTTATCACTTTGAATTGCTTTTAACAATCTATGTTGAATATATTTTTGTAGTCACCTTTTAAACCCCTTTATTTTGATAGGTTTTGAATTTTTTTTTTTTGTAGACAAGTAATTTGGCGCCAAAAATCGGCCTTTTTTTTTTATAATTTTGATATACCCAGTATCAATCTCACAATTAAGACGAATCTAACGGCACCTCTCAAGTTGAAATCGATCAAGCCGTTTAAGCTACAGAGCGTGCCAAAGAAATATACCTACATACATAGGTACATACACTCGAAAAAACAACTCTCCTTCCTGCGCCAGAGCGCAGTCGGGTAAAAACTAAAAATGATTTTTATTAAATACCTATTCAACACACGTGACATAGTTTGTTGACTTTCATTTTTTTCCATTTTCACAATATGGCGTCCAGTAGTCGCCATATTGAATTTTCACTAACGTCATGTCTTTAGTGACACTCGCCGGACTAAGAGGAATCGATTGACGTGTGAATCATAAAAAATCGGCCCAGGCGTTTGGTCTGTATAGTGCTTCAAAGGACCGTACAAACATACATACATACATAGGCTGATAAACACATTACCACTCCTTTGCGTCGCGCAGTCGGGTAAAAATTATAAAACCACAAACAACAACCACAAAAACTGAGGAATTCTCTAATAAGTTTAAAACAAACAGCATAATTTTATTTTTTTTTAACTCGCGACGTGATTCGTATGTTAGCGTAATCAACAACGATTACAATGCCAATGGTTTTAATGGTTCTTTATTAGTGATCGATGTGTATACATATCCGATACCTATGTCAGTGAGTGATGGCAAAGTAGGTACCTATTCTGTTTGTGTTTTGTTTTCACTTCTGTCGGCAACTCGGCACTCCCGGAGTGCCACTGTTTTTTTTTTAGTTTTGCGTTTTATGTAGATAACCGTTCATAGATCATACTTTGCGGCAGTCGATAGCGGTCGAAGTCGCGTGCAAAAGCTAGTACCTACCTAATAGAACGGCGAGAATAGCTCTAGGCGTGGTGATACTAGTGATCCTCTCCTTTATGAATAATAATATTATTTTAAACGCTATAAGATTTTACTTCAATAATAATATATCCATAAGTCCACTAATAACATAAATGGGAAAGTACTCTGTCTGACAGCAGAATGGATTTGAATGAGACACAGATAGATCAAGGCCTGGGTTAGGACATTTGGTACCTATCCTTTTTCCCGGTAGTAGGTAGGCTAGGTACCTACGTGCCCGTGGAATAATTTCGGAAGTATTATTATTACTTATTCGATACGTCGAAGCCGTAAAGGGAGAAGCCTCTAATATTCTCACAACTAGACTTCCATACGAGTTTTAGGGTTCCGTACCAAAATGGTAAAAACGGAACCCTTATGGTGAGACTAAGTCTGTCTGTCTGTCACAGCTGGATATCTCAAGAACTACTAATGCTATCAACTTGAAATTAGTTTTAGATGACGTTTGCCCAACTATTTTGCAAATAAGAACGAAATAAAAATATATGTATATTTTTTGCAACAGGGACTGAAAATGGGTCTCAAAAAATTCGAAGTGGGTAGCCCACTTCGAATTTTTTGAGACCGAGAGGGATGTGGGGTTTCATGAAAGAGCGCAGTTTGCACATTCTCAAACATTTTTTCTTTTTTTTAGGCCGCATATTTTTCCACTTTTCAAGAAAAATGTAAAAAAAAAATACCGTCCCCCCCCTTATCTCCGATGTTTGCAAAGAGAAAAATCTGAAATTATTCTATGTGATAGAAGTTTGTGTAAAGATTACAGGAAAAATAAAACGAAACGAATTCTCTAAATAGCACCCTTTTTCAGAAATCATCAACAAAAGTTGCATTAGTTCCACTATCGGTCAAGAGATGGCGCTGCCATAAAACTTCAATATTCTACACCGCAGTACACAGTGTTAAAATTCTCTGCCGAATATAGGCCTCGCCGATGAAAATTTAAAAACATATGATGGTACGGAACCCTCGGTGCGCGGGTCCGACTCAGCCTTGCCCGGTTTTTTATTCATGAGCAGCAACTAACCTTCTGTATACCTAATTTACAAATATCAAGTGTTTAAATGAAGCCGCAACCGCAAAAGGCGACACTAGATAACTAGAAACTGCTACAGAACAGAACTACCTTGGTCACACAGTCCCCGCTATTGATGCAAATTAGTCTGAAACTGTTCCTGTATCTAACGAATTATGTTTTAGAAGCTATAGGTAGCTGTAGTACCTACCTATATTATTACCACATTATTATTCCTACATTATTTATATGAAAACTAGAACTGGGGTTTGTATTATGAGATAGGTAGGTACCTACCTACTTAAGTAAAGTTAATCATGAACATCCGGCTAAATCTAACATAGCGTAAGTAGTCGCCGCACGGATCGATCGATCAGGTTATGTTACGTTTGCCGCTGTTGATCCGTAGATTGGTGACCATCTTTGCATATAGCACGGAAAGATGTCCGTGACTACCGACTACCGCCTGACCACCAACGCCAATTGCTTCCATATTTGGTAAATAATTAGTACTCAATTGGTACTAATTAGTACTCGAACAACAAAATTGTTGCCTTAGTAGTTTTCGAGAAAATCGACTTTGAAGGTGTCCGGCGGTAGTCACGCTCCCTTCAGCAGGACCACCATGAGCGCCGAAAAAGGGGGCACGCTACAGCTATTCTAAGTATACAAATAATTAGTACCTACCCTTATATGTGATTTATTTCGTAAAAATACAGAACTGGAACATTTGTTTTTACCGAGAAATCAACGATGATAACTTTCTCGCAATTGTTCAGCAGGACCACGACTTTGAATGTTGATTCCAAGTTAGAGAAGCTTGTCGCTTCCCTCAAACCTACATAGAAAACTAGTACCCTGCAAGGTTTTTTATTAGTTTTCAATTACAGCGTCAAAACTAATCTAATGATACCTCATTTATTTAAATCCGTTCTCTCGTTTCGCCTCTAGGATGGAACACAGAGAGAGATAGACATACATAAATACCAACCAAAAACATTATACTCCTTTTTGGCTGCACAGTCGGGTAAAACACACAATATTCGTACCTACGGTGCAAAAACGTCACTAATGCAAATTATGTAATTTTTCAGGAGAAGCGTTTGAAAATTCGTCATCCTAATAAAATGTATAGTTCTTCTTGACTAAACAATAACGACACAACTGCCCTCTAGCGGAAAATATACGCACTACACAAATGACAATTACTCACCAGTTAAACGGGTACATAAGCTACTTTTTCTCATACTCAGATCAATTTTGAAAAATTGCTTAAGTGACGTTTTTGCACCGTAGGTGCGATTATGTCTTAAAGGAACAGATACATATTTACCAACCAAAAGCATTACACTCCTTTAGGCCTGAAACTGCGTTAAGCGGGCGCCCACGCGGTTTCATACAAAAGTGTTGGGTCATCCTAGTGTTGACAGTTTCTTTGTTATAGGAGACTATAATCTCCCTGAAGCTAATTGGCTAGTATCCTCTGCAACTGATATCTCGAGCAGTGCTACATCTTACTCTGGAGGACCCGCGGCCTGCGTAAATCTAAATATCCTGATTTCACTTCTAGGTGCTTCTCAATTTAACAACATAGTTAATGACAAAGGTAAAATTCTTGACCTAGTCATTTCCAACAAACCCTGTAAAGTTTCTCATATTTCAACTACATTACTTCCAATTGACACCTACCATCCTGTCCTGACGTGTGAGACCTGTTTAAACGTCAAAAGCACGCCGATGAATAAAACTCCTCTTCACAAATATTGTTTTCATAAGGCCAACTTTGACAATATTAATCGTAACATACAGAAATTAAACTGGTCTGAACTGCTATGCCCTATGAATTCTGAAGAGGCTCTGACTAAATTCTACACTGAGATAGATATTATTATTAAACAAGACACGCCGCTGGCCCGACCTAGATCAGTTACCTATCCCATATGGTTCTCGCGTACTCTCATAACCATTTCTAAAAAGAAATTAAAGGCATGGATTAAGTGGAAGAAATATAATAACATTTCTGATTATGAATTATTTTCAAACTATAGAAAACAGTTTAAGGATACATGTCTTAAGTGTTTCAGTTCGTACATCAGTTCTGTGGAGGACAATCTAAGTAAACACATAAAACACTTCTGGACCTATGTTTCTAATCGCAAAGATAAACCTGGAATCCCATCTAAGCTTCATTACAAAAACGATGAAACAAATGATCCAAATATGGTATGTAATATGTTTTCTGACTTTTTTTACTCGGTATATGAGCCAACATCTCCTTCATTACCTCATTGGAAGCCTCCGCTGAACAACAACGCACTACACGGTGTCTCTGTTTGCGAACTTTCTTTCAGTGAAGAGAACATATTGAAGGAGCTTAAAACCCTAGATCCAGCGAAAGGCCCGGGACCTGACGGACTCTCGCCATACTTCCTTAGGAATACTGCTACTTCAATTTGCGAGCCTCTATTTATTATTTATAATAAATGTATATCTGAGGGAGTTGTACCTAAACTGTGGAAGCTTGCGTATATTGTGCCCGTTCACAAAAGTGGATCCAAACGCAACGTTGAACACTATCGTCCCATTTCCATCCTGTCTGCCCTGTCGAAACTCTTTGAAAGGTTAGTCCATAACGAAATTTATCCTGTACTCCACAACATCATAATTCAACAACAGCATGGTTTTGTCAAACGGCGGTCGACAAATACTAATTTAATATTATTTTCTAGCTTTTTGTTTGATTCTGTTGACAGCCGTGTACAAGTGGATGCAGTGTATACGGACTTCTGTAAGGCTTTCGACAAGGTAGACCACGAAATTCTACTAAATAAAATAGCGTTCAACGGAATCCGTGGAAACCTTCTGAGGTGGTTTACCTCTTATATAACCAATCGCAGTCAGATGGTTGTAATCAATGGCCATAAATCTAACATAGTACAGGTGACCTCTGGTGTGCCCCAAGGCTCTATTCTTGGTCCCCTTTTGTTTATTTTATATATCAATGACATCAGCCAATGCTTTCGCAATACCAAGTTTTTACTATATGCCGATGACCTCAAGGTTTACAGTGCCATACGACATCCTAATGACTGCCTTCTGCTGCAACAAGATTTGGACCGACTATCCCAATATTGCCAAAAAAATAAGTTGCAATTAAGTTTACCGAAATGTAACTTTTTAAACTTCACAAAAAATAAAACAAAAATAAACTATACATACACTTTGTGCAATGCCTAATACTTAAAGTGGACTTCATTCGTGATCTCGGCGTTGTCCTTGACTCTAAGCTTTGCTTAGACCTACATATTGGAAAAATTGTAAATAAAGCGTATCAATTATATGGATTTGTAATGCGATCAACAATTGATTTTAAAAAGCCTTCTTCTTATATTTGCTTGTATAAGTCTCTTGTACGCTCTCAACTGGAGTATGCCGTGTCCGTCTGGAATCCATACTACAAAAAGTATGTTGAAATGATTGAGTGTGTTCAATATAAATTCCTGCGTGCCATGCATTATAGATGTTACGGATATTATTTGCCATACCACGATTTGCTTGCAAAGTATAAGCTCGCAACACTTGAAGATAGACGTAAGTACTTAGAGGTTATGAATTTATATAGTATTGTCAGACATAAATTTGACAGCATTGAACTCTCAAACATGATATGCTATGCAGTTCCTAGGACAGTCCACAAGCGACAGGTACGCGCTGGCAAATTATTTTCAGTGGGTGCTTGCAAGTCCATCTCTGGCATGCGTTCGCCTGTTCGCAGAATGGTCGATTCCTACAATAGGACTTTTGAACACATAGACATTTTTGCATGTTCTCCCTATAGGTTCAAAAGTCTTATACTGAAGGAGCTTTCATGAACTTTATTCAGTATTTATAGCATTTCTTGAGTTTTATATGTAGTGTATAATGTAATGAACATAATATATATTACATTATATATTCATTGCACTAAAATACATTATGTAAACACGAAAGTTAATTCAATAAGTTAGTAAAAAAAAAAAAAAAAAAAATGTAACCCTAGCGATTATTATTATTATTTTCACTGTATTGTATCCTATCGTTAATCTGTGAACAGCGTTGTGGGCTTCAATATTGTCTATATTATTGTCTTGTGTAATTTTGTTTCTATGTTTTATATTGTAGCTGTTTGTTGTTCCTCTTGAATAAATAAAAAAAAAAAAAAATAAAGTGCTCCGTCGCGGGGACCTGCGCGGGCGTCCGACACGGGGTGGCGCGCCCCGCACCCACGCAACGGGGCATGCTATGGCAGCTTGGAACATCACACAGAACACTATTACTCCTAGCGCCCCTAGCGACCAAATAGCAAAACGAAAAATACTGTGATACAATATAAAAATATTTAGTGATGATACCGGGAGATGTTGTGGCGAACAAACACATACATAAAATAATTGTCTCAAAATATTGGACATTAAACAACATGTCTATGTGATTTGTTAAACGCTTCTGAAAGGTGTTTTTTTTTTTCATTTAAATAATGGGAATTTGTTATTGTTGCATTGGTAACACTTTAATTGAAATGTCTGTCAGCGCGAGTGTCAGTTTCGGATTTTGCTTTTGCAATAAAATTAAATTCTGGTTGTTTCGCTAGTGAGCATAGGCACTATTTATAGTTTGGACCCATAATATTATTATTGTGAATACTGAACTGAACACAAAACTCTTGTTGTGTACCTGGATGTCTAGTGACTAGGAAAGAAAAGTGCTGATTCTCAGCCTACATGATTTTGATTTTAATATGTTAGTAAATGTTTAATTTGTATGTATTTGTGTGTTTTTTATAAGAATAAACAGTTTGTTTATCATTAATATTCCGAGTACATTCATTCATACTCCTATTCCTAATGCAGGTAAAAATCTGGAATTTTTACATTGTCGTATAAATTATTGTTTACTACTACTTAGTGTGTTTTTAATAATTATGTAATTGTTAAAAAACATTAATAGGTAGTAAACAATAATTTATACGACAATGTAGAAATTCCAACACAATTAATATAATAGAGCTCCATCTACCATATACATAATTATATCCGTGACTATTACTAGAGCTCCATCTACCATCTTCAGCCGTAACTAATAGTTTTGGATACTCGCCAACTAGATGGCGAATTGTGCTGTCAACACAAAATGAAGAGAGCTTCCTCCCAAGTAACACAGTCTTGGAGGTTTAAAACAAATCTGTCTATTGACAGTCTATTCATGGTTAATCTTTAGATAGGGGCTTTCTAAAGATGGTTTCAATAAAGAAAATGTATTCTGATAGAGTTTTTTTTCTCAAGCTCGATTATTTTTAGAGCATTTGTTCTATAGCACACTTATTTTAAGTACGTTTATAAGTATATTGAATGTTTTAAGATAAAATGCTCTACAAATAGTTAATAAAGCCTGAAGGTACCTAACTTGAAGTAATTTTATTGATAAGATGATATATTTTAAGACAAAACATTCTATTTTAGCTATTGGTACTCTTATCTCTGTTAATAAAGAGACTTAAATCTAGATAAAATACTTTAATAGATATTTTTCAGTTTGTCTAAAAAAATGATAGTGAAAAGGTGTTTTTAGTGGTTTTTTTCCTAAAAATGGCTTAATAAAGTGCATTTGTATTAAATATTTGAATTGGATGATTTTATGCAATGGAGACAGTGGAAAAATTAAAAGGTCTGGTGGCTTTCGGCGAAAAATCGGCAAATATTTAAAAAGGAAGAAAAATGAAGAAGAGTTACAAAATAATTCAGATTCAGAATCGAAACTTCACAAAATTATGTTAGTGAGCAATCCGATTCTGATGAAAACCAACCAGACTTATGTTAACACTGCGTCTTTGGCAGCGCCGCCGGCATACCTACCTACTACTACCTACTATTTATCACATCTATATTTATAAGGTAGGAGTAGGGTAGGAGTAGGGTAGGAGTAGGGTAGGAGTAGTGTAGGAGTAGGGTAGGAGTAGGGTAGGGGTAGGGTAGGGTAAGGGGTAGGACACCACGCGAACGAAGTAGAGCCGGGCAGCTAGAAATAATTTATATGGCACAACAACGTTTGCCGGGTCAGCTAGTTGTCTATAAATAAAACAGAAATATCTTTTACTGCCTTCGCAGACCGGCGGGGCAATTGCGTAGATAACACATTATCAATCGGAATCGGTTTCAGTTTGACAGTTCAACAACATTCATTGCGTCATTTACATGCTGAGTAGACAAATTTTTCGAACTTATGAAGCAATGGATTAGCAATTTGCTTCAAAATGATTCAGATTCCGATTGACAGCGTGTTACGCAATTAAGGTGCGGGACGGCATGGCAAGGGATTGAAATTTTTGCTAATGGACATTCAAACGTATCGATATAGAAATACGACATAAATTGATATGCTTTGCGTAGGCCTTAACCCTCTTGAATTGATTTATTAAATTGCTCTGTACTGCATAAAATGGTCTTCCGTTCACAACACATCAAATTACATGTTCACTGATGAACGTCTAAAAATACTGTAATAAGATAAAAAGGAATACAGAGATGACAGTTACTAGGTAATCTTAAAACACTCATAAATCTGTTTATTCTTTCCCTAGATAGTTTAGTATGTAGCAAGTAAAATTATTTTTGTCATAGAGCTAGAGCCATACTACAGAAAATTTTCTAGAGTGTTTGTTCTATTAAATTCGTTTCTCTAGCAAACTTCACCTTGACGCCATTTTTATTGCCTATTTTTGCTTCAAATAATTTTCATTACATATTTTAATGCTTATTTTTATGTTTTTATCATTAAATTATGTCAAATTAAACATTTAATACGTTTTAAATTACTATATTTTAAATAAAATGAGTATTTTAAACATTAAAATGCAATTTTAAAAATTTTTTTTTTTTACAAATAACATTCATATTTGGTAAAAAAAATGTTAAATCTTACATTTACAGCGAGCGCTCTTATTTTAAGATAGTTTTACATAATATTCGACGATAGAATTTCAATCGCATATAGATTTGCTTGTTTACCCATTAATAACCAGCTAAAACCCAAGTAATGTAAGAATTAAGAAATTTGTTACGCCATGATGCAATACATTAATAAGTTTAAATGACTCTTGTAAGTTCGGCGCCATTACGTGTCGTTGTCTACTACAAATCAAATGTAACTTAAAGTTGTTAGTCTTGAGTTAATTTTGGTTTAAAAACTTAACGAGTAAAGACTTCTTTAAAGGTCTCAACTTTATCTACAGGAAAAGTTTTTAACCAGTGCGCAAATTTTTTTTGGTGGCTCAGTGTAAGCAATAGAACACATTTCCATTTTTAGTTAATGACTTTTTTTTTTCATTTTTCCACTTTGTCCCAATTTGAAATAAGCAAGACATGGATATAATTTAATAGTAATACTATGAATGAGCATGAATGAAAACGCGAAGGCCGCCCGCCGGCCGCTGGACGCCCAGCGCACGAGACGGGGCGGGGGTGCGGGGGCATGCGGCGCGGCGCCGGCGTTTGATAAACAAAACGCATGCACATGCAGTACGTCACTTGCGGAAGCGGAGGTCGGATGTCCCTTTGCCGTCCCTGCGCGCGCGCCGCGTACTAGACTAGCGTAGTGACAATGTCTCATTTTACTCACCGCGAGTATTATGAAATGGTGCGAGTGTATTTGTTAAGCAATGAAAATTTACGAGCAGCACGAAGAAGATTCGAAAGGGAGAGCGTACCTCGTATGCGAGCCCAAAGGATCCTCAATCCCACGGTCCCTAATGAGAGGACAATTTTAGCAGCAAACCAAGATGTATGAAAAGTGGTGTTAGTGTCCTAAACAAACTAAATGCTTACTTATTTAAACGTGCACGTTTATGCCTTGAAAAAGGAGGAGGTCACTTCGAACAATACCTAAAATTATTGTGATTAATAAAATGTAGAGGTAAGAAGAAATTATAAACAATCTTAGTGTCTTAGGTTCTCTTTGATTAGACATTGACGCAAATTGTATCATGTCTAAGTACCTATCATACCTAAATGTTTTATTTTGAATGGACTAAAACGTATTACTTTCTTACTTATTATGATTTATTTTCTGCATTTTGATGGTCCTAAGCCCATGAAAGTATGAAGGATAAATTGGAATTTACGAAAAAATACGTTTACAAATAACTTTACACAGTCTAAACTTAAAAAATTGTAGCGCTAAACTGGGGTCAATAATCCGCCGTCGTTAGAGCGAGCGCGCGCGCGTGAGTACTTCTGATAGCAGCTGGCGCGTCAGGCGACCGGTCGACGCGCGGCGTGAATCGGGCGACCGGTCGACGGACTGGCAAGCGACGTCCATAAAATAAATTTCTGAGTAAACAAGTCTCGTAAGCGTTAACTTAATTTTTTACTATTGAAACATATCAAAACAAAAAATACGTGTTTATTAAAATATATTCAAGTTTATTATGTCAAAACTTGCGCACTGGTTAAAAACTTTTCCTGTATAAGCTATCTACTAGTAAAGTTTGTGGTCTATAAACAATTTAGTGAGACACTAGAAAAATCTCTACAGACAATTTGAAAATTTACAACTCTTATCTCTATCTATTCATGTTTTCTTAACTCATTCTTATGAGAAGGGATAAGGTTGTGCCCACTTTTACTAAACTGTGTCTATAAGCGTTCTTGAATATAACTTGAGAGATATTTTACTCTTAAGGCAAACAATAAAATTAAATTCTATTAGATATCTAATAGTCCGTTTTTAGACGCGATTGTGTTACTTGGGCTGTCTATTACACCGCATTATATTGTAGTCTTTGGGGCCCGCCTCCGTGCGACGGAACCCGTCGCGGGGGCACGCGCGGTGCCCGCAAGCGGTAACATGCACGGGCTTGTCCAGTCAAGAACGCTAGGGTCGGAGCCTATTTGTTCAGGTAGACTGTCAGGCGTCCGACGCTGCAGGACTAAAGTTAATAGACTGCAGCGGAAAATGGCCATTCGTATCGCACGAGGATACCGAACGATATCCTATGAGGCGGCAACTCTCCTGGCGCGATTGCGACATCCTGGCGGATATGGACGCGAAGGTCTACGACCAGATTCGCGATATCCGCCAAAGCGGGAATACTGTGCCAGGAAGCGTATTTGTAAGAACAGCGTATTTGCGGGAACGGCGACACGCGCTCGAGCGGTGGCGCGAGCGGCTACAGCAGCCGCAATATTCGTGCAAGCGCGTTGTCGAAGCCGTTTTGCCGCACTTCGAAGCCTGGCTGAAAAGAGGAGAGCGCATCTCCTTCAGGATCACCCAGGTGCTCACCGGACATGGTTGCTTCAGTGAGTACCTAAACAGAATTAAACAGAATTGGGCGAGAGGCCACGGCAAATTGCCACCATTGCCACATGCTCGGAGAAAATTTCTAGTTCTCCATCGACACGAATATACATGCACACCGTTAAAATTGAACGGTCTCCGCGACGGGTACCCGCTACGGGGACCGTCGCGTTCCAACGGAGCCCACCCTCGTGTCCACGCGCGTAGACACGCGACGGTTGCCCGTCGCGGGCGCCCGCTTAACGCAGTTTCAGGCCTTAGGGCTGCACAGTCGGGTAAAACACACGTCTTAAAGGAACACATTTATTAACAGAATGTTTTTCAAACACAATACAAAGATAACTAAAAGTACTTCATAATTCATAACGATGCCGATTCTCTTGTTCATCAACTAAACGAAATTAAATTAGTTGGTGTCCAACAGAATTAGCACTTAGTTTCACTACACACGCCACTTCCCAGAACCCTTCAAAACAACCCATTTTGACTCAATAGACAATTTCCTTAGTTTTAATATTATTTGGGTTATGCAAAATGTACTCTTAAACGTAAATGCCATAAAGTTCAAAGTTGAAACTAATAACTGTTGGTACTAAATTAGTTGGCCTTCTGGAAGTATTCCTTGCTTTCCCGGGGGTTAGGTTTGATCGTGTTCGCGTTGGTGTCAGGGTTCCAGTTGGCTGGGCACACTGTAAAAAAACAAAGACGGATTAATAATATTATGTGAAGCGTGATAATGGAAAGACTATTATTATCGACTTTATTTTAAGGACGGTAATGTTGATATTTGTTGGCCCTGAATATTTATGCTACACTGTAACGAGCGCTTATATAAAGACCCATCACTTCGCCGCATAATATCATAATATAGAGACGCCAGCATATCAAGCTACCCAAAACTGTCAAATTTTTCCAATCAACGTTGAACCTTATGCTTTATCGATAAAGTTGAAACTCTATTAAAGAATTTTGACAGATTGTAGTAGCTTGATGTGCTTGGCGTCTGTACATCAAACTAAGTAATATTAAGCAAAAAGTTTTGCTGGGAATCGACTTGTATTTTTGGTCTGAAGAATCGCTGTTTACGGCAGCGCGCAATGTTACGCACGCAAAACGCTGTGCTAATGCAACAGTGCAGGAGTTGTGGGGGGTATTTAAAATTAAGTAATAACATTTACAACAGTTTTCGTGATGTTACTGGATATCATACTTAACAAAGTTCAAATTCCATTGCAACCAACACCTTATTTGGACCTTTTTGTTACAAATAGTCACTCAAAAATCAACTTAGTAATAATAAATTTCACTAAAGTAGATAACTGATTAAGTGGAAAAGGAATGTAACTATCTGAGATTATGAACACTGCTTTAGTTCAATACGTCAATACAAATGGACTTGAAAACCCGATATTCTAATGTTAAATCACTGTCACACTAAAGACTGTTTTCCATTTGACAATAATTGAGGATAATTTTATAACCTTCGCCAATGGTTTTTCAATCATAATTTAATTTGTTAATCAAACAATAATAAAATTGTTGCAAAAAGGTAGAAACCTTCGCAATATAGATGAATGTGTAACTTTAGTAAATGATAGCGCAAGAATTTAACCTGGACAAAGGCTTTGTTTATACTTTCCTCGGATAAATGACTATAAGTAATATTTATTATTTTAAAGTAAATTGGTACAAATAAAAACACATCACGTAAAACATTAATTATGTTACATTTTCATAGACTTAGTTGCCCAACTAAGACCAAAATATTGACCACTGCGACGATACTGACTATGTAAAGCTAAACATCCTCTACATACCTTCACCATGCTTGTCAGCAAACTGGAAGGCTTTGACCAGCCTGAGCGTCTCGTCCACTGATCTGCCAACGGGCAGGTCATTCACTGACATGTGCCTTAGGATACCGTTCCTGTCAATCACAAACAGTCCTGAAATGGGAGGATATAGAATGTTTAACAATTTATTGGGAAAAAACTCTTTAGAGTAAAGGAGCCGCACTCTCCGCGAGCATTCGCTTTACGAATTTTGTTTTGCAATCGTTCGTTCACAAGCACCTTTTAGAATTTGTTTTTGTTAGTTTGGATTCATGTAGGTAGTCACCAAACTATGTACAGTTTCACGGATGAATTTTCGTTGCGTAACAAAAGGACGTGCAACGAATGTTTGAAAAACAAATTCGTGAAACAGTAACTAAGTACTTACGGTCTTTTAAAATAGTTATTCGTTTTAAGACTAAGTTTTGCCCCAATTTATTAGTAGTCTTCTATTGAGAATACTCTTACGGCGGGCGCAACGGAATACGGTTTTCAATGCTAATCAAATATCAACATTGCTTTTCTTAAACTATAGTTGAAAATTAATAAGTTTCAATAGTTCAAGAGCGCATCAGAGGTACGATCATCAAGCAAACAGAAGTACGCGTCTCAGGTAAGACTCGGATATTTTATTTTCGACTTTATTTCAAGATACACAATGTTGATATTTGTCTGGCAGTGAAAACCGCGCCACATAACAAAAGATGTTTCAAGCCCCCTAGCTAAACGTTCTGAGAATTTGTTCTGTTAAAACTAATCTCAATTTATTTGATTACAATACAAATTACCTCTGAGAGCGAAACCGGCGTCAAGGAGAACATTGTAGTCCTGGGAAATCTTCTTCTGGTAGTCAGCAAGAAGAGGAATTTCCATCTTACCAAGACCACCATCCTGGAAAGGATAATAATAATATGTGTTAGCTCGGCTGTCATTGCGCCGATTGTCGTATCGGCCCATAGCCTGATAGCCGAAAGCCTTGATCAACATCTCTCGAAGCCTCGAGAGATGTTGATCAAGGCTCGTGAGCTATAATATCTAATAAAGCTCGCATCGTGACTAGGTTTCTGTTTCTAAAGCCCTTACTACCGGTAGCTTGGACCCTACACCCGATACAGGCAAACGGAGTTTTAATGTGTTTTTAGGTCTTCTAGAAAATTATTTAAAAATGTATTTAATTAGTATGAAAATAAATAAACAAGATAATAATAAGTAAAATCATTAATCTACTGCAGGAGAGGTTTAGAAGAATCTCATTAAAATCATCTTCAGACTTTCATTATTTTTCATAATACCTCCTCATTTTATCATAATCATGTAAACCGCCATTTTTTAAGGATATTCTTTCTTTCTAAATATGCTTTCTTTGAAAAAAATTAATGAGCCTGTCTCTCTCTATCAATACAGCAAGCCTGCGAGTTAGTCCCTCATCATCATCAGCCCATAGAAGTCCACTAGGTACTTGATTTAGGACTCTCCAATCATACATCATTTAACTAGGTGATGGTTACATGTTAGTTTGAGTTTCTAGCTAGCTTCAACAATTTGCATTATTAGCATAATAAGGCCTTTACATACCTTCCTAGGAGTGTTGGTCCATGCAAGATGGCTGAACTCAGAATCTGTTGAGACACCAATAATTTGGCAATCAATACTGGCAAAGTCCTTAGCCCGGTCACTGAACCCAATCAATTCAGTTGGGCAGACAAATGTGCTGGAAAACAGAAAAATTTGGATTTACTAAGATGAGCTATTTATTTAACGAAATTAAAGAAATAGGTTGCAACTAAAAAATATTGGAGAGTGGACACAAAATAATAATATGAAACATCACTTATGCTTAGCAAACCGAGTATGAGCCACCTACCCGTAGCGAAAGGGTAAAGTTTTGTAAGAGGTAAGCCGGAGTAGATATCTTTAATATATTATATTATTTGTCTATAGAACACTGACTGTGCCATTTTTCAAAGGGAAGCCAGTAGGAATCGAGTTGTATGGAACCTTCGCAACTGCTATCTATTAGGCACAAACAACAAAAAAGCAAAGTACCATAAACACAAACAGAAGAAATATGGGTCAATGTATTTCATTAAGAAATAAATCCGTCTTAACGAAAAGTGCAATAACTTTTTTTTTGTTTTGTTTGTATCTCCATCGCCAACACTATATTATGCTTAGTATTAATACTGGCTACGTCATGGAGAGTAGTGGTGGCCAAGTGGTAATGGCGTAGGTCGTAGGTTCGAGCCTTTACTTTGTGTAAATTATTTCATCACCACTGCTCTCAAAACGGTGAAGGAAAACATTGTGAGGAAACCGGCATGTCCTAGAACCAATAATTCGAAGACATGTGACATCTGCCAGTCCACACTGGGCCCGCATGGTGGATTACGCCCCACTCCCTCTCACTGAGAGGAGGCCTGTGTCCCAGCAGTGGGAACATTACAGGCTGATTATGGTTATGGTATGGTATGTCATGGATGCGTGAAAAGTGTCTAAAAAGAATATTTAGATCTCATTCTGCAGATTCCAATTATGTACCTACTTATCTCAATTTGGGGCAAAACTTGAGTTATTGCACTTTTCATAAGGACGGCAGAATAGGTTGCATATAATACTTACAAATCTAATGGGTAAAACATCAGAACAACATATTTTCCATGGTAGTCTGCAAGTTTCAGCTTATTAAATTCACCATTTACCACAGCAGTTGCTTCAAAATTTGGGGCCGGCTGCTGTACCATCGGTATAAATGCTGCTCTGGCTGGAAAGAAACAAAATATTTCAAAGTTGTCTTTGATAATAGCTGTAAAATAAGATAATTAATATTAGCAAATGATAAGATGAATGTATGGAGATGTATGTGGAAAATAAATAAAGTTGGTTAAATACAGAATATTCTAACATTATTTGGATAAACAGAAAACTAAACTATGTGCAAGAAATATTCTAAGTTGTATTACTTAGTATATATCTTGTGCATAATTTAGTTTAAAAGATAGATTTAAGGCAGGAACACATAGTTATAGTAAAAAAGAAAGTAAATAAAGAAAGGAGATTCTAAGGAGTCTCAAAGTATTAATTAATTGAGTAATAAATAACATTTCTGTTATAGTAAAATATGCAGTTGTTTAATTTAGCTTAGAAGACCAACATAAGTAGGTATAGCTTAGAAGATCAATAAAATTGAACGATGGATTTGCCGCCTCCTGTAAGAAGGCCCTCTGACCAAGTTATCAGTAAGTACTAGGTTTAAAAAAAAATGTAAGAGCTCATAGAACCAGTATTTACAGGTTATGTAACGAACTACAGCTAAAAACAGAGTTACAGAGTTACAGAGTTACTTACTGGTAGAAAAATTCAGGCTTTTCACCAATGATGCTGCTGGCGCAAGGACCTTTGGAATTAGAAAATCAGTTAGTGTCAATAGGTCATATACAATCTTAGAATAAAATTATTGTTGGGTTTTGGATGTAAAAAACATGATTCGAAAACTTACTCTGCGAGTCAGTTGTTTTACCAAGAAGGACATTTTGTTAGTTGTTGTGTAAAATCTTATACAATGCTGTTTTAACGGAATATTTTCTAGTATTCTGATCGGTCGAATAAAGAGATTATATTAATTAATTCCGAAGTGGGTGAATTGCAGTGAATTGACAATGACAACAAAATAATAAAATGACAGGACAGCAGCGGCGGCCGGCGGCGGCTGACAGCTTTGTGACAGTTGACA
This sequence comes from Mesoligia furuncula, assembly GCA_916614155.1. Taxonomy (NCBI): domain Eukaryota; kingdom Metazoa; phylum Arthropoda; class Insecta; order Lepidoptera; family Noctuidae; genus Mesoligia; species Mesoligia furuncula. Next base: position 12,196,869 of record OU744813.1, read on the forward strand.
GCTCAGCTCTGACTGCACTCAAAGAAGAGTTGCCAGTTGGCAGAATCATCGATAAAACGATGGAGCCATCATTGGAAGAGTTTAGAAATCTGTAGGGCGACACTAGACAAGTGTCCGTCCCGCACGGGCACGGGGCGGACGCGGGAGCGGGAACGCGCGCGGGCTGCTTGTCCGCACTGGAGCGCGGCTGCGTTCTGCGTGTTGTCTTGTACAGTCAAGGCTCGTACACACAAGCGCGACTTGTCGCGCGACACGTCGCGTGGCGATTCTGCGTTATTATCGCGCCGCAACACCTTTCACACAAGCGCGACGCGAATCGCGGCGCGACGCCATACAAAATGAAAATGGCTACACGGATACGCGCTACTCGACACTTCACACTGGAGCGACAAGTCGCTCCAGTGTGAAGTGTCGCGCGCGTTTCCATAGAAATTGTTCTACGGATATATGTATAAGGTGTAAAAAAATTAACCTTACAAACTTTAAGAGGTGCTTTAGACCATTGGACTGAACAACTTTCACTATTTTTATTTTATTTATTTATTTATCCTCCTGCTGGAACGCCATACAGCAATTACACCAACGGAGCAAAAAATTACTTCATGTGCTTATCCATCCTGTGCGCGGTGGACATCGAACGGACGGCGCGATGGAACACGCATGCTCACACAGCGTCAACTCCACAGTTCCATTGGTACTCCATCCAAATTGCGCACATTCTTTGCGATTTTTTGAGACTGAATGAATTTTTCAAAATAAATATATTTTTTTTTTTAAAAACGGAAAATTTGATGTTTCGTCCTGCCTGACAGTTGACAGTTTATGGGACCAACTCTGAAATCGCGAAAAAAAAATCAGTTGTTCCCTACATTTTGACGAGTTATACGAACATAAATGTAGGGAACAGCTGATTTTTTTTTTCGCGATTTCAGAGTTGGTCCCATAGTGAAAGTTGTTCAGTCCAATGGTCTAAAGCACCTCTTAAAGTTTGTAAGGTTAATATTTTTTACACCTTATATATCGCAGAATCGCGTCGCACTGTCGCGTCGCACTGTCGCGTCGCGCCTGTGTGTACGAGCCTTCATCCACAGAACATGCAATCTTCCAGTGTTTGTCAAAATATGAGCGCGCGTACGCCGCGCGCTGCCCGCTTCGAGCAGCCCGCGCCGCTCACCGCACCCGCGTGCCCACTTCGAAGGAAGTTCATATACGACTCTTTCCGCTACAAAGGGCGTAAAGACCATTTTGGCCAAATTCACTTTTTGATGCAGTCTTACTTAGTTTTTCACGCTCTTTCGATCTGTATATTTGAAATTGCGCTACGGTGAAAAAAATGGTTCTTACTACCCCACATTTTCTGAAAGCTAAACATCACTTTTTCGCAAAACCGAGTCATAAAACACAATTATTTTACATTTCGACAGCAAACTTGGTGTAACTACAAACATACATATTTTCTCGAATGAAAAACGGGGTAAAACACAATAACAAAATAAATTGTGACTTACGACCTACAAAAAAAATACAATTATTTTACAATTCGACAGCAAACTTGCAGTAACCACAAACATACATATTTTCTCGAATGAAAAACAATTCAAATATAGGGATTTGAAAATAGCCACATTCAAAAAGAAGACTTTGGATCAAATGGAATTCAAATACTCTATGAGGGAAGGCACTGAGTCACACACTTTGAAATTGTTTGAAGATACAAAATATCGACGCTTTCCGCTACAAAGGGCGTAACTCCAAATCCCCATACTTTTGGCAATGAGTAAAAAACAAAAAAAAAACTTTTTATTCAATTTTGATATAGCCAGTGTCACTCTCACAATTAAGACAAATCTAACGGCACCTCTCAAGCTGAAATCGATCAAGCCGTTTAGGCTACAGAGCGTGCCAAAGAAATATACATACATACATACATACATACATACACTCGAAAAACATAACCCTCCTTCTGACGCAGTCGGGTAAAAAACAATTAAATGGCCGATTTTTGGCGCATTACGTCTTCAAAAAAAAAATTTTTTTTCTTGAAACCTATCGAGTGGGGTATCAAAATAAAGGGTTTTAAAAGGCGATTACAATAATATATATAACTTATATGGTTAAAAGTAATTCGAAGTGACAAAACGTAAAAAAACACGTAGCAAGAACTAAATCGTTTGCGAAATCTTTCACATTAAACTAAAAAGCTGGAAATAAAAATAGTAATTTAAAAAATAAAAAAACCCGACTGCGAAACTGAAAAGCTACAAACAAGCCCATTTTAAATTACTTAAATAAAAGTTGGAAGCAGGCGGGACCCATTTGAATTTGAAAATATAATAAAAATGGTATGGGTCCCGCCTGCTTCCAACTTTTATTTAAGTAATTTAAAATGGGCTTGTTTGTAGCTTTTCAGTTTCGCAGTCGGGTTTTTTTATTTTTTAAATTACTTTTTTTTTAAATAATTCTTTTCTTTCTATACTTATAAAATTGAGTTCTAGGAAGAAAGTTCTTAAATTTTGGCAGTCCTTTGCCTCATTTAATTACAATTATGTTCAACAGTTATTAACGAAGTTACCATGGAGTTACACCCCTGAAAACCTAAAAAAAATGTAGATACAACCCATAATTAAGTAGCCTGGTAACAAACGTCTGCAGTAAAAACCGGTTATGCATACAAGAGTAATTTTTATAGTTGTAAAAGACAATTATTTTTGCAAAATATGTAGATACCCCCTGTTATTATTAGTGATGCAATAACTCTATGAGCAATTTAATTAATAAGGATCGATAATAATTATTTAATAAGCATGGATTTTAGGTATTTTTAGTATAAATAATGATTACTTGAGTAAAAATGAAATAAAAGGTTTTAAAAATCAACACGTATTTATTATTAATTGGTACATAATAGGAACATTCTGCACATACACAACAACTAAAACTTACAACTTATATGCTACGATTTATATAATTTAAATTATTTTTTTATTAATTATTACGTGTAAATATAGACAAATCACAATATAATAATATTAATTGAGCTAAAAGGTTGACAATGAACAACAACTTCTGCATTTTATCTTGGTGATATTATTCAAGTGCTCATTGATCGCTTTCAACTTCATCCTCTTCATCAGTTTGAGGAAGAGTTTCGATAATCTGAGATTGATAAGGCAGTTGTGAGTATTCAGCATGAAAACGTTTTGGAATTGATCCATTTTCACACAACCGTTTAAGATCATTATATTTAGCAGTAGCTATAGGCAGGCTATAGCTACTGCTAAATATATACGTATATAATGGGTGTAAGTTTAATACCATCACTCCTTTCTATCTCTCCCTTTTTTCTGCAGATAGTTCCACAGTTCTATTGTTCCTATTTCCCTTTTCCCTTTCCTTTTCCTTTTTCCAGGAAAAGGAAAGTAATGATAATGATCTTAAACGGTTCTGTGAAAATGGATCAATTCCAAAACGTTTTCATGGTGAATACTCACAACTGCCCATCAATCTCAGATTATCGAAACTCTTCCTCAAACTGATGAAGAGGATGAAGTTGAAAGCGATCAATGAGCACTTGAATAATATCACCAAGATAAAATGCAGAATAATAATAATAATAATTATTTGTTCAAGGCTTAAACCTATTACATTTTGTACCTTATTAAATTAGATTTTGTAACTCAGTGGCAAGATACAAAACATGATGCAACTGGGCTTAAACTAGGAGGACTCCTGTGCTATAAGCACCAGTTACTTCCGCCACCACCGTGATTGAACTGCCATTACAAGTGTGGTGCGGTGCAAAGGTAAGAGTATTACTTACAATATTAATATTAATTAACCTAGGTGTGTGTGTGTGTGTGTGTGGGGGTGAGTGTGTGTGTATGTGTTTGCCTGTATGAATGGGCCTGATTGGTTTTATTCTATTTTATTTTTATTTTATTTTATACTTTTTAGTATATTTTCAGTTTCTACATAATTTTTAGAGAGAAGGAAGTTATCTATGGTAAGTATTAGTTTTTTTATCGGTAACTTATGTAACTGTGTATTTTTACTTATTTTATAATAAATAAATAGATAAAGTTCGGGCCCTCAGTCCTCCATTTCTTTTGTTTTCGATTTATTACGCTTATCGTATGAAAGATAAGACAAATACAAAATTGTCTCTTTATGTGAAAAAAATTGTGCAACAAATGCGATACCAGAAAGAAAAACCCATTATTAAAATACCCATTATTGTATAAGAAAATCGAGTTTTATTTTTATTCTCTGAATTAGGAATTAAGGTGACCACCATATCTTTTAGATTGCAGTAAAGATTAGTAAATGTAGAGTCATGGGTTTTAATAAACTTTCTTCGATTTTTCGCTTATTATCATCATAGCATTTGTATAGTTGCCGGCACGTAACTTGGCAAGAGTTTTTGTAGTGGGGGAAGTTTGCGCACGCACAATTTCATACATTTTTATATGCGCGAACTTCCCCCACTACGAAAATCTCTTGCCAAGTTACGTGCAGGTAATTTTATTCAAGTTTAGTGATAAAAAAAAAATAATTTCGGAAATCGAATGATCACAAAAAAAATACTGTTCCCCAAATCATTTTTGTTTGAAATATCGTTCGTTCTGAAATAACTAATGACAATAATCAAATAATTTATTTAATATAATCCTAACGAACATTATAAATGTATTATATTAAAAATATTATTATATGTATTATATAATTGTTGTTTACATGTATGCACTATAGTTGTAATATTTAGTGTAGTTACTAAACAATAGTTTATGATAGTGCAGAGGAAGTTGAATGGAATAAAGCATTAAGGCGAGTTTTATGAAACAGTTGTAGTGAAGAATAAAAATAATATATATAATTTTTTAATTCGCAAACACATCTTCGATCTAGACACTCGATCGTCTTAGGTCAAGATATCCAACATTCAAGGTAAGTTTGTTTTGATACATAGGTAGGTACCTACTCATAATTTTATAAGTACGTAATAATTTACTAAATAGTACTTAGATAGTCACTCTAAGAATTGTTTAAGTAATTCAATTTCACCTATTTATAAATTGTAAAATTTTTAAAGTAAAATATAATTATTTCATACTACAGAAAACATGTTTGTTATTGTGCAAGTACCTACCTAGGAATAAAAAAATCATCCAGGAAAGCACTCCTTTATTAGGTACTAGCTTCTGCCCGCGTGAAATTCGAAAGTCACATGGCTCCATATATTATCATAATAACGTTATTGTTGTTTTCCTCGGGAACAGCAATTTTTTTCGGGATGAAAGGTTCAGTGGTTTAGGCGTGAAAAGCTAACAAACAAACTTACTTTCGCATTTATAATATTAGTTAGGACTATATTTAGCCTACATTGTCCCATTGCTGGGCAAAAGCCTTTATAAAATAATAAATAAATTAAATGATTATTGTCATTAGTTTTTTCGGAACGAACGATATTTCAAGAAAAATTATTTGGGTAACAGTATTTTTCTATGTGATCATTCGATTTCCGATGATTTTCTTTTGATTTGATTTTCTTAATCAAATGCTATGACGATAATAAGCGAAAAATCGAAGAAAGTTTATTAAAACTCATGACTCTACATTTACCAATCTTTACTGCAATCCAAAAGAAATTGTGGTCACCCTAAATCCTAATTCAGAGAATAAAAATAAAACTCGATTTTCTTATAAGTACAATAATGGGTATTTTAATTTCTTTCTGGTATCGCATTTGTTGCACAATTTTTTTCACATAAAGAGACAATTTTGTATTTGTCTTATATTTCATACGATAAGCGTAATAAATCTAAAACAAAAGAAATGGAGGACTGAGGAACAACTTTCAAACAACAAAAAGTGGTGACCTCTTCTTGCTTTCATAAATTTTCACAATTTATTTAGTAGAGAATTTCAAACAGTAGTTAATGATTTCATTTTATTTGCGTAATAAACTTTTACGTGTATGAGAATTGAGGGCCCATTTTGTACGAAGATATACAAAGTAGGATAGTGTTTTGAGATAATATCTTGTTTTCACAAATTTTGTTTGGCATTAGCTTAGATTTTGGCATAAAGACTTTTTCTGTAGTGTCCATAGTTTATCAGTTTCAGGTGGGCCCTCAATCCTCTATGTGAGAACTGAGGGCCCAACTTTACAGTCTATAACTCGATTATTAGACTTTCACAAAATCTGATACCAACTTTCACAATTCTTTGGGAATGTTCACTAAATCCTAAGCACATTTCAAAGAGTTTTAACAAAGTGGCCTTCACACCACACGCACATGGAATCATTACCTACCGGTACAATTCAAATTATGATGCACTTTAAACGTTTTTATACAAGTAGGTAATTTGTGTCTGGTTTCACTACATAATTTAAATAATATAAAATTACGTTTAAAATTACGTGCCGGGGCGAGGTTTTGAACTCCAGTTCAATTATGTCTAGATAATAAAACGAAAACCCACTACCATTATCTTTATTTATTAACAAAATGAACTCTTTTCTCTTAATCTTCAATAATAATAATATGTTGTCTAGTGTCGGCACTAAAGCAGTTTATGCTGTGGCAGTCAATCAGTAAGGGCGGGTGGCAACAAGGCCAACCCCCCAGTGCCAAGTAAATGCGCCAAACGCAGATCCAAGTAGTCACGGAACAATCTGTTAGTTAAGATCATTAACATGATTAGCATTATAAACAAGTATAATCAGCCTTATAATAATGTGCCCACAGCTGGGACTCCGGCTTCCTCTTTGTGAGAGGGAGCGGGCCGTGCCCGTAATCCACCATGCGGGCCCAGTGCAAGTAGGTGGACGGTTTCCTTTACCATTTTGAGAAAAGAGGTGATGAGGCATTTAACTTTCGGCGCAGAGCTGGAAGCAGGAACAAACATTAGTGTATGATAAAGTAGGTAACAAGCTTAATTTCTCACGTGGCTTTAGTTACTAAGTTCCTTTATCCTTATGACCGCTTTCTAGGAAAAATAAATTAAGCAAGAATACCTTATCATCTTTACGTCAGTTAATAAGTTATCCAAAGTATCGAAATTCGATCCGTTTTGGATCTGATGAAGTCATGGCTTTGTGTCAGACAGTGCGGCTCCTGAAATCAACACTTACACGGGCAACGAATCTTGGGCCATACTTGGCAATTTTGCACAATTTGGGAATTGCCGTAAATTGCTCGATGTTGATCAGACGTCATAGTTACGCACATTTATTTGCTCAATCGAGTTGCCCGTGTAAGTGCATGTGCAACAAAAAGGTAATATTAGGTACAAACATGAACATTCATGTATCTACGCACAGGCATTTTTTTTTAACGATTCGTACTCGCGCATTATGGGTTTCGAACCATCAGAACGATTATATTTTACCTTCAATAAATTTTTTTCTATGTACTCAGAAGCTTCTGTGAAATTTTTTCTGAGTTACAGCAAAGAAACACGACAGACAGACGGCTTAAGCTTAGGAACGGGACCTAAGTACGGCCTTTTAAGTAGGTACGGTACCCTAAAACCACTAAACACGCCTGTCGACCCTTTTGTGGAATACGGGCGTGATTTTAAATTATTGTCTGACCTAAAAATTCTCAATTGTCTTTCCCAATTTTTTTTGTCGTACAATTTCATAGGTGAATTTCATATTTCATCATCATAGTGAATTTGATAATGTTATATTTGTTGTTTTGTAAATATAGTAAATATTTTTCACTTTGTAGTTTTTGAGGGCTGTGGTCAAAATTAATATCCGGGAATAAATTTTTACTTACCTACATTAAAATGTAAAAAAGTTTTTTACATACATATATGTTTATTTTATATGGTCAGTTTTAAATTCTCTGGTTGGGTATAATTTATTCCCGGATATTATTTTACATCAATTTGAAATAGAATCAACAAATCATTTAATTGAATTAGCAAGATGCAATATTCAACAATATGTAGATTATAATTTTTTACAAAGAACAATCAGGACCATAAAACTTTAATTCGTAAAACATAAATATGCCAAATTAATTCATGCCAATCATTTTAAAAATCAATACTAACAGGATACTCCTACCTAGATATTTTATGGAATTGATTGATTTTGACTAAATATGATTTTAATTGAGTATTTTTCATAATGCTAAAATCCATTTTATCTATATCGACTATTTTCCCTTAATGAAGTAGAGCAGCCCTAACGATAGGCATACCTACAAGAACTGACCCATTGCAGCCGCGCGTTCTTCCTCGTCCCCGGCCCGCGGTACTGAGTCTCAGGCCTCAGTCGTGTGCTTCGAAGAAATCAGTCTGTATACGCTCTCTAGTGGTTATATTCTCTTTGATTATTGCTCATCCTCCATAGCAAATAGCGTAATGATTATTATGATAGCCCTTGTGCCTTGTGTTGACCCGACCTTTAGTGATTAGTTTTGTAAAGTTTGAACAGAATCCATTCAGCATAAAGTTTGGACATTTAAAACATACAAAAATTCTAAAAACTATATTTTCGGCGTCAGTCTCGTTCCCGTACCTCGTAGCTAATTACTTTTTCTCAAACATATTCAATGTACAGTTTAAAAACCTCACAATTTTATTATACATAGGTACTTACGTCTAAAGATTCAATACTTACATAAGGTGAATGGATAGCGGTAGACCGCGAAATTCAAATTTTCTTACGTCTTTGGCAATTTGTAGGTCAGTGATTGTATCTTGATCAAAATCTGTGTACCTGTTACTGTCGCGAATCATATTTTGACCAAGATATATACAATCTGACACTGACCTGCAAATTGCAAAAAATGTAAGAAAATTTGAACTTCCTAACCCAAAAAAAAAATATTTGAATTTCTTAAATAATCATATATCGGTCAGTCTGTATCAACTTCTACAACACAAGCTTGTACAGCAGGTCCTATGCGAGAAAGTATGAATGTTTCAGTTTCGTTATTGCTACTGATCACCGGCACACACGGAATGTCTCAGTTTCGTTACTGTTACTGATCACCGCCACACACGGAATGTTTCAGTTTCATAACTACACTGGTCACCGCCACACGGTATATTTCAGTTTCATAACTACACTGCTCACCGACACACACGAAATATTTCAGTTTCGTGATCACCGCCACACACGAAATATTTTAGTTTCGTTATTGCTACTGATCACCGCCACACACGGAATGTTTCAGTTTCGTTATTGTTACTGATCACCGCCACACACGGAATGTTTCAGTTTTATAACTACACTGATCACCGCCAGACGGAATATTTCAGTTTCATAACTAAGTACATTGATCGCCGCCACACACGGCATGTTTCAGTTTTATAACTACACTGATCACCGCCACACGAAATATTTCTGTTGCATAACTACACTGATCACAGACACCCGAAAATTTTGAGTTTCGTTATTGCTACTGATCACCGCCACACACGGAATTTTTCAGTTTCGTTGTTACTGATCACCGCCATACACGGAATGTTTCAGTTTTATAACTACACTGATCACCGCCACACGGAATATTTCAGTTTCATAACGACAATGATCACCGCCACACACGTAATGTTTCAGTTTCATAACTACACTGATGACCGCCACACGGAATATTTCAGTTTCATAACTACACTGATCACCGCCACACGGAATATTTCAGTTTCATAACTAGATTGATCACCGCCACGTACGGAATGTTTCAACTTCGTTATTAACACTGATTACCGCCACACACGGGATGTTTCAGATTCGTTATTAGCACTGATCACCGCCAGACACGGGTGTTTCAGTTTCGTTATTAACACTGATCACCGCCACACGGGATGTTTCAGATTTCTTGATACGCAAAATTAATAATCTTATTATAGTTTTTATCCTGACTACATAACGTACCTTAATATACTTACCATATTTATTATTTTTAACATAAACTATGCAAACTTGTGTTAGACTGATATATTTATGTATGTATTTAAGTAGGTGGGTAGTGAACTATTATAAAATCGCCCATTGAATATTTTTAAGAAAAAAACGATTCTAATGCCGAAGATATAGTTTTAGTTTTTTTTTTCTCTGCATTTCTGTATGTATCTCTATATCCAAGCTTTACCATAACAAGAAATACTGAATGGTTCAAATTATGCAAAACTATTCCATAAAAGTCAGATAAACATGTACCTACTTAGGTAGGGGTATTTGCAATGGTGTTATGATATACCTACTCGTATATAGGTACAGGGTTATTGGTAAATCATTAATAACTTCTTATGAGGTCATTGTACTCAATGTACTCATCATTATGAACAACTTTTACTATGGGACCAAATATGAAATCGCGAAAATACTGGTCCCTACATTTTGACCAGCTATACAAACATAAATGTAGGGAACAGGAGTTTTTTTTTTTCGCGATTTCAGGTTTGGTGCACCATAACACCATGTACCTATATATAGTATATATACCTACAAGAAGCTTAGCAGGCGGTAATTAATGGCATATAGTTTATGAACTTATTTGCATTTTTATTTTACAAATAAATTCAAATATTTTTGCAGAAAATATATCTATGGGTGGAATGGATAGTAGTCTGACTGATAGTGATGTCCAAATATTCTAGCAAAACTAGGAGTCTTCTGCAGGAGAGAAAACCGATATCACTGACAGTTAGCAAAGTAAGCGAGCTGCAGCAGTAGGTACCTATTTCTTGCCCGTTGAAGGAACAACGGTCATTGAAACAGACAGATCCTTAATTCAATCATAGTGGATAAATCAGACGTCCCCATAGGTATTGTGCCTGTTAAAAAGATTTTTTCCATGACTTTGCAACTTAAGCTTTCCAAAGTCACAAACATGCAGTCACATTTATGATATTAGTTAGATTTATTAGAATCTAGATATTTGAATGAAGTCTCAATTATTTTTAGAGGGACAACTGTTAGGTAAGGTTCACTTAAATCTATGTGGTTCTTACCTTAACATTGACATTATAAAATAACTTTGACTTCTAATGAAAAAGATTTTGATTTGTTTTCTGCATTGCTGTAACTGACACTTTTATAGTACCTACCGCAAAAAAACAAAACACAATGTAAATTGCTTTATCATTATTGGTCTCTATATATTAGGTTCACGTTACTCGTATCATTTAAGTAATTTACCCTTGTCAGATGATATTAGAAATAGATGAACAGACGCAATAAACTACCTACTTAGTTTTGATAGCAGATCTTGAGGTAAATAATATAATTATCTTGAGGTAATTGTTGTAATAAATAACCTTGAAATACTTACGGCTTTGCTTTCTTACGTACACTTTTCCAATAATTTCCATTGTAATTTCAGTAATTTAAAAGTCAATGGATAATTTAGTTTTGATCAGTGGGTCGTCTTAGGGGTTTTCGAAAGTGAAAAAAATATAATGTGAACATTTGAACTTGTCGAAAACTTCTGAAAACAAAAACTCAAGATTAATGGCCAAGTATTATAGTGTTCTGAAATAAAAGACGTAATAAAAAATAACACTACACTTTTTATTCCTATTTTCATTTTGTACTAACCTGTAACAATATTATAAAAAATTCTAATACAGCCTAGCCATTCTTTTTATTATTTTTTGAATTCCCACGCAAACCCAAGCCATTCGAATCCACAGACTAAGAAGAGAATGAAGAGATGTTCGAAACTTCGAATCGAATCGAATGTTTTTTTTTTATAATTTTTAGTCATGACCATAGACGAATCGAATGGCTCATTTGTGTGTTGCCAGTGACCACAGAACACTATTACTCCTAGGTCGGGATGAAAAGTGTGAGTCCAGTGAACACCAGTGGCATACTAGGCCCACAGAACTAGGCCTATCGGGGGCTCAGGGCGCAAAAACAAAATGAGCCCCCCGGGTTTCTCAGTTTACGTAGGTATTTCTAGATAGATTTTGACCTAAAAAACAAGTAAGTAAGTATATCGTGCGTAATTAATAACAATACCTCTCTCGTTAGAGAGTAGTATATTCCTTGCTCTAGCTACACCATGAGCCTCGCACGCAGCAACATATTTTTTTCAGGGTTGTCATGTATTTTCATGTACGTACTCACGAAAAACAAGAATGCGGGATGCAAGAACGAAGAAGCGAGCTTGAAAATTTTAAGCTCCTCCTCTAAAACCTAACCTATACCAACGAGGTATTAAAGCCGTGTTAGGTTTTCTTTGTAATAGGAGTTATCTTGTCGACCTATTTATGTACCTACGATAGTTTGAGTATAATTAAGTTAATAAATGTGGTCAAGACCACAAGAGCAAGCGAGGCGAGCTCAAAATTTAAGCATATTTTCGCCTCGAAGGCACTGGTTTCTTTCAAGTGCTTTTGATCAACCCTACTAAAGTAGGAGTTACTTTGTCGACTTATTTATGGAAGTTTGAGGAGTAAGAGAATGTAAGAGCGAGTGAAGCGAGCTCCAAAATTTTAGCACCTTGCATTTATATTTTGCATACGTACAGGGCCTTCAACTTCAAAGTGCTTCTTACTCAACAGATTTTAACCTTGTTTAGGATTTGATTACAAGGTTATAGAGGTATGAGGAACTTGGCGTAAAGTTTACTCATACTCTATAGATTAGAAAAGGGAGGATCCTCCGATCAGACGGTCCTAGCAGTGTTTTCATGATGCGCTCGTATTGCTCCCTCCCTGTTGGATTCTAAATGCTCGGCTTAATACGATGAGTTGAAAATTAAATGCGCGAATAAAAACCTGCGCTTACATACACGCTCAGCGTATGCATACTTTTCTGAACGATACGAACCGATTGTCAAAAGGTTCAAACAATCAAACGTCAACGTCAGACGTCATCTGATATCAAAAATGTTTTCGTGCTAAAGGTTTATTTACATTTGTACATTCTGAATATTATTCAAAAATTGTCACTCCACTCCAGGTTAACGGGATTCACTACACATTTAGTTTGTTGCCGGTGCTGTACGCCAACAAGTAGTTTAATTTATGAATACAGGACACTAGACCAATCGAAAATAAAATATGCCTTCAAACAGCCAATGAGTTCGACAATACTCGGAGAAATGTGTACAAGCCTTAACAGCACTCTGCAGTTTAAATTACCTCACAACTCACAACCTTGAAATTGTGTAAACACTTCAAAACTAAAATTATATAATACCTACCGGTCTTTAATCTAATACTGACAATCATGAGTGCCATGAGGTTAAACGCGCGCGTGCTAAAAATCACGCAGTTGCTGTCAAACAGCCCTAGAAGCAACAGTTTGCAGAGTAAAAGAACTTTTTCAGTAACAAAAAATAGAAATATGAAATTCGTACAATTTACACACTGTAATAATCCGAATGATATCCGAGTGGGGTATTTGGAAGGGAATAATGTTGTTGATATAAATGGTGCTGACCCTAGCATGCCTTCTACACTGTTGGGTCTTTTGAACAGTGGGTATAGCAGTAAGATTTGTGGGTAAGTGTTATTATATTATGTTCTGTTTTCAGTGTTTATTTACTTGTAAACAATGTTGAGATTAAATGGTTGTTTCATTATAAGTACTTACCACTCATATTGATCACAACATAACTAAGTACATAATACATACACAATAAAGTTCCCAAAAACACATTTAAGTTTGATTTTGGTAGATAAAATGGATGGAGTTTGAACAGTGTGTCGTCAAGAAAAATTACAATCACTTATTTGCTTACAGAACAAGACACAATAGAAGTTATATTGTTATTATGAATTACACCTGGGGGTGTTTAGTGTCCCGCAGAGGGTTAATACAGTTGCGTGGTCGTGCAGTTTTATAAAAGCTCTTATTTGGTACTAATGTCAACAATTATTAAGTTACACTAGCACAGCCTACGCATACTCTATAACTAATCTAATTTGTTACGCAGACTATAACTAAGCCAACATGATAAAAGACAGGAATCTCATCTTTATGCTCTTAAAAGTTGATTTTAAAATACCAAAAAAAATGAATCGTGTTCCTGAATTTAGAAAGTCAGTAAAGATGCCTTAAAGGAAGATGGTGTGCAAAGAATCAGATAAAAAAATATTCACACAGTACATTATGAAGATAGCTGGGAAAAAGAGCTGACTGGCTACTAAATCATAAGAAAACAAAATAATGTCTTTTGCAGCTTCTTTAGTTGTTATCACAAATAAGTAGGTTATCTTCATACAAACGCACCAAACACGGTTTGTAAGTGAGCGCTCGTACGTATGCATCGTCGCACGCACACTGACAAAATGTATAGCTGCTAAAGGTGCGCCCAGTATGTCTCTTACTAAAACTTTATGTAGAAAAAGACAGATTTTCTTTATTCGATTCAGTAATATTCACTAAAACATTTTTCTTTCTTGTGTGAACTGAGGGACCATACTGATATTTCGCAAAATAAAAATCGTAGGATTTAGTAGTAGACTTAAAACAATTGTAGAACAAATCTGGAAATTTGTAAACAAATACATATATTAAAAACTACAGCCCTTAAAGTGTGGTCCCACAGTCCTCAAAGACCATCAGCCAGATCTCGGAAAATATCTGAAAAATTAAGTTATTGTGACTACAGACAATTAGTAAGGAATTTGTAAATATATTTACTGAATAACAGACCACTAAGCATCAAAGATAAAAAAGATATAACGACTAAACTGTGGTCCCTCATTCCACACAAGAAAGAAAAATTATTTAGTGAATATTACCGAATCAAATAAAGAAAATCTTTCTTTTTCTACATAAAGTTTTAGTAAGAGACTTAAAACATTTTGTAAAAAAGAAATGGAAAAGAAATATCGACGCAATTTGAAGATAATGAATATTAAAACTGGTCCCTCAATCCTCACCTCTACTGACACATGTGCGTGTACTAGCTGCTAGACGAGAGGCATATCAGAGAGTCTAGTGTACTTAACTTTTAGTAAAAAGTTTCTACTAAATAATAGGTATCTAAAATTGTGTATTTCTTACTTCTTAGCTGAAATAATATTTTTTTTTTAATCCTATGAAAATAGAATAGTGTGACCACACAATTATTACAAGGGAAAATTGTTTTGTATAGATATTGACTATGCATTTTTGACGATTGAATCACTACATATAGTAACAAAGTCGCTTCCCGCTCTGTCTGTCCCTATTTATGCCTAATCACGTAGGGCTGACACTTATAGTTCACTAGCTGACCCTGTAAACTGATATGCCGTAAAGGGCATTTTTGATCTCCATGAAATGATATGTTTAGGCTATTATCGCTCGCTAGGGGCTCGAGCTAGCTTTCTTATTTGTTTTTTCTATGTCTTTAGTCTGAGGCATAGAAAAAACAAATAAGAAAGCCAACTCGAGCCCAGAGCGAGCGATAATAGCGTAAACACGTAGGGCTGTCACTTATAGTTTACTAGCTGACCTTCGATCATTAAAATCAACTAGATACACAGTCAGCGACAAAAAACGTCCTCACCAAAAGAATGACCAAATCAGAAATCGGTCATCCGTTTCGTTTAGTACTGTTCTAACGCTCGGAACGTAAACATGCCTCCGTGATCGTTTAAAAAGTGCAAAAATCACTCTTCCAGGACCGGAAAAAAAAAAAAAAAAAAAAAAAAGAGGAGAGATGCGGGCTCGGAGTCCGACGCCGCATCAGGAGGCGCGAGCACGAGAGGCTCAGGGAGCTCCTGCCGTGCCAAGGAGGTGGCCGCTGTGGCGAAGCTCAGCAAGCGGCCAAGGTGTGAGGACGGTCAGGGGCTGTCCTCCGATGAAGAGCTGGCCTCAGCTAGAAAGATCCCCACCAGTAGGCGGGGTGGGGTGCGCGAGCGAGGCAAGGGGAGGGGGCTCACTGCCCGCGGCAGAGAGAGCGGAGGAGCCCGCAAAGGAAGGAGGGACCGCAGTCACTTCGGGGCCCTCAAGCGACGAGGAGAGTGCGGCTAGTGACCCCGAGGCGGACTGCAAGCGCAGGTTTGCGGAGGTCGTGGAGGCCGCGATCCGGGACGTGGCCTTGAAGAAGCTCCAAGCTTCAAAGAACAAGGCCGTAGTCTCGGCGATGGCCTCCATAATGGCGGCAGCGGAGGCGGCCAACTACACCGGTCCCTCTACTGGCGAAGTGGCCGAATTGAGGGCGGAGGTCACCCGCCTCACGGCCGCCATGGGGAAGCTCCAAGAGGAGAACGGGCGACTCCGAGCGGACCTGGCCGGCCTGAGGGCTGCCGGGGGCGCGCAGGCGAAGCCGCCGTGCCAGCCCGTCCCGGTGGAGAATCAGGTCCTGAACCTGGTCCGGCAGGAGCTGGCGGCCTTCCAGGCGCGGTTTTCCGTCCTGGAAGGCACAGTCCTGCGCCCCCCCTTGGCGGGCGGGACGGCCCCGAGGCCTAAGGCGGCCTCGTACGCGGCCGCTGCGGCAGCTGCCGCCCCTAAACCCGGGCCGTCTGGCTGGGCCCAGGCGCCGGCCAATCCGGCGGCGGCCAAACCGGCGTCGGCCAAACCTGCGTCGGCCAAATCGGCGTCGGCCAAACCGGCGTCGGCCAAACCAGCGTCGGCCAAACCGGTGTCGGCTGGAGGAGCCCCGGCGCCAGCGCCGGCTGGCGGGGCCCCGGCGCCTACCGGCAACACCCCGGCGCAGGCCCGGAAGAGGGGCAGGCCGGCACGGGAGGCGAAGGCCCCAGAGCCAACGCCCCGCCCCCAAAACCCTCCCACTCCTCCCACGACCGACGCCGAATGGCAGGTGGTCGGGGAGAAGAAGAAGGCGGCCAAGGCGGCCAGAAAGAAGGCGCAAAGGCGGCGCCGCAAGGAGCGAGCCGTCGCGGCTAGGCTTCGCGCCCCAAAGACCGCGGCTGTAGTAATAACGCTACAGCCGGACGCGGTCAAGAGGGGCGTGACGTACCGCGACGTGCTCGCCAAAGCGAGAGAGACGGTGGACCTCCAGGAGCTGGGGATCACCGGGGGCCTCCGGCATAGGGTGACCGCCACTGGCGCCCGCATGTTGGAGATCCCCGGTGCGACGAGTGGCCCCACCGCTGACGCCCTAGCTGAGAAGCTTAGGGCGTCCCTCAATGCGGATGAGGCTCGAGTCTCCAGGCCCGTCAAGTGCGCAGACATGCGCATCTTGGGCCTGGATGACTCCGTAACGGAGGGAGAGGTGGTTGCCGCCGTTGTCAGGACGGGCGGGTGTCTGGCCGACCAGGTGAAGGCGGGCACCATACGTCCTGACTTCACGGGTATGCGTACCGTAACGGTAAGCTGCCCCGTGACGGCGGCCAGAACGATCGTGGAGGGCCGAAGGCTCCTGGTGGGCTGGGTTTCAGCGCAGGTCAAACTGCTGGAACCCAAGCCTCTGAGGTGCTTCCGATGCCTTGTGGGACACCATGTTGGCGTCCAATGCACCTCGGAGGTAGACCGCAGCTCACTATGCTTCCGCTGCGGTCAGCCCGGACACAAGGCTGGCTCCTGCAACGCCGCGCCGCACTGCATCGCATGTGCGGCTGCTGGCAAGCCGGCCGATCACCGGGCGGGGAGCAAGTCCTGCGCTCCACCCGCCGGGACCAGGAGGAAAGGCAGGCCCTCCGCCGCCGTCGCCACCACCACCGTCGCCGCCGCCGCTGCCGCCGCCACCAACGCCGCTGCTGCCGCCGCCACCACCGCCGCCGCCGCCGCCGCCACCACCGCCGCCGCCGCTGCCGCCGCCGCCATCGTCGAGGGGCCCTCACAAGGGGCCCGGGAGGGGGCTGAAATGGAGGAGTAATGGCTCCTCTACGCCTCCTCCAGGCGAACATCAACCACTGCGCCTGCGCTCAGGACCTGTTGCTCCAGAGCGTGGCGCAGTGGTCGATTAACATCGCCGTGGTCGCTGAGCCGTACTTTGTCCCGCCCAGGGATGACTGGGTGGAGGACCTGAGCGGCTCAGTGGCCATACTTTCGTCGGCTGCCGCCGGCACCCCGTCCCTCGAATGCGTCACGAAGGGACAGGGGTGCGTAGCAGCACGGTTCGGAGAGATAGTAGTAGTGGGGGTGTACTTCTCTCCGAACCGAACTCTCGCCGAGTTCCACAACTCTTTAACAGAGTTGAGTGTCGTCGTCGCCGGAAACCATCCCTTCCCCGTGCTAGTGCTCGGGGACTTCAATGCCAAGAATTTGGCCTGGGGTTCCCGTTACACGGATGTGCGGGGCAGGATGGTGGAGGACTGGGCTCTGGAAACAGGCCTGGTCGTCCTAAATCGGGGTTCTGTTCCCACGTGTGTGCGGATGCGGGGTGAGTCCGTGGTGGACATCTCGTTCGGCAGCCCCGCTCTGTCACAACGCGTCATTGACTGGCGCGTCATGGAGGGGGTGGAGACCTACTCCGACCACCGGTATATCCGGTTCGACGTCTCCGCCCAGACCTCTAGCGCGCTGGTCCAACAGGCCCCGAGTGGTCCGCGGTGGGCGCTGAAGCAGCTGGACCGGGAGCTCCTCCTGGAAGCCTCGATCGTGCAGGCCTGGGTGTCATCACCGGACAGGCCTGCCAACATCGACGATGAGGCGGAGTGGTTCCGGGAGGCCATGTCCGAGATCTGTGACGTGGCAATGCCCCGAGTCCGGCCAGGACGCGCCCGACGTCAGGTGTACTGGTGGTCGCAGGAGTTGGAGACGCTACGCAAGGCGTGCGTCGATGCGCGACACCTGTACACCAGGCACCGCAGGCTCCGCATTCGCCCTCCGGATGCGGAAGCCACGGAGGCGGAGCTGTACGAGGGGTACAGAGCGGCGAAGACCGCCCTCCAAGAGGCTGTCCAGCGGGCCAAGGATGTGGCCCGTGAGGAGATGGTGGAGACTCTGAACAGAGATCCGTGGGGGCGCCCTTATAGAATGGTGCGGAATAAACTCCGCACCTGGGCCCCCCCGCTGACGCAGAGTCTCCGCCCCCAGCTGGTGGAGGAGGTGGTGGCTGGCAGCTGGTAGAGGAGGTGGTGAGCGCTCTGTTCCCTTCACGGGGGGAGCACACTCCCCCCATGGCTCCGCCAATTGCGGTGCCCGAAGCGGACCACGCGGACGACGACGACGACATCCCTGCTGTGACCGGGGTAGAACTGAGAGCGGCGGTAGGAAGGCTGAAGGCCAAAAATACCGCCCCAGGACCCGACGGCTTGCCAGGTAAAGCCTGGGTCCTGGCCTCGAGGGCTCTCGGGCCTCGACTGGAGGCGTTCTTAAGCGCATGTTTGGAGAGAGGCCAGTTTCCACGCCGTTGGAAGACGGGGAAGCTGGTCCTCATTCGGAAGCCAGGGCGCCCTGCGGACTCTCCGTCCGCATACCGGCCCATCGTGCTGCTCGACGAGGTCGGCAAGCTCTTTGAGAGAGTGATTGCGGGCCGCCTCGTCGGGCACCTGGTGAGGACGGGGCCGGATCTTGCGGACAGCCAGTTCGGTTTCCGCAAGGGGCGCTCGACGGTGGACGCCATCATGCGCGTGAGAGCCCTCACGACGGGGGACGCGGTGTCCCGGGGTGGGGTCGTCGTGGCGGTGTCACTCGACATCGCCAACGCGTTTAACACCCTGCCCTGGAGCACCATTGTGGAGGCACTCCGGTATCACCGGGTGCCGCCCTACCTCCGTCGAATAGTCGAGGCGTATCTGACGGAAAGAGCCGTCAGCTACCCCGGTCGCGATGGGGAGTGGAACCGGCGAGAGATGTCGTGCGGTGTCCCACAGGGATCGGTCCTGGGGCCGCCTCTGTGGAACATCGGGTACGACTGGGTGCTGCGCGCCGACCTCCCTGATGGCGTCAGCGTGGTTTGCTACGCTGACGACACGCTGGTCCTGGCGCAGGGGAGGTCGCATCAGGCGGCGGCCGACGCGATGACACGCGGGGTTGCGATAGTCGTGGAGAGGATCCGGCAGTTGGGTCTCGAGGTGGCATTGCACAAGTCCGAGGCCATGTCGTTTCATGGGCCCCGGAACGCGCCGCCATCGGGATCCCAACTAACGGTAGGAGGGGTTCACATCGGCGTCGGGATGACGATGAAATACCTGGGTCTCGTCCTCGACAGCCGGTGGAACTTCGTGGAGCATTTCCGACGTTTGGCCCCCAAACTGGAACGGGCCGGGGCCGCCTTCAAGCGGCTCTTGCCCAACCTGGGGGGGCCAAACGCCTCCTGCCGGAGGCTTTACGCGGGGGTCGTGCGGTCCATGGCCATATACGGGGCCCCGGTGTGGGCGCGTTCACTGCGGCGGCGAGCCGCCCACTACCTGAACGCGCCCCAGAAGGTGGTAGCCATACGGGCTATCCGGGGCTACCGCACGATCTCTGGCGAGGCGGCAAGCCTCCTTGCCGGACTGCCGCCATGGGATCTGGAGGCGATAGTCCTCGCGCGCCTGTATGAGTGGCGCGCGGAGGCACTACGCCGGGGGGAGGATCCGCTTCCGCGGCAAATCGCTGCGGAGCGAACGGATCTCCGGCGCGATCTCATGGCGGCATGGAAAGAGCGACTGTCGCAACCCAGCGCAGGGCACGCCGCGATAGCGGCGATAAGACCCCTCTTTGAGGAGTGGCTAGAGAGGCGCCACGGCGCCCTCACCTTTCGCCTGACGCAGGTCCTCACCGGACACGGAAGCTTCGGGAGGTTCCTGCACATCATCAGGCGGGAGGAAACGCCCGGGTGTCACCATTGCCAGGATCGCCCAGAGGACACGGTGGAGCACACGGTGGAGGTCTGCCCCGCTTGGGCGGAGCACCGCCGTGTCCTCGTAGAGGCGATTGGCAGCGACGGCGACCTCTCGCGTCCGGCCCTGGTGCAAGCCATGGTCCGGGGCGAGAGGGAGTGGGAGGCAGTCACCTCCTTCTGCGAAGCAGTCATGCTAGCGAAGGAGGTGGCGGAACGGCTCAGGGAGAGAGCCTCCCGTCCCAGCCGCCGCGGGAGACGCTCCGGGCGTCGGGAGCCGCGTGACGACTCCCGGCCACCGTAGGCGCGGGCCTGCGGGCGGAGAGTAATGGGTAGCTCACCGCCCGATCAGGACCAGGCCCGTGCCGGACGGCGCGTACGTGTTCCACGCGCGCCTCAAAGAGATGTCAGCATCGAGGAGGGGCCCCTTAGGGCCGAAGCCTGCCGGGTCAGCGGGATTGTCCGAAAGGGTTACCGCTGGCCCGGAACATAAAGGGCTAAGGAAGGAACACGGGTGGGTTTTAGTCAGTAAGAGTCTGACACTCCCTTCCGCTCCACCCAGAGCGGGAGGAGTCATTTGATGATTTCCAACCCACAAAAAAAAAAAAAAAAAAAAAGGACCGGAAAAAAGGATGGAATTTAATTTTTTCAGTAAGCACTAATATTACCAATATATAATAACTATCACTGTACTATAAATACTGATATTTCGTCAAGAAATCGCCGCAAAACATTTATTTTAAAATTGACGAAATTATCAGCAGGGTTTATAAAGCATCTAAATTGAAAAGACTTTTACTAAACGTACAATTCATATTGTCGCACAGCTACTTGATTTATTCGGGTAACATGTGTTGATCCTGTTCTATTTGGTGGAGACGCTATTGTTTTTATTTTTTTTATTTTATTTAAAATTTAATGATTTGTTTTGTTCAATTATGTTATTGTTTTTTACAAATATGAGTAGGTACGTTACATAGTCCGTGTAGTGTCGGACTTAAAGAATTGCACCACCCCATACTTCCCGTGGGTGTCGTAAAAGGCGACTAAGGGTCGTACCGGAGAATGGGCAGCAGCGTTCTCTATGCATTCCACCACCATACTATACTGCGATCGCCAACCCGCCTGCCAAGCGTGGCGATTATGGCAAAACCCCCCTAAGAATGACAAGCACATTAATCACTAGGCCCCTAGTACCCGGCGGCCCGCCTACCCTTGGTTACGGTAGCGGCCAAGGCCACGGTGAGGCAAGGGGTGCTAAGAATCCCCGGAAGAGATCCGGCTACCACAATCACCGAAAACTGGACCTGGCAACATACAACACGCGTACACTCCGGACCGACGAGAAGATCACCGAACTCGAGGAAGAATTGAGCAAGATACGATGGAGTATAGTGGGGTTATCTGAAGTCCGAAGAGGGGGAGGACTCGATAATCCTTAAATCCGGAAACTTGCTCTATTTCCGGGAGGGCAACCAGCAGTCCCAAGGTGGTGTCGGGTTTATCGTCCATAAGTCCCTTGTGAGAAACGTGGTGAAGATCGAGAGTGTGTCGACCAGGGTGGCGTACCTTATACTCAGAATATCCGAAAGGTATTCGCTGAAGGTCGTACAGGTTTACGCCCCGACCTCGTCACACCCCGACGATGAGGTGGAGACCATGTATGAGGATATTTCCAGAGCCATGCATGGCTCTAAAACTCACTTTACCGTTGTCATGGGGGACTTCAACGCGAAACTGGGTAAACGTAACGATGATGAGCTGCGAGTGGGGCAATTTGGAGTTGGATGCCGGAACCACCGGGGCCACCTACTGGCCAGTTTTATGGAGAAGGAAGGCCTCTTTATGATGAATTCCTTCTTCAGAAAACGTGAGCATAGAAAGTGGACCTGGCAGAGCCCGGATGGTGCAACTAAAAATGAGATTGACTTCATTATGTCGACGAAGAAGCAAGTATTCAATGATGTCTCTGTGATCAACGCGGTGAAAACCGGAAGTGATCACCGTATGGTAAGAGGCACATTGAACTTAAATATCAAGCTGGAAAGATCTCGACTGATGAAGTCTACGCTCCGTCCAGCACCGATCCAGATCCAAAACCCCGAGAGCTTTCAGCTCGAACTCCAGAATCGTTTCGAATGCCTAGGGAGCTCCGTGGACGATTATAACGATGGGTTCGTGGAAACTGTCCATACGGTCGGGTCTAAGATCTTCCAGGCCCGCCGTACGAATTCAAAAAAGAAGCTCTCTGATCCTACTTTGCGGCTCATGAAGGAGAGGCGCGATATGATCCTGCAGTCTACGGATGATGCGCTAAATTACCGGCAACTCAATAGACGGATCTCTAAGGCCTTGAAAAGCGATCTTCGCCGTTTTAATACAGATCGTATTAAGGACGCGATAGAGCGAAATAAAGGCTCCAAGGTCTTTGCTAGAGATCTGTCTATTGGGCAGAGCCAGCTTACGAGACTGAAGACCGATGATGGCAGGATCGTATCCGACAAACCTGAGCTGTTGAGAGAGATCGAGAGGTTCTATGGACAGTTATACACTTCAACAAATAACCCCGCTATGAATCTGGCAAACGACCCAAGAGCTAGATTGACCCGGCACTATACCGAAGACATCCCGGACGTCAGCCTGTACGAGATTAGGATGGCTCTGAAGCAGCTCAAAAACAACAAGGCACCGGGTGATGACGGAATTACGGCCGAGTTGCTGAAGGCTGGCGGAAAACCCGTCCTGAAGGCCCTTCAGAAGCTATTTGGTTCCGTCATACTCGAGGGCAAAACACCACAGGCATGGAACAGGGGTGTGGTGATACTTTTCTTTAAGAAGGGCGATAATGCCCTCCTTAAGAATTATAGGCCCATCTCACTCCTGAGCCATGTCTACAAGCTGTTTTCGAGAGTCATCACGAACCGTCTTGCGCGCAGGTTTGACGACTTCCAGCCTCCCGAACAAGCCGGATTCCGTAAAGGCTTTAGCACCGTAGACCACATACATACGCTGCGACAGGTTATACAGAAGACCGAAGAGTATAACCTGCCTCTCTGCTTAGCGTTTGTGGACTACGAGAAAGCCTTTGATTCGATCGAGACATGGGCTGTGCTGCAGTCTCTTCAACGGTGCCAGATCGACTATCGGTACATCGAAGTGCTGAAGTGTCTGTACGAAAACGCCACTATGTAAGTCAGACTCCAGGATCAGGCCTCGAAACCTATCCTTCTGCAGCGAGGTGTGAGACAGGGAGACGTTATCTCTCCGAAACTGTTCACCGCTGCACTGGAGGATGTCTTCAAGGTTCTGGACTGGAAAGGGGCTGGCATCAACATCAATGGCGAGTACATAACTCACCTTCGGTTTGCCGACGACATCGTAGTCATGGCTGAGACTATGGAGGACCTCAGTACAATGCTCGATGACCTCAGTAGAGCCTCCGAAAGAGTGGGTCTTAAAATGAACATGGACAAAACGAAGGTCATGTCAAATGCCCATGTAACACCCACTCTCATAAAAATCGGAGACGCTACACTCGAAGTCGTGGACGAGTACGTTTACCTAGGACAAACCGTCCAGTTAGGTAGGTCTAACTTCGAGAAAGAGGTAAATCGACGAATCCGACTCGGCTGGGCAGCGTTCGGGAAGCTACGCAATATCTTCTCGTCCCACATACCGCAGTGTCTCAAGACGAAAGTCTTTGACCAGTGTGTGTTGCCAGTGATGACTTATGGAACGGAAACGTGGTCGCTCACAATGGGCCTTATAAGAAGGCTAAAAGTCACCCAAAGGGCAATGGAGAGGGCTATGCTTGGAGTTTCCCTGCGTGATCGAATCAGGAATGACGAGATCCGCAGGAGAACCAAGGTATCCGACATAGCCCGAAGAATTGCCAAACTTAAGTGGCAGTGGGCAGGGCACATTGCTCGCAGAACAGATGGCCGATGGGGCCGAAAGGTTCTGGAGTGGCGACCGCGTACCGGAAGACGTAGCGTTGGAAGGCCTCCCACAAGGTGGACCGATGACCTTGTGAAGGCCGCAGGAACCCGTTGGATGCGGGAAGCACAGGACCGGTCGAAGTGGAGGTGCTTGGGGGAGGCCTATGTCCAGCAGTGGACGTCTTTCGGCTGAAATGATGACGTTACATAATATAATATAGGAGAAGAGGTAGTCAATTTTACGATTTTGTTTAATGTTCGTAAATATTATATGTTTATCGATTCATTATCAACATATGGGTTCGCGACATGCATGTCATGTCTGTGAATAAACGATTTTAAGAGTTAATATTTGTGTCATTGAAAAACACACATGTTCTACTCAAAAACATATTTACGCTCAGATAAAAGTATAATTACGTGTTTAAAACATAATTTTACTAACTTTTAAAATACTAACAAAATGTCTTATAAAAAAAAAGTATAACAATATTCGTCTCCACTCAATGCCTTGTCCTACTGACCAACGTCGGTCGTAAAATTTTATTGCTTTTCGCACAATGCTTTGTAAAAACAACTTTAACTAATTCGCGTAAGGTTGAATTTGCAAAAACTTATTCTTATAGCATAACTATAAGTACGTAGGTATCATTGGTGAGTGTTCGGCGACAGTTTCGAGCGTTATTTTTCTTCGAGACTGTGCATCTAGGGTTTTATACATCAATGTAGCTGACCGAATTTCGTACGCGCCAGCCGCTCTGTCTCCGCTTTTTAAATCTATGATATCTTTTAAGATATTCATTTTAATGATATGCCGTAAAGGGCATTTTTGATCTCCATGAAATGCACAACGTATTTAATATACAATGTGTTGATTTGCATCCTCGTCAAAGTTCAGGAGGTTGTCATAAAATACATAAATAATCAATTGAAGTACGTTATGGGGCAATAACTAGTAAGCGCTGCTTTTTTTTTGTTGTTGAAATTTAACAGTATTTCAGAATTACACCCTTAATTCAATACAAATAAAACAGAATCACCCGACTACGCACACAGCGACAATGCATGCAGCTGTTTTTCCCCGCGGTTGCTACGCGGCGCCGCGCCGTCGCGCCGCGTAGCAATGACCCGACCGGTAGCAATAATTTTACCTAATTTTATTTCGAAAATCACCTACATTATTGTCATAAATTTCGCTTGATAATTAACTCATTTTTGAGCATCATTGGAATACGGAAATCTTACTAATGACAGTAATACTAGTGCGCCAAAGAAAAGTTCACTGACCTGTTATCAGATGATTAAATGATTTTGTTTTTATTTGTGGATTAAATTGGTTGATTTGAAACTTTCCTTCCTACATAACGGGCTTAGGGCCGGCAATAATACCTACCTTAGTTAGTGTACCGATCTACTAAGTCTAAAAATGATGTTTTCTACGTTTGATGAAATGGAAAGACGTGCTAGTTAAGTATAAGTACGTGGTGTACTTACTTTCAACTCTTAGGTAAACACTCGTCCATCCACAGGATGTTGGCGTCTTGGTGTTCCAGGAACCAGCGACCAAAATGTAACCCGCACAGCATTATCACCAGGGTGAATGTCTTGTGCCCGATCGGGATACATTTCCACGAACATCCGGATGGCTCCACGTAGGCTGTCTCCACTGATGGCGACCATCTCCACCAACTCGGCATTTGAGTAATTGTCCGTCATCACACTTTGTAACTACGTCTCGATGTACGGAAATTCGCAAAGCGCACTTGCGAACACTTCGGCTGGTTCAATCACACTGTCGGCGCCGGCGCCGCGGCGCGCGGCGCCGCCGCCGGGCGGGGAAAAGGGGCGTGGCTAGGAGCAGCGCGGGAGAGTGTGATTGGAGGATGGGATTGATTACCTACGAATTTATCGAATGAGAATTGCATGAATGGTTTGCATTTGTGTGTGTGTGAAGCGCGGTTATAGGGCTAGTAACAGACGGGCCGCGTTTAAATACGGCTGGTTCACACTTACGGATTTCCTTAAATAAGAAAATAAAATAAAAAAATACCTACTCATTTTATTGTTGATTTGGGTCGAGAATCATTAGCATAATTACGTCCTTGAATTTGACTAGGATGCAAATCAATACATTGTATTTCATTGGGTAAGGAGTAATACTGTATTTTTTAAAATAGCTTGGTAAATAACCCATATTTTTTTTGTAATATGTAAAAGATAAAAATGCAATGCAATTTTATCAGATAAGTTACACAATCAATCCGCCGAGTAAATTGCCTATTAATAACGGAGAGGATTCTTGAAGTCAGGTCTGCACTTGAAGTGTCTAAACACACTATGCCGAAGTTACGCGACCGAAGTTCGGCATGATTACGCCTGCAATGCTATTTGAATTACTGACGACACATTATGCCGAAATTACGTTGCGTTAAATAGCATTGAAATAGCATTGCGGGCGTAATCTTGCCGAACTTCGGTCGCGTAACTTCGGCATAGTGTGTTTAGACACGAAAGCGTACTTTTGAAGGGTGGCCTGAGTGAACTTTCACAATATTACGTTGTCGCTCCATTTGTATTTACTCTGGCCTTGGTGATCAAATTTCACATCACCCGTCGCTTGATACCTGTATACCTACCTGTATCCACCTACGAACTGTTTTTCCCTGTAATGAAAATAATAATATTAGAAATACATAAAAAAAATCCAACTTGTAAGTAATAATGCAACATGATTGCATCAATAAATAGGTATATGTGTAAGTATAACGTAAATGTTACCGTTATGCCCATATCTTGTCGCTTTTTTTTTATGCCTTCGTCCTGTTCCCAGAGAACAACACTTTTAGCTATCAAAAAACTTGTTAATCGAACTATTAACCATACCATCGGTTAATAGTATCAACTGGTTAAAAACTTAATAAATTGGATAATATTACGACGAAGACAATTTCACACAAGCGGAGCGGCACGAAAACGAAACCATTTGAAAAGTAATTATACCCTCAATCACAGTTTAGTAAATAAGGCGAAGAAGTATTCTAAATTCAACCTTAAAGGCTCGTACACACAGGCGCGACGCGACAGTGCGACGCGATTCTGCGATATATATCCGTAGAACAATTTCTATGGAAACGCGCGCGACACTTCACACTGGAGCGACTTGTCGCGCCGCGACACGGTCGCGGCGCGACGAGTAGCGCGACACCGTGTAGCCGCGATATCGCCGCGACGCCATACAAAATGAACATTTAGTATGGTGTCGCGGCGATATCGCGGCTGCGACGCGACACGAGAGTTCGAGAGTATAAAAGGCAGTACAATCCAAGCTGAGCTCAGTAGTAGACGATCTTCGTCAGAGGACGAAAGCAGGTCTGTGCGTGTATGCCCCGGTCCTAGGTTCGATTCCCCGGTTCGCCAACATAACCCAACCTAACCTGAGTAGGTACAGTTGTTCTATGTATCTCACGAAGGCGGGTTGGTCAGCCGTTGGTCTTAGTTGTTTCAGTACCGACTACCGCCCGAACTGCCGGTCGCCCGGTCAGGCTAGCTACTACTGCACTTGTTTCGCGCCAAAATTTTCCGTCGCGTACCGTCAACATAGAAAGTAAACAGAGAAAAATTCTTCACAGTGAGGTCAGTAAACAATGTTTAAATATTTAATTGTAACATTTTTAATACCTACGTGATTCTAATGATGCATTGTTTGTTTTAGAGTCGTCAAATGCTATAGAGAACATAATGGTTTTTTTAAAGCTCTGTTGTTTTAAGAAACCAACGAATTAAGACAATACAGAAAAGCCTATTCCAGAAAATTTTGAAAACAACTAGCGAAACCTGGCGTAGTACATACATGCAATTAGCAAATTTGCATTTTATTAATAAAGAAGCTGAATAAAGAACCTTAAATATATTAAATACTGTGATAGGTACCGAATGAATCTTAATTTTATTTGTAAATACTGATATGTAAATAAATATAGAATCACGAAAAATATTTTTATATCATCACTAAACGAAACACAAATGTAACTAGGTAGGTACCTATTTATATTATTTTGTTCAATAACGATGAACTTGCTAACGCTACATGCAGCTACGCACACAATGCGCGTGTCTGTCAGTCTGTCTATACTATACGGGCTCTTTCAATTTACCCTACAACTAACTACAATACTTGTACCTAACAAGTATTGCTCACCCTCCTTCGTGAGATAGAACAATTTTACCTAAGCTTGACCAAAAAGCACGAAAAAGGAAACTAGCGAATACTGACGTGCTTTTATGATAAATATTAATTACTTTTAATTACTTAGGGATACTTAATTATGTACTTAGTTGAAATTAACTTCAATCCAAACCGGGCAATTGAAAAAAAGCGGCCAAGTGCATGTCGGACTCGCCCATGAAGGATTCCGTAGCAGCAAGGAACATAATATAAAAGTTCTTGTAGTTTGAGTTGATTGAATGAAAGGTAAATTGCGGTTTACGATTTATGACGTATTAAAAAAAACTACTTACTAGATCTCGTTCACACCTTCGGTGGAAGTTTACATGGTAATGTACATCATATTATGTTTTTTAGTTTTATCATTCTCTTATTTTAGAAGTTACAGGGGTTGACATACATATATTTTACCACTTTGAAAGTGTCTATCGCGCAAACTATTCAGTTTAGAAAAAAAAATGATATTAGAAACCTCAATATAATTTTTGAAGACCTAACCATATACCCCACACGTATGGGTTTGATCAAAAAAAATTTTGAGTTTCAGTTCTAAGTATGGGGAACCCACAAAATGTATTGTTTTTTTTTCTATTTTTGTGTTAAAATCTTAATGCGGTTCACAGAGTACCTACATCTACTTACCAAGTTTCAACAGTATAGTATAGTTCTTATATATAGTTTCGGTAAAACCCTAAAAAGTGGCTGTGACATAAGGACGGACAGACAGGCAGACAGACATGACGAATCCATAAGGGTTCCATTTTTTGGCATTTGGCTACGGAACCCTAAAAATGCAATAGTCGGTCAATATAAACTAAAAAAGTCCTTGCAAATAAATCATTCTAATTTATACCTTATTGGAATGAGATAAGAGTTACATTGCAATGCATTATAATGGATTTGGCGGCGCGCAGCGTATCAAAGGAGTAAGAGCCAGCTGCAGCCGATCGTGCGCAGCCGCGCGCCGCGCTCGCCACTGCGATGGGTACCTATAATACGCGAATTTTGACTCAAAATTCGAATCTTTGTATTTACATTATTTTCACAAACAATCTGCACAATTCCAGTATAAGCGCTAAGTTTGCTGGTCTGTGGAATGCGCGTCCCCCTCCCTTAACCGGCCTGCTACTAACTACCCACCAAATAAATTTATTTTATTAAGTTTTTAAACATTAATTTTCGTAAAATACAGGCATTTAAAAAAGTATTTATTGAATTTTATAAATAAATACGTCTTTGAATTATTGACAGTAGGTAATCTGAATTACCTATCTCAAGATATTGCTTAAATCAGCGCTATCTAGCGACTTATAGTGGAACTATTACTAAATTAGGATCTTATAGGGCAGTGGCAGTGCAGTGTTGCACTGAGTGAAAACATTAAATCGATCGATTCAATTAGATTAGGCGGGCAGTAAATTGTTTGATGCATCAATTACCTAAGTGAAAAAGGACAGTTCAATCAGATTTGTAGGTACGGCAAATAATTATACCTATACCTATTTCGGTATGGTAGCAGAATCTGTCAGTTCGAATAGGTATACTCATATCTACTAAAATATTTTATTTCTCTGAATGCGTACCAACTTCGGTCGATCGACACTGATTTAAATTGATTCTGTTTTAGCTCAGCGTAGAAAAAATGGCGCATCGAAAGAGATTTTCCATAAAATATTAGAACTTTTTATTTTACATTTCAATATCCCTGCTGTAAGTATTAAAAATTGGAAACTATTAAAAAAAAAATCTAAGTATTTTTATTATTGTGATATAATTTGACGAGAAATCTAAACAAACTTAGACTCGTAGGTACGTCGTCGGTTGATCGGCCGAGTGTGGCCGACGGCGTCCGAGCTGAACTAAAACTCATATCGGAGGGTACCTATATGCTGTAAAACTTTACAGGATATACCCTCCGTATATAATATGATTTTTGGTCACGAAACAACCGAAGTAGTGAAGATAGGGCTGCCATCCGTCCGGGTTTCCCCGGATTTGTTCTAGTTTGGTGGGCGTCCGGGGAGCGTCCGGGCGGGGTCCTGAAAAAGTGTCCGGGTGAAACCCGGACACTTTCTGTGTTAGGGGAATCCGACTTTGAATGATTTGCAATAAATTAAAGCATAAATCGTAGTTAAATATTAGCTGCGCGGCAAATGTGTGCGCTCGTGACAATTCATAATTTGCTTGTGATTTACTTTTTTTTTTAATTTTCATTGATTCCAAAAAGAAGTGTTCCTAATTATTTTTGTTATCAGAATATCTCTCACATAGAGAAGTGTATAATTGATTAATAAATTAAGTATTTCATTAGTATTGTTGAGGTTTAAATTGATATTCTATAAATAAGAAAAAAAATATGATACTTAACGATGTTTTTATGTTGTTGTAACTTTTTTTCTGAGGGAGTCCGGGGTTTTCTTTTATTTCACCCAAATGTCCGGGGTTTTTGAAGTTTTCATCCGGGGTCACTAATTTAGGTGATGGCAGCCCTAAGTGAAGATGAACGTCGAATTGTTAATTTCTTTAGTACAGGCGAGGCCTGTACTTTATGATGTGAGGTGTTCTTCATATAAAGACAACAGAGCAAAAGACAGGGTATGGAGGCAAATTGCAACGGAACTGCAATCAACAAGTAAGTTACTTCTTTAGATTACCTACTTCGATCATAATGATTACCTACCATGATCTGAAATTGGTACCGTAAACTGAGAAATAAGTAGCTGTCTCATATTCTGGTGCTTAGAGAAGTAGTCACAGTTTACCAGGACCAATCGTTCCATCTCTTGACCCGACTGTCCCAAAAGGAGGTTTATGTTTCTTGAGTGGTCTGTATCTGTATGTAGAATGTACGATGCAATTCATTTGAAAGAAATAGAAAAATACCGCAAAAGGCCGCCGGAAATTTTACTTTATTTAAGTACCCGTCCGAGCTCCGTTCGGAAAGCGGCTGTCATTCGTAGATCTTTAACAGTACGGTAGTCTGAAGCCCGAAAGTCTGACAAAAAGTCTTGACGTGAAATCAAAATAAAAAAATACAAAAACTTCGAGTTTTGATTAAAAATCCGCGAATAATTTAAGTAATTATATAAGCTATGGCAGTGGCGTACGCGCGTACGTGCGGCCAATGCGGCGCGGCGGCGCGCAGGAGCGGCTGGCTTGCGGCAGCTTCAAAAAGGTATTTTACTCCTTTGACCGCGCCGTGCGCCGCCGATACCATTAGTGAGTCATTGAAATATAGCTCTTATCTCATTGCAATAAGGTATAAATTAGAATGATTGACATTTGCAAGGACTTTGCAGTTTGTAAGGCCACGGACATGAAGTCAGCGTCAGCGATTGCGGGGCGGCGGCGGCGGCGCGGGGAGCGGCGTAATGTTATGTTATTGAGAAATTAGTGTCTTTGTTCGCGAACGAAATGTCTAAACAGCGACGACATCTTTTTTTGACAACATTTTAAAAGTCGTCGGTCGTTAAAAAAACAAAAAATAAAATGCACAGCCAATGCAGACGCAGGGACATCGCTAGACTGGTGGCCTGGTGCGCACCGCTCGTACGCCGCTCCCCGCGCCACGCCGCGCCGCTGCCGTCGTGTCCGTCGCCTTCTGGTTGGTTGGTTGATGGTTTAGTTTCAAAATTTCATTCAAGATTCTAATTTTTACCGTAAAACAATGAGAGTCACATTGTAATGGTTACTATTTTGCATATGATTCTATTTTATTTTGTATTTCAAAATTAAAATGTAAAAAAAAATATACGCGTCTCCTTGAGAACCTCCTCCGTTTTTTCGTCGATTAGTAAAACTAAGCCTACTCGTGCTACGTTGGCACGAGTTATTATGGGTAGGTATGCATGAAATAGTTGTTGTTTAATAATAAGAAAATTAAAGCAAAAAAATGTAATAATAATAAGGCTCAATAATAAAATACAAACAAATCATAAAAACATTAAGTACAATAGAAATATAAAAACAGTGATCATCAGAAAAAAAAACATAAATAATTACAGGTTATTGAAGTAATCTGCGAATTTATCGCGTATGCCATAAACCACACTAGGAGCTCTTCTGTTTAAAGAGGAATCAATACTGATCATTTGACGATCTGGACTTTCTGCCTGCAAAGAATGTTGGTAATCGTCTTCGCAATTTTGCAATCTTAAATAATTGTGAAGAACGCAACAAGAAGACACAAGAAGAGGTATTTTATCTTCTTTTAATTCTATTGGCCTTAAAAATAACCTAAATTTCATTGATAAAATGCCAAAAGCATTTTCTACAACACGGCGTGCTATACACAGATGTTTGTTGAAATTGTCCTTACGTAAATCGTCTCTAGACTGTCCGTAGGGGTAGGGCCTCAATAAATAAGTGGACAAAGCAAACGCCTGATCTCCCACTAGTACATGTGGAGAAGGTTCCACTTGGCCAGGTAAAGGCTTGTCATCGGGAATATTAAATTCGCCCCTGTTGAATTTTTGACCCATTAGCGACTCTTCAAATATTCCTCCGTCACTGTTTCGGCCATACCCTCCCACATCAATACAAATAAATTCATATTCGGGGCCAACAACAGCTAATAGGACTATGCTGTGTTTTTTTAAATACGAAAAATATGCCGATCCAGCGTTATCGGGACACTTTATGGTCACATGTTTGCCATCAATGGCCCCGATACAATTAGGGAATCCCCACTTTTCTTTAAATTTTTCTGCCACAGTTTCCCAGCGGCTTTTTGATATATCTGGCATATACTGTGTCTTCAGGTTTTTCCAAATTGCTTCACACACTTCGGAAATTATTTGTGTTGTAGTTGATACTCCAACCCGAAAGCTATGCGCTATCGTCGATAAGCTGTCCCCTGTGGCTAGATATCTGTTGAACAAAGAAATAGTACATTTTAAAGCAAGTGAGCAACATTATTTATACGCGTGGGCATTTTGTTATTGTAAGTACTTGAGACGGGATTGCAGCCCGAACCGAAGTATATACAAAACATTTTTAGGCATAAAAAGCCTAGAAGGTTGGGATTATAAAAATATCGCACTTCTCTAACTAGCAGTGGTATAGTCTTCTGTGGCGTACCTTGTTAAAAGCATGTATGTTCAATCAATACACTGCGTAGTGAACAACAAACGGTGCAAAAGGAGCCACTTTTTGAGCGTGTTGAAAATAATATTATATGCTTATACATTTTTTTTTTTTTAGCGGATCTGGTAAAGCTTAAGTGGAAGGGTCTTCGTGACAGTTATTCGCGTCACTTACGCAACCAAAAGACGACGACTGGCCAAGGAGCCAGATATGTAAATTGGCAATGGGCCGAGTCCATGGAGTTCATGAAACCCTAAGTACATAAGTTTCGCACCTACAATCTCGAACATTTCTGCCGATGTGTCTGGAGAAACGACTCCAGAACACATAGAACAACCTGAAGTTCAGTTAACGACACCGCGACGGCGACATCCGCGTGCTTCTGAAACTTTGACAAGAAGCCCCAATACAAATACGGACCGAGTTTTAGCACTTTGACAGCCGAAGATTTTAAAAGGCGGATTCCATGGTTCGCCGGCGATTTTCGCCGATATTGCAACATTTATAAAATGAGAACTATCAATGATAAATCTATAATTATTTTTTTATTTATACTATTGACTTGTTTATTTCTAGGATAAAAATAAAAAACAGACGTAAATTAGTTTTTTTTATTTAAAAATGTAGAATAAAAAAGAGGTTCGCGCCATTTCGCGCCAAAATTCGTGTACGTGCACTCGCAATAGCGGCGCGGGAACACTGGCGCAGCGCGACACTCGATAGCTTGTTCCGCTCACACCAAGCGCCCCACCACGGTTATTCTTACATGTGTGCGTAGCTAAAGCACTACACTATTATATCAATGCACGCCAAACACGGACTACGGACGTCGTTTTAAAACAAACACTAAGAAAGTCAGTCACGTACTGAGAACGTGATCAGCTGTGAAAGTGTTAAAGTATCTAGCTTCAAAAAAAAATCAACTCCAAGGAGATGCCATAGAGACCATTTTTTTGGGATATGCCAGAACAATTAAATCCTTTTCCCCCCGGCGGCAGTCAAACATAAAATTCAAAATTGCTCAAATGATAAGGGAGGAAGAGCTTGCTCATTTACAAGAAACATTTGTTACGGAAGCAACTTACTCACCACTCACGACCAGGTCAACACACACTAACACCAGCCCATCGTACAGAAACTCCCCCAGATCCCGTCCTCACTCCACCACTCCGTCACCCTCCCATTCGCTTATCTCTTTACCAGATCCATCCAATTACTTACAGCCACTCCACCACTCACCTTTACCAACACCCTTTCCATCCATCAACAATAAACCACCACAATCACCACACACTAACACCTCATACTCGCAGCGAAACACACCACAATCACCACACACTAACACCTCATACTCACAGCGACAAACACCACAATCACCACACACTAACACCTCATACTCACAGCGACACACACCGCAATCACCACACACTAACACCTCATACTCACAGCGACACGCACCACAATCACCACACACTAACACCTCATACTCACAGCGACACACACCACAATCACCACACACTAACACCTCATACTCACAGCGACATACACCATACGGCCATAGAGCCACATATACTTCATTCTCCCAGCAGCACACACCATACATTAACACTGACCAAACACAGGCCTCACATACCTCATTCTCCCAGCAACACACACCATACAGTAACACCAACCAAACACAGGTCTCACATACCTCATTCTCCCAGCAACACACACCATATAGTAACACTAACCAAACTCAGGCCTCCGATACCTCATTCTCCCAGCAACACACACCATACAGTAACACCAACCAAACACAGGCCTCACATACCTCATTCTCCCAGCAACACACACCATATAGTAACACTAACCAAACACAGGTCTCAGATACCTCGTTCTCCCAGCAACACACACCATACGTTAACATCGACCAAACACAGTCACCACACAATGCCACACATTCACCATCCTTTGGCACTGAGACTGATCAAGAAGGAACTACTTCAATTCGTTCGTACTTCTCTAAATATGGATTAGAATAATTTTTTCGTTAACAATAAATTAAGTGATAATAGTAATAATTACAAGTTGGGCAGCTGGATCAAGGGCTTGATTCAGAAAGCAGTATTTCTGGACTGGACATGGCTCGCACTGTTAGGAGGTTCATCTCTCTGGAGCCCAGACCGCCGCGCAGCGGCGCGCCCGCCGGCCGGTACCTCTATACCGGTGGGCTAATTTTTATATTTTTAAAAGTTTTTATATTTTTCTATTCTAATATTTCAAAGTATAATTTATATTTATTTATTGAAATAAAGGAATAATAACACCAGAAATAAAGATAAAATTGATCAACCACTTTTTATGCCCTTTTGATGCCCTTTAGATATCTAAAGGGCATCTTTTATCGAGTACCTACTGTGATAAATGTTACAACAAAATACCTTGTGATATACATATTAATAAAATATGATTGACGTGTAAAACGGTTCGCACAAACCTACTTACAGAAATAAAATCATAGGTATAATATTATAAGAACGCTTGGAAACATGCACTGGATACTCTAAAACTTGGTCCGAATTCTGTGATTACTTACCTGAACGCACACACTATTATTATTTTGTTAAAATGTTGAAAACATCATAAACGGTTGTAATATTTGTAAATATGTGAACCCATGTAGGTACCTATTCTACCAAAATAGTTAATTAATCTGTCATTGTTTAGTTTTGAATTCTTGTGCCTATTACAGTATAATATTTGGCAATATTTGTAAATATGTGACGTGTGAACGCAAAAAAATCTAATTTAAATAATCTACCAAAACAGTTAAGTAATTTAGCTGTCAATGGTGCCGATTCCCTTGTTTACAAACTAAACTAAATTTAAGTTCAGTGCATCTATTTCTTTTTATTCCATTATGAAAAGGACAGAAGATAAATCTTAGTTTAGTCCTAGTCTCTCAAATTAATCAGCGCCTGACAACCTACTCCATACAAGTTTAAACGTGATTAAAAACTAGCCTACTAAAATTAAGTACCTCAATCGCTGAGGACGCTGTCTATTGACGCGGAGCAAAGCTGCGGAGCGGATAAACAGAGAAATATTAACCAATAGAAAATGACGTTGAGATTACAAGCAATTACTATTGGTTAATATTTCTCCGTTTCTCCGCTCCGCAGCCTCGCCCCGCGTCAATGGATAGGCAGCCTTTAATGACGTATAAGACAAGTCAATGTACCTAAATCTTATCTCCGTAAGGTATGGTACAAATTAGACCTATTGCCGTGAGTTTGACAAAACTCCCGCCAATCATTCTAATTTATACCATATCTTATGGAGATAAGATTGCAAGTCATTGCAAAGTAAATCTTATCTCCTCTTATCTACTGGTGGTTGGTTCTTTCTTGGTTGGTCTTCAGGTTACCTACTGGTCGTTATACGATCGTGACTGTCGTAGACATATTTGTGTTGTATTATTTAATCATTGATTTTGTACCGACCTTGTACCTACGAATTTATGACAAAATTTATTATCTTCATGATTTTTTTTTGTAATGAGGGATTTTCTTTTTCTTTTTTTTTAACGCTTCCCTAGTCGCTGGATAGATGGCGCTGAACTTGGTAAGTTACTGCAAGGAACGGAAGTCACATAATTTTTTTATTAATTCACTTGGATGTAATTTTGAGATAGTAAAACGAAAGCAAACAAAACTGTCACTCAACGAGCGTATATGACGTGACGCAATGTTTTTTTTCCAAGCGTTTTGACTTTGGCATCTAGTAACGTCACAGATTACTAAATAGTTAACGTAGTCAGTTCAACGCCATCTTCAGGGTTCTTGGGAACTATTTTTTTTTTTAAATACTGAAAAGAAAAACCTCTCATTGTTCCCATGTTTTAATGATTCTATTCTATTCTTTGAGTATTAAACCAACCGGAGACGCCACGAGTACTAATATAAGTCTGTCACTTTCATCGCGGGGGACGAGGGAACGCAATAATACACTAATGCAATTCGATCGCGTTGTTACGCACGCACACAAAACAAAAAACAAACACAAGCATAAACTATACGCACACACGTATATAACCGCTATGACCGGCGGTCTCGTACCTTTGGCAGCGGGGATCGCCTGACAATGGCGCCTCCAGTTGGTTTAATACTCAAAGATTCTATTCGAAGCGAAGACAAATCCAACAAATCAAAGAAAAAAAAATGGCCAAGCCGTTCTTGAGTTATGAATGGTCTGAATGGTGTAACTAACCCGACTTTGTTTTATTTATTGTATAGATAATCGTTTTATGTTAACCATGCAATTCTCGGTACCTGATTATATCTATGTTTCATTAAAATCTGTAATGTGCAAATAATCAGCTGTTTTCTAATCTCTGCCTTGCAATGCTAATTTATTTCATTTTCGCTCGTTCGATTACCTACTTGTAATTTCGTACCTACACTATACATATTTTTTGACACTAATAATGTCACCTCATTATTATGATCTTGGCTGACTCAAGAAAGTCTGCAGACTAACCAACTCCTCAGCAGAAGTAGATATCATATTTGGGCTCATTCAATTGGTCAAACTTTGGAAGCTAACCACTTATCTATCTACCTATACAATGTGGAGATGACAATACAACAATACATTAAACTTTGTATACCTGATGACGTTCCCAGTCTGCATACAAAAATTCAACCAAATATATCCAATAGTTTAGTCAGTGGACATTATTTTTCATTTTTAACATTTTCTACATGATGTACCTATTTGTTAACAAGCCAGCACCGACAGGTTAGACATCTGCAGTTAAACACAACATGTCAGGGACCCTAGTCTGCTATTTTTATAAATTCGTCATTCTAACACGATCCCATCCCATTGTCATTTTGCTAAAAGTTCGTAATCTGCTAAATTCATAATGGTTGATCATTGGTCGGTCAATGGCACAGAAATTATACGATACTCGTAACGAATTAAATGCAATGACTGCACAATGACGTTCTAATGGTAGATCACTGATCAAAGGAACTGTCAAAATTTTTGCAGATTATCGCGTAAGTCAGTAATTCATTTTTCATTATGTACGAGATTACCATTCTATGCCATTTCTTTCAATGGAGTGTCAGTGGTTGACCATTGGGAAGTCATAATGACGCCATTATATTAGTAGATTACCAAACTTGTCAAAATCAACAATTATGAAATCAATGATAGACCATTCTGACACTGTTGTAATAGCAGACTTGAGGCCCAGCTCGCTATTTCCCGATGGGAACCAATGCATATTTATTTTACCTTTATGCTTGAGACAAGAGTCATGCATGCGGAAGTTATTAGTACTTACCTATTATTTATTACAAATGTTACATTTTTTTACAAGACTCCAAAAAAGGGGTGCCCGGCACACTGATCTATACAATTTTTTCAGGTTTCGGCCATATGTTTGTTGGGTCAATAACACCGCGCTGTTGCCGCAATATTTAAGTCCTGACTGACTGATATAATATACACACATAACACAGCCTAAACCGCTGGTCCTAGAGATATGAAATTTTTGGAGGGTGTGTTCTTTATGAAGAGTAGGTAGGTATCCACTAAGAAAGGATTTTTCGAAATTCCACCCCTAAGAGGGTGAATGGGGGGAGGGTGGAATTTCACGCGGACGAAGTCGCAGACAGAAGCTATATAGTCTATCTATATCTATATACTGATAATAAAGCTGAAGAGTTTGTTTGTTTGAACGACCTAATCTCTGGAACTACTAGTCGGATTTGAAAAAAATTTTTGCATTTGATAGCTCAATTCATGAGGAAGGTTATACGCTATATAACAATACGCTAGGACTCAAGGGCCGAGCAAAAATAGAAAAATATAATAAAAAGTAGAAAAATATAATAAAAATTTGAATTTGAAAATATACTAAAATGGTATGGGTCCCGCCTGCTTCCAACTTTTATTTAATTTAAAATGGGCTTGTTTTTAGCGTTTCAGTTTTTTTTAACTTAAGTTTTTTACCGCAGTCAGGTTTTTTTATATTTTCAAATTACTTTTTTTATTTCCAGCTTTTTAGTTTACAAATGTGAAAGATTTCGCAGACGATTTAGTTCTTGGTAGGTGTTGTTTACAATTTGTCACTTCGAATTGCTTTTAAGTATATATGTTGTATATATTTTTGTAATCACCTTTTAAAACCCTTTATTTTGATACCCCACTAGATAGGTTTTGAAAAAAAAATAAAAAAAATATATTTAATATGGCGTCCAGTAGGTAGTCGCCATATTGAATTTTCACTAACGTCATGTCTTTAGTGACACTCGCCGGACTAAGAGGAATCGATTAACGTGAGAATCATAAATATCGGCCCAGGCGTTTGGTCTGTATAGTGCCTCAAAGGAACATACAAACATACATAGGCTGATGAACACATTACCACTCCTTTGCGTCGCGCAGTCGGGTAAAAATACAGTAATCAAAGCGGGCGATAGAATGCGGCGCGGTGGGTCGGCGGCCGATATTTCACGCGGACGAATTGGCGGGCAGAAGCTAGTGGTTTTATAATTCTTGTACTATACAAGCAAGGTTATTTTAAACTGCCTAGGCAGGCGTCCGTCACTCGCGCAAGGCCACGCGTTATATGCCTACCGCTTCGCGTACCGCCGTCGGTACAACCGACAGTGGGTTGCCGCACGCCGCCTGAGCGCTCGCTCGCACATCACGGTTACCGCGCTGGTAATTATTGTGCAGTGGATGGGTGTCAAAGTAAAGAGCGTTGAGTTATGTATCAGGATATTTATTATATATGTGTAGTAAAAAACATAACTGCACTAGCTTCAATGCTTTGTTACAGGAGAAACCTAATTTTGACGAAACAGCACTGTTTACTCATTTCAAAGCCTATATAAGGATTCGTCTTTTTATGGCGGGCTTAAAGTCCCACCAGAAACTTTTAATAATTATATTGAAGAACTAGAAAAAGTTTTTTTAAATAATTTTGACAGCGTCATAATGGATCGGCCTGGCAATGGCAGTACCGTCTTGGAAATTTTAAAAACAATTAATTTTCCTCCGCTTTGCTCCCGTTTCCCTTTTGATTATTTATTAAAATTATTTACGCGGTTTCGGATATTTTCGACAATAAAATTTAATAATCGGGAATTCAGGGAAGAAAAAAAATGCATCTATCACTTTATTAAAATAGAACATATTTGATCAACAAATAAAAAATAATTATTTTTCTACAACATTCGTTTTATTACCAATATCATCATAGGTACGACCCTAGCACATTCGCTCGATGACGCGCTCGCACGTGGGTTACGCGGCGGGCAAAACAATCTCAACTCTCTGTGTGCAAACTTAAGGTACATTTCTTCTCGCTGCAAACAGCTGGTATCATTAGTAAGATTTTGTAGGCTATTATAACGTAGGTATTTTCGCTTTTGTATGGGAGTGATGTATCTGTTACGAAGTAACTATTTAGTAATCTGTGGCCTAGGTAAACTCCGCAGACGCGATGGGTATGGGTATGGATGGGGATTTTATCTAAATCCGTCCAGCCATTTTAGCGTGTTGCCGTCATTAAGAAATAAACAAACAAACTCACTTTCGGATTTATAATATTAGTTAGGATTTACCTTATTGTGATTGCGAAACGTTCCTCTGGTGGAATTGCTCTTCGCCAATTAGTGTTTTGTTTCACTATATCTTGTCTTATAATATTAAGGATCTCATCAAAACACCGAATTGGCATTCTAAAATATTTATAAAATCGCTTCTCGTCTTTAACCAGGTCAGGAACCAAAGTATAAAATTCACCATACTGCTCTCTCTTCGCATTTATTGGGTGGACCCATATTTTCCTGCAAGAAAAAATCAAATTATAAATAAGTAGGTAGAAACAAACAACACTAGGGTATACAATTATTTTATCGAATCATCTACTAATCATATTGATGTTAAGTATCTATTTATCGTATTTTACTATTTCCATATTAAAAACCCTTCCAAAATAAAGTAATTAAGTGCTTAAAGGAACTTCAGCCGTGAGCTTTATTATAGTGAAGCTAATTACAAGATACCTACGTTGCATTCCAACTGTTTAGGTATTCAATCGTAGGTACCCACATAACAACAACGCGTGAAACGGTCAGACAAATAGATAATTTAATGTTGCGACTTACCTGCGTTTAATGCGACTGCGTTCTTGTCTTCTATCTTCATCAATAGCTACTGCTAATAATAAAAGGTCCTCGTC
Organism: Mesoligia furuncula; assembly: GCA_916614155.1. NCBI lineage: Eukaryota > Metazoa > Arthropoda > Insecta > Lepidoptera > Noctuidae > Mesoligia > Mesoligia furuncula. Next base: position 12,238,998 of record OU744813.1, read on the forward strand.
GTCCGATGAAGTACGCATCATTAGGCCTCACGCTCAGCAAACACGGCCAGATCTACCGTCGTCCTCTAACAAAGCAATAAAAATGTGTTACAGGCCAGAGTAAACTTTATGAGTAAAAGTTACTTTTACGAAATCACCTATATTGAAAACTCCTTAATAATACTTAATTACACTTACCTAAGTCACTTAGCACCCTGTCCGAATTCGCCAGTGTCGTCCTTCGTGATTGTGTGGTTAAACTTACGTTAGGTTGGGTTATGTCGGCCGATCGGGGAATCAAACCTGGGACCCCACGCTCAGCAAACACGCACAGACCTGCCTTCGTCCTCTGACGAAGATCGTCTACTACTGAGCTCAGCTTGGATTGCACTGCCTTTTATACTCTCGAACTCTCGTGTCGCGTCGCGGCCGCGATATCGCCGCGATATCGCCGCGACACCATACTAAATGTTCATTTTGTATGGTGTCGCGGCGATATCGCGGCTACACGGTGTCGCGCTACTCGTCGCGCCGCGATTCGCGTCGCGCTTGTGTGAAAGGTGTTGCGGCGCGATAGTATCGCAGAATCGCCACGCGACGTGTCGCGCGACAAGTCGCGCCTGTGTGTACGAGCCTTAACTCGCAGTTCATACAGCAGTTAAGTTTCTGAAGTAAAATGACGGTAGTAGTGCAACAATCGGTATCAACACATTATATTCAACCAAACAAGAAATCTATGCTAATTTCAACCTTATCTTTTAGGTAATTGAGGAGTATCTTATTGCATTTTGTAAAACAAGACAGTAAGGTATTAAATATAACACGGAAGTTGAAATTTAAACCTTAATATCTAGAAGATTAGACCGTTAATAACCTTGTTCGATAAAAGGAGTAGCCTAATGCTATTCCAATTTTCGTTGAGGTTGATAACTGAGCCTAGTGGTATAACGCACGGTATAGATGATCTGGTGTTGCGGGTTCGTATCTTAATCGCACGCAAAGTGTCTTTTTGTAAGTTATTTTTGGTATTACGGTTCGGCCAGAAGGAAGTCGAAAAAATACCATATAAAATTATTAAAAACTTGCAAGTAATATTTGAGGCGGATCGGTGTATGCGCTCGGGGAGAGATGGGTGAGACGGCTTGGGAGGGAGCTGCTCAAGGCTCACGTGACGCGCCCGCCACCGCTCGAGCGACGAGCTACGGCGGGCCCGAGCGTGCTCGGGCGATAATCTTTAAGTCTTGGGGGGTCTCATTTCTCTGAGGCTGATTGTACCAGGAATATGTTTAAACTAGTGTCTTTCATATTACTGGATTAGTGGGTATATTCCCCGCTCACTCTCTCTACCTACATACAAGGTGTACACAACAGAAGTCTATCTGGCACGTCAGTCTGTGGACCCGAACCTCTCATACCCATCCCCTTCAGCCAGTCACGCAGGTGCCTATAGGGCTTCAAACATACAAGCGGAGAGCTGGTGGACCTCGACAACAGGTTGTAGGCCGCCCAGGAAAGCTATGCCATCCTTAGATGGCAGACTAACCGGACGTTTATTACGCCTGGACAGGAACAGTCTGTGCCTGGTGACGGGAACAATCACGGAAAGTGCTTGTTAAACAAACACTTCCACACAATAGGCATAACGGTCCTCTGTGCAGAGCTTGCATGAAGGCTGAGGAAACCGTTGCATATGTGCTCTTTGAATGCACTGGCAACACCCAGATTAGAACAAAAATAACCACCGACTGCCGCCATGGCCCACGAACAACGGCTAGACCATTGTGCGTGGGCCATGGCGGCCTGAAGGACCAATTGCGGAAGTCAAACTATCTATCATAGAACATAGTTTATAGAACTGGTCTATTCATCAATTCACCCATTTCTGAGAATTTCTTAATGGAAAAACATGCTCAGGGGTCGACCTATTACTAAAAGGATAGTGCTCTTCGCAATTCATAGTATGGTCCCAGTAGTTGCGCTTACGACTACAAAACCAATAAGTTAATACCTAATATATTTTTTTCCTCTACAGATTTCCAGCACAATCTCCAAAAAGTATGCTTCTTTCGGACGTCACTTTAAAGGCGCCAATCCACGGTGTAGACAAGATATTATGCGTCGCCTTGAACTATGCGGACCACTGCAAAGAACAGAATTTGGAGCAGCCTAAGATACCGATAATATTCAGCAAATTTCCCAGGACTATTATAGGGCCCAATGAGGCTGTGAAAATAAGGACTGACATTGTTAAGGTATGATCTACTAAAGTGTATAAGGTTTTAAGAATTTATTTACTCAGAGAGAACAGAGTTCACTTAAAATGATATTACTATAATACCTAACTTATTTAAATCTTTGTTCCAATATTCCCACTTAAATAAATAGTAACTTTAATGTGATTTGAATAAGGTTCATTTCAGAATGATTACCATACAATTTTCATTTGAAAAGGTTGTAGTGGAAACTAAACTACCTATAAGTGTAGTTATTAAATTACTTTAAAAAAATACAAAAACTTTTAGACGCATATACACATTATTCTTAAATATACTTATTCTTTTGTTAACAGCATTATCTTTTTAGAGCTAATTTTTTAATCATCTGATAACTTTATTTGAGGAATAATTTTGAAATTTTGTTAGTTATTTCAAACAAAAACTGCCAAACGTCAATTTTATTCAAGCCCTTAAGGCGCCACTAGTCGATATTTTATCCATACTAATTTCGGGAGAGTATTACTCCACTGTTTGACATTGCGCATCCAAAGTTAAACATGATATCGTTTTGTCGTATTATTAATGTTGTCTGTACAGAAACAGAACAGTAAAATAAAAAGCCATTAAAAAGTTATAAACCAACAAAGATTCGTTTTTCTCACTATTTTTAACGTAACTTTGGGTGTGAATAAGTAATAAAAGAACTGTAAAATCTTCAAAACCGAGTCCGTACCGACAAAGTTCCATTATCGTAGAGTTCAATAAACTTTATTTGTAATTGATTTATGCAGTGGTTTTTTCATAAAACTCAATTTTCCGAAGCACTTTTCGAATTCTTTTTTTTTTTTTTACGCGCCTATCAGTTCGGAATGGTATTTCTGTGCGTGAGAACTAGAAGTTGTTCGTGTAGACTACCGTCTAACTGCTCGTCACTGATACTAGCTCTGTCGGATACGAAGCTAGGTGAGACAGCGTGCTTTTTGGCCATGACCACCAGTGAGTTCGAGCTCGCGACTAGTTTACTTTTAAAGCATTAAATATCAGAACTAACTTATCTACTTGTGGTGCAAAGGTGCAAACTGCAGTTTTTACTTATAGTTTTTAAAAAAATATATAAGTAAGCTTTGGCAATATCATAATGTGATTTGGTGACCTCTCACCGCTAATGAGACACAATTGTTTTGTATTGTATCGTATCGTATTACATAGGATACGCGCGGTGCTTTCCGGGTTAATATCAAAACCATAACCCGGAAAGCACCGCGCACCGTTATTTTTTATATGTAGGTAAGTAGGTATATACCTACCTACATATAAAAAATAATATATGCAGCTAAATCGATTTTTTTTTCTTTTAATTAGGTACTTACTTACTGGTGGTAAGTATTATTTATTTAGACAGGTAAAAATAACAAAATTAAATTCTAACTTAACTAAAACTATACAGAAACTAGAAAATAGCGTCGAAAAACTCATCCGCATTGCTGTCGACTGGTAATGTACCCAAGAGACTGGCGGCATTACCACGTTGTATGGCGATTATTATTATTATTACGAGCATTACCACCTTACTTACTTATATTTTTCTAAAAACCAAATTCAATGTCGCATAAAAATTTAGAATTTTATAGAAATGATTTCTTTCGACAATTTATCAATGTTCAAATTATTTTGTTATTCAACAAATTCCACATAATGCTCCACGGTCACCCACTCACATTAAAATATTATACATAATTATTTCAATTCATTCAATTACCTATTGTAGCAATGAATAATTTATTTATGCAGACTTGTTGATAAAGGCGGAGAACCGATTGTTGACATGAAACTTGGGACTTTAAATTAATTGCCCTGAATTGCTCATTGTTCTTCTTATGGACCGTCTCCACAAGCGAGAGAATCGCGGCGATAGTCTCGCCGTGCCATCAAATTTTCACCGCGATGACACGTTCTAAGAGAGTGTATAGAAATACGTGGCACGACGATAATATCGTAGTTGATAATATCGCCGCGATTCTCTCGCTTGTGGAGACAGACCCTTAGCGTGTCGAAACATTGGCGAAATAGCTCACTGAAAAGAAAAAGAACGATTAGCTCTTTCACTTTAAGGAGCCATATCAGTTATATCACTCTTCTGGCTCACTAGCTCACTGGCTCTTCTATAAAACATTATTTTTAGTATATGCGAAACCTGAAACACATGTCTAGTATTTTTATGTAAAGAATCTAATTACAAAACTGTATCATGAAAAATAACTAAGTTATAAGCTTGTTAAGAAGTTACCTGTTTGTCCGTCCAAAAACATGCTCACCCGCGCCGCGCCGTCTTGCGCTCATTGATAATAGTACCTAGGTACCTAACCGTTCGGTGCAGAGATTGGATAATCTACTTAGTGTCGCTCGGTGTCCAACTTTTAACCTTTTTTAAATATTTTTGGGACAAAATATAACATGGGGTAAAAGTTATTGGAATCGATTCAGTTACTTATTCTGAACAAACTATATTCAGGTTTCGCATATATATACTAAAAATAACGTTGTATAGCTCAGTGACTCAGATGCCGACTGTTAGCTCATTTGACGCACGCCCCACGCGCGTCGAAGGAGACGGCTCGTCTCGCTCAATAGTCAATAGCTCTCTGGAAGTTTGGACTCTTTGTTACTCACTAGCTCAAGCAAGCTCAATGACTCAGACGGTGACTGTTAGGTTAGCTCATTTGACTCACGCCACACGCGCGTCGAAGGAAACTGCTCGGCTCGCTCAATAGTCATTGTCAATAAATATCTCTTTGAAAGTTTGGACTCTTTGTTAGGTACGGTCCTTTAGCTCAGCATTAAGCGAATTACTACGGAAATACGGATATCGATAAATAATATCTTGATTTTTTTTTTGTGGCGGTTTTTGGTAGTAAGGACGGTCGTATAATTATTTGTTATAATGTTTGTATCGTACCATAATAGATTTTTGTAAAATTAAAAAATCACCAATGTGTTTCATTTTTATAATGTGCCAAAGTATTTTCTGCTTTATGTCGTACTTACTTATGATAAGTTTAGAATGACGTATTGTCACAGATGTCCCGGAGAGCAGAGCATTGTTGGAAGAACGAACGATACGATCCGATCCGAAGTATTCCGAAGCGAGCCGAATGAGCCGTTCGGCCAGTGACTTCGGTCGGTCATCGGTGTCTCGCTGAAGTACAGAGCTAGGGAGTCTGACTGAGCTAACTGAGCTAGTGAGCTATTTAGCGAGCAAGTGAGTGAGCGAGAGCGACGTCAATCGAAAAGAGCTAGCTCTTTTCTATCAGGCGCTCATGATAGAGGTGGGCAAAGTGTATCATTTTTGCGAATAGAACATTGGCATCTCGATCACTGAAAGGATCCGAAACACTGATATGTTTCATTTGGCTCATTTGGATCATCGGTTCAAAGGATATAAAATACAGAAACAAAATCTCTGAGAGTATGAGTGATACACATTTCATTTGGTATCTCTTTCTGACTTGTATAGATTGTAATTATGTCGCCCGCTCACTCGCGACTCGCGAGTCTATAGTTAAGTAACTCAGTGTCTCGGTATCCCTCTCTCGCTTGCACACTGTTCAGTCGCCTCGAGAGTGACGCGTCGCGCGGAATGAGCACAGAGCAAAGTAATGTTTCAGATTCAAATGATGCATTTGAAACCTTGTTACTGAACCAATCTTTTGAATCACTTCAATGATCCGGATCAGTGAGCCGGTTCCGTAAAGAGTTACTACATACCCCTAGCTCATAAGCTACCAATGTCGATGGCAATTTAAATTGAGTCGGCCCAGATTTTAACTATGATTAAATAGAAAGGAACTTGAAACCTTGGCCATCAAGGTTGAATTATTTATCTTTGCAAAAGAAAATTAATTACTTGTTCGATTACGATCGAATCTTCCAAAAACAGCAAGGAAATGTGTTTTTTCCACAGTTTTTGTTATAATCTGACTCTAACTCTTTTTAGACATCGTTTATTATTTGTTGTTCATAACTCTCTTTTGAAACCATGGCTCTCGAAGAGATACCGACATCATCGTCATCTGCTTCGATCTTCGATTATATTGTGACCGTCTTCCAATTTACCCGAATGCAGCTAAATACCAGTAGGTATTTTACTATTTTACATTGAGCGACCATCTATCTGACCTCCACAATCCAACTGAGTCTTTGTTTTGTTTGATTATCTAAAAGGAGGACTAAACATAAATATTGTACTGGGTTAAGCTTTGATTTCCTGGGAAAACGGTGAACGGTCACACAAAAACGGCTGTCCAAATTCGGCCGTTATAATATGACGGAACATTGTTTAGACTGGTTGGTAAGAGAAAAAAATTTGAAACTGTCAATATAATTACAGAAAGTGGACTGGGAAGTAGAGCTAGCAGTCATCATCGGCAAGACAGCCTCGTCCGTGACGGCCGCCGAGGCCAACGACTATATCTTCGGGTACACTGTCGCTCAGGACATCACTGCGAGGGACTGGCAGAAGGAAAAAAATGGAGGGCAGTTCTTGCTTGGAAAGGTACGTACCAAATAGAGAGCTGATACAGAAAAGGCGTCACAACGCATACTTAGTTTCTTTTAAAAAAAGATACCAGCTAGCCTATTGCGTATTGCTAGTCAGTCAGTCAGCTTACCATTTTTTATATATACAACATTATTTTTAGTATATGCGAAACCCGAAACACGTGTCTAGTATTTTTATGTAAAGAATCTAAGTATATACAAAATTTCAAAACTATCATGAAATATCACAAAGTTATAAGCTTGTTAAATTACCTGTTTGTCCGTACAAAAACATGCTCACCCGCGCCGCGCCGTCTTGCGCTCATTGATTAGTACCTAGGTACCTAACCGTTCGGCGCGGAGATTTAATAACCGACGTAGTGTCGCTCGGTATCCAACTTTTAACCATTTTTAAATATTTTTGGGACAAAATGTAACACGGGGTAAAATTATTGGAATCGATTCAGTTACTTATTCTGAACAAACTATATTCAGGTTTCGCATATACTAAAAATAACGTTGTAAATAAGCAAGCTGGATTCGTGATTTCGCTGAACCGTTTGCAAATAAAAGTTAAAACAAACTCAAGGCCTTATCCTTAAAATTCTTTGTTAGGGTTCTGTACCTACCCAAAGGGAAAAAACGGGTTCTATTACTAAGCAAGCCTGTGCCGTCTGTCTATTTATTCATCCGGCTGTCTGTCACATAGCTGTATCTATTTTACCTATAGGTATCTACCTGGAGTATGTGGTTACAATTTTGATAGAATTCAGGGGCCTCTATCATACTGTTACTGTTATCGTGCATCATCCACGCCATCTACTACGGGTCTGCCGCAACGTCTAAATGTAAAATATTATAAAAAAAGAAAAGTAAAACAGTTTTCGTAGTTTGGATCCTTTACTACGCCAAATACGACGAAGTACTGCCAGTTCTATCTTTAACTTTGAATATAATTTTTGTTTTCAGTCTCAAGACACGTTCTGTCCGATTGGTCCGTGCATCGTGACTGCGGACGAAATCGGGGACGCACAGAAACTAGACATCAAGTGTTCAGTCAACGGCGTCCAGAAGCAGAACAGCAACACTTGCAACCTGATACACACCATACCTAAAGTGATTGAGAGAATCAGCGCGTGAGTAACTGCCCGATTTATTTATGCTGTCTCCGTGCTTCGGAAAGCACGTAAAGCCGTACGTCCTGCGCTTGAAGGGCAATTAACGTATTGTGAAGAACGTTCAATCTGTCAAAAAACGCGTATCTCAATCTGTCAAAAAAACGATATATATTTCGATCATCTCGGTGGCCGAGATGCCAACACTATCCGAGCACGACTTTCTAATGTAGACTGTCGCAAGCACTCGGTCTCTCCGCCAGTCTTCGCTGCATCCCCTCCACCGACGATCGTATCTAAGCGGTAGGGATCGCTTGCGTTTCCAACATAGGACGTTTGACACTCGCTCGGAACGGTTGTGCCTAAGCGCTCTGCTCTGAGATAGTGCCCCCCGTCCCCCCTCGTTGCGAATTACGTAGCGATATCGTAGTCGCCCCGACTACATCCGATCTTCGGTAAATTTTATTATTTACCGATATAGATCGCAAAAACTGCCTTTTTCAAGGCTAATACTATTTCAATAACACGCGCGTTGTAAGTTAGAATCACTAGACCCCTTCTGGGTAAAAACCACAGTTTCGTGGTCCTCGGTGGAAACCTTACGGTGACAACTAAACCGAGTGGGGTGTTGACCCGATACACCCGCCGAACCCCTTCAGGGCTAGGCAATCAATTGGACGGGTCCCAGTTTCCGGCCTTGGGGGATCTCCTAGTCGGAGCTGGTTGACAGTTTTTCTTCACAGCTACTCACCTAGCGTCTTTAGGGTGTCTCTACACCCTTCGCGCTAGACTGGTTAGGGCCCCGCTCGCACATTAAGATTGGCGGCGGTATACTAGCTTAGGGCTCACCAGTAGGTACTCACCTCCCTGTCTCACCCGACAGGGAGGGTACACATCCCCGGGCCTATCCACCCGGGGTGTTAGGTTTAGGGATAGGGAAGGACTACATAAGTCCCTCCCCCTCTTCCCCCCCCCCCCTCGTCATCATGACGGACGCCCTTATAGTGGCGTTCGTAAAGGAGGTCCTTTTCAAGGACCCCGACTTCCTCGCCAAGTATGGGGAGAAGTTCGCTGCTATGCAGCAACCCTCCCCCCCCCCACCGACGTCGGCTGAGTTAGAAAATGACTCAGTCGATTCAATTAACTCTATGGAGACGGAGGAGTTCTCCATAAAGCGCCTCGCGCTACACTACCCCCCTTCCGACGTGGAGTCACGTCACTCCTCCTCCTCCTCCCCCTCCTCCGACGACGACGGCTTTACGCTGGCGTCCGGGAGGAGCAACAAAAGGAGGAAGAAGTTCTCTTCCTCCCAAAACAAGAAACTGGTCGCAACGGAAGCGACCTCAACCCCCCCCTCCCCCGCCCCCGTCGCATTGGCGTCCCCCACCAATGCCCCCACCCCGACTGCTTCGTCCTCTCAGAAGGACCTTCCCCCCAGCCCCAGTGCTGGAGCATCCGCACCAAGGAAGATCGCCCCTCCCCCCCCCGTGTTCATTCAGGACAAGGGGAAATGGACCGAAGTGTCCAAATGGTGCGTCGATCGCAAAATTGGCTTTACCAACGCCAGGTCAACCCTTCAAGGGATTAAAGTAACTGTCCCTACATCAAAGGACTACAGGGAGCTGACTCACCTGCTCAGACAGAGAGATGTATCCTTCCATACATACTCTCTTCCCGAGGAACGCGAGACCCGCGTGGTGATCCGCAGGATCCCAAAAGAAATCCCAGTCGCCGATATAAAGGCAGACCTCGAAGCCCAAAACATCCCAACCTCCGAGGTGCACCGCATGCACCGCTCCAGGGGCCAGATCGCCTACGACATGGTCCTTGTCGTATGCCCACCTACAGAGGGTCAGCATCACCCGATCTTTAAGATCAGATCTCTCTGTAGCCTCTCTGGCATACAGATAGAAAAGCCACGAAAGAGTGGCATAGTTGGGCAATGCCACCGTTGCCAACTCTATGGCCATTCACAAAAATTCTGCCATGCCAAACCCAGGTGCGTTAAGTGCCTGGGCGCCCACGGCACCGACGCCTGCCCTCGTCCTAAAGACAGGAACCTCTGCACAGAGCCGCCAAGTTGCGTCCTCTGTGGCGAAACAGGTCACCCAGCCAACTACCGTGGCTGCCCCAAGGCCCCCAAATCGTCGTCCCCCAAATTGACCAAGCGTGCAGACGCCCGTCAACTAAGGGAGACCCCTTCGGCCCAACTTCCAGAGAGGCTAAGCCCTCAAAGGCCTAGTCCCTGGAACTTCCTCAACCACCAAAAAGCTTTCCCAGCTCTGATGGTTAACTCCCAACCCCCCCCTCCTCCCCCCCCCAATAGGATGGATCCTCGCATCCGTGCAACCGGGCCCCCCACAACCCCCGCGCCCGCCCCTATGGCCGCCCCCCCCGCCCCCACTGTAGCCCCCCCGACCGCAACTACCCCGGAAGCCGGTCCAAACCCCATGGACCCCTTTAACATCATTTCAGGCACTTTCACGGCCTTCTTAACCCCCCGCGCCAGAAAAATGGCAAATGAAATAATAGTTGCCAGAAACTCTGGCGACCTATACAGGATTCAGGCAATATACAATGCCTATCCTGACATCACCCAAGCCCTAACCTCCTTCGTAAACAAACCCAGTAATGGATAAACGAACCATTGCGAGAACCAAACCCCGATCCTTAAACTTAGCCTATTTCAATGCCAATGGCATTCAAAGTCAAAGAGATGAGATCGCGACCTTCCTTCGCGACCATCAAATTGACATCTTCCTCGTACAAGAGACCTTCCTCAAGCCCAACCACCGAAACCCTTCAATTGCAAACTATCGCATGGTGCGCAATGACAGGTCGCGGTGTCACAAAGGCGGCACTCTCATTTATTATAAAAAGGAGCTATACTGCATCCCATTAGATCCTCCCCCACTGTCACGACTTGAAGTGTCCATCTGTAGGCTAGGCATGTCTGGTCATCAACCGATTACCCTAGTTTCAGTTTACCTCCCCCCCCAAATGTCGACAGAGAATTCCCAACTCTTGTCAGACGACCTCTCCGCTATCCTAAGCTTGAGTGACTCCGTTATCATAGCGGGTGACCTCAACGCTAAGCATCCAGCCTGGAACAGCACCAGGATCTCGACCAGAGGCAAACTCCTGTTTGACCTCTCCCCAATCCTAAACTTCGACGTCATCGGGCCGATGACTCCCACCCACTTTCCACATGACCCCAATCACACCCCCGACGTTCTCGACGTGGTGCTTCTAAAGAATGTCAACCTTCGGTTAGACGCTATAGAAGTGGTACAAGAGCTATCCTCAGACCACCGACCAGTCATCATCAGAATGGCCCCCCGCGTTGGTCTTTCAGACCCCAACCAACCTCCCCTAACAAAAGTGGTAACGGACTGGAGGAAAGTAAGCGAACGCCTGAAATCCACCACATCCCCCCACTTAGACTCTATCCCCGACCAGTTCAATTCTATCGCGGACACGACGGCCGCGATCGACTCACTCACGGAACACGTACAGTCAGTCCTGAGCGACTGCTCAAGGGAAATTCCAGAGATGGACGACCATCGCTGGAAGTTGCCTGACGACTTGCGTGAACTGCTGACTGAGAAGAACGCGGCTGTCCGTGCGTACAGCAGCTTCCCCTGTGATGCGAACAAAACCCATATGCGTTACTTACAGAGATCTGTAAGGACTCGCATAGCGGAGTGGCGTGAAGTCAAATGGGACAAGACGCTGAGCGATCTCGAACCAAATCACCAGGCCTTCTGGGAACTTCAAAGGAAATTAAGATCCCGAGACACAGTCTCTATGCCCCCACTGGTCCGCCCCGACAAAACCATCGCCTTTGACGATGCTGACAAGGCCGAATGCCTGGCCGACAGTCTCGAAGCCCAATGCTCACCGAGCTCCCAACCTGTAGATCAAGCCCACCTCTCAGAGGTCGACGCTGAAGTTGAGCGCAGAGCCTCCCTCCCTCCCGTCGAAGACCCTGATAACCCACTTCCTCCTGTCACTCCAGAAGAAGTACAGGACATCATAAAGGGTCTCAAACTTAGAAAAGCCCCTGGTTCAGACGGAATCACCAATAGAGTGATTCAGCTATTCCCTGCCCAATTAATAATGCTTCTGGTCACCATCTTCAATGGTGCCATGAACAACAACATTTTTCCACAATCGTGGAAAGAAGCCACAGTAATTGGCATTCCCAAACCCGGCAAGCCCAAATCCGAACCTTCGAGTTACCGCCCCATCAGTCTGCTCAATGTCCTAGGTAAGGTCTATGAGAGGCTTATTTATAAGCGTCTTAGAGACTATGCCGAAACAAAGGGCCTCATTCCCAACGAACAATTTGGTTTTCGAACCCAACATTCTTGCGTACAGCAAGTCCACCGTATCACCGAGCATATCCACGCAGGATTCCTACGTGGAAACATGACAGGTGCAATATATTTCGACATAGCGAAAGCGTTTGACAAAGTCTGGCACAACGGCTTATTATATAAGCTATACAAACTCGGTGTGCCTGACCGCCTCGTGCTCATCCTACGAGACTTTTTGTCGAACCGCACTTTCCGCTACAAAGTTGAAGGAGCAATATCCTCCCCACACCCCATCCGAGCAGGAGTCCCCCAGGGCTCTGTGCTAGCCCCACTCATTTTCACGCTGTTCACTAGCGACATCCCCAAAAATAAAAAGGCCCAGCTGGCTCTGTTCGCAGATGACACAGCCATATTCTACACTGGCCGCAGCCTAGTCCAGATGTCTCACACACTCCAAACTGCAGTCAATAAGCTCGCTGCTTGGTTTAGGAAGTGGAGAATAGAAGTTAATCCCGATAAGAGTCAAGCGGTTCTCTACTCGAAACCGCGGCACCGACCCATCCCCCCCCGACCCATCACCATATTCGGCAAGCCGATCCCTTGGGAAAAGCGAGCCAAATACCTAGGTGTAGTCCTCGACAGGCACCTCTCCTTCGCAGAGCATATAAAGACGGTCCGTTCGCGCGCCGCCTTCGCTCTCGGCAGACTCCACTCCGTTCTCAAAGCACGCAGCAAATTGTCACTAAGGTGCAAATTGCGCATCTACACAGCGTGCATTCGACCAATAATGACCTATGCCTGTGTAGTCTTCGCTCATGCAAAGCCCCACCATATCCATAGGATGCAGACCCTCCAAAACCGTTTCCTCCGAAAGGCTACAGGATCCCCATGGTTCGTCCGTAATGAGATCCTCCATCTTGATCTCAAAATCCCCACTATCCATCAATTCATGAAACGCCTCTCCAAGCGCTTCTTCGATACCGCCGCCAAACATCGCAACCCTCTGGTTGTCGAGGCCGCCAGTTATACTCCCTCTAAAATCAGTAAAAGTCGCCGTCCAAGGCATGTTCTCGCCGACCCAGATGACCCCATAACCCTCCTCCAGGAGAGCAATAGGGCAACCAGTACAGTACACAAATACAAAAACAAAAAACCGTCATACCGACCTCGCCGACGAGGTCCCTCGCGATGCCCCCAAGTAAATGCCCCCGACCGACCCTTGCTCGATGTAGTGCCAGCCCGCGCCGCAGCTGAGCCTGTCCCAACAAACAAACTAAGCTTATAAAATTAAGTCTATAAGGTCTAAACTCTTATGTTTGTTATAAAAGAGCATTTATTATGTTAATGTTCCTTATAGTGGCACATTATTAGAAGATTTGGCTAATATTACCTTTATTCTTATAATTTGGCTGGGTAAACGTTTATAAAACCAATTAATACGGCTACAATAAGGGTTCGAAGTGTGTTCTTCTTATAGAGGCTAGTTACATTGCTTTTTAGCCATATAATATTCAAAGTCATATAAAGGCTTTTAATATGGTCAATTATTCTTAGAAAAGTAATGCACAAGGTAACTATAATGCTTTTTAACTTAAAAGAGCATTTGATGAGACGTCTATCCAATAAACGAATTCTAACATTGTATATGATCTTTACAAGGATGAAAGCAATTCGTATTCCCTTATACAGTGATTATAAAGATATTATTCTCTACATGGTAACATTCAAATGTTTTACATAACTAGATTCGCCATTTTGAAAGTACAGCAGATTGTGTGAATTTATTGCGGATTGGCTTTTACATAAAAAAATGGATTTAAAATACTGGAAGAAGTTTAAAAGAAGCGGTTGTTGCAGAAGAAAAGTAAAAATAGTCTACGAAAACATGGTTGGGAGCATTACGCCCACCACCTCTGCTCCTATGATGCTACAAAATGACCAAGCCGATACCAACGAATCAGCCAGTGGTTCCGCAGAGGATTATTTTATAGAATATGAGAATGAAAAGGAAACCAGTGAGGAAGAATATAATTGTAGTGCTAGTAATATAGACATATTTTTAAATGAAGAGTTGAAGAATATTGATATTCGTAGTGACATCAGAGAATGGACAGTGAAATTCAACATTTCCCATATCACTTTAAGTGACTTATTAAAAATATTACATCATGAAATGACAAACAAAATGCCATTGGATGCGCGTACATACATTGCTCAAAACAAATAAAGTTGAAATATGCATTACTGAAATTGGTACTGGACATTATTGGAATATTACACCATTAATCCATACTTTGTAAAATAAAACAACTAATTTGAAAATCATGTATTTTTATTAAAGTTATCATTTTTTATAGGCTCTCATGCCGCCGTATATCAAAGTCCAGAGCAAGAATGGCTCTCAAATCTCTTCATCAAATCTTCTCATCTGCCAATATGCATACTACCATTGCAATATCTGCGGACAAACATATGATATATATAATTATATTCTTTATTGTGTACTTACAATTTTATTGTAATTATATTTCAAATTTAAAATTAGTGCATAAAAGCAAGCTTGTCTCTATAAAGAGATCTCTTCCAGCCAACCCAACCATAGTGAAACATAAATTTACACAAGAACAAGACTTGCTAGGGACAGGATTTTGTTCGTGAGAAATGAACCCTGACAGTATGTAAAATGGCGATAGCATAAGCAACAAATATGGCCATTATAAAGTTTTCAGTCTCATAGACTCCTTGTAGACGATGTGTGAATCGTTTTGCCCTCATAAAATAGCACTATTTATAACATGACTAAATAATTCATAACGTTTGTAGCACAAAACAGCTTAAATTCAAGGGCGGGTTGATACTACAACACACAGCGTACCACATTTTATCATGCATTTGAATTCCCATACACTTTTCACTATAAACGACCACATAAATCAGGTAAATAAACTACATAAAATAATAACTTACCGTACACTTTTCAGTAAAATGGTTGACGTTTCTCTTTATTCGCCAAACTGTTGCAAAAATGTAATAATCACTAAGAAAAAAACTTATTGCAGAATCATAAGCAGACGGTTATAAGGGCCTACGGCTTTTTAAGAGCCTTTGTTATGCCGTAATGAGTTTAACTCCCTTGTATCGGGCCATAATAAAACACGTATAAGGATGATCGCCTGTATTAACGCTTTCTATATCTTTCTTTCAAGTGTGTCGGCTTTTTAGGAGCTTTTTTCTTGCCATTATAAGTTTAACTTCCTTTTTCCTTGACATAATATAACACGTATAAGGAAAAAAAGTGGACAATAAAGCAACCATAAGGGGGGTATAAGGTTATTGTCTTTATAATTTGTGCCCAAACGCACCCTTATTAACGATAATGCGGCTCCTATAAGAATATTATTTTTGGCAATATAAGCCGCTACAAGAGCAATTTTTGTTTGTTGGGTGTAGAACTAAATTCCCGACTGTGACCTCTGAGTTTGTTTCGGCCTTTCTTCTCAGAGTAGTCAGATAGGAAAAGCCGATCTCATCAAGCTTAAATAATAAAAATCTGATCCAGCCTGTCCCATCTTGCTGCCCTCTCCCCAGCGACGCCCTAAGCCGAGGTTCGTACCCCACAGGGGGTGCCCTTAGCGTGTAGTCGCTTAGTATAGTAGATAATTGCCCCTGGCTGGAGGCTTTGAGTTTACTTAAGGCAACCACAGGATAGTCCGGTTAAGTAGTCACGACCTCTCAAGGTCAACTACGAGATGCCATATTCTAAAAAAAAAAAAAAAAAAAAATTGCGTTTCCAATCACATGATTATTCGTGTACGAATCAAATTGTTAGATGGCGCTGTGGCTCCATTCATACAAGACAGTTTTGGACATTGATTGTCGCTGAATTGAGATTGCGACTTGAACGTTTCTTAGTAGTTACGAGAATCGTTCTTCTGATCTCTCCCCGGTCGTATCGGAGTGCCGTCCCATCGGACTATGAGAATGAATGAGGAAGAGAGACTTTACCTGTAGGCCTGTTACTAAGCCTTGGCCGTCTGTCTGTCGGTCTGTCAAAGGGCTGTATCATTACAACCGTTATAGCCAGTCAGTTGTAATTTTTATCAGTGTAGGTACCAGTAAACATATTTACTGGTATTTATAGGCCATAGCCTATCACATAACGTCACGCTTGCTTTCCTCAAAGGGTTAGGCAGAGATGTACCTATGGTAAACACACGTTTCGCCCCTAAAGAGGCCCTTCATTGCCTGGCTTATATAACAACGGTAGCGTAAATTTGTTTATCCTAATTACGAAACATTTGAATGTTGCCAGTAACACTTCAATGTTCCAAGTTGCCAGCAACATTTTATTTTGGGCAACTTTATTTTCCAATGAGAGGTTTTTCTTTTGAGTATTAAAAAAAAAACATAGTTTCCAAGAACCCTGAAGATGGCGTTGAACTGACTACGTTACTAAGTGCCAAAGCCAAAACGCTTGGAAAAAAAACATTGCGTCACGTCACATACGCTCGTTGAGTGACTCTTTCGTTTGCTTTCGTTTTACGATCTCAAAATTACATCCAAGTGAAATAAAAAAAAAAATGTGACGTTCCGTTCCTTGCAGTAACTTACCAAGTTCGGCGCCATCTATCCAGCGACTAGGGAAGAGTTAAAAAAAAAGTAAAAGAAAATCCCTCATTAATACCTACTCGTATTCACAATAGATATATCACTAAAAACGATCTTAAGTTTTTTTTTACCGGCTTCAAAGAAAAGAGGAGTTCTCAATTCGGTTGAATATTTGTTTTTTATAATAAACGTTGTCTCATATTATCTTAAACGTCTTCTTTCCAGTCTAATGACGCTATACCCGGGTGACATCATCCTGACCGGCACACCAGGTGGCGTGGGAGTGCACCGCAACCCTCCCGAGTTCCTACAGCCTGGCGACTGCGTCAGCAGTGAGATACAGAAAATTGGCAAGTTCGATGTTAAAGTGGAGAAGTTTTAGAAGGTAGAATAAGAATAGCTGTGTTGAAGGAAGCCGGATATCCGTATATCTAACGATTTTATAAACGGCTTCGCCTGCGAGGATTATTCCACGAGAACGTTCTACTGGGTTAGAAAGTATCCTATGTGCTAATCCAGGATATGATCTATCTGTATGCCAAGTTTCATCCAAATCAGTTCAGCCGTTAAAGCGAGGTTTATTTAGAAACATCTAAATTCACAAACTCCAATCATATATCATTCATCATCATCATTTTACCCCAAAGATGTCCACTGCTGGACATAGGCCTCCCCCAAGCACCTCCACTTCGACCTGTTCTGTGCTTCTCGCATCAAACGGGTTCCTGCGGCCTTCACAAGGTCGTCGGACCACCTTGCCGATCATATAGACTTTCACATTTTATTATATTAGGTCAGATACGAGCTGGTTGCGAAAGATGTACTTTAGCATGTACCGACTCTGTCGAAAAATATGAAAACAATTTTGATTCGGCACCAGTTTCATAAAAACTTGGGTTTACCGTAGAAATTTTGGTTGCTCATGAATTTATGATTGACCCTATCTATTGGTGGCAAGAAATACCCACAGGAAGTTATTTGAAGGAATTTGTGTCACAAGCGTCTTTTCAAAAATCTTTGAAAGCAGTTGTACTAATAAAAATAAATCCTTTGAGGATTGCCATTATCAACATTTCCCAACACTGACTTTTTCTTCCAACCTGTGTATGAACGGTTTATCGGACCATCCTGTTTATTTTGGGTGCTAATTAAGGCAGCTTCTTTAAAATGTCATTCTCGTCTGCAAATATATTTAGTTGTCTGATGAATTAATAGGTCAGCGACGAACTTTTAGCGTCTAATAAATGGTTTATAAGCGACCATATATTGTAAAACAAGCTACTGTTAATATGACGCAACATGGTGATAATAAGCAACTAAATTTGTGATATGTCTACTCATTGCCAGCTTCTAATAAGTGTATCAACTTCATCTATAAAATAATATCAACGTATTCTAATTTCATAGAGTCAGCTTTATTTTTATACTTTAGCATAAGTAATTGATGAGTGAATCTACTATATTTGAACATAAAATTTCCTTATTATTGTCATCAAATAATGGTCAATGAAAGCTATAATTTCATGTATTCGCCTATCTATTTATAATGTTACCACCATTCTTGAGAAAAACAAATTATTGTAACCTAACCTCAAAACACTAGTTTTCAATACAAAGTTGCTTCTGCACGTCTCCGGCACTGCGGGAAGTGCAGCCCCTTCGCCCTTACGTAACAAAGGATAGGCACCCATGCTCACCTCCGCAGCTTCGGTGCCTATGCTTTGTTACAGCGGGCGGGGGCTGCACTCCCTCCGCGCCTCCGGATTTTTAAATACACCCTCGGGGTAGCAGCCAAAAGACTACGTGGAGTCGGGGTGCCCCGATTCGGTTTTGGGACAGATTCGACCTATTTCAACCAGAAAGTGGGGTACGCTAACTTCCTTCTGAACAGAATTTCTAGGTACATGATTCCCAACGAGCGTCAGGTACACTCCCGCGCTTGTGTTGCAAACTTTCACGAAAAAAGAATATGATTTATTAATTTAGTTGTTGAATGAAAAACTTTGATTGCTAATTTTGAGGCTGGAATTTGATTTTATTAGCAGACAGATGTTGAATCTCTAAAATATATAAAGTAGCTCACTTACAACATTAGTCGCTGAGTTATCAAATCAGAAGTAAATATATTTATCGGTAGCTCGGAGTCATATTAATTTACGCTCGTAAATTGACGCTGGTTTTTTGATATTCTGTTGGAATAGTAAAGATGATGAATTAATATAATTGAAGCTGTTCTATTAACTCGTCGCCCACATATAAAAAAAGACGCTAGGTTGCAGGTGCTAAAGAAAACTTTTGTTGCCGCACATATAATTTCCCGTTTATTTTATACTAATCGTGATACTTATATGACGTTATTATAATATAATATCGTTTTTGTATGTAAGGTATAATTTTTAATTTAGTATTTTGTAAATATTTTTATATGTTTACATTATTTTAGAAACGTTTTTTGTTATTAAACTTGAGATACTTTTAGAAATGTTTGTCTAAACGTTATTTATATTATTTTTTTGTTAATAAAATTTTATTTTTAAAATGTTTTGTTTTGTTTGTGTTTTTTTTATGGGTTTACACCACTGACCTCTATTATACAAGTACGCTTGTATAATACAGGTCAGTGGTATACACCAACACCAAAATGATAAGAAATGCACACAAGAATCTATTGCATTTTTGTGTATATATTTTTATTTTCCAATAAATTCACACTGCGTTGAGCTCTGGTGAAAAGGAGAATTATTGTACTTGTAACAACGATAAATTATATTCTTTTGTATTTTTGAACGTTTCCTTTTGCCATCAAAATATATTCGGATTTTGACATATTTTCTGTCAAACTGAAATCAACAGAAATGTTGGAGCTCTGTTGCTCAGTCTATCAAAAAGTACTCTGTGCTGTTGGTGATGGACAACCAAAAATTCAAAAGTTTTGTGCTCAAAGTCAAGCTTAATGAAATAGTCTAACATTGTCAGTGTTTTTGTTACTCTATCTACGAACGCAGTTACGACAATTTGCCTTAGAAGTACCTGTCTACTATAAAACAAGCATATAACATTTAAATAATTCAGTGCGGTTTAAAATTTAATACCGTAAGTATAGTTTTGTCACAGAACTAAATACTAGTCCAAGCCACTAAATTCTCAGCCCTAAGTCAGGTATTCCGACTCTGGTGAAATATTGATGTACCTAGTTAGGTACACCTTTAAACCAGCGAAGGCAGGCGATGTAGTTACATCGCCTGCCATCACTGGTTTAATGGTCGTAAGCACTACGGTTGATCTTGAGGTTCGATTCCCAAGTTGGGAAATGGTTATATGAGTTTTCCATTAGGAATTTCTCAGTAGCAGCCCAGAGTCTGGATTTGTGCCCTGTTGATGGCAAATTGGCAATATTTTTTATTTATTTATTTATATCAGACAACAATAGTCCATTTTGTTAGTACATCTTATAACTAGTGTTAGTAGTACATAAACAAGGATACGAATAGCAGTAGGTGACTGAGGCAGGATGTGCAGAGAACGATAACGCATGGGACAAGCTACCTGACCATTCTCCCCACATAATGCCTCAGAAAAGGGGAGTAAGGACTCTCCACCACAGTTTTTAGGATGCTATTGTCGCTGACCCGCATTCTACGCATCAGTGATGCGACTTTCTTGCGAATCACTGCATGGAAGCCGTCAGTTCGGTTCTGAGCAAACATCTCTGATGCGCTACAGAAACGGGGCAGTTTCAACAGCATCCTAAAAACATTGTTGTATTGGACGCGCAGGACATCTAGCGATCTTTTGGTGTAGCTGACCCATAGACCCCCCGCGTACAGACCTTGACAAAACGCCTTGAACAGGGTGATTTTGACTTGGTCCGAACAACGAGAGAATCTACGGGCCAACATGTTCCCTCGGACCGCCAATGCCCTGCGTTCCCTTTCGATGTCTACATTATCCTTAAGGTCGTCGGTAAGTATGTGCCCTAAGTACTTAAATTGGTGGACTTTATTTATGCTCATACCATTTAGTGAAAAACTGGGTTCATGATTAGGGCATTTACCGGCGGCCTTAAAGACCATGTATTCACATTTACGGACATTGTACACAAGGCCGTGCAAGGCAGCATACTCCTCGCAGACCTTCAACATTTCTCTGATAGATCCCTCAGTCGGGCCCAGCAGTACCATGTCATAGGCTCGCCCACTGTTACATAGGACAAATATAACTGCGGAAATGTGGGTGGTATTAGGTATACCTCTGGCTAACGCTTCGGGGATATCATATTGTGTCGTGGATGTTATGCTGTACCTACTAAAATCCTCTGCTTACTACTTCGACGCATACGAGCTTCATGTTATAGGTACGTATGTCATGTTTTTCAGTCGTTAACAAACAATAGAAAAATGAAATACGTCCAATTCTCTCCTAATGACCATTTGGATGAGATTCGTTTCGGTTACCTGGCTGGGGAGGATGTGGTAGACCTCTGTTGTCAACAAGACTGTGGTATGCCGAGGAGAATGCTACAAGTGTTGAAGGCTGGAATTGCTGACAAATTGACGTAGTGAGTTGGATTTTGTATGAGTAATATTTTTGTATGAGTAATATTTTTGTATGATTAATATTTTTGAAGTGAAAACTTCTTTAGGCGCGATGGGCATTTTTTGAGATGGGAAAAAACCATTGAACTCGCGACACTGTTACCGTAACCGATACCCTCTGTTTTAAGTTTTGGCCATTATAAAGACATCAACATGCGCTACATTTTCTTTGGGAAGAACGACCTTTAAACATATTTATAAAATTACTACGCTTTTTCAAGTTTTCACTTATGTCGGCACTCCTGGAGTGCCACTGTTTTTTTATTAGCCATTAATGTCCCACTGCTGGGCAAAGGCCTCCTTACTCTCCTTCCACCTCGCTCTGTCCAGAGCTGCCAAGAACCAATTTTTATTAAAGGAGTCCAGCTCATCCCGTATTTCCGTCTGGGCCTGCTGCGGTACCGTTTACCATTAAGCGCGGGAACCACTAGGTCGTAAGTTTGGCCCAGTGATCGTCTGACATGCGGTAGATGTGTCCAGCCCAATTCCATTTATGTGTGGCAGCTTTCCGAGTGACATCAATATAATATATTTATTTGCATAAAAACACGGTACGTATAAAAAGATGGTAAAAGTACAATTTAGAACAAAACATGTTATGCCAATAAGCATGCAAATTGTTCAGTAGGCAACTGACATTAACTTTTGTCAATGAAATCTACCATAACACTATAGAAACTACTTAGGTACTAGCTGACCCGACGAACTTCGTACCGCCCCGCCAGCCGCTCTGCCCGCGCTTTTTAAATCTCTGATATCTTCTAAGATAGGTATTCATTTTAATGATATGTTGTAAAGTTCAATTTTGATCTCCATGAAATCCACAACGTATTTAATGTATTTAATTGAATAAGGAATAATACTGTATTGTTTAAAATAGCTTGGTAAATAAACCACATTTTTTTGTAATATGTAAACGATAAAAATGGTTACTGTGGGTTATCCTAAGGAGATAAAAACATATACCATCACGGACTTTAATATCGATATTTTTAAGATATACAATTCCGTAGTAGGTACATTAATTTGATCTATTTCGTAAGGTTTAGCCATCGTTTACAATGTAAGCGTACAAAAATATGTTTGTTACGACATCACATTACAAATGTTTGAATTTCTCGGCTTTTCTTTGCTATAATATGCATGTTTTATACATAAAAACCTTCCTCTTGAATCACTCTATATATTTAAAAATCCGTTGCGCAGTTTTAAAGATCTAAGCATACATAGGGACAGACAACTGCGGGAAGCGACTTTGTTTTATAATATAGAGATTAACATTAAATAAGTACCTAACCATTTGTATCTAAACTTTATTTTAAAAAGAAGACTTGAACTTAAAGTGTTATGTATATTATATGTTATGCCGATAGTAGATAGATTGTACCTACAATCAGCCACAAATCAGTGGTAACACTTGTTCTACGAAAATCGCCCTTACTGCTTGGACATAAAGGCGCTGTCATTGTCAAATTGTTACCTACTACTAATGTGCCTATACGTCTATTCTGTGCCTACGTGCGTAGCAGCTGAATGATATTAGCCAAGGATAGTTAAATGGCGCATGATTGAAGAGGTCTTTATCCAGCAGGTATACTAGACGCAGATGACGCTGGGAATCCGAATATTTCCGATACAAACACGCGAATATTTTGTGATGCCCGTCATTGTTACAGTCTCATTCTACATTTTTCAAACAGTCATCTGACTGACTGAGATGTTAAGACGAAGGCATCTTTAAACCTGCAATGAACAAAGATATGAAATGTAGGTAATCCTGCTTAAAATCGAACTCCCGGGAAACCCACTTTGCCCGGTGACAAAGTACTATTGGGTTTTTCTGTCTACAATTTCCCAATAACAGGCCGGAGTCTGGATTTGTGCCCGGTTATTGGCAATAGGCTCACCCTCCTGTCACACTGGACTTAAACATAACTGCCGAAATGTGGGTCCACTAGAGGTACACCTGTGACGAATACAGGCGTAGAGGCTTAACTACGAGTATGTTCTAGAGTCCAAAGAGGCCACGCCCCTGGCGTGACTACGTTAACGCGTGGGCGCATCCTAGTCAAAACTTAGGTTATTAGGTACCTATACCTAGATGTGGGTGTGTGTTCGCGCTAATGACGTGACGCAACGACCTTTTGCTACACAAAAGTAGTTCAGTAGGTAGGTACCTATGTACTGCTCAATATCTTACTTTTAATCCTTTCTACATTCAGCATCGCCAACCCTAAAACTATTCCCCTGTCTTCGGTAACATTGGTTGCCCCCATCTTCGGCATAGACAAGATCTTAGGCGTGGCCCTAAACTTTGCTGACCATTGCAAGGAGATACACGTACCACCTCCAGTGTCACCGATGATTTTCAGCAAGTATTCCAGCACTATCATTGGTCCAAACCAGCCTTTGAGGATAAGGACTGAAGTATGCAAGGTTAGTTTTTATTATCATTTTTGTATGTGTCGGTATTCTGGTCATGGGCGTGCCAAGCTTATTAGCCTAAGGGGCAAATCAAGAGTTTTCTGTGGAACTTAAGCATAGGTACCTACGTATAATTTATCTACCAGCTAAATGTATAATAAGCAGGAAGTCTACGGGGGCAGCTGCATTCCCCTGCTCTCGCCTCCCCTCGGTAGGTACGCCCAAGATTCTGGGTGCATTAAAATAGCATTTACGAGTGGCTATAGGTACTGTAATGTAAGGAGACCTATGCCCGCCCCGTTCTGGGCAGGCAGCCTGGCTACCAACTTGTTGACGCTACACCCTTTTGATTGAATTTAACATAAAATAGTATAATAAATCAACCTATAATGTTCCCACTGCTGGGACACAGGCCTCCTCGCAGTGAGAGGGAGTGGGCTGTAATCCACCACGCGGGATCAGTGCGGGTTGGTAGATGTCACATGTCTTCGCAGTCTTCGAATTTCATGATGTTTTCCTTCACTGTTTTGAGAGCAGAACATAAAATATACTGGCTAATGTTACCAGGACTTGAGGTAGGTATTCATCTTATTGAGGAGGGGTCGAAGAAGACGTCAGTATGACAGTCATCTCCGACTCCTCCCAGGTGGAAGCCAGCAGGCGACGGGTGCGGGGGCACCCTCGCCTGTATTGCACAGGCTTCCACGAGTGCCGGACGGGAATGGCCAGGTGTTCCCGGCCATTCCCGTAGCCCCCCAGCCGGGGGGACATGCGGGGCCCGCCAGATAGGCGGGCATGCGCCGGGGGGGTTGTGGACGCAAAGGCTGAGCCGGATTCCCATGACCCCCCCATCAAGGCGATGAGGGAACACCGCTGAGTTTTAGTGGGTATACTGCCACTCTGGCAGGGAGTCCCACATACTCCGCCTCGTCCCCCGACGAGCGGAGATGCGTAATGTCATTTCTCAGCGACAAAAAAAAAAAAAAAAAAAAAAAAAAAAAAAAGGTATTCATCTTATTGTACTAAATACAGAACAAGCTGAATGTCCTTTCAATTTATAAGAAATCCCATTGTCGATTGATTAGTGGTATTGCTGCACAAATTCCAAGTTCAAAGAAGAATGAATCCTTAGCTGTTGTTCTAAACATAACAATATTTGATCCGATTGTGTTTAATGTTTCGGGATAGCATAGTACTTACCTAATTACCTCGTCGTTTCAGCCGATAGACGTCCACTGCTGGACATAGGCCTCCCCCAATTTTGGGGGGGGGTTTGCCATAATCGCCACGCTTGGCAGGCGGGTTGGCGATCGCAGTATGGTATGATGGTGGAATAAATAGAGAACGCTGCTGCCCATTCTCCGGTAAGACCCT
The DNA here is from genome assembly GCA_916614155.1 of Mesoligia furuncula. Lineage (NCBI taxonomy): Eukaryota > Metazoa > Arthropoda > Insecta > Lepidoptera > Noctuidae > Mesoligia > Mesoligia furuncula. Next base: position 12,264,164 of record OU744813.1, read on the forward strand.
TAGTCGCCTTTTACGACACCCACGGGAAGTAAGGGGTGGTGCAATTCTTTAAGTCTGGCACCACACAGACAAACAAATAATATTTTTTGTGATGAAATATTTTACACAGAGTAAAGCGCCTGTCTGGGTTTGAACCAACTACCTCATCATCATTCTCTGCCCTTATCCCAATTTATTTGGGGTCGGCGCAACATGTCTTTTTCTTCCATACTTCTCTATTAGTCGTCATCTCGGTAACCTAATTACCTACGTGCTTTAAACCATGCACATGAAAAATATTAAGTTCCTACAATAGCGTTATTAATTTCATTTCTTATTACATACAGCTTCCAAAGCCAAACGCCGAAGTTTAACGACCTATCCTATCTGCCTACGTAGGTATAGTAGACGAGGTCAAAAATTCTTAGTGAATCACAGAGGTTTGCTCTGACCTCAGCGCAACGCAAATTGGGGTCAATTATTGAAGTAAATTGACGCTGTAATTCATAGTGTGTAGGTGTACCTTGCGTGATGAAATAATGTCACTGGTGTTTAGTACGTCTTCCGTTTATTTAAACGGTTACGGTTCTGTTAATTTCATGCGCGTTTGTATTCTACCGGAGGCCCATGTTCCACTGTACCTACAATTATAATAGAGGATAAGAAGGCAAGGAATGGGTTTACTGGCAGTCGAGTAGGTATATCGATATTATCTTAGGTTTCCCATCTCAATCGATAGAGTGCAGTGGTACCTGCCGCGCTGTCTGCTTTGTAACCTAGACAGCTATAAACGACAGACGTCCAACGATAAAAAATCTACACGAATTTAGGCTGCCTTTCCATATTAGCTAAACCACTACGCTATGAAATCGTACGATGGTGGGTCGACGAATAGTTTATTACATTCATAGGCATCCATCACAGCTTAGCACATCTCTGATGGGAAGGCAGCCCGTGAAAAATATGTAGTGTTTTCTAAATTGTGTCTCATTAAACATTATTTCAAGATGTTTTACTACAGAAAGTGGACTGGGAAGTAGAGCTGGCGGTTGTAATAGGAAAGACTGCGAGTGCTGTGAAAGCTGCTGACGCTGACAATTACATCTTCGGGTACACTATCGCTCAAGACATTACTGACAGAGAATGGCAAAAGGAGAAGAATGGGGCGCAGTTCTTACTCGGCAAGGTTTGTTTATACTCTCATACTCAGTCTGTATCTATCTATCTAAGTATATCTATACCTACAATAAACCTATAATAAACCTACCTATAATAAAATCATAGCGGAGTTAAAATTACACATTGAATGTTTTTGAAAAAGTAATTGCTGCGAGGTCTGGGACCGATTCTCGAAAGATAGTTTTTAGAATTTTTGTCCGTTTGTCTATTAATTACCTACATATTATTATGTTCCGGCATCACTTAAATACTAGATACCGAATAGATTCTGTTCAAATTGTTCATAGATATCCCTATAAGTCTGGTCAGTCTGTAAGGCTATAAATTATCACGGTATTTGCTATGGGCATGAGCAATATTACATTATGTTCGTATTCTTCTATAGTTTACCGCAAATTGTAAAAAGACGAGCCCATTGTAAATGTGCTATTAGGTAGAGGAAGAGAAGCTTTAGTTTGACAACTTAGTTATACTAATAAATATTATTTTAAGTAAGTAAGAATGTAATTACGAGGTAATTACTTACTTTAAAAAATCATTGATTTTATCATTCTCTTACCATTATTTGGGTCGGCGCAACATTTCTTAGATATTCATTGATAATAAGTATAATTAATAGTATTTTTATAAGTATAATGTATATTTTATAAGTATAATAGTATTTTTAGACATACTTAATTGTTTTAGTTGATCATCATCATCATTGTCATTTTAGCCCAAAGACCTTCACTGAAGAACAGGCCTCTCTAGCGTTGCCACATCGACCGCTTTGTCGAGTTGTAGGTACCTCTCGTATTTTTTTCTTTCTTTGTGCTATTCAAATTCCTTTATGAAACAGTGGGCTAGGACCAGCTCTGACACAGCGCAGCGGAGTTTTCACTGCCAAACCTAAAGCCCTAAAAGAAGCATACATTTGGATTATATTCTTCTGCAGTTTAAAAATATGCTTACGAAAACGAATAAGGACTTAATATTTTAATGGCAAACAAGCTGACGAACCACCTTATTGTATGTAGTCACCCTACCTATCTGCAATACCAGAGGCATCGTGGATGCGTTGTCATCCCAGAGGAAAAACTGAATGTCTCTTGGGCTTGATATTACGGTGACATAAATATAGATATTAGTACTTCAAATCATGATCGAAATGCTTCAGCTTACCTTGATCTGACATCGTATCACGGCTTGCTACCGGCTCACGTTATTCCTACCCACGGGAAAACATGTCTAGATCACGTCATTCTGAAAACAAAATTGCCTGCAAAAGTTTTTATAGCTCAAACAACCCTCACAGATCATTATACTGTCATCCTTTCGTTGAATCAATGTTTTTCTAGACACTTGAAACACGTGATCTCACGGATAGATTCAGTTGGATTACTTTCCGACTTAAATAAAGCAAACTTTCAACCAGTTCTCGAGACAAATGATGCCAACGTAGCAGCTGACCAACTAGTTCACATACTTCAAACTGTAGTAGAGTCAAACACTAAAATAATTACCGTCTCCTCGCGAAAAACAATTATTAAACCTTGGATAACTCCAGGTCTCTTAAGATGTATAAAGAACAGAGACAATCTAAATAAAAAATCAAAAAAACATCCTGACAATTTAATACTAAGGACAACATACACTAGGTATCGAAACTATTGCAACAAAATTTTGAAAAAAGTAAAAAGGGAATTTGAAAGAGAAGAAGTAAAAAAGGCGGGAAAGGACAACCGCCGCCTCTGGAAAATAATAAATAAAGTTTCGAATAGATCAAGACCCAAAAAGTCACCGACTGAGTTAATAAGCCCGCAGGATCAACCAGTTCATTGCTTAAACAAAGTTAATCATTATTTTGCCAATATTGGCTCAACTCTGGCTAGTAAAATAACCGCCCAACAGCAGGGTCATGATGACCCCCCTGCTAGTACCCACCTACCAACCTTTTCCAATTCCATGGTTATCCTGCCCACTGATGAGCACGAGGTAGCTGCCATTATTTCCACTCTCAAGCGGGACTGCGCCGTGGGTTGTGACAATATTTCTTCAAACCTTCTCATTGCACATAAAAATCTTTTAGTACCCTCGATTACACATATCTGCAACTTGGCGATTGAATCTGGTACCTTTCCTCTTGCGTTTAAAAAGGCACTTATCCATCCGATTCACAAGAATGGGGACCGACACTGTGTTAATAATTATAGACCAATAGCAATTCTGCCTGCCTTATCTAAAATTCTGGAACGGCTATTGAACAACAGGTTAGTGAAATATCTAGAATCAAACAACCTGCTGTCCCAGTTTCAGTTCGGTTTTCGTGCAGGGAAATCGACAGCCATGGCAGTGCACGAATTGACAAACTTTATTGCTTCTACATGTTAGAAGCAATAAAGATGATCGAAAGAAGTCGTTAGCTATCTTTTTGGACCTAGCTAAAGCCTTTGATACAGTGTCGGTCCCGATCTTGCTTCGTAAGCTTGAAAACCTTGGTATACGTGAAAATCAATTGTTACTTTTCAAAGATTACTTAACTAACCGCACGCAAATTGTTAAAATTGATAACCACTTTAGTGACACTCTTCCCGTAGCTTTTGGAGTTCCACAGGGAAGCATCCTGGGACCCACGTTATTTCTGGTCTATATTAACGACCTCTGCAATCTCTCTCTTCAAAATGGTCGTATTATTACCTTTGCGGATGACACTGTGCTTCTTTTCAGTGCAGACTCATGGAAAGAGGTGCATGACTGGCTGTCCGCAAGATCCGGCCCCGTCCTCACTAGGTGCCCGACGAGGCGGCCCGCAATCACTCTCTCAAAGAGCTTGCCGACCTCGTCGAGCAGCACGATGGGCCGGTATGCGGACAGAGAGTCCGCAGGGCGCCTTGGCTTCCGAATGAGGACCAGCTTCCCCGTCTTGCAACGGAGTGGAAACTGGCCTCTCTCCAAACATGCGCTTAAGAAAGCCTCCAGTCGAGGCCCGAGAGCCCTCGAGGCCAGGACCCAGGCTTTACCTGGCAAGCCGTCGGGTCCTGGGGCGGTATTTTTGGCCTTCAGCCTTCCTACCGCCGCTCTCAGTTCTACCCCGGTCACTTCAGGGATGTCGTTGTCGTCCGCGTGATCCGCTTCGGGCACCGCAATTGGCGGAGCCTTGGGCGGGGGGTTGGATTTAATACTGTGAATGATTGGCTTAGAACTAGCATACTCACCTTAAATTCCATTAAAACCAAGTATATTGCATTTTCTTTAAGGAACAGTCCGCAGTCATCTCTTCAACCTTTCTCCATTCTCGCTCACACCTGTTCATTCCCTCATAACGGTGATTGTTCTTGTTCCAAATTGCAGAAAGTTGATCATATTAAGTACTTGGGGTCACCTAGGATTCTAAATTAAACTTCACCGAACATATAAATTGTCTGACTAGCAGAATACGGAAATTTATCTTTGTGGTTAAAAATCTTCGGTCAATCCTTAACTCCAAGCAACTACTATCTGTTTATTGTGCTTTGTGCCAATCGCTCCTGACATACTGCATCACTTCATGGGGTGGAACGTTTAAAACTAACCTTTTAGCACTGGAAAGGGCTCAAAGGGCAGTCCTTAAAGTTGCACTATTCCTTCCTTTCCGTCATCCCACTGTAGAAGTTTATAAGACTGCTAAAGTCCTCTCAATTCGGCAGCTTTTTATTCTCCATGTTGCTTTGAAGCAACGATCTCTTATTCCTTTTATAAATACCGATCATATTTCTAACAAGAGAAGCAGAAGAAGGAATATATGCCAACCTAAATCAGTAAAATCTAAATTTGCCCAAAATTTCTTTTCTTTTCTTGGCCCATATCTATACAACAAACTAAATGATTTACTCTCTGTTCATAACCTAAACAAAACAGCTTTTAAAAGGAAGATAACTGACTGGTTTATTACATTAGATTATACACAAATTGAAGATCTTTTCAAAACTATATCTTGACATTAATTTCCCTTTGCAACGCACATACAAGCACCCCAAACCACACACACACTCACTCCACAATACACACACTCACTCCACAACACACACACTCACTTCACATTAATTCACATACATCTTCCCTTGCATGTATTCTTATTAAATTATTTTATTTCACGATTTTTATAATTTTCAAGTTTATTGAGCAGTATTGCAATATTGTAATGTGTGAGATATTAATTTTAATTTTAATATGATATATGAACCAGGGGGCTTACTCTCCAAACTAATTTTAATTCCAATGAAAGGCCAATACGATTCCAATGTTAATTTTACAGTCACGTGATTCGGTACTCTTGAAAACAATATTGTCACCATTGAAATGAAATTGACATTGCTCCGCCATTATTTTGTTACACGTGAAGTTAGCTATGTTACGGGCTGCAATAGTGTTGTTCAACTCATTACGATAAACCGGTAATAGGGCTTTAAAATGCTTTATCCTTTATATAACAAGACTAATAAATAAATATGATATAAATAGTTGTATAATTGATTATTTGTAACGTATTAAATTCATTTGGGTCTAAGAAAACGATTAAAAGCATAAAATTAACCATGACTTTGGCTGCATGCGGTAGGATCGTTGCTTACACTACAAAAAAAGGTAAGTCAACTAGTTTTGGAACTTTAGAAGAGAATTCGAAATAAAAGTTCGTTGTTACGTTGTGCGTAAATATACAATCACAGGTACTTACTTACTTTATTATTTAAAGCAATGTTTTACATACTACTTATATTAAGTACATTGTTAAGATTTTTGTATTATCAATGTTAAAAATTATAATAAGTTGTCCTTGTCGTACCTAATAAAATATTTCCAATTTTAGTTACAATGACACGCCCAAGTTACGCTCAACTAGAAGTTTTGGTTGAATTCTTGGAGCAAAACCCAGGCGTCGCCAAAGGTTTGCTTCGGACTGCTCAAGGGAAATTAGAAACAAAGAGGAAATGGGAAAATTTGTCAACTACTTTAAATTCTCTTGGAGGAGCAATTAAAAATGGTCAAGGCTGGGCTAAGGTAAAACAAAATTGCCTGCAAAAGTTTTTATAGCTCAAACAACCCTCACAGATCATTATACTGTCATCCTTTCGTTGAATCAATGTTTTTCTAGACACTTGAAACACGTGATCTCACGGATAGATTCAGTTGGATTACTTTCCGACTTAAATAAAGCAAACTTTCAACCAGTTCTCGAGACAAATGATGCCAACGTAGCAGCTGACCAACTAGTTCACATACTTCAAACTGTAGTAGAGTCAAACACTAAAATAATTACCGTCTCCTCGCGAAAAACAATTATTAAACCTTGGATAACTCCAGGTCTCTTAAGATGTATAAAGAACAGAGACAATCTAAATAAAAAATCAAAAAAACATCCTGACAATTTAATACTAAGGACAACATACACTAGGTATCGAAACTATTGCAACAAAATTTTGAAAAAAGTAAAAAGGGAATTTGAAAGAGAAGAAGTAAAAAAGGCGGGAAAGGACAACCGCCGCCTCTGGAAAATAATAAATAAAGTTTCGAATAGATCAAGACCCAAAAAGTCACCGACTGAGTTAATAAGCCCGCAGGATCAACCAGTTCATTGCTTAAACAAAGTTAATCATTATTTTGCCAATATTGGCTCAACTCTGGCTAGTAAAATAACCGCCCAACAGCAGGGTCATGATGACCCCCCTGCTAGTACCCACCTACCAACCTTTTCCAATTCCATGGTTATCCTGCCCACTGATGAGCACGAGGTAGCTGCCATTATTTCCACTCTCAAGCGGGACTGCGCCGTGGGTTGTGACAATATTTCTTCAAACCTTCTCATTGCACATAAAAATCTTTTAGTACCCTCGATTACACATATCTGCAACTTGGCGATTGAATCTGGTACCTTTCCTCTTGCGTTTAAAAAGGCACTTATCCATCCGATTCACAAGAATGGGGACCGACACTGTGTTAATAATTATAGACCAATAGCAATTCTGCCTGCCTTATCTAAAATTCTGGAACGGCTATTGAACAACAGGTTAGTGAAATATCTAGAATCAAACAACCTGCTGTCCCAGTTTCAGTTCGGTTTTCGTGCAGGGAAATCGACAGCCATGGCAGTGCACGAATTGACAAACTTTATTGCTTCTACATGTTAGAAGCAATAAAGATGATCGAAAGAAGTCGTTAGCTATCTTTTTGGACCTAGCTAAAGCCTTTGATACAGTGTCGGTCCCGATCTTGCTTCGTAAGCTTGAAAACCTTGGTATACGTGAAAATCAATTGTTACTTTTCAAAGATTACTTAACTAACCGCACGCAAATTGTTAAAATTGATAACCACTTTAGTGACACTCTTCCCGTAGCTTTTGGAGTTCCACAGGGAAGCATCCTGGGACCCACGTTATTTCTGGTCTATATTAACGACCTCTGCAATCTCTCTCTTCAAAATGGTCGTATTATTACCTTTGCGGATGACACTGTGCTTCTTTTCAGTGCAGACTCATGGAAAGAGGTGCATGACTGGCTGTCCGCAAGATCCGGCCCCGTCCTCACTAGGTGCCCGACGAGGCGGCCCGCAATCACTCTCTCAAAGAGCTTGCCGACCTCGTCGAGCAGCACGATGGGCCGGTATGCGGACAGAGAGTCCGCAGGGCGCCTTGGCTTCCGAATGAGGACCAGCTTCCCCGTCTTGCAACGGAGTGGAAACTGGCCTCTCTCCAAACATGCGCTTAAGAAAGCCTCCAGTCGAGGCCCGAGAGCCCTCGAGGCCAGGACCCAGGCTTTACCTGGCAAGCCGTCGGGTCCTGGGGCGGTATTTTTGGCCTTCAGCCTTCCTACCGCCGCTCTCAGTTCTACCCCGGTCACTTCAGGGATGTCGTTGTCGTCCGCGTGATCCGCTTCGGGCACCGCAATTGGCGGAGCCTTGGGCGGGGGGTTGGATTTAATACTGTGAATGATTGGCTTAGAACTAGCATACTCACCTTAAATTCCATTAAAACCAAGTATATTGCATTTTCTTTAAGGAACAGTCCGCAGTCATCTCTTCAACCTTTCTCCATTCTCGCTCACACCTGTTCATTCCCTCATAACGGTGATTGTTCTTGTTCCAAATTGCAGAAAGTTGATCATATTAAGTACTTGGGGTCACCTAGGATTCTAAATTAAACTTCACCGAACATATAAATTGTCTGACTAGCAGAATACGGAAATTTATCTTTGTGGTTAAAAATCTTCGGTCAATCCTTAACTCCAAGCAACTACTATCTGTTTATTGTGCTTTGTGCCAATCGCTCCTGACATACTGCATCACTTCATGGGGTGGAACGTTTAAAACTAACCTTTTAGCACTGGAAAGGGCTCAAAGGGCAGTCCTTAAAGTTGCACTATTCCTTCCTTTCCGTCATCCCACTGTAGAAGTTTATAAGACTGCTAAAGTCCTCTCAATTCGGCAGCTTTTTATTCTCCATGTTGCTTTGAAGCAACGATCTCTTATTCCTTTTATAAATACCGATCATATTTCTAACAAGAGAAGCAGAAGAAGGAATATATGCCAACCTAAATCAGTAAAATCTAAATTTGCCCAAAATTTCTTTTCTTTTCTTGGCCCATATCTATACAACAAACTAAATTATTTACTCTCTGTTCATAACCTAAACAAAACAGCTTTTAAAAGGAAGATAACTGACTGGTTTATTACATTAGATTATACACAAATTGAAGATCTTTTCAAAACTATATCTTGACATTAATTTCCCTTTGCAACGCACATACAAGCACCCCAAACCACACACACACTCACTCCACAATACACACACTCACTCCACAACACACACACTCACTTCACATTAATTCACATACATCTTCCCTTGCATGTATTCTTATTAAATTATTTTATTTCACGATTTTTATAATTTTCAAGTTTATTGAGCAGTATTGCAATATTGTAATGTGTGAGATATTAATTTTAATTTTAATATGATATATGAACCATCGTCTCCAGTGCAACACAATTCATTAGATATGGTGTTATCTTCTGGGGTAACTCAACCGATAGGGATGTCATTTTTAAAAGACAAAAATACTGCTTGCGATCTATTTTTAATCTCAAAACTACCGATAGCTGTAAAAATTATTTCACTAAATATCGTATATTAACATTACCTTCACTGTATATATTAGAAATAACAATGTTCGTAAAAACAAATCCACATTTGTTTCCTCGTATGGCAGACAGATTTCCAAGAAATAGACGTGATGATAGCCAACTATGTTTACATACATCAAAAACTGCACTTCTGCGCAAGAGTGTTTTTTGCATGGCACCAATTATTTATAATAAATTGCCCAAAAGTTGGAAAGAACAAACGATACCTAAACTCAAACAAACAATGAAATTGTTCTTGGCACAGAAAGCGTATTACAGTATTTCAGAATTTTTAAATGACCCCGTGATTGTAATAAATAAATAACTATAAGAACTAACATTTTTGTAATTAAGGTAGTTGAAATATGCCTATATCTATACATATAATAAAACAGTAAAGAAAGAAAAACTGTACATTGTGAATTTTCGAGAAAAAATAAGTGGCTTTTGTTAGAAAAACGTAACTGATGACAAAAAGTGACTTTTTAGAATTTTTGTCTGTTTGTCTGTTTGTCTGTGTGTATGGTACGGCTTCACGCCAAAACTACTGGATAGATTGAATTGAAATTCAGCAAAAATGTTCTTAGTAAACCAAGGAAGGCTTTAGGCTACATATTATCACGCCGTATGTTATGGGAGGTAAGCAATATTGATTTTAAAATGTGTTTGTTCGTAATTCAATGCACAAAATAATTGAATGCACAAAATGACATGTTTATTTATTTATTTAGTTAAAAATAAAACTTTAACTCTGGGAATATAATAATTACGCTATTTTAATAAAGGAGCGGGGCAGTAATATTTTCCTGTTGGACTTCACAGAGTACTTTTTGATAGGCTGAAATTGGCCTTTTTCAGACTCTGTGAAGGGGACAACTTTGCTAGATCACTCACCTATGATGAGGTGCCGTCGTACTACACGTACGACAAGCAAAGAGGTGTATTTAATTGACGTCGATGCGGACACGCCGTGGACGGGTTTCCGGGAATTTTTAAGGACACCGCATTGGGACGGGCTTACACTGTGCACCCAAATAATGACGAGTGCTATTATTTGCGAATGTTACTGCACACAGTGTACGACCCAACATCATTTGCGTTTCTAAGGACAGTCGATGACATTGAGTATCCCACATACTGCGCTGCTTGCGTAGGACGCCACCTTCTCGACGGTGATCAGCACTGGGACAACGCACTTGAGGAGGCCAGCATTAGTGACAATCTCAGTCGTTTGCGACTCTGTTTGTCGTCATGTTGGTGTTCTGCGGTATTGCAAATCGGCTTCTGTTGTGGGAGAAATATCGGCATCTTCTGTCGAAGACTTCCTAAGAGGTCTGAGACGCACTACTGAAGATAATACAGAGGCAACTGATGAGCGCGTTCTAAACAGTTGCCTTAGTTCACTTCAAGATATGGTCATTTCGATCTGCGGCAGTTCTCTGATGGATTATGGCTACCGACTCCACAACATCTGCATGTACAAGAGCTTGGAAACAGAGAGTACAACTCTGAAATAAATTATGATCCAAGAGCTATGAGTACCGTCGTCAATGACCATGTCTCTAAGTTTACCTCAGAGCAAAAGCAAATTTTCGACACCATCCTTGACTCGGTTCGGCCAAGGTAAAATGTTTTTCCTGGATGCTCCTGGTGGAACAGGGAGAATATTTGTCACCGCTGGCATACTCGCAGAGGTCAGGAGGCAAGACAAGATTGCCATTGCAGTAGCATCGTCAGGAATCGCCGCAACACTGCTTCCTGGTGGCAAAACAGCGCACGCAATGTTTAAGATTCCCATAGATTTAGAGAGTAATGAAACACCTGTTTGTGGAGTGTCACGCAACAGTGACAAAGGGGACGTGCTTAAAGATTGCTCTTTAATCGTGTGGGATGAATGCATTATGGCGAACAGAAAAGCAGTAGAGGCGGACTTTGCAGGACATCCGCAGGAACCAACAAATGATGGGTGGCGTTACAGTTCTGTTTAGCGGCGATTTCCGACAAACGCTCTCTGTGGTGACGCGAGGAACTAGGGCTGATGAGGTGAATGCTTTGTTGAAATACTCTTTCTTATGGCCACATATTCATAGGTTGCGCTTAACGATGAATATGAGAGCACATCTTGGCGGGAATGTACACGCCCAAAATTTTTCTGATGTTCTCTTAAAATTGGCTGAGGGAACGCTACCAGTAGACGGTGGTCAGGTGGTTCTACCTGAGATACTTGGGAGAGTGGTGTCCACCTTAGAAGATTTGATTCGCCTGGTGTACGGGGACATCAATAGGATACCGGACCAACATAATTCTTGGGTGTGTGAACGAGCCATTTTAACACCCAGAAACGACCAAGCTTCAGCGATCAATGAATGCATTCTCGCGGAAATTGAGGGAAATGAAGTGACCTACACTTCAATAAACACTGTTGTCGACCAAGATGACGCCACACATTACCCCGTAGAATTTCTCAATTCCCTTAGTGCAAGTGGACTACCAGCGCACACCATTAAGTTAAAGATCGGTGTCCCAATTATGCTTCTTCGGAAACTCACTCCGCCGAAACTGTGCAATGGGACCCGGCTGAAAGTCGTCTTGCTGCAGAGAAATATCATTGAGACGGAAATTCTGACGTGTTGTGGTGTCGGCGGGACACCACAACCCGTCCCGTCCCCGGGCTCTTAGAATTCGACATCAGACGTTTCAGATCTTCGATTTTGACGACCCCGTTGTCGCTGGCATAAGCAACAGGATCCGCGTACGAAGTCGCGGGCAGAAGCTAGTTATTAATATTATTATAATTGAACGTTATTTAGTATAATTAAAATCATTAATATATTAATTGTAATAATTAATTTGATAATATAATAGTAAAAAATAATAAATTTGATAATGTATAATACGTAATGATATTGCTGAAATTTTATGTATAAGTGTCAAATTTTAAAAATAGTTAATTATTTAGTAATAATAATAATATAATAGATACTTAAGATATTTGCACGCCATGAGAAATGGCAGACATGTCGTGAGCCACTTTTATTTAAGATCTTGCACGCATGTATTATTTAAATTCTGTATGCATACACATGTTTCAGCAAATAAAATTTCTTATTCTTATTCTTAAAAAAATTAATGTGAAATTTTGATTAGGGGGCCTGGTGACCTGACATACAGGTTTTCTAAAAAACTTAGTTTAGGCACCAGTCTTCCACAAATTAATTATGAATTTCTGACTGCAGACTATTATTTCTATCTCTGTAATTTGTGGTAAGAAATAAATAATAATTATAAAATTAATTATAATTACATCGGCACCACACCTTTCAAATCGTAACACAGCAACGCTGCTGGCCGCCAGAAATAAGCATGAATATGACAGTAGGTAATTCGGACGGGTAATCCTCATCTTGGCATAAAGGCCTAATATTGTTTGACATAATGTTTTCGCATACATTTTATTAGCATAATACTACTGTGACTGTGGCATAATAATACGTTGGCATAATGCAATGGTTAGCACTGTTTATTTGGCTCAGAGCAATTCAATGCAACTCCAAATTATGTCAAAACAAATTAGACCAAATTATAGTTATGCAGCATAACTATAATTTGGTCTAATTTGTTTTGACATAATTTGGAGTTGCATTGAATTGCTCTGAGCCAAATAAACAGTTTCTTTCTTTCATAAGCCTGATTTCGGGCTCTAAGTAAGTATATCAGTCGACCGTGCGTCGGTGGTAACACTTTGACCTTGAGCTGGTCTAGCATATTTATGCAATAGGATAAGAGGCCATCTTGTACTTATTGATTTTGTTACCACTGACATAGTGCGGCCTGCTGCACCTACCTTTAACCCATACGGTTTTGGTCCTTAACAGTCACAAGACACATTCTGTCCCATCGGTCCCTGTATTGTGACTGCGGATGAGATCGAAGATGTTTATAAACTGGACATGAGCTGCAGTGTAAATGGAGTGCAGAAACAAAAGAGCTGTACCAGCAACCTGATACATAAAATACCCTCCATTATTGAGAAGATTTCTACGTAAGTTTAATTTTTTTGTCACCATGAACCGCCTTTTTTATTTTTTATTAGGGTTCCGTAGCCAAATGGCAAAAAACGGAACCCTTACGGATTCGTCATGTCTGTCTGTCTGTCCGTCCGTATGTCACAGCCACTTTTTTCTGAAACTATAAGAACTAATACTTGAAACTTGGTAAGTAGGTAGATGTATTCTGTGAACCGCATTAAATTTTCACACGAAAATATAAAAAAAAAACAATAAATTTTGGGAGTTCCCCATACTTAGAACTGAAACTCAAAATTTTTTTTTCATCAAACCCATACGTGTGAGCTATCTGTGGATAGGTCTTCAAAAATTATATTGAGGTTTCTAATATTTTTTTCTAAACTGAATAGTTTGCGCGAGAGACACTTCCAAAGTGGTAAAATGTGAGTCCCCCCCCCCTGTAACTTCTAAAATAAGAGAATGGTAAAACTAAAAAAATATATGATGTACATTACCATGTAAACTTCCACCGAAAATTGATTTGAACGAGATCTAGTAAGTAGTTTTTTTTTAATCACACTAATATTATAAAGGCGAAAGTTTGTGAGTGAGTGTGTGTGTGTGTGTTTATATGTTTGTTACTTCTTCACGCTCAAACGGCTGGACCAATTTTGATAAAATTTTGTATGGAGGTAGCTGATACCCTGGATTAACATATAGGCTACTTTTTATCCCGATATTTCCACGGGATCGACAATTACGCGGGTGAAACCGCGGGGCGCAGCTAGTACGTCATAAATTGTAAACCGCAATTTACCTTTCATTCAATCAACTTGAATTTATAAATAAAAAAAAACCATTTAATTTCATAAACATAAACCTTATGCATAAACCCGGATGTTACGGAACCCTCGGTGCGCGAGTCCGACTCGCTCTTGCTCGGTTTTTTTTATTTTATTTTTTGTGCCTCATGGATACCCTTCGTCTGGGGAGAACCGAGGGTTATGTCGATCTCCTACCGACTGAAACCCCATGGTTCCTTCCACTACCATGAGTCACGGTTCGCGCGCATCTCCAACTGGTATCCATGCATGCCTAGCGGGCCCCACCGTAGCCTTCATTCAACTATGTTGGGGTCGGTTTCCAGTCTAACCGGATGCAACTGGATACCTGTATTTTACATGGAGCGGTTGCTTGTCTGATGTTCACAACCCAGTTAGTGGGTACGATACGTACCCCTTGGGGAGACTGGTTTTATTTAAGTTCTGATTGGAAGCAGTTTCATTATTTTGATTCAGACAATTTATCATTCCACTTCATAAGCCTGGTGATCTTTAAAAATATAAATACAAACGTTAATTTCAACCCCGTTGATCTCGTGGTCACAAGGGCCACAGCTAAGCGTGGGGTTCTTATTCGATTCCCAGATCTACACGATCAGCGTGAGAACAGACCGAATTTTCGACATGATTTCCTAAAGCCTGACTTAGGAGAACTGAATACTTACGATTCATTTCTCCTTCCAGTGTTATGACATTGTTACCCGGTGACCTCATCCTGACTGGTACTCCAGGCGGTGTGGGGGGGAATGCAATACCCCCTGAGTTTCTTAAACCTGGTGACGTCATACGCAGCGAAATACAGAACATTGGTGTGTTGGAGACGACGGTTGTAGAGTTTTGATTTTGTACTTATCTACTGTGTTACCTCATTTGTATATAATTATAACATCTATTAATATGGGTGCTGCTTGGTCTTACGACGAAAAATTACAAACTCTGCTTGATTTATTTTACGTGGTGCATTTTAAAATGCACCGTAACTACTGGACTCTTGTTATTTAAATATCTACTACGTTACGTGTTAAATGTTTCTTTAAACAACTTCTAAGAGGGAATTCAGGCAGCGTTTCATCGGTAGTCAATACACATGTATTCCTCTGTTTTCTCCCTGATTCTTGTATCAAAACATATTCTTTACTATAATATGATCTATCTGCCACTCAATATGTTTCCTATGTTTTTTTTTTTTTCATTAATAAGTTATTTTGAGAATAAGGAACCCTAACACAACACACACCCCATCATCATCATTATCATTTCAGCCGAAAGACGTCCACTGCTGGACATAGGCCTCCTCCAAGTACCTCCACTTCGACCGGTTCTGTGCTTCTTGCATCCAACGGGTTCCTGCGGCCTTCACAAGGTCGTCGGTCCACCTTGTGGGAGGCCTTCCAACGCTACTTCTTCCGGTACGCGGTCGCCACCCCAGAACCTTTCGGCCTCATCGGCCATCACAACACACACAATCAGCCTATGATGTGCCCACTGCTGGGACACAGGCCTCCTCTCTGTGAAAGGGAGTGGGCTGTAATTTACCATGCGGGCCCAGTGCGGTTTAGGAGATATCACATGTCTTCGAATTTTTGGTTTTAAGACATGCCGGTTTTCTCACGATGTTTTCCTTCACCGTTTTGAGAGCAGAGGTGATGAAATATCTACACAAAGTAAAGTGCCTGTCTGGGTTCGATCCCAGGACCTACAACTCGTACGTCGGGGCCGTTACCACTGGGCCACCACTGCTCATAGGGACACTATTATTACTGCATGCCCGTATGAAGAGGGAGGTGACAGCTCAAAAATAAAGGTGCGTGGTGCTAAAATATTTTAAAAATCCAAGGAACTAACTAACTTATATCATTCAACTTTACAAACCCATGGCATGTAGTGAGATTTCGTTCCACAGATGGCAAAGAGAAGTTTAATTAAAGTAATTAATGAACGTCGTAAACCTAATTAACTGTTTCGTACTTCTGAACAGTTACATATTTTACGTTATTCCATGGGTTCCTAAATTTAAAAATCATATTTTTAGGTTTCTTCTAGGTTTTCTCTCGTTTGGAGTCAACAGCAATAAACAATTCTTGATTTGTGACTTAAACATGAATTTTAATCATAATCAATGTCAATATCAATATTGTTTTTTAATTATTGCAAAGGGTAAATTCTTCTCAATAAAGAGTGTAACCCTATGAGTTAATCGGATTCTATCGGATATGACTACATGGAAATTGTATTAACTGGACCACTAGGTAGTTATTAAAATGAAACTGTTCCAGGTGATCTATAATTTCATGCAGACTTTGAAAACAATATCTCAACTGCCAACGTTTGATCCAAAAGCAAACAAACGTAATATGTAACTAGGATTTGCGACCACAAACTACCAATTTTAAATTGGACAGGTTGACCTGCAAGCATATCAGGACGCTGATTGGTGAATGGGCCGCGCAATTGAGCCAATCGCCGTCTTCCGTTCGCTCACAGGAAGGACCATTTGCGCTCGCGCCGTTCCTTTTCATAGACTATTAAATTTAATGTCAGCCAAGGGGAGTTTTATTGAGTTAAGTGGTCTATACGGGTTGTTATGCCAGTTTAGGCTGAGCCGCCACTATCTGACGATTATTACTGAACAATAGATCAAGTTTAAGTGGTATTATATGTTTTGACGCCCGCAGATTCTAAGCGCGTCTATTCGCGACGGATATTCATCGTTATGGATATTATTTCGAGCAATTTTGTCGTTGAGGACTATTTCGTCGTTATTGGTTCCAGTGCATGCAATTTGTTGATCGTTATGCAATTTGTATTTATTGTTGCAGTGATACATCCATAAGTGAAAGATGGCTGCCTGTCATATGGGTGCGTTGTGATGTAATTTGCTTGTACTGTGTCACTCGGTATTTCCTTGCAATTTTCAATAGTGATTCTGTCCCTATTAAAAGGTCGGAATCCTGAGGTATTATATTGTTAACACGTTGTTGAATTGGTTCTAACTTTTGCAATTGACGATTATCCAATTATTCAATCTGACCCGTTGGTGCAGTGATTGGCACTTAGCTCTCCAATAAGTGGAAGATGGTCGTGTAACATATTATTTAGGTTCCCACAGATATGGATGTATGTTATCTTCTAGTGTTGCAAATTGCACTTTGTCAAGCATTTGGCTATTGTCACCTTAATAAAATAAGTGCTTTTGTCACGTCGTTAAAGAATATTATTGCAGCAATGCAGATTGGCACCAGTTATTCAATTTAGCTATAGGTATTGGTGCAGTGATTGATGGTTTAAAATGGGTGTCTCTGCCTATCAAAAGAATATTGGCTTTTGAAAATTGTATAGGTAATTTTCTGGGATCTGTGAATGGATGCAATTTCCAATCGTGTTCCTCTCTATGTTTATTACATCTAGGTTGGCTAGTAAGATATTCCAGTGCGGTAATTGCATAACACACTATCAGTAGCAATGGCTTTCATTTTGACGGTTCATCAACATTCATTGTGTAATTTACGTTGTTGAGCAGACACATTTTACAACATATAAAGCAATGGATTAGCAATATCCTCCAAAATGATTCAGAGTGAGATTGATAGTGTGCTACGCAATTAAGGTTCAGTTCTCACGTCGTCACTCGTCACTTGTCCATTTCATCACCATGATTGATAGATTGAAATTTGCCCACAGTTATTCAATTTGGATTTGTTATCGTATGGCACCTACCGAGGCCAAGTAGAAGATCGGATGATTCCTATCTCATGCATGTCACAGTAGTCGACTGCAATTTTCCTGTGACATGGGGTTCGCAATTTGTCAGTGGTTATTCAATTTAGCTGTATCAGTTCATCTATTCACATCTCTTCAAAAGGTTACATATATGTCATAGATTAGGAGTTATATTTCCTTATTACTAGGCCTTGGCCTAGATTTCAATTCAGCTTCGTCATGGATAGCTATGCCGAAGTTCGCCATTTTAGTTTCTACTTCGCTAATGACTAGGTCAACGTTTTTCATTTGGATTTAAATCTAGGAAGGCATTTGACGAGTACCATTGCGTTACATGGGGTTTGCAAATCATCGGTGATTACTACTTTAAGAGCGAGGCTAACAGAATTCAGATGGGCTGGGCATCGTTTGGGAAACTTCGTCAGGTCTTCTCGTCGCGTATTTCACAGAGCTTAAAGACTAAGCTCTTCAAACAGTGCGTCCTGCCTGTTATGACTTACGGAACCGAAACGTGAACACTCACGGTACGGCTGGTTCATAAATTCAAAGTCGCTCAGCGAACTATGGAACGGGCTATGCTCGAAGTCTCTCTGAGAGATCGAATCTGCAATGAGGTCATCCGGCAGAGAACTAAAGTTGTCGACATAGCTCACAGAATAAACAAACTCAAGTGGCAATGGGCCGGCCATATTAGCCGTAGAACCGATGATCGTTGGGGTAGATGTGTTCTTGAGTGGAGACCGCGAATCGGGAAACGTAAGAGAGGACGCCCCCAGGCTAGGTGAAGCGACGATCTTCGCAGGATGGCTGGTAGCAGCTGGATGGGAGTTGCCGAAAATCTTAAGTTGAATGGCGTGCAATAGGAGAGGCCTTGGACTGCTGTCGGCTGATGATGATGATTTTTATTATGATTGCTAAGACCATCATATGGATCATGTACAATAAAGCGTGTTATTCGTTATTCAAAACGGTGAAGGAAAACATCTTGAAACCGGCATGTCCTAGAACCAAAAATTCGAAGACATGTGACATCTGACAACCCGCATTGGGCCCGCGTGGTGGATTACGGCCCACTCCCTCTCACCGAGAGGAGGCCTGTGTCCCAGCAGTGGGGACATTATAGGCTGATTATGTATTCTTTATATTATAAAGGTGACATATCTCTCTATATATAAATAACTAGCTGACCGCGAACTTCGTACCACCTCAGATTTTATTTTGTTACTTTTTCCCATGTTTTAATAATTAGGAACCCTCACGGGCATCCTCAGAACACCCTACCAAAGTTTCATCACAATCTGATTAATGGTTTCGGAACGCGTAGAGGACAAACATACAAACGTTGATTTTTTTTGTTTATATTATATACAACATTATTTTTAGTATAATTGCGAAACCCGACACACGTGTCTAGTATTTTATGTAAAGAATCTATGTACAAAATTTCAAAACTGTATCATGAAAAATCACAAAGTTTTCAGCTTGTTAAGTTACCTGTTTGTCCGTACAAAAACATGCTCACCTGCGCCGCTAGCGCCGTGCCGTCTTGCGCTCATTGATAATAGTACCTAGGTACCTAACCGTTCGGCGCGGAGATTGAATAACCTACCTAGTCTCGCTCGGTCGCTCCAACTTTTAACCTTTTTTAAAATATTTTTCGGACAAAATATAACATGGGGTAAAAATTATTGGACTTGATTCAGTTATTCTGAACAAACTATATTCAGGTTTCGCATAAACTAAAAATAACGTTGTATAGATAACATGCTAAATACATTTTTTTACAGGCCGGACACTGCTCTGTTAGTTAAACAGGGCAGAGTGATAGTTAAACCCGAAAATCAACGATTGAACGCAAGTTCTATATGAGTCGCAAGTAAACACCTAAAAATCTTTTCTATCAATAAATACTTAATTATTTTAAAGTTATTATAGAAACAAAAATATTACTATTCGAAAATCTGCAGATTTTTACCATCCAGGAACCTAGTCACTTGTTTTCGTATATTTCGTAAATAAAAGTTTAGGTATTACAGCCCTCGTTAATAGGGGCATGTAGATAACATTCCCCATTAACGAGGGCTTTAAGACTTAGTTTCATTAGGAAAATACTCTTTCGTATACCTAATCTACTTTTTGCGATCATTTTTGTTATTATCAAAGCAGTTGCCATTTACTGGGTTCTGTTGTTGGGTTCTGCTTGTTTAATACAGCTGGACTTGAACTACGTGCTTAGTGTACCTTAGCTACCTACTTGTAAACGTGGTTAGGTAGGTATCTCTATTCCTACTTTGAATATATGGCGAATAGTCTACGCCAAGTAAAAGATTACTGCGGTATCTTATTTCCGTCCAACAAGAGTTATTTTTGATTTTTTAGTTATAGTCTTTTAGTATTTTTGTGGTTAGGCATGGTTTATATTGTTTTTTTTAATTCCATAGCCAGCTAGCAAAATTTTCGTAGAGTGTAGCTTTTGTAAGAGTTAAAGCATTTTATTAGAATTAATTAAGTGTTCCGAATATGACGAAATTCCCAATAATGTACACATAAATAGTAAAATCAAAGCGAAGTCAAAAACAACGCGTTGAATTAAAAAAAAAAAGTGGTTACTACGAGGTCTTGGAACGATTCTAATACCGAAAATATAGTTTTTAGAATTTTTGTTTGATTGTCTGAATTTAGGTATGTTCTAGCATAAATGATAGATTCTGTTCACATTTTGCATAGATATTCCTTATAAGTCTGGCCAGTCTTTAGGCTAAAAATAAAGTTAACCAAGTTTTACTTTTATATTTCAATTTTATTATAAGAATTCTATTATTTTTAGTTTTCACTTAATTCGTTATTTTGTTTGTAGACTTAGTTTCGTTGTCTAGATAAGGCTAACTAGCTCAACTGCAGCCAATTTCAATTTCTATGTTATTTTATTTAAAAACAAAAATTATCATAATATACCTATTCAATGGTGTCTAAACGGAAATCATACCAACTGTTATTTTATTGCAAGCATATAATGCAAGCAAGCATTGGAAAATTGTTACCGCAGGCTGCAAGTCGTGTTAGTAGCAAAGGTTCCCCTTGAAAGACCTTTTCATTGGTGTATATCTTATGGCTATTGGGTGCCAAGAATTCCTTAACTTCGGTGCCCAAGTTGTCACTTTTTAGGTTATTCACTCCATACTGACTAACAATTGCCAAAAGTCATGTTAGTAGCAAAGATTCACCTTGAAAGCTCTTTCCATTGGCATAGTTTCATCTTAACGCTGTTGGGGGATGCAGCAGACTTAACGTTCTGTCCGGCCGACCAACTCTTAAAAACATCGTTCTTAAACGGCATCTGGGAGGCCAATGTTTTAAAATGTCCGTTTATAGGCTTAAAATATGATGTTTGCGAGACACAGAATTAATGAAAGGCAATTACCTAATTGATGAAATACCAAAGTTTCAATAATACTTAATTAGATACTCTCATTTAGAGCTCTGTGGCTCCTTACGTATATACAATCAAAAGAAATCGTCATAATAAGAAATACTCTCCTTGGTGAGATCTGTATTCTGTATCTACATTGATATGTTAACGCTATTGGGTTTCAGGGCAGATTCGCCCAATCTCCTTTGTCTTGCCTAAGTAAAGGGTAGAAGCATGTTTGTAGACTTTAATAAGAACATTAATCTTAACGGTGTTTTGAGCATTATTTTGCATTAACTGTGAAGTAGTTGTTTTGCACTTTAACATGAATTTAACAGTTTAACATTTTGTAAATCATTTTTGAAACTATGAATTGAAAGTGGAGTAAGTATATTGAAGACAGTGGTATAACTTCAAATCAGAGGAGGGATCTGAAAGTTTGTATGAAATGAATTACGGCGTAAACGCTCTTAAGTATGAGCCGAACAAAAAGAAAAAAAGTCAGAAAGAATGCCCAGCGAAAACGAAGTTATAGCGCGGGCAGGCGATGCGATGCGACGGGGTGGTTCGGGGGAACAAGAAATTTCACGCGGATGAAGTCGCGGGCAGAAGCTAGTTTATTATATGGAATTTTTTGTATGAAGTCATTAATTCATAATCGTATAAAATAGTGGTGCCCCCAGTGCCGGTTGCCTTGCATGCATGTTATCAAAATAGGGAATTTATTGATTCTCCTGGTTTTGATAAATGTTTTTATTTTTGTTAGTACTTTTATAAGTTGTAAGTCTTCTTCCCCCTTTCTCATCTATTTTTTCCCTTTTCTATTTAACTTTACACCCCGTTCCTCACGCGGACGCAGATTCATCTCAAAGATTTTGATCCCAAGATTTTGTCTGGACTTTAAAAGAGACCTCCCAAACCTCGAGTATTTTCGGCCTTTCCTCTCAGAATAGTCAGATAGGAAACGCAGACCTCATCTAGTTTAAAAAATATGATTGAAGTGTAAAAGTATTTATTTTGCTACAAACCTACTTACAGAAAAATAATTAATTTATCATCAAACCACGTTGGAACTTGCACCACAGCCTTCAACTTAAGTGATAAATCGATACTGATTCATTTGCTTTAAATTGGAAAGATAAAAAACCTCGAAACGTGGGAAAACCGTATAAGCTCATGAACACCAAAGTCACGCCGAAGCAACGCACAACGGATCGTCTCGAAAATATAGGAGTTGTGACTGAAAACTCTCCGTCATCCACCATACTCAACAGTCCTTGTTCTAACTAATTTCCATTTTTATTCGGAATTTGGATAACTTTAGATAGGGGAAAATCTCAAATCCAACGAGGCGGTGAATACGCCTCTTATAATAGTTCATCGATTCCCGTCCCCAGAATATTTATAAACTTCCACTAAAATGGCAAAAGTACATCTTCACTAATGGCCAATTAGATTAATGAAATATATAATATTCTTTAAAAAAAAAACATTTTTGATTTTTCTATTGAATAACGGCAATTTCATAGGCAAGGACCTAATACGTATGCCAACAGCTTTCTAGCACTAAGAGTCTCTGAGCTAAGCCGCAGACAGACGGAAGAACTTTGCAGAACTATAAGGGTTCCTTGGTGACTACGGAACCCTAAAAAGATTTCAGCTGTGCTCAGAACATGAAATGGTGGCCACTTGCAGCAGTTTTTACGATCACGGTCAAGGTAAATTAAAAGTTTAAAAAACTTTTAGCCCAATTTCTTTAGGAAGCGCCTTGGCAGATGATGATGAGAACTTCTAGCAAATTTAGACCTACGATTGTTACACGATTTAGTTTGTAATGTGATGTGTAGGCAGAATATTAAAAAAGTACCTAAAATAAAATACCTTCGAAACCTTTTTCCTTACGATTGAACAGACCCCCAAATAAAGTTATTAGAGATATTTTTGTCTTCTGACTGGCAATTTGTGTGTGCGTTGTGCGTCACCGAGACCACAAAGTATCCACCTTCCTGAGATCGAAGATTCGAACTCGCGACCTACAACTCGTAAGTGGGGGCGGTTACCACCGGGCCACCACCACATTCACCGCATTTCATCACCGCTACTCTCAAAACGGTGAAGGAAAAAATTCGAAGACATTTGAATGTCTTCGATTTTTTGGTTCTAGGACATGCCGGTTTCCTCCGGGCCCACGTGAGCCCACGTGGTAGGTTACGGCCCACGCCCTCTTAACGAGAGGAGGCCTGTGTCACCGAGACCTAAACATTATGCCAACGTTCAAAGTCCTACGTTGCATAGATTCCGAAAAAACCTCTGTGAAAACAAATGGACAAAAAGTGATGTAAGCATACGGTCCCGTGAAGTGAAAGAGACGTGCAACAAACTGACTTGGAGGTTGATTTTTCCTCTGAATATGTATAGAAAAAAATTAAATTAAAAATTTAAAAAACCCCCGACACAAAAAATACCTAATAAAATTAAATGTAAGTAATTGGAAAAGGGTCAAATAATTTAAAAACCTCCAACTTAAAGAATCTAGGTAACGAGACTAAAACAGATAAATTCATATGGAAGTCGTGGGACCGTTCTGTGGAACATCTTCTATTCTAAGAGGTCCCCCGACTGCCATATGAATTTATCTGTTTTAGTCTCGTTACCTAGATTCTTTAAGTTGGGGGTTTTTAAATTATTTGATCCTTTTCCAATTACTTACATTTGATTTTATTATTTTTTTTGTGTCGGGGGTTTTTTAAATTTTAAATTTAATTTTTTATTTCATGCTTTTTGTAGGGACTCCTTAATTTTTGCATTTCATTTCTTTTATTTTCTTGCGTTTTAAGATTCCGGTAATTTGGTGTTTAATCAGGTTTTTTATCTGTCAAAAAATAATTATTAATTTATAGTTGAAGAATACTTTTTAAGACTAAGCAGATTTTTTTGTTTTATTATATCATTTTTCTAGTTCTTCCTTTAGTTATTCAACTTTCGTACTTACAAGTATTTCATAGCTATTAGATATGTATAGATATGTGTGTTAGGTATTTCAGATCTAGTTTATAAAATGGGACTGCGACACTACTTGATGTAGAAATACCTACGCTTTTTAAGTAGGATATTTCCTTTCGTAATAAAAATTGTCAAACTTAGTGGTCGTAGGTATGTACCAGTCATCACTCCACTTTCCTCATCATTCTAGAGCATTGATCAGACAAAAAAATATTTTCAAGTTTTTAGTTTTCATTTCGTTAGATAATATTCCTCATTCCCTTTCAATATAGTGTACATTATTCTACTTGTCAAGCCCTTGCATTTGATACCTATATTGAAGGAGTTGTGAAAAAAATATATAATTCGCCATTTTGTGGTGGCGGCCATCTTAAATTTGAAATTTGTAACAGCGTATAGTATTCTACTAGTCAAGCCCTTTCATTTGATACCCATATTAAGGGAGTTGTGAAAAAATATGTAGTCCGCCATTTTGTGGCGGCGGCCATCTTGGACCGATTTTCATCAAACGTAACTAAGAACACTCCCGACTAATTCACCTTTCAAACAAAAAAAACAAAATCGAAATCGGTTCATCCGTTCGGGAGCTACGATGCCACAGACAGACACACACACACACACACACACACACACACACACACAGACACGTCAAACTTATAACACCCCGTCGTTTTTGCGTCGGGGGTTAATGAAGTGATAAATTTTGTATCAATGTAGAATATAGATCCATTTTTGATTTCAAAACATAATGCATTCTGCACACAAATTGTTGACACACTAATAAAAATGGCATTTTTTTACTACTGTGGACCATCCTGTTAGAACTGTGATAGGATCAAAAATTACAAGCGCATTTGGATGCTCGGCTTTTCAGAATGTGGAAATAAAAAAAGTTATTTGAAAAAATAAAAAAACCCGACTGCGGTAAAAAACTTAAGTTAAAAAAAAACTGAAAAGCTAAAAACAAGCCCATTTTAAATTAAATAAAAGTTGGAAGCAGGCGGGACCCATTTGAATTTGAAAATATAATAAAAATGGTATGGGTCCCGCCTGCTTCCAACTTTTATTTAATTTAAAATGGGCTTGTTTGTAGCTTTTCAGTTTTGCAGTCGGGTTTTTTTATTTTTTAAATTACTTTTTTTATTTCCAGCTTTTTAGTTTACAAATGTGAAAGATTTCGCAAACGATTTGGTTCTTAGAATGTACGTGTTTTTTACGATTTGTCACTTCGAATTACTTTTAACCATATAAGTTATATATATTTTTGTAATCACCTTTTAAAACCCTTTGTTTTGATACCCCACTCGATAGGTTTCGAGATTTTTTTTTTTTTAAATACGTATTGCGTCAAAAATCGGCCATTTTATTTTTTTTTTTCAATTTTGATATACCCAGTGTCACTCTAACAATTAAGACGAATCTAACAGCACCTCTCAAGCTGAAATCGATCAAGCCGTTTAGGCTACAGAGCGTGCCAAAGAAATAAACATACATACATACAATACATAACCCTCCTTCTGACGCAGTCGGGTAAAAAAACATTAGGTATAATGGAATAATGGACCCACATTCACAATCATTAAAATAATAATAGGTACTTTTCAACACACTTGCTCGTAAAGTGGCTCTTATTGAACCGCTTTTAGGTCCATAATGCAGTGTATAAAAAACGCGTGCTTTTTTAGGGTTCCGTAGTTCCTACAAGGAACCCTTATAGTTTCGTCAAGTCCGTCTGTCTCTGTCTGTATGTCTGTCTGTCCGAGGTTTTGCTAAGAGACCTTTAGTACTAGAAAGCTGTAATTTTGTAGGAGTGCGTATATTAACTACGCCGACAAAGTGGTAAAATAAATTTTTTGATAATATTTTTTTTTAGGGTAGCTTCCCTACACGTGAAGTGGGGATGAATATTTTTTTCGTCGTCAACCCCATCGTGTAGGGCATCGTTGAATAGGTCTTCTAAAATGACTTGGGGGTTGCTAAAATAATTTTTCGATTTAATGCACCATTTACGATATATTAAACTTAAGTGCAATTTTTTGTTCCAGTAGGGCGTCACCCCCCCCTCTAAAACCTAAACTGCTGGCTTGAAAAATCTAAAAAAATTCACGATGATAGTGCATTTCATGAACTTTACAGGAAAAGTATAGCGGTGAAGATAACTTTATTGGTTTAGCAGTACCTAATAGTCGTTGAACTTGGGTGTTGGATAATTTTGTACCAAATACAAAATCCTTAGCATTAATCTTTTAAAGTGACTAAGATGAAGTAGTTGCTTGTTTATAACGGGTAAAGACTTGAAAGCATTGAAAAAGAAAATATGTTTTTTTTTTTATATATACATATATTCAGAATAAAGAACAACAGAATCGTACTACATTGTGATAACGGACTACTACGGAACCCTACACTGTGCGTGGCCCGACACGCACTTGGCTGGTATTTTCTTTATTTTAATCCACTAGTGCTTTATTTCCACAGATAACTATTTACTAGTCGGAGATGCGCGCTCTTTTAATCTCCTCAATTCACTTTTTTTTAAATAGTCTATATTGTCCTTGGTCCCACAATGAACTACCATTGAATGCGCAGGAACTACGGAAAATTTAAGGTGAATGCGCAGGGACCACGGACAATTTAAGGTGAATGCGCAGTGGTAAACGTGGTTATAGTGGTTTTTGCAATTTTCAGGTCATTGTCAGGTTGTATCTTGATCAAAATATGAATTGCGACTCTAACAGGTACATCTTTACAGAATTATAATCATTCGAATCATTAATACATCTTTCTTATAGAAAAGTTCTTAGGGGAAAAATCTAACTTAAAGATTCTATTCTAATGACTATAATTCTGTAAATACATATATATTATAGTCGCGAATCATATTTGATCAAGATGCAACCTGATACTGACCTGCAAATTACAAAAAACTTAAGAAAATTTTAATTATCCACCTTAAATTGTCCGTGGTCTCTTCCAAAACCAAACGGAAAAGACCCTGACTGGCGTTCTATTATTGCGGATTCTCACTGAACTAATGTATATTTCTCTATGCCAATAGTACTTTCTAATTCCATACTAACTAAACTACAATTTGACATACGACAACACTACGATCAGTCTAAACATTATTTTGTGTTTATTATATTTTTTCTATAGGCTGTTTAGAGGTTTTGTCAGTGCCATAGACTAATATATTTAAAATGAGAGTCAGTGCTTTTATTTACACCTGCGTGCCATCGTTAGTGCTGGCTAGCACGGCGCGCGGAAAAACAAAACTAGCGCGCCATTTTCCATACAAGTTAATATTTAACAATACAAGTCTGTTTCTTTCCTCGCAAGTGTGTTGAAAAACGTCGTATGAAACGCGTGTGCATTGATCATAGCACACATGTATCATAATGTAATGATTATTTTTTCATTGGGTGTACCGTGTACCTGCATTGTTCCACATAAATTACTTACCATCGACTAACATTAATTTAGGCAAATGTGTCGAACAGAGTGAGACATTCGGCATCGAGCTAATATTATTTCTTTATATAAACTTCTGCGGGCTAATCCATACTAATATTATAAATTCAAAAGCATCTCTGTCTGTCTGTCTGTATGTTACCTTTTCACGCCTAAACCACAGAACGGATTTCGATAAAATTTGGCAGAGAGATAAATTGCATCCCGGGAAAGGACATAGGATAGTTTTCATCCCGATGTCCCCACGGGATCGACACGTATGCGGGTGAAACCGCGGGGCACTGCTAGTACAATATAATCACATTCAATTGTTCTATTTGGTATTATTTTTCAGCTCAGCAACGGTTTTACTTCTGTAAAAAAAACCTACCTACTGTGTTATGTGACCCACTGAATATAATGTTGAATTAGTTTTTGATTACTAAAAACATGCTTGATTTGTTCCATGAGAGTCAACTTAATTGCCGCGTAAATCCTTTGCATAAAATATGCATGTTTTTTTGTAATATCAAGCCTTTTTGGTTTGCTACTACAAAAAAAAAAGTAAACAACAAACACTTAAATAACAATCGCACGATAAAATAAACGAATACGTAAAGAAATTCGTAGCACTTTGCTACGATTGCTACGAAGTTATCAATTTGGCGTAGAGCCTAAATTACTTGAGAGGGCTGGACGGGGCTGGATGATGATTCAATGAATTCATAATATAGATCATTTTAACTACACTACACAATAAGATTCGTCGGTATCAGCCAGTGACAAGGACACTGAAACTTAAGCAGTACTTTTAAATTTTAAACGAAAATCATTGTAAAATTGACTACGGCGTAGCACCAGCATTGTGAAAACTTAAATTACTATAATAATCTCAGAAATAAGTTTTTGTGATGTACACACCTTGATATTGAATGTCAATAGCACAAACAATTCTCAAAAAAACAATATATTTTGAGCTTGAGCTCCAGACAGAGGAGTGGAATGAAGAATGGGAGGCCTTTGTCATGCAGTGGGACAACATAGGCTAAAAATAATCAAATAAATATATTTTAGGATATTCGGTAAGAAAGAACAGTAGTGCTATTCTGTAAAAATCGATCGTGATAATCGTGATAACTCGGGTGAAGTGAGCTTAAAGTGAGCTGCCAATGGTGTCAATCCCTAACATCAGGTGGAATGCCAGCTCACTTTAAGCTCACTTCACCTTAGTTATCACGGTGATCTTTTTACAGAATAGCACCGCAGTAAGTAGCACGATTCTATGTTAGAAATGTAGAGTATCTTTTTGGAGAGTGACATTTTTGCTAATAAAATGGGAATAGAAATGATTTGCAAAATGCATTTCATGATTAGCTAAGTAATAATAGCCGCACGGGTCGATTGATCAGGTTATGCTACGGTTGGTTCGTGGATGGGTGACCATCTTTACATATCAAGACCTCTCCGTGCCTCGGAAAGCACGTTAAGCCGTTGATCCCGGCTGTCATTCGTGGATCTTTGCCAGTCGTTACGAGCCCAAAAGTCTGACAACCAGTCTTATCAAGGGGTAGCTTATTTACCTAGTAATTGGGTTGTGGAGGTGAGATAGGCAGTCGCTCCATGTAAAATACTGGTATTCAGCTGCATCTGGTTAGACTGGAAGCCGACCCCAACATAGTTGGGAAAAGGTTAGGCAGATGACGAGATGATTAGTCAAAATAAAAAAAAACAGCCAGGAAAGTATTTGGCAAGACGGCCAGCATAATGCAGCGACATTGTTTGAATATAGTAGATAACTGTTATAATGAGTAAGTACAATTATCTTTTGCCCATATGGAAACCATAGAGCACCGTATTTTTATAGCGTCAATAAACAGTTTCGATATACTTAATGAGTTAAAATAAGAAAGTAACAAGTGAATTTTGGGTGTGGGAAATGAGGCACGAAAGTAAAATAAATGCTGTGGGAATGCGTTCCTTGCGAAGCAGGTTTGGTGTAACTATGAATGATAGGCTGAGGAATGTTGTGATTTAAAAGAAGATGTAGCAACACAAATTGAAAAGAGTATGCTTATATGGTTTGGTCATGTTGAGAGGATGAATGAAAGGTGACTTATAAAAGGTTTAAAAGACAGATGTCAGAGGTTCCAGAAGGACATTTAGTGACCTTATTTGTGATTTTCAGGTGCGCAGTACTCGCAACCAGCGTAGGTGTATGACCAGATGTATGAATGTAACCGAAGCAAAAAGAGTATGTAAGGATCGTAACAGGTGACGATCGGTCATTGTACTCATTATGTATGAACAATTTTTACTATGGGACCAACACAAAAATCGGAAAAAAACAGGCATTTATAGAAATGAAAGAGCTTCGGAAGCTTTTCAACTCTGTCCTGTTCTCTGAGAGAACTCCAGAAGCGTGTTGAAGGAGCGTGGTCGTTCTTTTCTTTAAAATGATGATGAGACCCTTCTAAAGAACTACATACCCATTTCGCTCCTTATTCACGTATATAAGTTATTTTCAAGAGTCGTCACGAATCGCCTAGCGCGAAGACTTGACGAGTTTCAGCCACCGGAGAAGGCCGGGTTTCTAGGAGAATGTAGCCCCATAGACCACATCCACACTGTGCGACAAATTATATAGTAGTCAGACGAGTGTAATCGGCAGACATATTAAGGAATATGTCTTGCCTTTGTGGACCATGAGAAAGCTTTTGACTCTATCGAGACCTAGTCTGTTTTGGAGTATCTGCAGCGATGCCAAATCGACTGGCGATACATCCAAGTGCTGAGATGTCTTTATGAATACGCAACAATGACAGTCTGAACTCAGGACCAGCGAAGTTAACATATCCCCCTACGTCGAGGGGTGAGACAAGGGGACGTAAGTTCCCCGAAATTGTCTAACGCATTGAAGGACTTGTTTAAGACGCTGAACTGGGAAGGACGCGGCTTTAACATTAACGGCGAGTACATCTGAAACTTGAGATTTGCAGATGACATCGTCATACTGGCTGAATCGGTGTAGGACTTGCAGCAGATGCTGGACGGCCTAGGTGATTCTTCTGTACGCATTGGTCTCCGGATGAACTTGGGCTAAATCCAGGTTTATGTTCAACGAACAGGTTACCCCGGGACCGATTGCTGTCAATAGCGGTGCTCTCAAGGTTGTTCAAGAATACGTTTACATCGGGCAAACTCTGCAGTTTGGTAAGAACAACTTTGAGAGAGAGGCTAACAGAAGAATTCAGGTGGGCTGGGCAGCGTTTAGGAAGCTTCTTCGAGTCTTCTCGTTGCGTATTCCACAGAGCCTAAAGACTAAGGTCTTCAATCAGTGCTCTTGCCAGTTATGACTTACTGAGGAGCTGAAACGTGGACACTCACGGTGCGGCTGGTCCATAAATTTAAGGTCGCTCAGTGAGCTATGGAACGGGCTATGCTTGGAGTCTCTCTGAGGGTTTGAATCCGCAACGAAGTGATCCGGCAGAGAACCAAAGTTGTCAACATAGCTCACAGAATAAGCAAGCTGAAATGGCAATGGGCCGGCCATATTAGCCGTAGAACCGATGACCGTTGGGGTAGACGTGTTCTTAAGTGGAGATCGCGAATCGGTAAACACAAGGTAGGAAGCACTAGGTGCAAGTGTCAGTAACATCTTTTACGTATAATATGTATTACCTATATATATAACAAAGTATTGTGATTGAAGTTATGTTTTTATTTTATGAATGGATAAACATCATAATAATGACAGCAGTGGTGGCCAAGTGGTAACGGCCACGACTTACGAGTTGTAGGTCGTAGGATCGAACCCAGACAGGCGCTTTACTTTATGTAAATTATTTCATCACCACTGCTCTCAAAACGGTGAAGGAAAACATCGTGAGAAAACCGGCATGTCCTAGAACCAAAAATTCGAAGACATGTGACATCTGCCAATCCGCACTGGGCCCGCGTGGTAGATTACGGCCCACTCCCTCGCACCGAGAGGAGGCCTGTGTCCCAGCAGTGGGAACATTATAGGCTGATTATGGTTATGGATAAAAATCATAAAATAGATTGTATCCTCTTTCCATAATACCAGACCCTAGTAGTGGACAGTGTCATAAAATATTTTTTTCTGTAATAATAAGTAATATTCATAAACAGTACCTACCATAAATATAAGTTTTTAACCTACCTTTTTATCACATATTTATTGAGCGCACTGTCCACTACTCCGTCCGACTGACCGACAAAAACAATTAATAACCGTCGCCGTTGACGGTTAAAAAGAAAATATTGATTTCAGACAACTTACGGCAGTGTTGCATATGATTTTTAGCTACATTTTCCGGCCCCTGGTAATATTCAGTCACATTGGTAGACACCACAGAATTATTAAAAAGAGAGAAGTGGCAAGGGGGCGTGTCGGTAACCACCTAGTGCTGAGCGTTCCGATCAGCTATTGAAAAAATGGCCGTCACCGCGTGTTAGTGCGATTTCGACCTTGATCGTGATAACATATAAAAATGCCGAGTTGTTCAGTGGTTTCCTGTAAAAAGCGAAGTCAAAATAAATACTTCATATCTAATGGAATCACTTACCATATTTAACTAAAAGTATTTTACTGTATTTGTCTTTAAAGTCATGAAAAACAACAAATCGTAAAATATTTCATGCTTTTACTACGTTATTTTTGTTTTCAAATATCGCAGTGGTTGTACTATTTTTGCAGCAAAATACATTGCTCCTTATCCACTACCTAAGTATGTCGCTAAGTGACTGGGTGACTGGACAAGCAATGTAAAAATTCAAAACGCTATATATTGCTATTATAGTTAATTTTTCAATTTGTCAACCGTTTTAACCCGGTTTATAGAAGATCTGAAAAGATGACGTTTAAATCCGCTTGGTAGACCCTTGAGAAGATGTAAAATAATGTTATTTTTTTTTTACTTCCATATTTTTTTTTAGCTACATTTTATCACTACATCACTACATAGTATAAAACAAAGTCGCTTTCTCTGTCCCTATGTCCCTTTGTATGCTTAAATCTTTGAAACTACGCAACGGATTTTGATGCGGTTTTTTTTAATAGATAGAGTGATTCAAGGTTTATATGCATAATAACATCCATTAAATAGTGGAGAAGTACTGTTATTTTTTAGGTTTCTAATGTGATGTCGTAAATAATTACATTTTTTCCGCTTACATTGCAAACGCAGGCTGAACCCTACGAGTTTTATCAAAATAATGTACTAAGTATTGTACACATTGAAAAGGTCTACAGAAAAGTCCGTGATGGTATATGTCTATCTCTTATGGATAACCCACAATATTTTTTTTTTGTCATTTACTTTTTACGACAAATAATGGCTAATTTTCGAAGCGATTTTAACCAATACAGCATTAATCCTTAACCAATTAAATACCTTGAATACATTGTTAATTAAATATAGATCTATATGGCCCTTTACACCGTATGATTTAAGTGAATATTTTCGAAGATATTACAGATTTAAAAATTGCGGGACGTAGCGTTTGCGGCGGTACCGGCCGGCCGCCCGGTGCGGCAAGAGCGTGGTCTGAGGCCGCGGTTTTCCCTATAGCACTTTGAATTTAGCAGCGATCGGACGCGTTTATTATAAAAACGTGCTTTTCAGCGCGACAACGTATCAGTAATTATAAGTTACGATAAATAATTGTATGATAGTAGTTTTAAAATATAAATTATATTCTATTCTAAGGTTAATTTTTAAATCGCACTTATAGTAATTATAAGTACCTACATAAGGTGAGATAAGATTAGATTAAATAAAACCATAATTTATGGATTGCAATTTTCTATTAAGATCTTGATTAAAATTTACAGTTAGAACAATTTAATATTAGGGAAATTATTTTCAAAAAGTATTTCAAGAATCGTGAAGGTGAGATATGTAAGTTCAGAAAAAGTACTTAATAGAATAGGTATCTTTTGTTGTTGATGATTGTTGATTATCTTTTGTTTTTAGTCGCACGAATAGCAAATTATTTTTAAGTACTTTTAATTTAATTAAAATCGTTGTTTAAGTTGAGGTATTACAGTAAAAAAAAAAGAACTGAATAGAATAGGTATCTTTTGTTTTTTATGATTGTTGATTATCTTTTGTTTCTAAATGGTAAGAATTTAGATATTTTTTACTGCGGCACATACTAATAATATGGCAATTTGTGCATAGGTAATCATACATATAGAACTGAGTAAATTTTGTACATTTTGTACAGAAATTATAAAGTCATGTCTGAAAGACGTCGTCGTTCGAATAGGTCATAGGTCGTAGTACAGTGAATGCCAGAAGAGTACGTTCAGCAAGAGATGAAGAATCGTCAACGGAACGTGAGGCTCGCCTCAGTCAGGCTCGGGATAGATATAGAGCTGAGAGAGAGAGAGAATCTTCAGTAGAGCGTGAGATTCGCCGCAGCCGGGATCGAGATAGACATACGGTTCAGAGGGACAGAGAATCGTCAGTAGAGCGTGAGGCTCGCCTCAGTCAGCTTCGGGATAGATATAGAGCTGAGAGAGAGAGAGAATCTTCAGTAGAGCGTGAGGTTCACCGCAGCCGAGATAGGGAAAGACATCGAATACAGAGAGCCAGAGAATCATCAGCACGAGTTACTAATTCATGGGTGAATAAAGAAAATTCTGCCATGAATTACGATCCTTCGATTTCTTACAAGGACGATCGTATAGTAACAATAGGTACTACACACATCAAAAGTGTCTAGGGATCAAGCATTTTTATGCGGATTTCTTGAGATTGAGATGTGGCTTTGTAATAAATTTATGATTTTATAAATTTATATGGATCCTTTTTGGTGCATTTCATAATTTGAATCAGGAACTGTGAATCAAATTCGAGTAAAAGATGAAAATCAGCTGTCAATATTTTCCCTATAAAAACATACAACGCATTGAAGACATTATTAGTGCTACTGTTTCCCTACTACTGATTAAAACCAACGTTATTATGGAGCGGCGACGTCATTTAAGCAGGGAAGAAAT
Source organism: Mesoligia furuncula (assembly GCA_916614155.1). Taxonomy (NCBI): domain Eukaryota; kingdom Metazoa; phylum Arthropoda; class Insecta; order Lepidoptera; family Noctuidae; genus Mesoligia; species Mesoligia furuncula. The sequence continues at coordinate 12,298,910 of OU744813.1, forward strand.
GCTCAGAGCCGTGGGAATGATAGAAGCTGGTTCCCGGCAACGTACTGTGGCTTTAGCTCTGAATACAAGTCAGAGTGTTATCAGTCGACTTTGGACACGTTACCGAAGCACTGGTACCGTGGCTGAGCGCCATGGAGGACGGTATCGCTGCACCACACGGAGACAAGACCGATACATTCAAATCTTAACTCTAAGAGCTCCAACAATAACCGCCATGATGTTAGCCGTGAGGCTTCATCACTCTTCAGGGAACTTAATTAGCGACCAAACAGTCAGAAACCGCTTGCATGAAGTGAACCTTCATTCCCGAAGACCGCTACGGGTACCACCTATAGCAATGCACAATCGTAGGATTCGATATCAATGGGCTCTTGAACACAGAAATTGGGCAGAAGAACAATGGCGTTTCGTGTGCTTTTCTGATGAGTCTCGTTTTGATATGAGACCGGATACAAGACGTATACGACACTGGAGAACCCCTGGACGCCAACAGCGATTAAAATCCTGCCAGGAAGTCCATCCTTATAGTGGTGGAACCATCATGGTATGGGCGGGTATTTGGATCGGCGGAAGAACTGAGTTGATTTGGATCAGAGGCAACCTCAACGCTCAAATTTATGCTGAGACGATTGTATCAGACGTCATCGTTCCTCTACAAGTGCAAATCGGTCCCTTATTTCAGTTAATGCATGATAATGCACGACCGCACACCGCAAGAGTTGTAAGACAGACTCTCGCCGCAGCTAACATCAATGTCCTGCCCTGGCCTGCTCAGTCGCCAGACTTGAACCCGATTGAGCATGCATGGGATATGCTACAGAGAAGAGCTCTGCCGAATATGGAGGGTATCCATTCGCAAGAAGACCTTTTTTTGTTGTTGCAACGAACATGGGCGGCCATTCCACAGCGTGATTTGGATGAACTCATTTTGAGTATGCCAAACCGATGTTCTTGTGTTGTTAGTGTTCGCGGTAGAAACACGGATTATTAATTGTTTAAGTTACCCAATAAAATTTTAAAGAAAACTGTTATTTCAGTCTTTTTTTCGAACTTTTGTGTTAGTGGTTCAAATGTCAAAAATCCCTTTATTAGGAAAATGGCAAATTTCTTTATTAATGCAAAGGTGACTTGGTTTATCGTTACTGTGACAAACGAAAACACTTTATTTGATGAATCCTTAAAGAAAATTTTAATTAATATCAATCAGGAGAAAAGTTATTGCAAAAATATATGTTGATCCCTAGACACTTTTGATGTGTGTATGTCAGTAGTGTGTGAACATTGCTTGGCATTGAAATTCAAGGACGAATCGAAAGGCATGTGTTGATTACAAGGAAAAGTCAAATTAGAAGAAGTTCTCCCTCCACCTGAACCACTTCACTCTCTTCTTACGGGTGATCATCAGAAATCCAAGCAATTCATGCGCAATATACGCCGTTATAATAACGCATTTCAAATGACCTCTTTTAAGAGTAAGCAAGTCGTTGAGCGTGGGTTCATGCCTACATTTAAAATTCAAGGGCAAGTGTACCACTTAGCTGGGAGCTTGCTACCACTTCGACCCGATGATCACAAATTTCTGCAAATATATTTTATTGCAGATCCAGATACACAAGCATCTACGCGGTGTACAAGTGTTGCACAGCCAATTGATAGAGATCTGATTAGATCTCTCCAAGATATGTTACATTCTCGTAATTGCTACATAAGTCTTTCAAAACTGCGATTGAGAGTGTTCCAGCAGATACTCCTGACTTTAATGTCGTAATCCATGCAAATAAAGTTCCTGTTGGAGAACACAGAGGACGATACAATGCGCCTTCCACGAGTGAAGTAGCAGTGGTGATAGTTGGACAGCAATTTGACAAAAGAGATATTGTATTGCATAGTCGTGATGATAATTTGCAAAAAATTTCAGAGTTACACAGATCTTATGACAGCTTACAATATCCTTTGATGCTATGTCGTGGAGAAAATGGTTATGCCATTAATATTTCTCAAGTTGACCCAATCGGTGGTACACCTCTGCGTAAAACAGTGTCATGTATGAACTACTATTGCAAATAAATGCAATGCAGTAATGAATAAATCAAAACTACTGAATCGATTTTAATCACATAGGCTATATATTTTATACCCGTGCGAAGCCGGAGCGGGCCGCTATGTTTTTATATACAACGTTCACAGTTTTTCTGTAGTGTATTTAGTATCAGCATTGCACCCGTGCGAAGCCGGGGCGGGTCGCTAGTCTATCTATACATATAATAAAATTGTAGAAAAGTGGTGTCTGTACAATGGAAATATATAAAAAAAAGTAGCAGGGGTTGTTATTATATCGATGCCGAACCCGAAATTGTAATTAAATTTTTTTTTGTCTGTTTGTCTGTTTGTCTGTATGTTTGTGCACGCTAATATCAGAAACGGCTTATTAGATTTAGATGCGGTTTTCACTAATATATTGTAGTAAGCTTCACTTAACATTTAGTGTTAATTTCATGTCAATCGGTTCATAAATGAAAAAGTTATGTCAATTTAAAGAATCACGGCGAACATTTGTTAAGGTATTCAGTGAACGCGCGTATCCTGGAGAGTATAGGCGAATAGTTGCATTCGATTATTGCGATTCACTTGAATACTGACTGTTTGCATATTTTAGAGGGGCCCGTGGCTAAATAATAACAGCCGCACAGGTCGATCGATCAGGTTAAGCTACGCTTGCCGCGGTTGGTCTGTGGATGGGTGACCGACCATCTTTACATACCGAGACCCCTCCGTGCCTCGGAAAGCACGTTAAGCCGTTGGTCCCGGCTGTCATTCGTGGATCTTTGACAGTCGTTACGGGTAATCAGAAGCCCGAAAGTCTGACAACCAGTCTTACCAAGGGGTATCATATTACCCAGTAGCTGGGTTGTGGAGGTCAGATAGGCAGTCGATCCATGTAAAATACTGGAATTCAGCTGCATCCGGTTAGACTGGAAGCCGACCCCAACATAGTTGGGAAAAGGCTAGGCAGATGATGATGACTGACTGTTTTCATATTTCATTTATTTATTATTTTAGGGTTTGTAGGTTAGGTTCCTTTTCTTCATTTTCTTTAAAATTTTGTAAATAAATATTGTAAGTATTTGGTATAGGTTAGGCGGTTCTTTTCTTGATTTTTGGGTATTTACTTATCTTAATTTTTATTTAGGTTTTGTAAATAAATATTGTAAGCATTTATGATAGGTTAGGCATTTCTTTCCCTGATTTTCGGTATACTTATCTTAATTTGTATTTAGGGTTTGTATATAAATATTATTAAGTAATTTTCTTTATTAAGTATAAGTTCATTAGCTCAGGTTAGTAGGTAATTAATTTTTCTAGCAATTCTTTTGTTTTATAAAGTTAGTACGTTTGGTTTACACGTCTTTACACTTATTACTTAAACTGTGATCGTTTTAGACTGTATAATAATCTGTAAGTATTTATAATTTTGTCTGTGTGGTGCCGGACTTAAAGAATAGCACCACCCCATACTTCCCGTTGGTGTCGTAAAAGGCGACTAAGGGGCGTACCGGAGAATGGGCAGCAGCGTTCTCTATGCATTCCACCACCATACCATAATGCGATCGCCAACCCGCCTGCCAAGCGTGGCGATTATGGCAAACCCCCCCCTTTTGGGGGAGGCCTATGTCCAGCAGTGGACGTCTTTCGGCTGAAATGATGATGATAATGATGATTTATAATTTAATTGTTTACGATAGTACGTGTTTACTAAATAACTGTGTGTTAAGTAGTAAGTACTGTTTTATTGTAAGAATGCCTCGAAGAAGATCCAACCTCTCCCAATGTAGCAGAAGTGCTAAAAGGATGAGATTAGTTCGATCACAGGAATCTGAGGAACATCAGGCTAGGTTTCGTGCTGCAGAAACTTCGACAGCAAGAATCTCGACTGAGTTCAAATCGTTCTCGAATGATGACAACTCGAAATAGGGAAAACGGGGAACAACGAAAGGCACGTTTATCTGTCGATCGCGAAGCTCACGCGCTATCGCGTGAGTCTGAGACTTTTGCTGACAGGGAAACCCGCCTGAGCTCCCAGAGAGTACGGACAACAAATGCTTGATCCCAGGAGACACAGTACGAACGGGAAATACGTCTCACTGCCGATCGTGAAGCTCATGCACTATCGCGTGAGTCTGAGACTTTCTCTGATAGGGAAATTCGTCTGAGTTCTCAGAGGGTTCGGACAGCAAATGCTCGGTCTAGGGGAATTCGCCTGAGTTCTCAGAGGGTTCGGACAGCAAATGCCCGGTCTGTAGACGGTATATGTAATTCAAAATATGCTGCCCGAAAAGTCACTATTCCACGCGAACGAAGTCGCGGGCACAGCTAGTTTATAATATAATATGTTCTGGACATATCGTTTTTTATTGATTCTATTTTCATGATCCAATTTTTTTTAAATACAATAATTAATGGAAGAATCGATAACTTTCCGATTTAGTAATTCACTAGGGTATATGTAAAATAAATGGCTTTTGCACAGCACAACGATAGCGATACGTGTTTTTGTGTGAGTAAGTTGTACGGTGCATGGTAAATGCACGCTGTGTTTGATGAGTTAGGGTTTATAATTGATTGTTTAGTACATTCTGATTTATGAAATGCAAGTGTGTGCGCGACTTTGTATCTATTGCTTTTACTGAACTACATTGTGTAGTAGTGGCGCGGTGGTGGGGCCAACCTAGCTTCATATTTTGATGTATTTTCAACTAACGGGCATATCTCCTTCTTTCATATATCTATGGTAGACACCTATATCAACAAAAAGACAGCGAAGCTAGTTTAAGCACTATCTATATCTACACTACAGTTAATCATTTAGTACCTATTGCTTTTTTATTATTGCACAAAAATCTGATAAATATTAAGGAAAACTAGAATTACCTACCATTCCTATCACATTAATTTTGCTCGAAATGTTTTGTAGTAAAAACATACCTACAGACTACCTAATTAAATACAATAGATAAAGAACACAGAAGTTTAACAGTTTTTGTAGACACACATACATACTAATTATATCAATAAGGGGAATGCGATAAGGTAGCTCTAGAATTCCAATCTTCTCTTTAGTTAGAAATATAACATAATAATATAATATAATGTTACATTTCATAAAACCTGAGGTTTCGCCAGCAAATAAAACTTAGAGACATGGTACTATGGTTACGCGGCGGAGTTGTCATACCCGCCTGAATATTGGTTATATGTATATGCGGGTATCACATCTCCGCCATGACTGGTCCGTTGTACGACCATGTACAGCCATGACTAGTCCGTTGTACGACCATGTACAGCCATGACTTGTACGTTGTACGACAAGCGAAACAGAAGAAAACCTGCTTGTTTTAACGCACAGATTTGATTATGATTCTATCTCTTTCCCGCGTGTATTTGCCAATATATGTCTGCTCGGAAGACAGCTACACCTCCACGCTCAGAGGCCTTAGTGTGAGTTTTTACGACTCACTCGAACGAGTCACTCGAAAAAGTTATAGCGCCACCTCGTGGTCACTAGGAGAAACCTAATTTTCCATACAAAGTTCTAACGCGCTCGCATTCGAACGTGAGTGAAAAAGCTCCCACTTAAGCCTCTGCTCGCTATTTTGTTGCGGTGCCGCGTTTGTTTCGCGCTATCTCTATCGTGGTAGTCGATCAGTTTTTATAGCGAAACCTTTTTTTTGGAAAACGGCAGTTAATTTTACGGTAAAACTAATCTAGGAGGTCCGGAAGTTGACCTATACTGTATATCATCATCTGCCTAGCCTTTTCCCAACTATGTTGGGGTCGGCTTCCAGTCTAACCGGATGCAGCTGAATACCAGTATTTTACATGGAGCGACTGCCCATCTGACCTCCACAACCCAGTTACTGGGTAATACGATACCCCTTGGTAAGACTGGTTGTCAGACTTTCGGGCTTCTGACTACCCATAACGACTGTCAAAGATCCACGAATGAAAGCCGGGACCAACGGCTTAACGTGCTTTCCGAGGCACGGAGGGGTCACTGTATGTAAAGATACCCATCCACAGACCAACCGCGGCAAGCGTAGCTTAACCTGATCGATCGACCTGTGCGGCTGTTATTATTTAGCCACGGGCCCCTCTGACCTATACTGTATATACTAAGTCGAAAGCGACGACGTTTTGCTCCGATTGCTCCAATTGAACTGACTCTCAGATGTTCCACTACTCGAATCGCGACATAATGTAGTAATGTTTCTTAGCAGAATTCGTTAAGCGGTTTCCCATCATTATTTTCACAGCGGCAGAGATGTGCCAAGGTCCTAATAAGTAAATATTATATTATTCATACCACACATAAACGTTTTTGATTAACATGCACGTCACAACCTAAAACAGAGCTGTAATAAAATGTAAGAGCCGACCAAAGTGCATCCCTTTAAAAACACAATAAGAATACAAAACAAAAGAAAAGCATTTAATACCGTGGACGATGATCTTGAATTCTTCCAAGTAGTTTCTTCTCAATGTTCTGATGACTGATGAGTGACCCTAAATACTCATTGATAAGCACTGAAGCAGCAGGAGTAATCACAAACACTCCTGCGGCACTAGTACTTAGGAACAAGACTTAGTTTTCTTCTGACTTCTGTCTTCTGGAGCTTCCTCTTCTTAATGACAGAAGAACATGTAAACAATTCAATTTAAAATCTTGTGGAAGAAATTGGGTGTTTACCTAAGTATAAAATCGAAAAAAAAAGTTACCTATTAACAATTTTGGTCCTAAGAGGCGGAAGCTTAAAAATAAAGACACACTTTACATATAAATCACACTCCACGTCAATAAAATAAAGAATACGGTCTATTCTTCTCTTACATCAACAAACTATTGGTAATCGAACAGTCTATTAGATAATTTCAACCATAAACGAAAAAGAAGGTTAGTATAAATGAGACCCATCTCGACTCTGCGTTCTCTAATTTCAACTGGCATTATTACGGTTAACACGGTTAACGGTTAGACGTACTGACAGACAGCATGCTTATTTATTATAATATGGTCCCGTCAGCACCTTTTTGGGTACGGTACCCTAAAAATTACTCACAAATTACACACTATACGTTTTCATACCAACGCGGCAACGGAAAAAGAGTTACAACAGACAAAACGCTCCCGAGTTTAAACAGTAATAATGACAATTAAGACTGTTAAACACCATGGTAGGTTAAATACCTACTCGTCTGCTTGCCATGATTCACGCACTGACCGCAATACAACCAACCACACATGTGTTCCACACTTGAATTGCGAAAACTGCCCGTATTGCTACGAAACGTCAACGTCAAATTATTAACGTGACGTGTGGTTGACTGTACTACATTATATAGGCAACACATATTACTCATATAGGCAGCAATTTAAAATAAGAGCTTGTAACTTGACGCTTCATAAGCAGAGGACTAATTAGGTTTTATTAGTATTACATTTCTACTTCATTCAACTCTAATCCATATGGCGTCATATTACTATGCTGCTGCTAAGTAGTATCTTGTGCTTTCTGTCCCAAAACTTGCATCCTACGCAACCTCTGCAATGCCACCGACAACGGCGCAAGAAGTGATAATGTTAGGGGCTTATTATTTAAAAAAAAATCGTACTATAGACACGAAGAAGCTGTTCAAAATTCAAAATAATCTATTTGATTTCTACAGAACTTAAGAAACCTTAACTTCATTTTCGATAATAAAGCATTCCATTGTAGCTTGTAGCGTGCGCACACTCAGCCAGCGCGCTGCGACAAACATCTGTACTAAATAATTGTGAATCCAGACTGAGTTAATTGGTCCCTGTCTCCATGCCAACAATGTCGGTATATTATTTACAACACGAATGTCGTGAAAAAAAATGTTTAATAAAATGCTGAATGTGCTTTTCACATTTGGATTTTAAAAGCGTACTCATAGTTCTAAACACTTTAAATTGGAATATCGCTACTATAATTGGGTATGTTATTTTTGGCACAATGTCGATTGATTCTCGTCATAACTAGATTAACACAGTGTCTCGTAATCAAGAGTTACGCCAAGCTGCAGTACGGTACACTTTTCAAAAGTCCTAAACCTAACAAAATCAATATTAAGCAAAAATCCTCTAGCTTATTCTTGTAAAAACGATCCATCAAAACTCTTGATCTTCAAACGAGCGGCAATATGCCACAACTCACCACAAAATAAAAACAAGCAAAACTCGCAGAGAGCACATGCAACTCAACTCCAGCACGTCGAGTAGCAGATCTTCAATTTTATAGCTCAATTGGTCGCATCCGCGCTCCTGCGACCAACGAATCTAGTAGAACTGACTTAGCCCGCCCACAACCAACGTGCTCTTCACTTGAACATTTAACTAGTGTTAATTAGTCTAATCCGATCAATGGTTCGACGAGAGATTTAAACGGTGACACCCACCCTTGTCGATATAATTTCTCTATCTGTGCCTATTAAATCCATTGTTAAATCAGAATGAATTGTTTGAAAATTTCGATTTGGTGTCTTTTCATATATTATTCAAGAAAAGAATATGGTTATTTTAGTTTCAATACAAGGCATTGTTTTATAACAATTACCCGTAAAAGGTGCACTGTAATTGTTCGAAAATTTGTTTTTAAAAATAGATGTTTTCTTCAGCGTTGATACCTTAAAATAATTCTATGGTTAGAAGGTATGGTATGTGATAAGACGTAGAATTTTAAGGGCCATTCTACCATATCTACTCTATTAGTTACAACTTGCAATATGCAAGATAGTTAAAATGCCAACAGTCATAATGCTTAACGTGACTTTACAGAACTGACAGAGTTTGGTGAAATTGACCCAAACATTTTTTCAATTTCTGTAAGTTTCGGATGAAATTTGGCACACAGATATTTTATAACCAGGATTAACACATAAGATACGTTTTATCTCGATATTTATTTATTTATTAAAACTTTATGCACATCATGTAAAAACTGTACAAAGGCGGACTTAATGCCTTGGGAATTTTCTACCAGTCTACCTTAGGGTGATGAAGAGAAAATATTATATTCGATATTCCCCGGGATCGACACTTATGCAGGTGAAACCGCGGGGCGCAGCTAATTGTTTTATAAATCCAAAAATAGTAAGTTGCCTCTAATTCCTTTTGCTTCAGGCTAGCCTTATAATAACTGTCATGTTCGTTGCGGGTTTTATTAAACAAAGGTTAACCAAATATCGTCCGTCTAAACTAGATCTAGTCACGTCCAGGCTAATTATAGGAACTTGTATGTCTGTCTGCATAATGCCGTAGTACACTATCTATTAGTACGGCAATATGCGGCGATATTTTAGGTTATAGGTTCAATTGTGATAGACGCAGGGTTCCAAAATCATTTGTAGATTACCCTTTATAGGTACTCCTTAGGTTTACTCCTTTATAGGTATATAAAGGAGTTGACGAACAATCCACAAATGATTTTTTTTTAATCTAACGACAGTATAGGTACCTATACTGTCATTAGATTTAGGAATTTTGACATCTATGATGTAGACCATAATAATATAATATACCCAATTAGGTTAATATAATAGTAGGTACAGACGCCAGCACATCAACCTACTACCATCTGTCAAATTTCTTTAATAGATTTTCAACTTTATCGCTACAGCATAAGGTTCAAAGTTGATTGGGAAAATTTGACAGTTTCCGGTAGCTTGATGTGCTGGCGTACATAATTAATAGATGATTTTGGATACACAGTACAAAGTAATATCCTTACAATTATACCTATCACTGGCAATGCCAGTCTTTAAATTCAATTGGAATCAATTTAGTTCATTGCTGGTGTGGTATAGTATTCGTAGCATAATCAGCCTATAATGTTCCCACTGCTAGAACACAGGCCTTCTCTCTTCAAGAGTGACTGGGCCATAAACTATCACGTGGGCCCAGTCCTGGCTGATAGATGTCACATTTGTTCAAATTTAGGTTTAAGGACATACCGGGTCCCTCACGATGCTTTCCTTTACCGTTTTGAGAAAATATTAAAAATATATAATATGTAAGTAATAAAAATAATATGTGTATAATACACATATTATTAATATTATAAATAATAATATCATCATCATCATCATTTCAGCCGAAAGAGGTCATACTCATAAATCGTTACCACTGGGCCACCAGTGCTCCCTACTAGTATTCGTTGACACACTTTTATTTAACAAAAAGATATGCAAATAATGCACGTGGCCATTCTAAGACGTTATGTAGGCATGCCCGCAACGTGCGCGCCCATATGGCCGCGGGATGAATGACCAGCGTTTTCGGTAGCGCGCCAACTGATCGCAATTAAAAAAATAGTTTAAAAAGTTTAATTGCTCGGCCGCAGAACGCGTTAATGCGTTGAAATAAGAACGGCTGAAAATATGGATGATACCTAGGTAATTTGTTATCATGTTCTGTATTTGAATATAATAATATATTTTTTCAATAATAGTACCTATACACGTCGTGTATATAGCAGCACGATGAAACAATAAAAAATATTCAATAGTTTTAATAAAGCTTCGTTATTAAAAATATTTAATATATTTTTTTATTACATCGTACGAGAAATAGTGACCTAAATAATTAACAGACTTTTTTCTGTTATCTTGTTTTCGATAACCTTGTCTTTTCAGGCGAGATAATTAATTTGCGCGAATGATAGCTAATTACAATACTTCAAGGAAACAACATGAACAGCATAAGTTCTAGTCCCCAGCATGGTAGGAAAACTACAGAATAGACCAAAAAAGTTAAAATCATTGTTTTAATTAACCGACCATATAAAAACAGCAATAATAATCTAAAACCGAAAACGTTTTTCAAAAAATTTGGTCAGTTAAAATGGAAAACGATCACAAACGAAATTAAACAGAATCGGTCCTCTTAAGGCGAAGTCTAAACAATGCCCGTCGAGAACTATAAATAAATAATATAGCGCTGTTTACTTTGGCCGCAAGTTCATCACACTGTCGCGTTAGCGTTATCTGTATAATGCTCATCTTTGACATTTGCCCTTACTATCTGCCGGTCGAGTTACCACCCCGCTTTATCAAATAACGCCATATAAACAGTCTTCATCTCATTTGTTCATTGACAGTTCACAATGGGCCAATTTATTTTGGAAAATAGAACACGGTTCATTCATACTTTTTTTATGCAACTATAGTGGTCTATTGAAGGCAAAGATGCGACAATATTGTGCCAATAATGAGAGCTCTGTGTGAAGAGTCAAGTTTCTCGCGTCGTTAAATTTAATAAATGTTCCTGCATAATGCATTTATTATGACTTTGAAGATTGCAATGAAGATAGGAAAAAATATCTCGTACAATGTACCATTAATTACTAAGCACATGTACATAGAAAACATGTAAGTATGATTACAATTTAAATTAGATAAAAATACAAAAAACTAAGCTGGTGTATACCAACACCACATTGGTCCTTTTAACTTCGACTAAAAAGACCAAATATCTACAAATCAATTTGGATGAGGTCGATGCACAAACTAATGGGGTTTTATAACTTGTCACAGATCAAGATAAATATTTCTTTCTACGTATGGTGATTTAATTAATATTCTAACTGATTCTATCTTTGATATTATAATTGTTTAAAACATAACGAACATTTTAGTGTGATGCTTTTCCCCGCCTTATTGTCGTGTCGGAACCATTGAGATATAAGTACTTACGTACTAGAGTGGCCGCCGCGAATCGATAATTTGTAGCACGCTTTGTGGTCCATGGACCAGAAGTCCTTTAGTCTGCGGACGCTTGTCGCGACGTGACACGTAGCACTGATACAGTTAATTCTAAAAATGCCTTCGTGTGTATTGAGATACTGTTCAAACCACTCTAGAAAATTGAATAAAAGTCAAGGAGTGACGTTTCACCGGTAAGTTTATTGTATTTTCTGTAAAACGTGCGTTGCCACGCTGTACAACATATTTTGTTCGCAATGTCAGCTCTAGTACGTAAGTACTTTATACCTCAATGGTCGGAATACTTAAATTAAGAATAGGCTAGTTAACAAATGAACGGTTAGCAAGAAGCTCATGACAAACAAAACGGTTTTCCTAGTTTTACGAAATGTTGTTGTATTTGGCGCAGCCGCGAGGTACACTTTCCTGATCATTTCTCATAACGCGCTGACCACTGTACACTTTTTATTTATTTTCTTTTTATATATTTCTTTTTTTTACTTGTAGTCTCAGATAAACTTTAATTACTTATATCTAAGCTTGCAGTATGATATGTTATATTGTGTGTATTTTAGCCTATGCTAAATATATGTTTTTTTTCTTTTCTTTATTGTTGCTGCGTGACAATAAGCTAAAACAGTGAATTCACAATGTAAGTTTATTTTGTATTTGGATTGTCTTTTTAATAGTTTGATCGACGTTTACTGTTTGATCTGTTAGTTCCAATCCTTTTCAATTCATAAACTTTACTAAGATACATACAGAACATATCAATTCATTACACTTACTTACATGAAGGATACATACAGAACATATCAATTCATTATACTTCATCGTTTGTATATTTGTAAAAGGTCATCTGTGGAAAAACTGATCCGACTACGAATATTTTTTCCCGACAGAACACGATTCTCAAGTGACATAGGGTATTGGGTTTTTTTAACCTAAGTATGTTGTCCCACTGCTGAGCAAAGGGTAATGATACTTTTATGCCAGATAAATGCATCGTACCTGTGGGAATCTACTAACAGGTGAAACCGCGGCGCAGTGCTAGTAACCAATATTTTACCTACTTCAAATTAGAAGACACACAAGACACCTAAAGTAGACTGATGAATGATTCACAGTCGTGTTATAACGTTCTAAATAGTACGATCACGTCATACAATGATGTAGAGCATTGTGGAAGCAAGTTGAATAAATGAATGGACACAGCCATTCCATTAATTTATCCTCAAATATTTTTCCTTGTTTGCTGATGTTTTAGGCGAGTGCAAGGTGTGACGTCAGAGTTCGATCACTGGAAAAGCAATGGAATTACATTCTTTGAACGTACTGTGTTTATTTTCTCGATACTGACACCTCATCTCTATCTATAATACCTTTAATGTGCCAAATAGTCACACATTTACACCCGGCTTATAGAATGAAAAACAATACAAAATTTACTAACAAATTTTCAAAAGCATGTCATCTGCTGTGATTGGTTGACTGAATTATCAACAGCCAATAAGATCATCATGAGTTTTATTTTGACGCGTCGATGATTTTCGTTCCAGAAAACGGCCGTTAGACTCGTATTTTTTTGTTAAAAAACAGTAAATTAAAAGATCTACGTTTCTTCTGCATCTACATGTTCATCTTCAACTAGGTACCTTTGTATCTACCCGTTACCGTTCGATAACTCCTCAAGTCTTATGAGGATGTTTCCCAATTCACAACCATGAACCCTGGTCAGTTAGATTTCTTGTATGTTTGATAAACACGCTAGTTTCTCTTAGGACAAGATTCACAGATCGTGCTCTAACTCTACTTTGTAAGCGTCTCATACGAACATCAACTTTATTCTTATGTGTTTAATGTTCATATTCGTATAAATTAATATAAGCAGGCGTTTTATACCAATATGAACATTAATGATATACAAATAAAGTTCACAATCGTATGAGATGCTTAGTTAGCAAAGTCCTGTAAATCTTGCTATTAGAGAATATATTAACGTAGTGCCTTTATAGTAAGTATTTCTTGTGTTGTTTTCTCTTACTATGACACATTGACCTCTTCATGACTACACTTATCGCTAAGAATAAATATAGTACCTACTCACTTGTGGTAAAATCTTTAGCAGTGTAATAATAAAGTCCGTCTACTACTTAAAGAGCAAACGCTTCTTCTTGAACAGAGAAGGAACATCTGCCACCGCGCTTTCTCTCGGCGTGTTTACTGATTTGAGAGCAGTGAGGGATAGTCTAAATTTTTTTCGCAATAGTTTCCTTTAGACACTGTAAGTTACTGGCGTTTTATATTAAATTAAAAAGATATTGGGACATTTGACTGATCGACCCAGAGCTAAACTTGGGCGCTTCAAAAGGGTTCATCAGACTTCTCCGGGCCACCGCGATATTCTTCCAAGCAAGACTCGTTAATAATTAATATCTAATACCCTTTGTTTATCGTCTCGTCAACAACTGGTGAGTACGTTTATTAAACACGCGCATTTGGAGCCCAGACATGTAAACTTGAAGGAAAATTCCTGCAGTAAAGTTATTATAATCGTAAATATGTAAGTGTACTTGTAAATATGATAATAAATTAAAATTAATTGACAAGAGTTCATTCTCTTTTCTCAGTAAATTTAAATTACAATCAACGACTATTAAAGAGGGATCAACCTTAACCAATTCTGAAAACATTAATTAGTGCATTGGTCTTAAACATGCAAACGCAGGCCACAAAGTATTCTAACTCACCACTTAATTAAAAAAAGAAAGACGATGCATAAAGTATATCCATTTCCAACTGTCACTGCTTAACGTCAAACTGAACACTTGAATTTAGAACGACCGCCACGTTCGGTATTTGAAATAAAACTGCATGAATAAGCCAATATGGCGGCGGCCCACGACCCGCGTCGCCTGCGCACAGATGCTGACTACTCCTTAACTAAGTTTGATTAGCTTTAAATAGTGATGCCCACATTATCTACTTATTCCATTGAGCTGTCGCTGGGAGGTGTGGGTCTCCCCTTTATTTCGAGAAGTGTTACTGCAGCCGTATAAGTCGGCTACTTGAATGCGATCCCTCTTCATTGGTTCAGGCAAAACTTAGCAGGAAAGTGCTGTTTCATTAAGGAAAATATATCGGTCTTATAATATGGATTATTTCTTGCTTAATTATAATTAATATAAATAATTACATATACAGTATATTTTCACTAACTAGTTTCCTGGTGAGTCGTATTGGTTAGTTTACTGGTTTTCAGTTTTGGATGGTGAACTGTGTGTGCCTAGAATATAAACACAAGCGTTATTTTTTGTATGACTCTGACCACATGCTTTGGCAATTCGCGCAGGCGCTTTGTGCAATAGAATAGCTAAAATATATAAAGCGTTTTATGTACAGGTCATGACACAGACATCATTTTGTCGATTTTCATTACTATTTTATAATTCACCGCTTGATTCATATCTCTGTTGTGCTGAAATCAAATCCAGACCTCGACCCTAGCCCTGATATCAATCATCATCTAAAATCTAAAACAACAACCAAAATTGATCTTCAACTTGCAAAACCAATAAAAAAAGGTAATTTAAAAAAATGCTACGTGCTTCCCGTAAAGTGATAAGGTTATATCATTCAAAGCATCAACGGATGATATTATTATTTCTGTCAGATCCATGTCAATGTTTGAGATACAGTGGCACTTAATATATTGGGTTTAATATTGAAGCAAAACTTAAAAATATTTGGTCCTTCGATCTATGATAATTTTTTACTTTATTAGCCGCTTTCTATACCTATGCCAGTGAGAGATAAAAGAGACAGTAATAAGATATAAATGCATATAACAGTGCCGGTGGTGGAAAAAAAACAAATTATAATAAGAGTGCAACAAAATTCACTTTGTGCATCGCACAATCGATTTTCCTATTTAGGTCAGGCCATATTAACATGGGCATTTTGCAATTGAGAATGACAAGCTACTATCTATGAATTGAAAGATTGCTGTGCATAAAAGCCAGGGATGGAATGGGATCACTGATAACTCCAATAATCCACACTATAGTGTGGACGCAAACATCCCTATATATAGGGGTGTTTGCGTGGAAAAATAAAGAAATACTGTAGCTATAACCTTAACGAATTAACATAACAGCATGTCTGTAATCCTTGAAGAGACTATAGTAACACCCACATTTCACCAGTAATGTTTAAATTCCACGTACTTAAAAAGGGGTGAGCCTAATCTCATTAACCAAGCACAAATCCAGAATATACAATGTACATAATTAAAACAATACAGACATTATGATTGCGTACTCGATAAAGCTTTCGCATTTGTAAACAATAATAAAGTTAATTGGTTTTTTATTCTTAATCAGAATTTAGGAATTAACTCTTACCACTGCTGGTATGCCAGCCAGCATTTGGTATAGAGAGCAGTGTTCCATCAATAAAAACGATAGAGTACTCGGCGTCCCCCAGGGCACTGACTTGGGTCCAACTTAAATTAAAATGATAAAATAGACAACCACTTTAAAATATGCTATATTCGCATATTTTAAAGTGGTTGTCTATTTTACTACTTCTACTGGCTGGAAATTAATGATCTAAAGCCTAGCGACCTCTCTAAGGCGTTCGATTGCGTAAACCATGAGACACTTCTGATGAAACTTGGAGCAACATGGAATTAGAAAAACAGCACTTGATTTGCTAAGATCGTACCTGAAAGATAGAAAGGTTAAAGTTCAAGTAAACGGCGTAAACTCATTAGGGTCTGAAATGACAATGGCTGTTCCTCAAGGTTCGATATTGGGTCCATTCCTTTTTTTAGTTTACATTAATGATTTACCCCAATTACTTCAAAATCAACCGAAGATGGTGTTATTTGCAGATGACACATCATTGATCTTTAAGATAGACAGACGGGCACAAAATCTTGACGATGTGAATGACTCTATTGTTCAGGTCCAAGATGGTTTACGGCAAATAATTTGGTACTGAATGAAAAGAAAACCAAATGCATTCGATTTAAATTACCTAATGTTAGAAGTAGCGAATGTGACATCATACTTAATGGAGGAAAACTGGAATTTGTTGATCGAACTGTTTTTCTGGGAATCACGCTAGACGAGAAATTACAATGGGGACCTCACATAACATCTCTTGTGGGGCGGCTTAGCTGGGCCGCTTATGCTGTTAGAAAGATAAGACAATTAACTGATGTAGAAACCGCGCGTTTAGTCTATTTTAGCTACTTTCACAGCCTAATGTCGTACGGCATTTTACTATGGGGTCGAGCTGCTGACATTGAATCCATCTTTATTTTGCAAAAGAGAGCTGTGAGAGCCATTTATAATCTACGTCGCCGCGAATCTCTCTAGAGCAGTGGTGGCCAAGTGGTAACGGACGCGACTTACGAGTTGTAGGTCGTAGGTTCGAACCCAGACAGGCGCTTTACTTTGTGTAAATTATTTCATCACCACTGCTCTCAAAACGGTGAAGGAAAACATCGTGAGGAAACCGGCATGTCCTAGAACCAAAAATTCGAAGACATGCGACATCTGCCAACCCGCACTGGGCCCGCGTGGTGGATTATGGCCCACTCCCTCTCACCGAGAGGAGGCCTGTGTCCCAGCAGTGGGAACGTTATAGGCTGATTATGTGCGAATCTCTCAGAGAACTTTTTAAAAAGATTAATATTATGACAGTGCCTTGCTTTATTTATGAAAATATTATGTATGTAAGAAAAAATCTACATCTTTTTAATAAAATAAGCGATAGACATAATTTTAATACTAGAAATAAAGATAAAATACATCAACCATTTTTTAGATTAGCCAAAGTACATACATCTTTTATGGGGTACTGTGTTAAATGTTGCAATAAAACACCTTGTGATATATTGCAATTAAATGAAAGAAAATTTAAAACTCACATTAAACGTACACTTTGTAAACAAGCATACTATAAATTAGAAGATTATATCCAAGATAAGAACGCTTGGAAACATGCTGGTCCTGCTCTATAGGACAATCTAGAGTCTAGACAAAATCAAACTGGTTGCTAATTTAATTGTAAAATTGATTCTTTCTTCTTTTTTTTGACGTTGACGTTCTGTAATTACTTAATCTCACATCCTGACTTATTACTTGTAATTTTTTATTTAAATGAAAATCGTTTATTTTTACCATGTTTGTAAATAATTATGTGAGCACCATGTATCTATTAGATAATTAATTTATGTCATGTTTTCATTTTTAATTCTTTTACCTATTTTGGTATAGTATTTTTTTTTATTTTAGGTGCATCGTCTTCACATATTATTATATAATTAATGTATTACAAAATATTGTAAAAATGTTTTAAAAAGTGACGGTGGAGTTTCTTGCCCATTCTTCTCCATAAGAAAACTACCTTTTGAAATGGGCAACTAGAATCAATTCTACTTTTTCGTAATTTTTGACCTTCAAAAGTGCCTTTTAAGTGCCTATTTGAAATAAATGTTTTGACTTTGACTTTGACTTAGCCATATTTGTTTTCATCCGATTTTTTTATCTTTCCAAAAAAAAACTGGCCCATCGATACTTTTCATTTTTTTCAATTTTGGTTCTGTAAGGAAAAAAGTATGCTTAAACCGATGTTATTACCTGGTGTAACGTTTATTAATAAGGGGAAATGTGTGGTGATCAATGTATAAAATAAAATACGTTCTGACAATTTTGAGCAACAAATAGATTTTAAATTTTATTCCAACAGAGCATCGTCCTTTATTGTCACTTCCGGCGGAAACTTCTCGCTTATTCTTACATTACCTAATTGAATTTAACTCAATTAACTTACACACTGTATACTTGTTAACTGATTTGGACCTATTATTGTGATATGTAGTTTGTTTATTTATTTTAAAGCAAAAAGAAAAGGATAATTACTAAAAATAATTAAATGACATTCCTATCAAACCATGAAATAGAAAGCAAAAAAGCGACTAAGTTCGAGTCGGACGCTCACACCTTGGGTTCAAACCCTCACCTACGGAGCGCAAACATGGTCTCTAACAAATCGTCAAAAGTCTGCACTTGGAGTCTGCCAACGGGCTATGGAACGAAGTATACTAGGTGTCAAATTCACAAACCGCATTAGGAACTCTATACATCGTTCCAAAACACAAATAGCAGACGCTGGCCGCACAGCTGCTGGACTAAAGTGGAACTGGGCTGGCCACATCTGTCTCATGTCGGAGCAGTAATACGCAAAACTACGCAGTGGATCCCAAATGGCAGAGAACGACTGCGCGGCAGACCCAGTAAAAGATGGCGGGCTGGACTGATTGCGCATTATATAGGGTGACTTTTAATTAGTGACCGATACTTAAACACGTGATTTTATTCATCATTATGAACAACTTTTGCTATGGGACCAAACTAGAAATCGTGAAAAAAAAAACAGCTGTTCTCTACGTTTTCACGAGATAAACGAACACAAATGTAGAGAACAGCTGTTTTTTTTTCACGATTTCAGGCTTGGTCCCATAGTAAAAGTTGTTCATAATGATGAGTAAAATCACGTGTTCAAGTATCGGTCACTAATTACCAGTCACCCTATATACCAGTGCCTGTAATAATATCTGCAGATAAATATAAAGATTTATGATTATATTAGACAAAGATCAAAATCAAAAGACTTTTATTCAAATTAGGCTGAGAATCAATTTTCGAACGTCAAAATTACATACGAATAGTTTCCCATAACGCCGGCCCTTCACCACTTCCTAGTGCTTTAGCTAGGAAGAAGAAGCGGCGCAACAGACTCCCCAGCAGCACAGCCGCGCCCCGCGGTTTCACCCACATAAGTGTCGAACTCGTGGAAATATCGAGATTAAAGGTATCATAGGTGTTATTCTGATGTATAAGCTATAAAGTTTAAAGTTTACTGTAGTTTCATCAAATGCCGTTAATTAGTTTTTGCGTGAAAGAGTAACAAACATCCATCCACACTTTCGCGTTTATATTATTATATATATAGTAGGATAGTATGCAAAGTAATTATAATTACGAAATACAAAACTAAAACTGCCGGTCGATTCTGTAAAAATCTCACCGTGAAAACTTATGTGAAGTGAGTTTGTTTTTGCTAGGAATTGACACTATTGACAGCTCACTCCACGCTCACTTCACCTAAGTTTTCACGGTGAGATTTTTACAGAATAGCACCGCTGTCTTTAATTGTGTCCTTATTGGTGAAAGTATTTCTCTTAATTTGGCTCAGGATTAATCAGTTCAGATTGACATCGCGACCCCAGGACCTTCCTCATTTAAAACGCATTGTGGTACATAATTGGCTGGATATTTAAAGTAGGAAATAGATTTAAATTAAATTTTTAGTTTATCTAAAATACACACACCTTTTTGTGTTAAATGTTAATCTTGCTTATATATTAAACCTAAATGAAATATGTTTGTAAATTACAAATTAGAGGATTATGTTTAAGATAAGATTGCTTGGAACATTCTGGTCCTCCTCCGTAGGACAATTTCGAGTCTAGACAAAATCAAACTAGTTGCTAATGTGACCTCTCAAGCACCGCTAATGAGACACAATTGATTTTCTATTGTATCGTATTACATAGGATACGTGCGGAGCTATTATTTTTATGACATTAGTTCTACATTCTGTGAGAACCTAAAGTTAGGAAAAATAGTCTACGGTTGCAATATTTGTAAATTTTATACATACTTACATACATAATGTGAGAGGACCATATATCAAATTAATTATGTAACAACTTAGGAACTTAATTACATATCAACATAATTAATTTTAATATTTAACATAACATAACATAACGCGTAATCCCTAAAGGGGTAGGCAGAGGAGTACCTACCTATAGTACACTCACATTTCGCCAGACTCCCATGTAATAGGAGGCACGCCTATTGCCATTATACATACATACATAATCAGCCTATAGTTTTCCTACTGCTGGGACACGGGCCTCCTCTATGTGCGAGGGAGTGGGCCGTAATCCACCACGCGGGCCCAGTGCGGGTTGGTAGATGTCACATGTCTTCGAATTTTTGGTTCTAGGACATGACGGTTTTCCTTCTTCGTTTTGAGAGCAGTGGTGATGATATAATTTACACAACGTAAAGCGCCTGTCTGGGTTCGAACCTACGACCTACAACTCGTAAGTCGCGGCCGACACCACTTGGCCACCACTGCTCACCACCATTGCCATCAACCGGGCACAATTCCAGACTCCAGGCTGCTGAGAAATTCCTGATGGAAAAATGCAATAACACTTCTCCCGATCTGGGAATCGAACCCAGGACCTTATGCTCAGCAGTATCGCTTGCAACCACTAGACCAACGAGGCAGTAGTTTTAAAAGAGTAACTTTGGAGTTTCTTGTCCATTCTTCCCCATGCGAAACTATCTTTTGGAAGGGGCAACTGGAATCAATTCAATTTCCTTGTAAGCTTCACTAAAGATGAAATTATCTTACTGTCACATTTGTTTTAAAGTAAAGATAAACCTTGAAGTTTTATGACGTGCAAGTGACATTCAACCTTAGGGTACATGTTACATTCAACCTTAGGGTGATGTCACAGGTTACTATTTCGGGGTTCATATTTCGGGGTGAGTTTCTCCTTAATAAAATAAATAAAAATTCCAAATCCACTACTATAGAAAAAAAATATGTATAGCATAACATCCACCGACCGATTCACACTGAGCGTCGATTTAAGTCCATTAGGGTGGTGCACACTAAGTGATAACTTCCTTATTGGGGACCGTCGCGGTCTTTGTGATTTGATGCAGTCGCACAATGTACGTGGAATATTCTCGACGAAGCTATATTGCAATCTATGTACTTGTATTTTTCCATAGCGAGGCTTACAATGTTGTACCCAAGGTCTTAGGTCTGGAATGGATGAAGCAAAGTTTGAACTTACACTCATTATATATCATTACACTTACAGTTCCATTCCCTGCGGAATGGAACTGTAAGTGTAATGTCAAAGAAGAGGCATTTACATTCTAAAGAATATTAACGTAAAATCCAAATGTTTCTTAAAGGGGAAGAGAAAAACTTGGTCCTATGAACAGCATTTCGGTTCTTACTGGGCATTAAGCAGCGGAGTTCAACGACATTGATTGCGTTATTTACCTTGCCGACGAATATTTCAACCGAAATATAGAGAAATGAATTAGGAATTTCCTTCAAAATCTTTCGGATTGTTATTGAAAGTGTGTGTTACGCAGATTCAACTTAGGGGTGCAGATTCAACTCGTCTTGAAGAGCGCAGCAAAAAGTAGAGAAGGACATAGAAATAGACATAGCATTTGCCCAAGGCATTAAGTCCGCCTTTGTACAGTTTTTTACTTGTGCATAAAGTTTTAATAAATAAATAAAATAAAATAAAAATAGAGAAATGTGAAAATTTTTAATGTTTAGGGCTAAAACAAAGAATTAAAAAATCTCAAAAATAAAACAAAAGTAGTCTGTAAAAACTCTGAAAGTAACAATTCCTAAAAAAAACTAGGCCATCAATTAAAGTAAGTAACGAAGGGCTATATTTAGGAAACAGTCGATCGAAACGTACTTAAAATGATAACTTACTAGTTATTTCAATTAAATAAACAAAGAAAAAATCTTCACTTGAGTGCTGATGATATTGAACGTAAGATTAAGTAGATTATGTCGGGCTTTCAATAAAATAGAAAAAGCCAGACGATTTACTATGATCACGATCAATTTTGACCCGTATAATTCTTCAGTTTTTCTTTAACACTATCTCCTTATGATAAACCGACCTTTACTGAGTAAAGCCACACTAGTGGCCCATTAACGTCGGTTTAACAATTCATTTTCCGAGGCTTAAGTTTGGCATAACTTTACTCCAAATTGATATAGGTAAGAATTTGCACATAAACAGGGAAAAAAAAACAGAAGTATCAGAAGAAATAGAAGATACAATTATTAGAAGATAAGTTTTACAGCTCCATTCAGTCGTAGCCCCAGATGTAACATATTGTCGTAAATATAAGCAGATTTTGACGAGCTTTAATGACAAAAAGCTGGACATAATCTACTTATACTCACAGCATAGATATCCGAACTCACGGCAATATTTTCAAGCTGCGTTCGCTCCTTGTAGCACAAAATCTTGCATGTTGTAGTAAAGTTTGAAATCGTGTTTGCTTGTAATTGATATTAAGTAGAAAGTGTTAGGGTTTATTTAGTTAAAAATCCAGATTGTCTGCTAACGTATAGAAAAGGTTAAGTTTAAGGTATAATTAAAAAAGACAACGTGAGGTGGTCAATAATCTGCATGAAAATTTGTAAAGATTGTACAGATCAGGAATTTTGAAAATTTTGTCGTAATTACTAGCAGGAAGATTTCGGCTTACATTAAAACAAGCCGGAAAAAACCTACTTAAAATCACAACAAAACTTATTGAAGAGCCATATCTAAGAGCAGCGGGAGATAATTATATTGACATAATTAGTAGGGATATTTTAAAGCACTGCTGTACTTTCGAAAATCAAGTACAATAAGGCTATGCAGGGCTTTAAAATACGAACAAAGCCAAATAGAACATACGTAAATTCAATTTCAAACCTTTTGAAGAAGACAATTTATTTGGCGACAAACGGTGATTGCATTTGATGCGAATATAAGTAAACATTGTGCAACTATCAATGAAAAAAATAGTTAGACGACATCTACTTAATATCACATCAAAATAATAGAAATGTTGCTGAAAGAAACAGATAATTAAAATAACAAAATGTAACTGAAGATTTAAACTAAATTCAAATTAAAAGTTTTGCAGAACAAGAGAGACAAAGACAAATAGACAAAGTGACATTCTATCAGCGATAACAATGATGGAATCAAAAATGACTGTCATAAGCTACCGAAAAGCTTTTATGTCAATCCTGTTGAAAGTCGTTGTAGAAATATGAAACGCTTCGATAGCGATTCGTCGTTCGTCGTTTCAGCCGATAGACGTCCACTGCGATTACCACTTGATTATTCCCTTTACTCTTTGAGTATTAAACCAACCGGAGTCGCCACGAGTACTAATATCTATGGAAATAAGTCTGTCACTTTCATCGCGGGGGACGAGGGAACGCAATAATACACTAATACAATTCGATCGCGTTGTTACGCACGCACACAAAAAACAAACACAAGCATAAACTATACGCACACATGTATATAACCGCTATGACCAGCGGTCTCGTACCTTTGGCAGCGGGGATCGCCTGACAATGGCGCCTACAGTTGGTTTAATACTCAAAGCCTTTACTATTCCAATTTGTTCAAATAAAATTGTCAAACTCCTAGTTATATAAGCACCACTACTTTTGAAGTTAACTCGGTAAGAGTGTACAGTAAACTGATACATATTTCGAGTAAACATCTATTTATATTAAAACAAACATAATTAGGGGCTCCAGTAATTAGTATATGTTTTGGTCCGGGTGTCATAATAACTATCCCTAATTTCCTAATTGATTTGTTTTGATTGTCATTAGTGGTGTGGTAGAAAATCCTAATGTATTTGCACATAATTACTTTAGTTTATCCTTTTTTAAAATGTGGTTTACCCTAATTTAGGCCTTTCTAATTGCTGCTTTTAACACTAATTCGTGGTAAGTATTTGTATCAAAAGACTAAACTCAACAGAATTTGGTCCTTGGTACGAAATCATTGCGATTGTTGGCTTAAACTAAAAATGCGTTTAAAAATTACTATTATAAATAGTAGCTCAATGTGACTAATGTAATGAGACACAATTACCTTTTCTATTGTTACCGATCTTTAGGAAGTTTCGCGACATCGGAGCGGATAAGGTAAAATTTATTTTTAGGGTTGTGTACCTCAAAATACGGAACCCTTACCTATAGGATCACTTTGTTGTCCGTCTGTCTGTCTGTCTGTCAAGATCCTTTATCTCGGGAACGCGTGGAGGTATCGAGTTGAAATTAAAACTATAATACTCAGGTCTATAGTCCCTTGAAGCCGTGAAAAATCAAACTTCTAAGTTAACGTAAAAAAAAGATACGGCCGTTTATGCCGCAGTAAACGTATATTTCGACACTCTCAAGGGATCGAAATTTATAGGGCACTTCCCGTTGACCTAGAATCATGAAAGGCAAGAAGCAAGGTCACGTAGCACAAATAAAATACAAAATCTGAAAAACGTAATTTTTTTGTTGTATACGGGTCATTTTTTTGGACAGGTTTTTCAAGCGGCTATACTTAAAAATAATAGAAATCGAAAAGTCAGCAAGCCATTTTTTTTCCGCGCAAACCTTAACTCCTGTCTTATCTGGGTTACTAATTATTATTCAATTATCTTTATAATTAAATATCATTTAAAAATAAAATACCCCCATTCTTCGATTTTCGTGCTGTATTCCAAGCCCCGATCTGGTCACTTAGTAAATTATATATTTTAAACTAAACGCTACATGCTTACCAAAAAAAAAAACACTAAGTCCTAAGAAGTTTACAATGCTATGAAAAATTAGACCATAGTTCTAAAAGAACTACATTTCCTAAAAAAAATTAAATATAACCGTCCCGAGGTAATTGCTGATTTGCGTGGATTATTATAATTTCACTAGCATATTATGTCTAAATTCGCGACCCGTTGATGCGTCATCCTAATTTAAATTACAAATAGTCGCGCTCCGACGGCCGGGCAGAGTGCTGTGTGATGAGGCGTCGAGTTTTCAAAAAATAGATGGTAAGAACATCGTTGCGTGAGTTTGGTTTCTCAAAACTTTGATTTGCCTGGTACAATTATCTCCGGTGTCTGTGAATTTATTTATTTAATGAAATATTGTAGCGAACAAATATAAGGTAACGTAACTTATAATCAAAACACAGTTTATTTGCTTAAAAGGTTTTTGTATATTTTTAGCATAAAGGATTTATTTTGATTTCCGTGGTCGTGTTTTGCGTGGTTTACGTGATAGTTTTGACCCACGCAGATCAATTTTTGATCATGAAAATGAAATAACTTTGAGTTTTGTACCTACTAGTTATGAATTAAAATATTTTTTATTACTTTAGTTAAATGTAATTCGTTTAAATCAAACTTAGAATGTCCCATGCGATGGGTTTCTGACTTTATAAATACTGAAACAGATTTTTGAAAAGTTTAAATTAGTGTTACTTATATTTTTGTAATTTCTTTAACAAATAATAAATAATGATGGACAGATTCTACTAAAAAACGTTTTCTGCCTTAGTAACCTACCTATTTTTTTTACCTTATAATAAAATAACTTCTATATGTAAATCATTTGAGAAAGTTAAATTAAAATTTTCATATTCGTGTGGTGTTTTGTATTTAACGTGGCCTCTATTTTTTCAACCTCGATTATCTCTGTAAGTATATCGCTCTCTGAGGTGCCTTTTTATAAAAAATATTACATTTACGTATATTTTAAGATTCTGATATCACTTTAAAAAAAATGAATTTGAAAATTGCCACGAAAATCACCAAAGAATGCCTTACTCGAAGAAGCACCCATACATTTAAAAAATCCCGTGATAAATTATTTACATACCTACAAATTTGTACGGAACCTACGGTGCGCGAGTCCGACTCGCGCTTGGCCGGTTTTTTTGTAAGTGTTACAGTACCAGTGTGACTTTTTTAATTCATATGTACTTTCTGAATTTATCTTGGCCATTACTGACATCGGTGAAGGAAACATCGTGAGGAAACCTCGACATGATAGAGTCTGAAATCGGCAACCCGTCTTGAACAAGCGTGATGATCAATACTCGTGCCTTCTCTATATAAGGCCATTGCCCTGCAGTGAAACAATAATAATAATAAAACCTTTATTTTCAGGCTACTTTGGCCCATAGATTACAGACTAACATAATTATATATTATAAAGTACAATGTGTTTTATTGTATAAACTTAAAACTATGTTAATAAAACTCACTTCACTCGAGCACTGTCTTTGTGCGTTCGCGTGGCACTAATAATAATAATAATAGGCTGCATGGTATTACTATCACAGCATCTAGGATTTAAAAAATTTGCAAGCTTCAGCTGGGGATCGAATCCACAAAAAACAAATTGTGTAATTTTTTTGCATCCTTAAACAAGATCAATTTTATTGTAAGGGTTATGTATTAAAGAAGTTTTTGGCATTGGGCCCTGCCGTCTTTTGAAACTGAAGGCCCATCGCAATAATTAAAAACGTTTAAAATCTAGTCGCAATCTATTGCTATGTATGTAGGTTAGAGGTATTTTTGACAGATTGAGACTGAGATCAGACTGTGAACGTTCTTAACATTACGAGAATTGTTCCTCAGGTATCCGATTTTGTGTGTATTTGTTGCTCGGCTCGGAAAGATTATCGTTCAGCTTCAATGGCGCCGATTCCGTTGTTCACAAACTAAACTAAATTTAAGTTCATGCATCTTTTTCTTTCTATTTCATTACGAAAAGGACAGAAGATAAATATTAATTTAGTCCTGTCAAATTAAGATACTCCATAGACAATTTAGACGAGATTAAAAAATTGGCTATTAAAAATACGTCAATTTACGTCAAGCGCTGACTAATTTGACAGGACTAAACTAATATTTATCTCCTGACCTTTTCTTAATGAAATAGAAAGAAAAAGATGCCTGAACTTAAATTTAGTTTAGTTTGTGAACAGCAGAATCGGCGCCATTATCTGCATAGACTGCCTTGCTTGCAGTAATTGAGCACGAGGTCCTGGGTTTGGTTCCCAGATTGTGTTATTGGGTTTTCCTTTACGAATTTCTCAGCAGCAGCCCGAAGTCTGGTTTTGGGTATACTTGATAGCAGTAGGCTTGTTCCCTATTACATGGGACTTAAACGTTGCTGGTGAAATGTGGATGTATTATACATTAGATAAATGTACTCCTCTGCCCAACTCTTCGAGGGAGACAGGCGGAAGATTATGTTATGTTCATTATCTGCGATAGCCATCACATTTTTAGAATTGTTTAGTAAGTACTAGCTTCTGCCTGCGACTTCGTCCGTGTAAAATGTTTTGTATCCTATGACACTCGGCAGTACTGTAGCTTCCCATTACTGTAAGAATTGTCAGAATCGGATTAGTAGTTCCGAAGCTACATACTCAAAAGGCTTAGGTGTAAAGATATTTATTCTCAAAAAAAGACAAAAGTCAAAAGCGTTTCGTCTAGTTGTATGATAACAATGCTTCTAAAATAAATTATAAAGTCACACTCGTCACTGTATCAATTACGATTTTATGATACACCAATACATTTAGTTTAACTTCTTAGGAAGTTCTACCTTCTTGTAATAGTAAGTTTAGATTTATGATAAAGCAGTAACCGAACTTCTGTCTGCTCATTTTCCATAAGTATGTTTTATTAATAATCACCAAAAACCTAGCAGTGGTGGCCTAGTATTGGTAACAGCGACTTATGAGTTATAGGTCGTGGGTTCGAACCCAAGCCGGCGCTTTACTATGTGTGAATGATTTCATCACCACTGCTCTCATAACGATCAAGGAAAACATCATGAGGAATCCGGCATGTCCTAGAACCAAAAAATCGAAGACACGTGACGTCTACAAACCCGCGATGGGCGCGCGTGGTAGATTACAGCCCACTCCCTCTCATAAAGAGGAGGCCTGTGTCCCAGCAGTGGAAACAGGCTGATTAATGTAATAACCTATACAAGTATACTGCTGGACATATTACCGTTCTGCGGTGCTAATCTGTAAAAATCTCACCGTGAAAACTTAAGCGAAGTGAGCTGTCAATAGTGTCAATTCTTAGCAAAAAAAACTCACTTCACTTAAGTTTTCACGGTGAGATTTTTACAGAATCGACCGGCTGTACACATTTTACACTCAAGCAAATCTCACCCAGCTGCTACCCTGCGAAGATCGTCGTTTCGTCTAGTTCCTCCTTAAAAGGTACTTTCATAGATTCGCAGTCGCCAACGTCTTCCCCAACAGCGGTGCTATTCTGTAAAAATCTCACCGTGAAAACTTAGGTGAAGTGAGCATGGAGTGAGCTGTCAAAAGTGTCAATTCCTAGCAAAAACAAACTCACTTCGCCTAAGTTGTCACGGTGAGATTTTTACAGAATCGACCGGCAGTTATCGGTTCTAAACCTCTAGTGTGGATTATTATCTATGTCAACTCCTAGCAAAAAAAACTCACTTCACTTAAGTTTTCACGGTGAGATTTTTACAGTTGTGGGTAAGTATATGTGAGTAGAATACATATGAGAGTATACATAACGTAACATCACGCATCTATTCCTCGAAGGGTTAGGCAAAGTTGTAGGTACCTATAGTACACCCCCATTTCGCCAGTTGTGTTTAGTCCCATGTAATAGGGGATGAGCCTATTGCCATCAACCGGGCACAAATTCAGACTCCGAGCTGCCACTAAGAATTTCCAGATGGAAAAACCCAACAACACTTTGCCCGACCCGGGAATCGAACCCAGGATCTCATTTTCAGCACTAGCGCTTGCGACCCTTAGACCAAAGAGGCAGTGAGTATACTTACTGTATAATTGGTGCTACGTGGTCACCGTGAAAACTTAGGTGAAGTGAGCGTGGAGTGAGCTGTCAATAGTATCAATTCCCAGCAAAACCAAACTCACTTCACCTAAGTTTTCACGGTGAGATTCTTACAGAATCGACTGGCAGGTACACCTACCTAACCTACCCGCACTGAGGTTCAGTTACACCTACCTATCCTATTCTAAAGAATTTATTAAGCTACTCTTTTCTTGTGTTCTGGCGCATAGCGACTAAGGTTTTGTGTAAAGCTAGAGAATCAGTAGCAGTATCCTTTCATCAGCATCACACAGCCAAAATGCGTCCACTGCTGGACATAGGCCTATCCCAAATATAGCCACACCGCGACGACCGGTTCTTTGCTTCTCGCTGCTCCCGCATCCAGTAGATCCCCGCGACCTGAACCATTTTTCTTCATTATAGTAGAGCTAGATTAATCACCAATAAGGTTTCTATATGTCCTTCTAGCAAGGACGTCCCCTCTCGACACATCTGCCTTGCAAATACCTTTTGTTAATCTCGGTAATGGAATTCGAGATCAAAAATGTAAACAAAGAAATGTTATTGGAAAAGTGACGTTTCAGGGGATTCAGGGTTTCAGTGGGATTTCCCTAGTCATTATACCTATCGTAAACGAATGAAAATAAAAGATTTATATTTTTATATACAACTTGCTCATGTATATTTGTTTAATATAATTCACTGTCACTGCAGAAAATCTATAGACATAGCGGTGCGTTGTCTCTTTTTAAGTGGTGATAGAATATCCTTTTTGGTCGATGGCTTTTTGCAATGGCTGAGCATCCATATTAGATACGTTTATTTTATTACGCGTAAACACGATTATTTTTGTCTGTGCTAAAATACCAATCAATCCAATCCCAATCTCTTTGATTATACCTACGTAGTGAAGCGAAAAAAAGAAAAACACGGTCTGTCTTCGCTATATTATAATTCATAATGTTATCCTTTTATGATTCTCCAAAGTGGCCTTTCATACCTAGGGGCCAACCCTAGGTATGAATATGCTGGATAAAGATAGTCTTAGGTATAAATCAAGTGAAAGTCAACTAACTAAAAAATAAATATTAAGTACTTTATCAAACTTAACTTACACAATGCTTCCACTTATAACAATGTCGATTTTTACAAAAATAAAAAGGGTAAGTTTGAAAAATGTTACACAAATAAGAAAAAATATACGATAAACAAAAGAACAATAGATTGTTCTCTATTGTTCTTTTGTATTGTTTTGTGTGAATACAATAGATTGGACCAAAAATGTAATTAAATTAAATGATTAAATGAACCAATACTATTGGACCAATACCACCAATATTAATATCTGAAGAAATGAGTTGCTACTTCATTGTTTAAAAAGTCAGACTATTTTTGAAATCCTAAGATACATTTTTATACTTTTTAATGAATAAAAGCTACATTTTATTCAATTAAAAGTGTAAAAAGTGTTTCACATCGCTCTTACTTAGCTTTCAGTGTCATGCAGAAATACTTTATTATCATATTATTATCACATTATTATCATGTCATGCAGAAATACTATATATAGGCTTCTTCTTACTCTAGCTAATAGGCGTAATAATTTACATACAACACACATACAGAAGACAAAATAAATATACAATGTTCTTGTCCTTCCGCCGCTCCGTTGAAAGTTACAGCAAACTTCAGCTCGTCGACCGTAGAATATAGTCAAGCGAGTTCATTTTGCGATCATCAAAACGAGCAAATATTTACATCACTGCCCGTTAGTGACGGTCACAAACCAACTTCGCTTAACAAATTAGTGTCTTCATCATCTTTGGCATCAGTATTCCCTGATGAAGCCTCTTCTTTGTGGAATTCTTCATGGGCATTTTCGTCACTATCCTTTAAAATAACTCAAGATTATTTATTATTATTTATTCGAGACTTGTGTTAGTGAGTCTTCTTCTTTCTTTGAGGGGTTTGTCTGTGACTAAGAAGGTAATAATTGCACTAGAAATAAGAAATATAACATCAAGATGAGAACTGTTGATTTTTAATGTTTTTGATGGCTACACACCTTAGCGGCTTTGTAACCTTTGGTGTCTGCATTTCTTGAAGAAGCATCTACTTTGTGGAATTCCTCATTAACCCTTTCGGTTATCTTCTTAAACAGAATTTCTAAAAAGAATTTCTTCTGAGTCTTTTGTTTGGAGTCTTCTCTTCTCGTATCTTAGGTACGGTCAAACAAACTATTTGGCATACAGGCAGCTCACTTGCAACTACTTCTAAACAATGTTATGAGTGTGCTGAGTAGGCAATTTTTTTGAAAACACTCATGCTTTAAGCTTAAGCAGTTAGTTATTACGCAGTTTCGCACGTAATAAAATTAACGTTGACAATGTAGTGGAAAGATGAATATTTTTGCCTGTATATACCAAATAGCTCGTTCGACTGTAGGATCTTACCTATGTCTGAGATGGAAGGAAATTGAACTAAATCTATAAACACACTGAATACATTATGAAAACGACTTCTCTATTAGTTATGGACTGACTTGATTTTTTTCTCACTCTCCTAGCCTAACCTGCATAGCTATACACAACTATTTGATACGCTTCCGTCGCGAATCGAACATCAATCAATGTTATTGAAGGAGTCCTCTAAACGCTGGTGTCAAATCCGAAACTCTTAAATTTTAACAGTTTAAGAACCGAATGGACGATTACTATTCTTCCGACGACTGTTTGCTGTCGGGGACTATCATGGCAAATCAGGTTAACGAAAACGTGTCATTTTCGACTCGGCAGTTTGTCGAATGGTTGTGTTTAGCCATGCTGAACACACACTGATGGATGCAACTCGGGATGCTTGAGCTTCTGCACAGCATTAGTAGAGCATAGTGGAGCTTAGATATACCGGTTTCGTACTGGCTTCACTTGCATCCGGTTAGACTGGAAGGCAGCCGCGTCATAGTTGGGAAAAGTCTGGCAGATGATGATGTAGAGCTGAAATATTATTTTTAATGGTAACTTATTCACATTTTTAATTTTATTCTTGGACGCGTTCAATAGGTACTTTGGATACAAATCCACCGAGTATCTGAAATTGTAAATGCAATAAGTATGTAACATTAATATACATATTATGTAACATTAATACATGCCATTTCTCTGTTTTCGGTCTAAACTTAATAAATGCAGAGATAAAGAAATGTTTAACATAAACCTCGAAATGTTTGGAAAACCTCAAATCTGGGTCAAATGGTCAATGTATGGGTGGGGTCAATTAAAGTAAAACTTTATTCGCGTTAATAAATAAGGGGGCTAAAGACTCGAGCTCATTTTTAGCGACCTGTCACTAACAGTTTGTAGTCGTTTTGCCATAATTCACAAATGTCCACAATAAGGAATAAGTTATTTTCAACTCTCTAAACAAAGTAATTAATTAATACCAAAGTAAAGTAGTACTAATTTCCCTAAGGTTCGTCCTTGTTTACGAATGTTCAAGTTAAAGCAAATAAGAACGATGTGTTGTCAAAGTTAAACAATTTATTTGGGTTCGCCGCACGCGCAGCCCACAGATTCGAAAATTCCGTAGCGCAACACGTTTTTTTACTCCATGTATTCAAGAAAATATTTTAAGAACCTTAAGGTTATTTTTACTTGCACCTTATGTATTATTTTTCCGACTACATCATAGTCAACATCCATTCTTCCATACTAATATTATAAATTCGAAAGTACCTAACTGTGTCTGTCTGTCTGTATGTTACCTTTTCACGCCTAAACCACTGAATGAATTTCGATAAAATATGGCAGAGAGATAGATTGCAACCTGGGGAAGGACTTAGGATAGTTTTTATCGACATAGAATAGAATAGAATAGAATAGAATACTCTTTATTATGTACACCATATTAATTACAGACATAAGGTATAGAAACTGTACAAAGGGTGACACAATGGGCGGTCTTATCGCTAAAAGCGATCTTTTAAAGACAACCTTTGGATGGATTAAAAAGGGGAAGGACAGACAAATAATGCAGGTAGTCTGTGGTGTCTGTGGTGTGGTGTGTGTGGTAGTCTGGGGTGTCTGTGGTGTACCATTTACATAATACAATAAATACATACGTAAAGTATATTATACTAATCCAAATAAATATGTATATACATATAACAATAAACATGAAACAGGAGCAAAGAAAAATATAACCACACCTCGCGACACCTCGCGAGCGAAGCCGCGGCCGGAAGCTAGTTTCGCATAAAGCTGACAGTTCAAAAAGGTGCATGCGCTGTATCTATACTTTAACATTATCGTTCCTTGACTGTACATCTACAGTAACCGTCACCTAAAATCCATAACTAAGTAATTCAAAAATTCCATAAATGATTAAGTATTTAGCAAGTGTGACATTTAAGTAATGAAGCATTGGTAACCGTCCCCGACTAAGTACACAGTGAGTAGACGACGAGGTTACAAATCTATACAAGTAAGAAACACTTGAACAAATAGTAGGTAGGTATCAGTCTTTATGTTCCACTCATTTCGTTGATTTCAAGTAATTTCACTGTAGAAAATATAGAACTATAACAAAACGGGTAAGAAGTGCGATTAAATTCATAAATTTAGGTTAACAGAATATTAATTACAGACTACCTTCAGTATGTCTCTCCTTTTGCCTTAATCCATCCAAAGGTTGTCTTGAAAAGATACAACCGACCTTTGTAAAAGTCTACATTTATATTTGTAACTAGCAGCGCCCCGCGGTTTCACCCGCGTAAGGATCGATCCTGTGGGAATATCGGGATTAAAGTATCCTATGTGTTAATCCTGGAAATGGTCTATCTCATCATCATCATCATTTCAGCCGAAAGACGTCCACTGCTGGACATAGACCTCCCCCAAAAGGGGGGTTTGCCATAATCGCCACACTTGGCAGGCGGGTTGGCGTTGTTGGGTTGGCGGGCAGTATAGTATGGTGGTGGAATGCATAGAGAACGCTGCTGCCCATTCTCCGGTACGACCCTTAGTCGCCTTTTACGACACCCACGGGAAGTATGGGGTGGTGCTATTCTTTAAGTCCGGCACCACACAGACAGTCCGCATCCGGTCTATCTATGTGCCAATTTTCATCCAAATCTGTTTAACGGTTTACGCGTGATTGAGTAACAAACATCCAAACATCTTCAGAAATTTTCACATTTATAATATTAGTAGGATTTTTATGGTGTACGTATTAAAGAATATTCTATCTACTTATCTATCTAATTAATTGAGCTTTGATCAAAATGGGTAGGCAGCTAAGAACTTGGAATAATACATTTAGCATGTTTTTATTTTGCATTGATAGGTATTAAAGCCTACATTCTTAGAGCATTAGTCCGCAATTATCTATACTGGCTAAAGGCATAAGCAAATCGCCCACACTTTGGCTTCAATGCGACGCGCAACTAAATTTACTTCAGTAAAGACTTTGCCTCCACGTTAGTTAGCCTTCACCATAGTTCTACAGCCCAATTTATGAGACACCAAATAATAATCCCTGCAGATGATAAAATTGCATAACACTTGTGACTTCCAGCATAACAGCTCTAATTGGAGAAACGTGCACCGCTCTTTTATCCAATAACATCTGGTAAAGTTTATAGAAATGGTTCTTAAATGAACTAGTACGTCACCAGATTTGATAAAGTATGTCAGCAGCCGTTTCAAAAACCAAGTGTCCTAATAATATCGCACTAATGCACTGAATAATTGCAGAAAAAGGCGGCGTTGCAATATAAAATACAGAAAATCTTACCTCAAGTTCTAGCTTCCATTTTCTATTTAGTTTGCTTGAATTATATTGAAAACAATAAGAGATGCGTTTGAGAAGGTGATCGAGTGAGGACTGAGTCGGATGTCGTTTGTGGTTCGACAATGTAGGTCTTGCGAGCTGTACCATACTGCCTTCGACGCGCAGGGCTGGGTTCAATTAATTCTGAACGATTTTAGGGAAATAGAAATAGACTAATATTTTATGTCCGTCTCTGAAGACGTTTTCGCCACAATCCCCGTTACTTATTAAAGTTGCTTAAAGTTAAGACAAGCTTTGAACGGCAAAAATATATGGTAACATTGAAGTTATAATTATTTTTACACCTAGCTTTAAGCAACGTTTAAGTAGGTTTACCTAGGTAAATTAAAGTATCTAAGTATTATACTTTACTGATTCTAAAGGAATACTTGAGGAATTAGATCTTTCACTTGATACGCTAGGATGGACCAATCACATAGAAAGAAAACGAGTCTTCATCAGTAGCTAGGACCTACCTTTTGGATACGCTTTAGGTAGAAAAGTGAATACTAGAAAAAGAGAGACAGCAAAATGATTTAGTATATTAATAAAAATAATACCATAAGACACTGACTGAGTAGAAACAATGGTACAGACGCGACGCCAGAAAATCAAGCTACACTAAATTGTCTTTTCCCAATCAACTTTGAACCTTATGCTTTAGCCGAAAAAAATCTATTAAAGGACAGATTGTAGTAGCTTGATGTGATGGCGTCTTTATGTACAAAACAAGTCAAGAAGACCAAAACATGTTAGCCTAATTTGGCCATTAACTAAGCACCTAATTATGACTTACTTAATTTCCCAGAAAGGCAGCGGTTCCGCTCCTCTATTCCTATGAATTAAAAAACTGCATAAGTACCTATTTGTCAGGATCGCAAGTTTAAAGTTTGTTCCAAATGACCAAAAACCTTGTCATTATTATTAGGATAAACAAGAGAACATAATCATGAAGCAAAATTCTAGGAGTTATTTTTTTGTAGTGCCTTATTATTGTTTTAATTTTACTATCACACACACAATACCCAATTAATGATTATAAATTAATATGTATTCTATAAAAATGTTCCAAGTACAGCCCTGTGCTCATGTGGTTTCATGTGTGTTCAAGTGTCTCCTATATTTGTTCTAATTCCTGCGTAAGAGTAACTCGGACAACGTAACATAATTTCTATCTTCAACAATGATATAATACTACCTCTTCAATTACTTAAGCTTTAAACCATGCTGATCAGTAATATGTTAGTAACGGTGGAGTTTCTTGCCCCTTCTTCTTCATACGAACACTACCTTTTGGAAGACTAGAATCAATTTTATTTTACTGTAATTTTTGACGTTCAAAAGTATGTTTAATATGTCTATTTGAAATAAATGATTTGACTTTGACTTTTCTAAGAAGAATAATTTGAATAAAGTTGAACCAGGAAGCTAGAGCTGGACATCCAACTCTAAACAGAAAACAATTAAAAAATTTGTGTGTGTGGCGGTATACATATAAATAATAAAAACTTTTTTACAAAAAAAACAACCGACTTCCAAAAACACTATAAAGTGAAAAATAACTTTAATTTCGGAAGTTGGTGTTTTTGGATCTGTATTTTAGTTTTTTTGCCACCGATTTCCGAAATTAAAGTTATTTTTCACTTTATAGTATTTTTGGAAGTCGGTTGTTTTTTTTTTGTAAAAAAGTTTTTATTTTTCACTTTTTAGCGGGTCAGTTTGTAATTTCACCACCACCTCACCACCTCACCTTTCACAAAATATTGCTTTTTCCGATGCAAGGACGTTAATTGTTGAGGAGTTCTCCTAGTAAGAACCAGGAGAACTGGAGCTGATTGAGAAGTCACCATCAGCTCCACTTCACCATTCGCATTGTAATGAGCATAAATTGCTTAGCAGCTATATTAAAGTAATCGAATCGCAACCCGTGAAATATTTGTCATTGAGTAGTTCCGATGGCCATTTGTGGTCTTCATCATCAGCTCCACTTTACCAAATCATAATTTCCGAGAGCAAATGCTCAAGTTACTTTAATAATAGACTTAGGCAAGTTATGTTTATGTTACGCTTAGTCGTGTAAAAACGCTGGATGGCATTGTATTATGCGACATGGAACCTACCAAATTGCTAAGTAGACCACATGACGAAAAGGCATTGCGTGGAATGCAACGATTGAGGCTTTTATAAATCATCATCAGCCTATTGCAGTTCACTGCTGGACGTAGACCTCCCCAAGTTTGCGCCAACGTTCGCGGTCCTCCGCTTCTCTCATCCAGCCACTTCCGGCAACCTTTGTTAGGATAATTATACAGAAGAAAAACTCGCAAAAGTATTTCACTTTAAGAAGTATTTATTAGTTTTTAGACTAGATGCTGATTATCCTGGCTGCAGCATCAGGCCAGACTTATGTCAACATTGCATTGAACTTAAAATTTTAAAATGAGCCCAAACACACGGTGCTGTAATTTCAAGGTTTGTACTTTTTCTGATGCTCCTGGCTTCAGCATCAGGTCTCTATGTACTTCGGTGTTTCTCATTAACAGTACGTCTATCCACACATCGAGCCCTTTTCAATAAGCCTAAACACGATATATCTGCTGTTAATTTTCGAGGAGTTAGGTACTCAGCAGACTATCCTGACTGCAGCATCAGGTCATAACTTGATGATCATAAGACCAAATGTGG
This sequence comes from Mesoligia furuncula, assembly GCA_916614155.1. NCBI lineage: Eukaryota > Metazoa > Arthropoda > Insecta > Lepidoptera > Noctuidae > Mesoligia > Mesoligia furuncula. The sequence continues at coordinate 12,336,781 of OU744813.1, forward strand.
CAAATGCCCTATCAAACATTAAAACAATTTACTAAAAAACATACAAACATCCGAACATAGTAGTCCTCCTTTTTGTGAAGTCGATAAAAACAGTCCTTGCCTTTTCGAGTAACTTCTTACTGTTAAGGACTTGTACCTTCCATCATCAGCCCAGCTACCTGAGATGGTGACAACCATACGCAAATACACAAGATACTTCATAAAATATGCGAAAAACAATAAGTGAGCCTATAAAATTTGAGGGTTGCCCTCGATTTCTCTAAGATCCCATCATCAGATCCTAACTTGGTGACAGTGGGACCACATCAGAACTATCTACTTTCGAACAAAAAAAGAATTTTGAAAATCCGTCGACAATTGGCGGAGTATTCGATGAGCAAACATACAAAAAAAACATACAAACATCCGAACATAGTACCTCCTCCTTTTTGTGAAGTCGGTAAAAAATGATCTATCTTTGTCTGTCTCTTTGCATTCCCTTAACAAGGTTTTCAACACACTTGCTCGTAAAGTGGCTCTTATTGAACCGCTTTTAGGTCCATAATGCAGTGTATTAAAAACGCGTGCTTTTTCTTTACTTTAATCCACATGTGCTTTATTTCCACAGATAACTATTTACTAGTCGGCGATGCGCGCTTTTTTAATGTCATCAATTCACTTTTTTTTTTAATAGTCTGTATTGTCCTTGGTCCCAAAATACCTCGGACAATTAAACCTAAGAAAATTTGAATTTCGCGGTCTACCGCGAAATTCAAATTTTCTTAGTATTTTTGCAATTTTCAGGTCAGTGTCAGGTTTGTATCTTGGTCAAAATATGATTTGCGACTCTAACAGGTACCTACATCTTTACAGAATTATAATCATTCGAATCATTAATATATCTTTCTTATGGAAAAGTTCTTAGGGAAAAAATCTAACTAGAAAGATTCTATTCTAATGACTATAATTCTGTAAATACATATACAGAGCGTTAGGTTAAACGAGGGACATAACGCTCTGTATATTATAGTCGCGAATCATATTTGATCAAGATGCAACCTGATACTGACCTGCAAATTAGGTACAAAAAACGTAAGAAAATTTTAATTATCCACCTTAAATTATCCGTGGTCCCTACCCGAAACCAAACGGAAAAGACCCTGACTGGCGTTCTATCATTGCGGATTCTCACTGAACTAATGTAGGTATATTTCTCTATGCCAATAGTACTTTCTAATTCCATACTAACTAAACTACAATTGTTTTTTTTTTACAATTTTTTTTACATGCTCTGTGGTCAGTGCTTTTATTTACACTTGCGCGCGCATTGCTATTATAGTGCTGGCTATGCGAAAAGACAAAACTAGCGCGCCATTTTCCATACAAGTTAATATTTAACAATACAAGTCTGTTTTTTTCCTCGCAAGTGTGTTGAAAAACGTCGTATGAAACTCGTGTGCAGTGATCATTAGACTCTCGGCTTTCTTATCGCACTCGCCTGCGGCTCGCGCGAATAATACCGCCTCGAGCATAATGATCAACATAGCACACATGTATCATAATGTACTATTATGTGTTAGTAGAACTATCTTCCACGGGAGCAAAGCAAATAAAATTCACTAACAGTCTTTAAGAGGACGAGAAACTGTAAGGATCCGTAGCATAAGTGACAAATTGAAGAAGAAATAGGGTGGCGTGGGCCCTTAGGTTCAACGCTTCAAAAAAAAACAAAATCTGCGGTGATATTCTGTAAAAATCTCACCGTGAAAACTCAGGTGAAGTGAGCTGTCATTCCACCTGCACCACTAGTCTGCTATTTTTATAAATTCGTCATTCCAACACGATCCCACCACCATCCCATTGTCATTTTGCTAAAAGTTCGTAATCTGCTAAATTCATAATGGTTGATCATTGGTCGGTCAATGGGACAGAAATTATACGATACTCGTAACGAATTAAAAGCAATGACTGCACAATGACGTTCTAATGGTAGGTTACTGATCAAAGGAACTCAAAATGTTTGCAGATTACCGCGTAAGTCAGTTTAATTCATTTTTCATTATGTACGAGATTACCATTTTACGCTATTTTTTTCAATGGAGTGTCAGTGGTTGACCATTGGAAAGTCATAATGACGCCATTATATATTTAATATATTTTTATTTATTTATTTGGTATCATAAGTATACAACATGCAAACATTTGTGAATCACTGGTGCCTGTGGTAGGTAATGAAAACCTGTATTACAGGTCACCAGGTTTCCAACTCTCAGAAGATTTTATACAAAAGCACTGTAGGGTACCAATATATTAAAAGGTAAGAAAAACAAAAAATTATAAAGAAAAACAAAAACAAGCAAATCAAGTACGTATTATACGGTTACAAGAAGGTACAATAGTAAATGGTGTGATGATATGTTGTGTGTAAGTATGGATGTGTGTGGTAAGTGTGTGTAAGAGTGTGTATGTGGATGTGGGGTACGTATGTGAATGGGTCGAGTGGAGCTGTGGGTGTTTTACTACGCTAAAACCTGCATCAGGTCTTCTGTTGTGGTGTACGTCTGGTTTAGGAGCCAATTTTGAACTGTTTTTTTGAGATTGTATCGATTTAGTGGGTGCGCAGATAATACTTTGTTAATTTTGTTGTAAAGATATGGACCCAGGAAAACAAAGAATCGCCGACTGAAGGCTGTTTTTGTAGGAAAAGATGTCGCAACGAGGTGGTTTCGACGCGTAGTTGCTTGACTGTACACTGTCACGGGGTGCTGCTTAATGACGGTGGCCAGAATAAATAATTGTCTTACAGTCAGCACTTGGCAGTATTCGTAAAGGTCGGCTGTGGGAAATAGGCGGGGTTTGAAGCAGCAAACCTTGAGAACCGCTCTTTGGGCGCGCTCAACTTTAATTAAGTTAGATTTAGCGGCACCTCCCCAGGTGGTAGTGCAATAATTTAAAGTTGATTGGCATAGTGCTTGATACACCATCCTCATAACATCTGCGTCTGCGGATTGGCGCAACTGTTTAAATATATAAATAAGCTTGCGCACACGGTTAGAGAGGTGATCTATATATTTTTTGAAATTCAGATTACTGTCTATCACTATGCCAAGATACTTTATGTGTGTGACCTTTTCTACGTTACTAGAGTTATCAGAAGCAGTAATTTGGAGAAGTGCATCAAGTGGACTTACAGTATTGCGAATGGAGAAGTTAAGTAACTTGGTTTTGGACACGTTTAGGGTAAGTAGATTATTATTCAACCAGTCGCTAACAACACCAAAACCTTTCTGTGCAAGACGATACGTTTCAGGCCAATTGCTCGAAGAAAAGACAAGTGCTGTATCATCTGCATAGGAAAATATTGCCCCGTTTTCCAAAGTAAGGTTACACAGGTCATTTATATAACACAAGAAGAGGCTCGGTCCGAGGATGCTGCCCTGTGGCACGCCGTAAGCAATTCTCATCTCAGAACTGGTATGAGCCCCTATCTTCACACACTGAGTTCTGTTGTTGAGGTAGCTCTGAAATAGGGATAACTGAGTGCCTCTAATGCCCAGGTTCTCAAGCTTTTGTAATAGAACTGGAATCGAAACCGTGTCGAATGCCTTTGCGAGATCCAGGAATAGAGCGACACACTTTTGATTTTTATCAAGTTTTCTAACTATGTGATCTACCAGATTATGTACTGCATCAGCCGTTGATATTTTTTTGCGAAAACCGAATTGATTTTTTGATAGTAGTTTTCGTGATTCTAAATAATATATCTACTATTATATTAGTAGATTACCAAACTTGTCAAAATCAACAATTATGAAATCAATGATAGACCATTCTGACACTATTGTAATAGCAGACTTGAGGCCCTGATGTTACGGATTTACACTATTGATAACTCGCTTTTTTTTTTTTGTTTTTTTTTTTTGCGGATGGGAAATCATCAAATGACTCCTCCCGCTCTGGGTGGAGCGGAAGGGAGTCTCAGACTCTTACTGACTAAAACCCACCCGTGTTCCTTCCTTAGCCCTTTATGTTCCGGGCCAGCGGTAACCCTTTCGGACAATCCCGCTGACCCGGCAGGCTTCGGCCCTAAGGGGCCCCTCCTCGATGCTGACATCTCTTTGAGGCGCGCGTGGAACATGTACGCGCCGTCCGGCACGGGCCTGGTCCTGATCGGTGACGGTGAGCTACCCATTACTCTCCGCCCGCAGGCCCGCGCCTACGGTGGCCGGGAGTCATCACGCGGCTCCCGACGCCCGGAGCGTCTCCCGCGGCGGCTGGGACGGGAGGCTCTCTCCCTGAGCCGTCCCGCCACCTCCTTCGCTAGCATGACTGCTTCGCAGAAGGAGGTGACTGCCTCCCACTCCCTCTCGCCCCGGACCATGGCTTGCACCAGGGCCGGACGCGAGAGGTCGCCGTCGCTGCCGATCGCCTCTACGAGGACACGGCGGTGCTCCGCCCAGGCGGGGCAGACCTCCACCGTGTGCTCCACCGTGTCCTCTGGGCGATCCTGGCAATGGTGACACCCGGGCATTTCCTCCCGCCTGATAATGTGCAGGAACCTCCCGAAACTTCCGTGTCCGGTGAGGACCTGCGTCAGGCGGTAGGTGAGGGCGCCGTGGTGCCTCTCTAGCCACTCCTCAAAGAGGGGTCTTATCGCCGCTATCGCGGTACGCCGCGATAGCGGCGATAAGACCCAGCGCAGGGTACGCCCTGCGCTGGGTTGCGACAGTCGCTCTTTCCATGCCGCCATGAGATCGCGCCGGAGATCCGTCCGCTCCGCAGCGATTTGCCGCGGAAGCGGATCCTCCCCCCGGCGTAGTGCCTCCGCGCGCCACTCATACAGGCGCGCGAGGACTATCGCCTCCAGATCCCATGGCGGCAGTCCGGCAAGGAGGCTTGCCGCCTCGCCCGAGATCGTGCGGTAGCCCCGGATAACCCTTATGGCTACCACCTTCTGGGGCGCGTTCAGGTAGTGGGCGGCTCGCCGCCGCAGTGAACGCGCCCACACCGGGGCCCCGTATAGGGCCATGGACCGCACGACCCCCGCGTAAAGCCTCCGGCAGGAGGCGTATTGATAGCTCGCTTCAAGCGCACTTCACCCAAGTTTTCACGGTGAGATTATTACATAATAGCTAATATTTCATAATAGTTCTAAAATTAGGTACGAGTATCTAAGTAGGTAGGTACCGGTGCTTTTTTCAAAGGTTAAGTAAGATTAAGTAAAATTAAACCATTACCCTCTATAAAGTAACGTTGTGGCAAACTTGAACGTCAAGAAATGAAAGAAAAAGAAAGAAAGGCCTAATACTTGTTGTGACTATATTCCGCATTTACTAACAATGGGCTAAAGTTTAAAAACCAAGATATCAAAGTGCCTGGGCCTCAAGTCTGCTATTACAATAGTGTCAGAATGGTCTATCATTGAATTCATAATTGTTGATTTTGACAAGTTTGGTACCTAATCTACTAATAGTGGCGTCATTATGACTTGCCAATGGTCAACCACTGACACTCCATTGAAAGAAATGGCATAGAATGGTAATCTCGTACATAATGAAAAATGAATTACTGACTTAGGCGGTAATCTGCTAAAATTTTGACAGTTCCTTTGATCAGTGACCTACCATTAGAACGTCATTGTACAGTCATTGCTTTTAATCCGTTACAAGCATCGTATAAGCTCTGTGCCAAAGACCGACCAATGATCAACCATTATGAATTTAGCAGATTACGAAGTTTTAGCAAAATGACAATGGGATGGTGGTGGGATCGTGTTGGAATGACGAATTTATAAAAATAGCAGACTTGGGCCCCTGGTTGTTCGCTGGTACCTCAGCGGTACCATGCACTGCTGTTGACGAAATATTAATAACAAGACGTGTTTCAAAGAACGCATCGTACATTTAGGTCAGTTATTATTATTTTAGAAAATTCTAACGATCGACGGTGTCACCAGGGACATTTGTACAAATATTTCAATATCTTCGGTTCGACCTGCCCTCCTTCTCCTTCCAAGGTTCGCTTTTGTATGAATTAATTACAAATGTAACTAAATAGTTTGTAATGTTTTATTGTCAAACTGTGTACCTAATGTGGTACCTAGATACTACCTACATACTTATATGATATTGTCTCATATTGTTCCGATTTCACGTGGCCGCATTTAGCACTTTTTCATGTATGTACTTAGTTAATAAGGCAGATGTTTAATCACTTTTTAGGACTTCGGAACTAAAGAACCACAGGAAACCCTATGACTAAGCCTAACGCCGTAGGTGGTCGCGCCGTGGTATGTCTATTGTCTGTCTGTCACGAGGCTGTATATGTAGAACTTTTTCACGAAAGGCAATAGTTACTTAATATCTAAAGTCAGCATAACGATTATAAAGACTGAAACTGTGGCGTGACAATACTTCCTTACCCATACATTTTAAAATCTCTAACCTGGACACGAGTTGCATTGGCTTGCCTGGAAGGACCTAGATGACTTCGCTCTGGAGTGAGTGTGGAGCTATTCTGTTCCATGGACGCTACTGTTAACGCCAAACTCGTAGCCCAATTCTGGGCCGACTTCATGTAGAGTGCCATCGACACGCTAAGAAGAAGAGCATACGTACCTAGTACCTACATGCGCCGCGGCGAGAACCGGACCTAGTCGCCTAATGAATTTTTGATAATAATTGTGCACACGAATCGTAGTTACCTACTAACCAACTGTAAATATTCATGGTGACTTTCTTCCTATGTACAGTGAGGAAAATTATTTTTAAGCAAATTGATTCCTCACGTCAATTTGCCTTGTTATACTTAGCCCTTACATACAACTGTCGGACTTTGAAACGATATTTGACAGCTGTATAATGTAATGGCAATACTTCAGTGGCAAAATTTGAGTTGGTAGTCAGTTGACTACCAACTCAAATTATTTTTTACCGACTTCACAAAAAGGAGGAGGTACTATGTTCGGCTGTTTGTATGTTTTTTTTTTTGTATGTTTGTTCATCGATTACTCCGCCAATTGTCGACGGATTTTCAAAATTCTTTTTTTGTTCGAAAGTAGATAGTTCTGAGGTGGTCCCATTGTCACTAAGTTAGGATCTGATGATGGGATCTTAGAGAAATCGAGAGCAACCCTCAAATTTTATAGGCTCACTTATTGTTTTTCGCATATTTTATGAAGTATCTTGTGTATTTGCGTACGGTTGTCACTATCTCAGGTAGCTGGGCTGATGATGGAAGGTTCAACTCCTTAACAGTAAGAAGTTACTCGAACAGGCAAGGACTGTTTTAGTAAATTGTTTTGATGTTTGATAGGGCATTTGCCACATTTGGTCTCATGGTCATCAAGTTATGACCTGATGCTGCAGTCAGGATAGTCTGCAGAGTACCTAACTCCTCGACAACTAACAGCAGATATATCGTGTTTAGGCTCATTGAAAAGGGCTCGATGTGTGGATAAACGTACTGTTAATGAGGAACACCGAAGTACATAGAGACCTGATGCTGAAGCCAGTCGAGCATCAGAAAAAGTACAAACCTTGAAATTACAGCACCGTAGTCGTGTTTGGGCTCATTTTAAACAGGACTAAATTTTAAGTTCAATGCAATGTTGACATAAGTTGGCCTGATGCTGCAGCCAGGATTATCAGCATCTAGTCTAAAAACTAATAAATACTTCTTAAAGTGAAATACTTTTGCGAGTTTTTCTTCTGTATAATTATCCTAACAAAGGTTGCCGGTAGTGGCTAGATGAGAGAAGCGGAGGATCGCGAACGTTGGCGCAAACTTCGGGAGGTCTACGTCCAGCAGTGAACTGCAATTGGCTGATGATGATTTATAAAAGCCTCAATCGTTGCATTTCACGCAATGCCTTTTCGTCATGTGGTCTATTTAGCAATTTGGTAGGTTCCAAGTCGCATAATACAATGTCGTACAGCGTCTTTACACGACTAAGCGTAACATAAACTTGGCCCTTAGCAAAATTTTTCTTGCCTTGTTTTTATTATTAATGTAACTTGAGCATTTGATCTCGGAAATTATGATTTGGTAAAGTGGAACTGATGATGAAGACCACAAATGGCACTACTCAATGACAAATATTTCACGGGTTGCGATTCGATTACTTTAATATGGCTGCTAAGCAATTTATGCTCATTACAACGCGTATGGTGAAGTGGAGCTGATGGTGACTTCTCAATCAGCTCCAGTTCTCCTGGTTCTTACTAGGAGAACTCCTCAACAATTAACGTCCATGCATCGGGAAAAGCATATTTTGTAAAAGGTGATAAGCAGTTGACATTAGGCTATTATAACTTAGATAAATTACAAACTGACCCGCTAAAAAGTGAAAAATAAAAACTTTTTTACAAAAAAAACAACCGACTTCCAAAAACACTATAAATAAATAGAAAAATAACTTTAATTTCGGAAGTCGGTGGCAAAAACTAAAATACAAATCCAAAGACACCGACTTCCGAAATTAAAGTTATTTTTCTCTTTATTTATAGTGTTTTTGGAAGTCGGTTGTTTTTTTTGTAAAAAAGTTTTTATTATGACTACCTATACTATGACTTTATTATGACTTTATTATTATATTATTTTATGTTCTTAATCGTATGCGACGCTAGCTTTTACTTGGCAAATGTAAAGTGGGCTCCAATTATCTTGTCATCATTGCCAAAAACTCGTTTGCATTACGAGTTTTAGGTCTCTCTCGAGAATGCATCTGCCACATTTGTGTGAAGTACGGTACCTCAGTAGTGCGCCGTTTAGTAGGTAGTCAGATTTATTGTGAACTACTTTCCTAAAACAAAAGCTTGCTAAGACTCGTGAACCATAATAGTGTTATTTTGAAATCGAAGTCAGTATTTAAGTTAACCAGGTAAGAGAAAAATGGTGTTCCGTGATGTGGTTGGGTGACTAAGTTTCTCCGGGCAGGTTGACTTTAACTGATACATCAGACTCGGTGCGCCATATTAACTCCTGGATACTGGTACTATTCTGATTTATAATCTTCCTATCAATGTAAATAATAATTGAAAAGCAACAAATTAGCACATGGCTACTTCTAGCGTTACGCGGTTTCACCAAGCGACCGCAACTAGATATGGATTACTTACTTTGTACCTACTATACATACTAACGTACTGATCCTATCTAAGTACTTACCTAATTTAAATAACACCCTACCATTAAGTATTATTCTAAACTTTTAGTTTGCGCCATCCTTTGAGTATTAAACCAACCGGAGACGCCTCGAGTACTAATATCTATGCAAATAAGTCTGTCACTTTCATCGCGGGGGACGAGGGAACGCAATAACACACTAATGCAATTCGATCGCGTTGTTACGCACGCACACAAAACAAAAAACAAACACAAGCATAAACTATACGCACACATGTATATAACCGCTATGACCGGCGGTCTCGTACCTTTGGCAGCGGGGATCGCCTGACAATGGCGCCTCCAGTTGGTTTAATACTCAAAGGCGCCATCCATTGCACATCCATGGCCGGCCAGGTATCTACTGGAAATAGGCTCATCCTTCATGATAATGAAACATGACACTTTTGACAACTTTTTATTGTTCTCTTTACTTTATACTTAAGGTGAATGCTCCAACCAGCCCGCGAAATTCAAATTTTCTTACGTTTTTTGCAATTTGCAGGCCAGTGCTAGGTTGTATGTTGATTAAAATATTATTCGCGGCTGTAAGACATATATATGTAGTTACAGAATTATAATCATCAAAATCATCAATAATACGCTCTAAGTTCATAATTCTGTAGGAATTACTTTTTCTGTTTTTTTTTTGTTCTTTCACCTTTATGAAGTTGCGTAGCGTACCTGGCTAATCTCCGTTGAGATTGGCCACCGTGATCGAAATCGGTCGGGAGAATATTATTATGTTTTTACATATCTCGGGACCATGGGGTCCCGGTCCTTTAGAAGGCGTACAAGGGGCCGAAGCCAACTCGTAGAAACCCCTTAAAAAATGTTGATGAAATGCGGCACCAACCGACGATTATCCCTGTATGCACTATGCAAGTGCACTTGCACAACCGTTGGTTGTCCTTGGCTGCACCCAAGGACAACTAACGGTTGGTGTAGGACTATTGCAGGATATCGAAAAATAAAAAGTGGGACTATGGGTTTGGGTGGCTAGGTGGACTGGTTACCAAGAACTATGAAAGAAATATGGCCCCGGTCTGATCAATGTTTTATATACACGGATAAAATGGCTGGGGGTGACTTGCACACTTGCAATAATGAGCCCCCGGAAACGGTCGCTATCACAAAGTGACATAGCAACAAGTATGCAACATGTCCTGAGGTGCTTGAGGAGTGGAGAGGTATTCCACGGCTTTCAGAACAATCCTAGAGCCCGGAAGATGGTCAAGATCCCTACGAGAACTTACTGGAATACTACCTTGCCCCGAGCAGGTTTGCTCTTGCGAATTTCTACTCAAGCCGGCCAATAAAGAGAAGAAAGAGGTGGGAGCTCTGTTCCTCGTCATTGTTCACTCCAGCCAGCCAGCCAATAAAAGCAAGTCAGAGGTGAGGAACAAGACATCTCCCGGGAGATAGGGTCCGTGGGGTCGCTACTGCCCAAAAGCTCGCCACATGCTGCCCTGCTGATTTCTCTATCTCTCTTGATCTGGCTCCTCACCCTAGATCTGTTCGGGCAAACTAACCTCTTCCGGCATAGGCCTAGAGTTCGGAGCACGTAAACCCCACCACGACGTCAACGTAGAGATACGGCGGTGGGTATATTATTAAGAAATAAACGTGACATAAAACATAACATCACGCCGGTATTCCCAGAAGGATTTAGAAGAGGTATACCAGTAGGTAGTACACCCACATTCCGCCAGTTATATTTAATCCCAGAGAATTCGCCCCTACAAGGGCGAATTCTTAAATAAACATGATATTCTATATCCTTCATCTCCTCTCCATCAACTGTACCGATGGCAACAGTTGATAGAACTGTCAATTTTATGATTGGTAAATACTGATAACGTTTTTGTTTTTTTTTTTACAATATGCACAAGTGTTATCTTTAAATTGACTCCAAGTGCATATGATAAAAATATATCTTTGTTTTGTGTCGCAGACAAAGTCAAAAATTGAGTTTGAATTTTCTAGTACAAAAAAAGGCGTAGAACAATTTCCATTATGTTTTCATAGAAATTATTGTTCTACATCGCGTCAGACGGTCGCGTCGGGCGTAACTGTCTAATGCTTGATAAAGTCAAAGTCAAAGTCAAAGCATTTATTTCAAATAGGCACTTAACAGGCACTTTTGAACGTCAAAAATTACTAAAATAGAATTGATTCTAGTCGCCCATTCCAAAAAGTAGATTTCGTATGGAGAAGAATGGGCAAGAAACTCCACCGTTACTCTTTTAAAATGTTTTACAATATTTTGCATGTACATTAATTATATAATATATATGTGAAGACGATGCACCTAAAATAAAATTACTGTACCACAATAGGTAAAAGAATTAAAAATGAAACCATAACATATAAATTAATTATCTGATAGATACATGGTGCTCACATATTTACAAGCATGGTAAAAATAAACGATTGTCATTAAAAAAAAAAAAAAAAAATAATAATAATAGTAATAAGTCAGGGTGTGAGTAAAAGTAATTACAGAATGTAAATCAATGTAAAAAAAAAAATAGAAGAACAAAAATAAATTTTGCAACTAAATTAGCAACCAGTTTGATTTTGTCTTGACTCTAGATTGTCCTATGGAGCAGGACCAGCATGTTTCCAAGCGTTCTTATCTTGGATATAATCTTCTAATTTATAGTACGCTTGTTTACAAAGTGTACGTTTAATGTGAGTTTTAAATTTTCTTTCATTTAATTGCAATATATCATTAGGTATTTTATTGTAACATTTAACACAGTACCCCATAAAAGATGTATGTACTTTGGCTAATCTGAAAAATGGTTGATGTATTTTATCTTTATTTCTAGTGTTAAAATTATGTCTATCGCTTATTTTATTAAAAAGATGTAGATTTTTTCTTACATATATTCATAAATGAATTGGCAAGGTACCGTCATAATATTAATCCTTTTAAAAAGTTCCCTGAGAGATTCGCGGCGACGTAGATTATAATGGATTATAAATGGATACACAATAATCTAACTTTTACAGCACAGGATATCTATCTGTGTGCGCAAACAGAGAATGCACTCCCTCCTCATCACTCTTATTGTCCGAATTTTAATGCGTCTATGTCTAATTGTAACTTTCAATAAGTTATGAACTTATGGATAGGTACCAATTGGAACCGTGCACCTAGCTTCTGACGTTTCATAAGTGCCCATGTAGGTTTATGTGAAATAAAACATTTTGATTTTGATTGATTATGAGTGCAATAAGGTAACCCGTGAAATTCAAGTTTTCTCTGTATAAGATCGCTTGTTGATTTTTTTGTTAATTATTTTTGCAATCGGTCGTAGGACCGTAAGCGAATGCGCCTCCTACTTATAGAAGGTGGTTCCTCTTCAGCGTTTTTACTCCACACTGCAGCTGGAGTGTCCTAAGTGCCACTGAAGCCACAATCAACGTGGCCATCACGTACTGGGCTCAAACAAAATAAAAAAACAACGAGGAAGGTTTCTGTAAACTCACCACAGACACGAAAAGAAGACTTGAAGACCTCCGCTGTCGGGCTTAACAGTTCACTAACCAGTGGGTTTGAATGCAATATTACGCGTGCATTGTGTTGTCTTTTGTACAGAGTTACATTACAGTGTAACTCTTAGGTAGGTAAGTTAGATAAGTATTGTAAAGAAGAAGGTGTAACTTCTTCCTGCCAGGGTCGCGGGTTGTTCGAAAGAGATACCCGCGTGGCCCTTGGCACAGGCAACTGAAGGAACATGGGTGGGTCAGTAAAAGTCTGACACACCCTCCCGCTCCCCCCAGAGCGGGAGAAGTTATTTAATAATTTCCCATCCAAAAAAATTGTGTAACTTCATATCGATGATTTTTTTTGTAATGTATGGTATGGCAATATGGAATATGAATGTTGTAACGGTCGGTCGGTCGCTACTTTACTTTTTTTGCAGGTACTTGACTGGTCTATGTTTGAAAGTCAGAAATTCAGTATAGTGTGAGTAATGATGTTGAAAGGATTCCTAAATCTGTTAGTTCTAAAACATTTAGAACTCGCTCCAATTTCACGCCGCGCTAGTCGACGCGGATCGACTGCGGTCTGCGACCGCGAAAATCGACTTTCATAGACTTAGGGATATCAATTTAAGGGTGTCCTTTTTTTGGTAGAAACTGCTTCTACCAACCATTTCCACGCTCTAATTAGTCGAAACTTTTAAATTAGCGTATAAACGAATGAGTTATAGAAAAATTTGTATGAAACTCGCATGAAAAATCCGATTTTTTCTTTGGAAGTAAAAGTCAAACCGTAATATCCTTACAGGGTGTCTTAATACTAATTATTTGTGTTTTTTTGACATACCACACATAACGGTCACTGCTGTATAATTTTTTTTTAAATTAAGAAAAATAATATATTTTTTACGAAAATGATTCATTTTATTCATCAAGTCAACAAACTAAGTACTAATTAGCTGCTATTATCTTCCTGGCCTAATTAAGGACTAGCATTCAACAATACAAATCATAAATTATTATCCTATTCTAAAAAAGTGAGTAGGTAATTAGGATTATGAGTTCCAATAAATACTTTACCTTCATTTGGGACTTTTACCAGCTCATTTTAATGAAAATAACTAGTTAACATAGGTAAATAATAATTAATTCCAATTAAAATTCATTTATTTGCTTCTTAGAATCTACTAAATACAATTAAATAATTTAAAATATAAATTAAACAATTGACACCAATATACAATTAATAAACTAACTACGTACATGCAATAACAAAACAATTAACATTCAATATCACTCTCATCCGATTCTAATTCTGAGTCAGAATCCAAATTAGTCATATCCAAAAACTCGAACGGAGCTTCTGGTGACTTAATTAGATCTAAAGTTTCAATGAAGAAATCCTGTTTTTTCTTAGCGTCTAGCTTCGGTCTTTGTGCAGAGATCAAAGGATCAGACAAAATAATAAGGTTGTTCAGGATATCTTCATTGGCAGCTTGCCTGGTCTTCTTGCGCGAATGGTGTTTCCGAAACCTCCTAAAATCTTTGTTGCGGGCTTATGAGGCTTCCTCTGAGAGCCTTCCGATTGGAACAATATCATTATTGGCGATTATATCTGCACCATGTATCAGCAACTTACGGTCGGTAGATGGCATGTGGTACCAGTCGTATAACTCCACGTACTTTTCTGCAGTTATGCGGGTATATTCTTTAAATCGGATAACATTGATTTGCTCTCCGGATGTTATTGCTTGCAGAATCACAGCAAATCTTCTAACAAGCTCTTCATCCAACCCTGTAACGGCTGTCACCATTGCCAGGATCGCCCAGAGGACACGGTGGAGCACACGGTGGAGGTCTGCCCCGCTTGGGCGGAGCACCGCCGTGTCCTCGTAGAGGCGATCGGCAGCGGCGGCGACCTCTCACGTCCAGCCCTGGTGTAAGCCATGGTCCGGGGCGAGGGGGAGTGGGAGGCAGTCACCTCCTTCTGCGAAGCAGTCATGCTAGCTAAGGAGGTGGCGGGACGGTTCAGGGAGAGAGCCTCCCGTCTCAGCCGCCACGGGAGATGCTCCAGGCGTCGGGAGCCTCGTGACGACTCCCGGTCACCGTAGGCGCGGGCCTGCGGGCGGAGAGTAATGGGTAGCTCACCGTCCGATCAGGACCAGGCCCGTGCCGGACGGCGCGTACGTGTTCCACTCGCACCTCAAAGAGATGTCAGCATCGAGGAGGGGCCCCCTTAGGGCCGAAGCCTGCCAGGCACGCGGGATTGTCCGAAAGGGTTACCGCTGGCCGGAACATAAAGGGCTAAGAAAGGAACACGGGTGGGTTTTAGTCAGTAAGAGTCTGACACTCCCTTCCGCTCCACCCAGAACGGGAGGAGTCATTTGATGATTTCCCATCCAAAAAAAAAACCCTGTAATGGCTGCCGTTTTAGCGGGAGATTCGAGGAATCTTCTTGCTGTATTCCCGTCCTTTGTTGTCCCTGAGCCTTGCTTTACAATAATACTAAAGGGATAATAGTAGTAGCCCGAAAGTTTGGAATAAACTGAACTACTTATTAGGTGAAAATAGTTTATTTATATGTCTCCAAAAATCAAAAATGTAGGTGATTAGTGAACTATTTTTTCTTATTGAAGTTCGTTAGTGAGGGCTCACTAACGATTATTCTAATCAGCTTTCCTAGCAAGTAAAGTGTTTACTGGAACTCATAATCCTAATTACCTGCTCACTTTTCAGAATAGGATAATAATTTATGATTTGTATTGTTGAATGCTAGTCCTTAATTAGGCCAGGAAGATAATAATTATAATGATAAACAAAATGAATCATTTTCGAAATAAATAAATATACTTATATTATTTAGTTATTATTAGTGGTCTGATAGTTTCGGGGTGTCAGTAAACCCCTCGAAGTGTCAGGCCATTGTAATTGGTAGCTCACGCATGATGGGTAGGGTGACGCTTAGCTCTCTTCCTCCTCTTATTTTCAATGGTACCGTCATACCTATTACCCCTACGGTGAAAGATCTCGGTTTGCATCTTGACTCTACACTTAGCTGGCAACGTCAGGTCTCTAGTGTTAGTCAAAGGGTCAACGGTACTCTGCGATCCCTGTATCGTCTGAGGAACTTTTTGCCCGCTAAGACGAAAACCATGCTTGTGCAGACTTTGATTTTCCCTATTATCGACTATGGTGACGTGTGCTACTTTGATTTGAACGCGGTTTTGCTGGATAAGCTCGACAGATTGCTCAACAATGGTATCCGGTTCATATTCAACCTGAGGAAATATGACCATGTGTCGAGTTACAGGTCTGAGCTCAAATGGATGTCCATTCGCCAAAGAAGAAGTTTGCGCGCTTTGACCACGCTTTTCTCCCTTCTCAACTCTCCCACTCCTCCTTCTTATCTCGTGTCTCACTTCCAATTTCTATGTTCTTCTCACGCTAAGAATCTGCGTTCTTCTAACAATCTTCTCTTACTCTGTCCTTCTCATACTTCTGACTTTGTTCATTCTTCCTTTCATATTCAGTCCATTCTTCTTTGGAATGCACTTCCTCTTGATATCAGGACGGCCACCAGTCGGTATGCATTTAAGCGGAAATTGCAGAGTTATTTTCAAAACAAATAGCGTAGAGTCATCTCAACACCTCTCTCCCTTGAATTTGTATGTATATATATATATTATAAGTATGTATTATAGTCAATAGTATGTATGTGTATATAACCTATTTATGTATTTGTGTACTTAGTTTTAATTTTTTTTAATCATTGTTCCTCTCAACCAAAGCACCTGCCATCCAATCTCTTCACCACCCTTGGTTGACTGGTAGAGAATGCCTAAGGCATTAAGTCCGCCTTTGTACCTTTTTGTGCGAAAAGTTTAAATAAATAAATATTTACCTTAATTTAAAAAAAAATCTGCACCAGTGACCGTTATGTGTGGTATGTCAAAAAATCACAAATAATTAGTATTAAGACCCCCTGTAAGGATATTACGGTTTGACTACGGTTTGGTTTAAAGCCCACAACACAATAACCCATTTGGAATCTCTCAAAGCCAGTGAAGAGTCTGCGATCACCTGCAGTCTTTATAATGAGTTGGTTGGTAGCGGGTCCGGACCCACATGTGTTGAGCCAGTTGTAACAATAGATTTAACTGATGATACTATCATTAAAAGCAAATTGTTTACTAGTCACAATAAGTTAAAAAAATATATTAAAATTAATAGATTAATTAGAAAAACCCAAAAATCTTTAAAATGCCAAAAAGTAAATAAATTAAATACAAAACTTAGGCAAAAGAAATTGAATTTAATACAAGAATTAAAGCACTGTAACAGTGAATTAGAATTATGTAATACTATGTATGACACAGACACTCAGCACCTGCAGGATGAATTGCTTGTTAGGGAATATGCTCTAAAGGAAATCTTTAGTAAATATGAGGCTTCTCAACAAGACCTGAGTAAGCGCATGCAGGAGGCTAATGAGTTAGCAGACCTGGTCAAGTATAATGCGGAGACGTATGAGTCTCTGACAAATAACCTCTCTTTTAGCTGTACCTGCTCCCAGGGACTGCAGCCTCAACCTATTACACCCACACCCTCAGTGGCTCAGCCAGTAGGTAGCTGTATTAATGATGATAGCAATACCATGAATAATTTGATTAACACTACTTATGTATTTTCTGATAAATTTGGTCAAGGATTTGGTAGGATATTTAATCAGTGTTCGCAACAATATGTAATTAATAATTGTTCACCCGGTGCCAGTATTAGCCAATTAATGAGTAATATCAGATTGACAAAAATAAACCCTAGTTCAACTGTTATATTATTATACGGGGATAGTTTAAATGTTAGAAAAAAGGACATAATTGAATGTGTCCATTTGATGTTACATCTTCATGAGACCAATAACTGTAAATTTATTTTTTGTGCCTTGCCTTATTCTTATTATTTATCACATGAGCAAAATAAGCTTATTTATAATTTAAATATGTTCATTTATAATAGGACTTGTCGTCACAGTGACGCTATTTTATATTTTGATTGTAATCAATTCATTACTGATTACAAACTGACAAATTACACTATGTATTTGCCACCTAGTTGTAGGAGACAAATTGCTAATCTTTTAGCATACAATATACTCAGTGACACTGGTACTTGTAGTGTACCATCGATTACTGTTAGTAGTGGTACTAACACTACTTCTGATACACCTTGTAGTTTAAACTATTAGGTGCGACAACGGGTCAGCCGCATATGTTGAATGTTGTACATCAAAATATGCAGGGTCTGTCCGGCAAAGAGCTAGAATTAAGTTTATTTATGGAGAACTACAATGTTCAGGTGTTATGTTTGACTGAACACTGGTTGAAAGAACATGAAGTAGTGTTTATTGATGATGATAACTTTACCGTACAGAGTGCATTTGTGAGAAAAAGTGCTATTCGCGGTGGCTCTTTAGTTCTTGTTTCAAACAAGTTGAAATGTAAACAACGTTTAGATTTAGTCAATCTTTCAATTGAGCGCACTATAGAATTGTCTTGTGTTGAACTTGAGCGATATGTTATAATTTGCGTTTACCGACCCCCCTCTGGGGATTTTAGTAGTTTTGAATCGGTAATGGAGGATTCTCTCAATAGGTTGAAATCAAGTAACAAAAGTATTATTTTATGTGGAGATTTCAATATTAATATTTTAGATGTTACTCCATTAAGTATTAGACTTCTCAATCTGTTTAGGTCTTATAATTTAGTTAACTTGTTTTTTGAACCTACCAGGATCACGGCATCTTCGTCAACTTGTCTTGATAATATATTTAGTGATTGTGATGCCAAAAATAAATTAGTGTTAACTGACTTAACGTCCGACCACTGTGGTTTATTAGCTAGCTTCCCCATGCCATTAAATAAAAAGCCGCATAAACTTGAATGCAGGCCTTATACAGCTAGTCGTTGCAAAATGTTTAAAAATAATATAGCTCATAAAATTACACCTTCTATAGTAGAACAAGAGGATCCTAATGAAATTTATGGTGCCCTTTTTGATGTTGTGCAAAAAGAGTACCAATCTACTTTCAAGACCAAAACCATTAACATTAATGGCTCCTCGGTTGGCTTTAACCAATGGGCTACTCCAGGTATTTATAAAAGTAGAGCGAGACTATACGAGTTATATGGTTTGAAAAAATACAGGTTTGACACTCCTTTCCTAGATTATGTTAAAAATTATTCAAAATTATTTAAAAAGATTAGTGCTTTTGCTAAATCAAAATTTTTAAGCGATACAATTAAAAATTCTAATAATAAAGTAAAAACAACTTGGAAAATTATTAAAAATGAAACTGGTAAATCGGTTAAACAAGAAAAACAACTTGAGATTATGGTCGACAATAAATTAGTTAACAAAGCAGCTGACGTAGCTGAGGCATTTAATGAATTTTTTGCCAACATACCTATAACTACGACTCACTCCTTAAATTCCTCCCCGTCTAAAGCTGAAAACCTTTTGCATAGCAGTGTACCTAAATGTAGTCGCTTATTTAGCTTCGAACATGTAACCCCGCGTGATGTAGTTAATGTTTTTAACACACTTAAGTCTAAAAACACCGGTGATTACTGGGGCATCTCCATTAAACTTTTAAGTAATATAATAGACATCGTAGCCCCCTATCTAGCTGTTACTTTTAATAAATGTGTTGATTTAGGAACTTTTCCTGACCTCATGAAGAGTAGTAAAGTCATACCATTATTTAAATCAGGTAATAAAAATGATGTTGGCAATTTCAGGCCTATTTCCATCTTACCTGCATTTAGCAAAATATTTGAAAAATTAATACTCAAGCAGTTGCTAAGACATTTTAATTCAAATAGCCTCCTTCATAATGAACAATATGGCTTTACAAAAGGTCGTTCGACTACAGATGCGGGTGTTGCTTTGCTGAAACACATATATAATGCATGGGAGAATTCGAAAAATGCTATTGGAGTTTTCTGTGATCTCTCCAAAGCCTTTGATTGCGTGCACCATGACACGCTTTTACGTAAACTACGTCATTACGGTGTCCAAAACGAAGCTCTCAACGTAATAAAATCTTATTTACATAATAGGTTCCAATGTGTGGATGTTAATGGTGTGAAATCTTCCGGGCTACCAGTTCAGTTAGGTGTACCGCAAGGCTCAATACTAGGTCCTTTCTTGTTCTTAGTATATATCAATGATTTACCATTCCATTTAAAGGGCATCTGTGACGTTGTACTGTTTGCAGATGATACCTCTCTTATTTTTAAATTAGATAGGAATAGACAAGATTTTGACGACGTAAACACTGCGCTCTCAATAGTTACGAATTGGTTTACGTCAAATAACCTAGTTCTCAATGCCAAGAAGACGAAATGTGTAAAGTTCGCCTTACCGAATGTTAGAAATCTAGGACCCAACATCGTCTTAGATAAAGAGGTGCTTGAAACTGTGGACTCGGCAGTTTTTCTGGGAATAACAGTAGATGCCAAACTTCAGTGGAGACCACATATATCAAGTCTAGCAGGAAGGCTCAGTTCGGCTGCCTACGCCGTCAGGAAAGTAAGACAATACACTGACGTTGATACAGCTCGTTTAGTCTATTTTAGTTATTTTCACAGCGTTATGTCCTACGGTATTCTGCTGTGGGGCAAAGCCGCTGATATACAAAATATATTTGTCCTACAAAAACGAGCTGTTCGAGCAATATACCAGTTAGGTGCCAGAGATTCTCTAAGAGATTTTTTTAAAGATATTGGAATTCTTACGGTTGCATCACAGTTCATCTTTGCCAACATTTTATATATTAGGCAAAATATACACTTGTATACTAAAAACAGTGATATTCACAATGTTAACACTAGAAATAAGGACAAACTACGTGCTCCCTTTCACCGGCTTCATAAGGTTCATAACTCATTTGTTGGGCTTGGTATAACCTTTTATAACAAGCTACCTTCTTCATTACTAGATTTGCCTTTTAATACATTTAAAGCTCAAATAAAATCCAACCTTTGTTCAAAGGCATACTATTCCATCAACGATTACTTAAACGATAAGAATAGTTGGCCGCCCTGATTAACTCAAGACAATGTTTATGTTCTTTCTCCAGAATTAGTTTACTGACAAGTTATATGAGTTCATATAATTGTTTTTTATTATTTTTTTAAATTCTATTAACCTCTTAAATAAATTGCAAACTGTAGTTTTGTATAATTTAGAAGCATTTTTTAATTTTGTAAATGTAAGAACCATGTTTCCGTTTATAATGATTTTTTTTTTTTTTTGATGTTGACTTGAAAGAGCATGGCAGTTGAGAACTTGTCATGCTCACTTACATGTCTCACCGATGGTGGCGCGTGTGTTGGATCATTCAGTTCCCTACAAACTGGTTGAGCTGGATGGTGCTGATCCACGCGTCATGTTCGTGAACGGGCGCCGTCGGTTGTGACTGGTCATCTCTTAACTGCCAATGCTTATTTTTAATCTTATATTTTGAATTGTTTCTTCTTTGTCTTTTTTTTTTTTTACATTGTTCTCACATATAGAAGCAACAAGAATAATGTACCCAGGATTTTGTAATATCTTGATTTAAAAGAGTGTCCATGGAGTTTCTTGCCCGTTCTTCTCCATAGAGATCTACGTTTTGGAATGGGCAACTAGCTTCAACTTTCGGACTAACTGACAGACTATTTAATTTTGACAATTCAAAAGTGCCTGTACAAGGTCTAATTGAAATAAATGCTTTGAATTTGAATTTGAATTTGAATTTGACTTTCAGTTCCAAAGCAAATCGGAATTTCGCATGCGAGTTTCATACAAATTTTTCGCAAAAAAAATACATATAAGTCATTCGTTTATACGCTAATTTAACATTTTCGACTTATTAGAGCATGGAAATGGTTGGTAGAAGCAGTTCCCACCAAAAAAAGCGACACCCTTAAATTGATATCCCTAAGTCTATGAAAGTCGATTTTCAGCCCACCGTGCGGCGGGTCGGCTGGTCGGCGCGGCGCACACGTCTTCCCCAGGGCAGCTATCTTATTTCTACTTTACTTACACGACATATTAAATGTGACCAATCATAAATGCTTTCTTTTTGCTAATGACATTTCAATAATTGTTACTCCGTACCAACCAATAAAAAAAAAATCAATTATTGATTTTGGAGCGGACATAAATAATACAATAGACAATCTAATTAATTGGTTAAATAATAATAATTTATCTTAAATCAATTTAATTTTAGAATGAACATACCACAAATTACACAAGTGGCAAACTAAGTTTTTAGGAGTAGTAATTGACGATCATATAGACTGAAAAGCTCAGGTCGTTATTGTATGCAATAGTATACGCTCTCAGACAGATCTAAAAGGTAACAAATATAAAAACGGCTGTGATTTCATACCGTGATGTTGAGTCCTTGTTACGGTATAGATTAATTATGTGGGGAAATAGTACTGACCACAAAAGAGCATTTGTCGCCCAAAAAAATGCATACGAGGTATACGGGATTTCATCCGATGAATCATGTTAATCAATTATTTAAAAAATTTAAAGCTTGGTTTGCTACCTTTACCTTCAGTAGATTTGTCTAAAGCATGTATATTTGTTAGGAAATATAAAGAATTGTTCAAAACAGCAGAGGAAATAAGTTCTCGAAGTGGCCGTGATCAATACAGACTTGTTGAGCTCCAGCTAGGTTATCAAAATATAATAAAAACTGTCTGGCTATGTGTTAATGTGTGTATGTGTTTATAATAAATTACCTAAAGTATTAAAAATGTTAAATCGCAGGTTATTCAAAATTAAATTATATAAGTGGCTGAATGAAAATAATTTCTATAATATTGAGGACTTTTTTGAACATAAATTACAATGGTTGTAAATTCAAATTTGTTTACCTATTCGTTGAAGTCTCATAACACTATATTGTACCTATACCATGTTTTACGCAAATAAATTATCTTATCTTATCTAATTGTCACTCTTCTGAATGTTTGGCTTAGCAGTAACGTGTCTTTTCTAATCTGCATATATAAACCTAAATTTAAGAACGTTAGTCATGTAAACGGTACATTATTTTCGTCTCGCCCGGTTATCCAAGTGTGTATGTATGTGACATAGCAATAACAATTTAATTTTTATCACCATGAGGTAAGTCTTTTTTACTATGAAGGCTAACTAGTGTAAAACGCATCTTCATTAATCCGTTAGACTCATAATTTAAATTAGGCGTTCATTTCTAAACTGGGACGAACATCCATGGAGGATGTTCTTCTAAAATGTTTATTTTATTTATTTTTGGCTGATTCTTTGGCCCAAAAATAGGCCTGCCCTTGAAGAGTCGACCAACCGCTTGGCGATGGCCCGAAAAACGAAGAGGGCACTCGGCCCCGCCACGGTCCTAGTGTTTCAAACTCAAACGCCTCGAACATATATAAGTCCCAAAAAAATTGGAGAATTTGGGCCATTTGAGGTAGTTGGTATATTTAATTGAATAATTTGAGTTTGAAAACTGGGGTTGACGGCTGTTAAATTAAAGGTGTATTATGATGTTTGGTGACTTGGACTAGTAATTTACAAAAACACGGTTAATAAGGTAGTAGTTATATCAGGTGCATATAACAACATATATCAATGTGATTTAGAAGAATCTTATTTTCAATGACATAACAACAAAAACAGAGGCATTTGTGAACAGCACAATAACATTAGGTTATCTAATCTTAATCACACATTTATCTGTACCAATGTCAATAACTGCAATCTAAGCCGTATGTCAATAACATAAAAGTCACACGACACGCTCATGATTTGCAACCGTATTTACAACACATTAATTAGAAATAAACACTCTTTACATCGTAAATAGTTATAATAGAATTGTTAATTATTGTTTTATGATATTTACCAGATTCCAGGTCAACGGTCTACATTTATTAACTGTTTTTGTTCTTCCACAGACCTCCGTACCAAGTTTTAATTGCAATATTTGCAGTATTACGGGTAATTGCTTGCCAAGAACATAGTGCAAAACCGGAAATGAGAAAATTACCGGAAGGACTGAAATTGGGCGCGGCAACCGCCGCATTTCAAGTTGAAGGCGGTTGGAATGCAGCAGGTATGTACCTACCTACCTAAGTAAAGATCTGTGGAGAGGCGCCACCACATTTTTTTTTATACAACGATTCGAAATATGTATGCAACAAGCTGGTGTAAAATGCCCGTCACCAAACCGAACACCCGATATTTTTCACATCATTGCAATATTTTTAAACGGCCCAAAGAGTTTTATGTTTTCATATTTTCCAGACAAATCATTAAGTATTTGGGACACATTCTGCCAAATCCCAGGAACTATAAAAGACGGTACAGATGGAAACGACACTTGCAAATCCTACGAGTATTATCAGCGAGACATACAAATGCTCAAGTTCCTAGGGGTAGATTTCTACAGATTTTCCATTTCATGGCCAAGAGTTCTGCCAAGTGGATTCGCAAATAAAATTAGCCAAGTTGGTATTGGATATTACAGTAGGCTGGTTGATGAATTGTTATCCAATGGTATCGAGCCAATCGTGACTATCTACCATTGGGATTTGCCCCAAAGTTTGCAAGATTTAGGAGGTTGGGCCAATCCTCTTATTGCAGATTGGTTTGAAGACTACGCGCGGGTGTTGTTCGACGCTTTGGGTGATCGAGTTAAGGTTTGGATAACCATAAACGAACCAAAACAGTTTGCAATTTACGGTTATGGAAAGGCACTGTGTGCGCCCTATATAATATCACCTGGGATCGGTGACTACATGGCTGTGAAGAACTTGCTATTGGCACATGCGAGGGTCTGGCATCTGTACGATAAAGAATACAGACAAAAGCAAAACGGCAAGTGTTTCTTTCCAATCTGAACAAGATAATAAGTAGGCACCATGATTCTTGTAAAGTAACAAATATGGTTTTCAGGCACTTGTGGTATAACGATAGCGACGGATTTCCGGGAAGGTGCCAGTAATTCACCCGCGGACATAGAAGCTGGCAACGTGGCGTTGGACTTCGAAGTCGGTTTCTACAGTCACCCGATATTCTCGTCCACTGGTGGATTCCCTGAGAGGGTAGTCAAACGAATCGCAGAAAAAAGTGCTGAACAAGGTTTTGCTAGAAGTAGACTGCCAGAGTTGACACCGAATGAGATAGAGTTCATAAAAGGTATTTTTTTTATGAATTCAGCCGTTAAAAAGTACTTATAATTGTTTCTAAACATACAGATCAATTGAGCTGCATACCAGCTGCAAAATTGTAATCTGGATACTACAGTTAATCTATTGTAGTCGACTTAACAGCATTGAAACTGCTTATCGACTGTGCAGTGCTAATGCGGTTGGCAGTTTTGATGCTGTTATGGCAGGTCAATTGCAGTCGTAAATTCAACTTTATACTAAGTATCCTTTTTAGGTACGAGTGACTTCTACGGCTTCAACCACTATTCTACCCTGTTTTACACGACAGAGACTTACACATCGGGTATGTTCACGGTGCCTTCGTATGATGACGACATTGGTGCTGTGGGTGACTACGGGGACTATAGTTTGGCGCCTGCTCCTCATACTACTGTAAGTTTTCTAAGACCGCGATTAATAAACGGTATTTTAATTGGTGAAAATAAATGTTTTTTACTTCTTCTATCTATCTTTTTGTTAATCCCCGACAAGAACAGAGGGGTGTTTAACACCGTGTTATAAGTTCAACGTGTGTGTTTGTGTGTATGTGTATTTGTGTATCTGTGTGTTTGTCTGCGCCATCGTAGCTCTCAAACGGCTAAACCGATTTTAATTTTTTTTTGTTTGAAAAGTGAATGGATTGAGAGTGTTTTTAGCTATGATTCAAGAAAATTGGTTCAGCATTGGTTGGTTGAAGATTATGAGCTCTTTTCTAGTTGCTGAATTGGTGTGGGCATCTTCCCCAGGTCTGATTGAGTCTAAGTTTGGCATTTCGTTACTTCAATGATATTAGAAGAACATAGTAACCTTGTACTGCTGCAGCAGCATTACCTGGTCCCTTAATTTACAGAAGGGGTATCGTGTTTGGGCTCCTTAGAATGGTCTCAATGAAAAGTTTATAGATAGATGGTGACTAGGGGCTTATGATGGCGTAGGAAAGAGAAATGGGACAATCGGACAAAATGGTCGCCACGGCCAATAACAACCAAACATAGGTCATTAGATAAGAGCAATAACTACAATGCCAGTTCTTTTCCAATCGCTGTGTGAAAAAGTTATGGCGATGTTCCGTAAGATGTATCCTGGATAGCACTTAGATAACGGAATAATTGAAAAGTAAATGACTTCTAGTGAGCTTAGTTTGAACTAGCTTCTGCCCGCGACTTCGTATGCGGATCCTGTTGCTTATGCCAGCGACAACGGGATCGTCAAAATCGAAGATCTGAAACGTCTGATGTCGAATTCTAAGAGCCCGGGGACGGGAAAAGAGCGTGATGCGCGAGGCGATTCGAGACGTTCCAGATCTTTAATTTTTGTAAGTCAACAGAAAATGCCCATCAGACTAAACAACTTTTGCTAAGACGTCATTCCTATTCCTACATATATATGTTATTATAATTTGGGGCACCTGTTTGCGGGTCTACATTGTATACAGCAAAGTGGTAGCCATCCTCTCCGCGACAAAATATTAAGGGATACTGTATGGTATCATAAGCGCGATGTGTATCGCTGATACGCTGTAGGCGATCATCACGTGTGCGTAAAACAATGTCCCTTTTGTCGCATTCCTGGTCAACTAAGAGGACGGCTACCTCGTTTGACGTTGATGCGTTATATCGTCCTGGATGGGCTGCGGTCGATCTTTTGTCTGCGCTAATAACAAATTTAAAATTATCGCGCTCGTGTTCAGGAACCGATTCCAGAGCGGTTAATTATGAAATCGGTAACGTATGGGTTGACACTGTGCAGAGTGTTTTGTAATCCCCTTATAAGGCTCAAGTCTAAATTAGGAATGTGTCGGCATCGGACATATTATTAGCCTGTTTAGCAAAATCTGCAATGAAATATATATGCAAAAATTTCGGCATTTCGGTGGGAAGCAGGAAACCTATCCGATGGTAGACTTTTTTTTTTTTTTTTTTGCTGATGGGAAATCATCAAATGACTCCTCCCGCTCTGGGTGGAGCGGAAGGGAGTGTCAGACTCTTACTGACTAAAACCCACCCGTGTTCCTTCCTTAGCCCTTTATGTTCCGGGCCAGCGGTAACCCTTTCGGACAATCCCGCTGACCCGGCAGGCTTCGGCCCTAAGGGGCCCCTCCTCGATGCTGACATCTCTTTGAGGCGCGCGTGGAACACGTACGCGCCGTCCGGCACGGGCCTGGTCCTGATCGGACGGTGAGCTACCCATTACTCTCCGCCCGCAGGCCCGCGCCTACGGTGGCCGGGAGTCGTCACGCGGCTCCCGACGCCTGGGGCGTCCCCCGCGGCGGCTTAGACGGGAGGCTCTCTCCCTGAACCGTCCCGCCACCTCCTTCGCTAGCATGACTGCTTCGCAGAAGGAGGTGACTGCCTCCCACTCCCTCTCGCCCGGGACCATGGCTTGCACCAGGGCCGGACGCGAGAGGTCGCCGTCGCTGCCAATCGCCTCTACGAGGACACGGCGGTGCTCCGCCCAAGCGGGGCAGACCTCCACCGTGTGCTTCACCGTGTCCTCTGGGCGATCCTGGCAATGGTGACACCCGGGCGTTTCCTCCCGCCTGATAATGTGCAGGAACCTCCCGAAACTTCCGTGTCCGGTGAGGACCTGCGTCAGGCGGTAGGTGAGGGCGCCGTGGCGCCTCTCTAGCCACTCCTCAAAGAGGGGTCTTATCGCCGCTATCGCGGCGTGCCCTGCGCTGGGTTGCGAGAGTCGCTCTTTCTATGCCGCCATGAGATCGCGCCGGAGATCTGTCCGCTCCGCAGCGATTTGCCGCGGAAGCGGATCCTCCCCCCGGCGCAGTGCCTCCGCGCGCCACTCATACAGGCGCGCGAGGACTATCGCCTCCAGATTCCATGGCGGCAGTCCGGCAGGGAGGCTTGCCGCCTCGCCAGAGATCGTGCGGTAGCCCCGGATAACCCTTATGGCTACCACCTTCTGGGGCGCGTTCAGGTAGTGGGCGGCTCGCCACCGCAGTGAACGCGCCCACACCGGGGCCCCGTATAGGGCTATGGACCGCACTCCGATGGTAGACTTGCCCCTGAATTTTAAAAGTCGGCATGAATCCAGATTCAGTGACTTGATGAGCTCCAAATGAAGTCATCTGGAAAGCACTATTGTAGGCTCGAATTGCTTAAGAAATGGCTGGACTTGGGAGGCTCGCCATTTAAAAGACCTCGTAAGATCTCCGGTAGCTCTTGCATAGAGTTTAATCGTACCTTTCCAGACGCACAACACATTCCCTCGGTCTCTCCCTTCCACTTACGCGCGTGACAGTGTGCACATACCTCATACATGGTGCCAATGTCTCCGTGTTCGATGTAATTAATAAATGGGTTATAGGAAAACGCGCTCCTTTCTTTATTGAACCATGGTTGCTCTTCAGGATCATAAACCATAGACCCAGTATCAGATGAGGATGAATTGCGAAGATTGCGACGTATACGGTCTAGATCAATTTGGGTCACTCGCTGTTCGACTGACTGACTTGCCCGAATTTCCTGAATCCGCTCACGTTCTTGCGTGGAATGAACAGACACCTCAATACGCATGTCGTGATATCTTTTCCGAGCAAGTGCGTTGCGGTGCTGGCGCTGCTCGTCTGTCTCCAAAGACCGAGCTAGAGCATGCTGTGAACGGTCTGCACTAAGGCGCGTCTCATGCTCTTCAGGATTCTCAAGTGATCGAGATGTGGCAGTGCGAATACGCTGGGAGCTTAAACGCTAGTCTCTCTGGGTGTAAGTCTCCGAAGCGCGAAATACTGCGTTTCGCTCGCGATCGCTTGCTTGGCGTGTATCGCGCTCCTGACTGTTCTCGAGCGACCGAGCAGTCTCAGTGCGGAAAAGCTGAAGACTTAATCTCTGCTCTCTCTCTGTATCCGTTTCGGAAGCACGAGATAAAGAATAACGCTCTCGGTCACGCGCAAGTCGTATCTCACGCTCCTGACTGCTCTCAAGTGATCGAGCAGTCTCGGAGCGGATATTCTGAAGACTCAACCTCTGATCCCTCTGTGTAACCGTTTCGGATGCGCGAGACAAAGAATGACGATCCCGGTCGATAGCTATACGCATTTCTCGTTATTCCACACTTTCCTGAGATCGAGGAGCAGTAGTGCGGACTCGTTTAAATTCCAGTCGTAATTGGCGCTGCGTGGTAGTTTCTGCGGACAATCTTAGTGCATTACGCTCACGGTTGTAAACGCTAACCTAGCCGTTGTTCACGCTCTGCGTCGGTTTCGAGAGATCGAACTAATCTGCGCATCTTAGAAACCCTTGAGTTTCGAGACAGATTTATAGCATAGCCAAAATTCCTTCTTAATCCGATACTAAACATATTCAAATCAATGAAAAATGAAAAGTAATCGAATAAGTACGTAAGAATTGCTAGTAAGTAGAAAAATAATAATTATTCGCAGGAAAATTAAACACATCAACCAACACAGACAACAAAGGTAACCCCCGTTTCTGTAGGATGAGAGCAGCTCATCGGCACCTCTAACATCACTTTTTGGGAACGAAACCATAGCGCGATCTAACTCGACGCCAACGCCATCTAGTTAGAAAACGGAAACTACATATTATTTACCCAAATTAATTAAATTATGAATAAAACTAAATTGTCGTTAATTTAACAGACAACTGCATTATTTTTGCATTAAAAAAAAACGGTAACAGCAGCAAGGGACAAAACTAAGAATTACATACTTAAATCAATTACCTACAACAAAATGTGCTTGGTAAGATATAATTTAGAACCAAAAGTTTGACTTGACTTCATGATAGTGTAGCTTGTTGTACCACCAATCAATCTGTCTAGTAATATTGGTGTGAAACTCTCCATACAATTAGATAGGACATGTAAAGTTCTCAGATTTCATAACATTAACGTTATTAATGCACATAAAAAATGCAAAAACTAAAAAAAAAGAATTTTACGATTTTTTAAACAACATGATGAGATTTGAACTCGCACCATTTAGTGCGGTAAACGGTCGCCTGACCTTACCGCTAAATTCGCCGCTGACATTTATTGTCGAATAGCTGTCCCCTTGCAATTTATAATATTACTGCCCCGCTCCTTTGAAAATAGCGTGATTACTATGTTCCCAGAGTTACATTTTATTATTATTATTAAGTAAATAAATAATATGTCATTTTGTGCATTCAATTACGAACAAAAACCTTTTAAAATCAATATTGCTTACCTCCCATAATATGCGGCGTGATGATATGTAGCCTAAAGCCTTCCTTGGTTTACAAAGAACATTTTTGCTAAATTTCAATTCAATCTATCCAGTAGTTTTGGCGTGAAGCCGTACCATACACACAGACAAGCAGACACATAGACAAAAATTCCAAAAACTCACTTTTTGTCATCAGTTACGTTTTTCTAACAAAAGCCACTTATTTTTTCTCGAAAATTCTCAATGTAGTACCTACAGTTTTTCTTTCGTTACTGTTTTATTATATGTATAGATATAGATTTCAGACTATATTCTATGATGCCAGCTGAAGATTTTTTTTTAAATTTGCCGCGATTTCCATGTTCCAAGACTCGCTGGCCAAACTATCTAAGGTTTTGCGTTTTCAAGTCCAAGCTGGGGCAGAATTTTCAGATGACACTGATAAAATGATGATTGTGCGTAACCTACAATATAATAGCTAAACGCAACATGTACCTACAGGGAAGTTCTATATTGACAAACTCTATAAGAACGGTGCCAAAATCCTGGAAGCTTGCAAATGTACAACCAGTGCCCAAAAAGGGCGACCGTGCAGACCCTGCCCGTTACCGTCCAATCGCCAGTACCTCCATTCTGTGCGAGGTTATGGAAAGGGTACTGAACAGTAAGTTGCTGACCTACCTTGAAGACAATGATCTCCTCAGTGACCGTCAATATGGCTTTCGCCGGGGACAGTCAACTGGCGATTTTCTTGTGTATGTTACGCACTGTTGGGGCGAAGCCATCGAGAAACGGCGAAGCACTTGCTGTATCGCTTGATATCTCGAAGGCCTTTGATAGGGTCTGGCACGCGGTCGACTCGAAATACCAACTTGCCGCGCTTGACTCGGTGGAACGCAAAGCAAAGAGGCTCATTGGCGACGTAGAAGTGGTGGATGCCAAGCTTCACAGCTTGGCTCATCGCCACAAGGTTGCCTGCTTGTCGGTCTTTTACAGATTGTACTTCGGTGAATGTGCCCAAGAACTCCACTACCTCATTCCACCGGCCCCCTTCTACCTTCGGTCCTCCAGACGCACTGCAAGTTACCATCCCTTTCTAGTTGCTATTCCACCAATTCGCACTAAGCGTTTTCAAATGTCTTTTATAATGCGCACAGCAAAAGAGTGGAACTCTTTACCTGCGTCTGTGTTTCTGAGCGCATACAACCCGAATCTCTTCAAAGTAAGAGTGAACAGGCTTCTTCTGGGTAAGCTCACTCCATCGTCGACTTTGTCTCTGTCACCTCTGACCTAGACTAGAGTCAAGAGCAAACCCATTTCAAATAAAAAATAAAAAAACTCACCCAAAGAGTAAAGTAACTATAGAGGAACTCACCCCCTTTTTGATTAAAGAAGAAGGTGTTTAAATTGACCCAAGCCATCCACTTCGATGGCTTGTCATTGGGCTCTACCATTTGTAGGACAGTTGATGTGTAGTCGACCTCGTAATTTTTTTACTTCTGGCAACAATTCCCAGTAGGTAGGTAAATTGAAACTTCACTATGGTTGAAGCATGGAATTTGTGCTTATGCGAACTACACTTCGCGCGCTCTATCTCGAAAACCGCCCGACGACGACGCGTCGTCGTCAAGCTGTACAACAAAGAGCGCGCGAAGTGTACTTCGCTATATCGCGACAATGGAGCTTTCATAATTATGGGTACCTATAGACATTGTCATTTTAAAACGTGCACGTGACTTTCAAACTTAGGGTGACAGGTACCTACAGCAATTACGAGGTCGCCTATACAAATCAAGTGACGAGAGCATTTTCGTAATTATGCTGATGCGTATTACAACGTCTAGGTATTTTATAATAATTATTGTTTATGGTATAAAAAATACATACCATTTTGGCCGTTGGACAGGCATTACTTAGAGCAGTGTTCCTAATCACAGATAATTTACATTCCATCGTCACTATAGGCAGTAGGTACTGCAGTAGTGATTCTGCTGTTGTGGGCTGGAGCACGATCTTGCTGTAGAATTATTTGTGGTATCCAAGAAAATGGAGCCCATTTCGAGCAACTAATTAGTTAGTTTACCATTTTTTGTAAATAACTAAAATAATTTAAGATTTCATGGTTTTCCTATAATTTAATTTATCAAGTTTGTTAGAGAGATTTCATCCTTGTAATAATTGATCCTAACGATCAATGCAATAAAAGTAAAGGGTGTAATTTTTACAGATTTTAGTCGGTTCGATTCCCGGGTGTGGCAAGCGAATTTTCGAAAATCTTTGAATGCAGTTTTCTTCCTATTCAAAAGTAAAGGAAGGTTTTCTTTGAGTAAAATTTTATATCTACAGTATTATGAGTACTTTCCCTTCAGGTGGCATTACAAAATTCCACCTGAATTGAACATTACCTGCTGTATACCTATATATACCTACGCGGCGAATTGGTAACCTCCTCTTTTTTTTGAAGTCGGTAAATAAAAACTGGCCCAGCGTTACGCACGCACACAAAACAAAAAACGAACACAAGCATAAACTATACGCACACATGTATATAACCGCTATGACCTTTTTTTTTTTTTTTTTTTTGTGGATGGGAAATCATCAAATGACTCCTCCCGCTCTGGGTGGAGCGAAAGGGAGTGTCAGACTCTTACTGACTAAAACCCACCCGTGTTCCTTCCTTAGCCCTTTATGTTCCGGGCTAGCGGTAACCCTTTCGGACAATCCCGCTGACCCGGCAGGCTTCGGCCCTAAGGGGCCCCTCCTCGATGCTGACATCTCTTTGAGGCGCGCGTGGAACACGTACGCGCCGTCCGGCACGGGCCTGGTCCTGATCGGGCGGTGAGCTACCCATTACTCTCCGCCCGCAGGCCCGCGCCTACGGTGGCCGGGAGTCGTCACGCGGTTCCCGACGCCCGGAGCGTCTCCCGCGGCGGCTGGGACGGGAGGCTCTCTCCCTGAGCCGTTCCGCCACCTCCTTCGCTAGCATGACTACTTCGCAGAAGGAGGTGACTGCCTCCCACTCCCTCTCGCCCCGGACCATGGCTTGCACCAGGGCCGGACGCGAGAGGTCGCCGTCGCTGCCAATCGCCTCTACGAGGACACGGCGGTGCTCCGCCCAAGCGGGGCAGACCTCCACCGTGTGCTCCACCGTGTCCTCTGGGCGATCCTGGCAATGGTGACACCCGGGCGTTTCCTCCCGCCTGATGATGTGCAGGAACCTCCCGAAACTTCCGTGTCCGGTGAGGACCTGCGTCAGGCGAAAGGTGAGGGCGCCGTGGCGCCTCACTAGCCACTCCTCAAAGAGGGGTCTTATCGCCGCTATCGCGGCGTGCCCTGCGCTGGGTTGCGACAGTCGCTCTTTCCATGCCGCCATGAGATCGCGCCGGAGATCCGTCCGCTCCGCAGCGATTTGCCGCGGAAGCGGATCCTCCCCCCGGCGTAGTGCCTCCGCGCGCCACTCATACAGGCGCGCGAGGACTATCGCCTCCAGATCCCATGGCGGCAGTCCGGCAAGGAGGCTTGCCGCCTCGCCAGAGATCGTGCGGTAGCCCCGGATAGCCCTTATGGCTACCACCTTCTGGGGCGCGTTCAGGTAGTGGGCGGCTCGCCGCCGCAGTGAACGCGCCCACACCGGGGCCCCGTATATGGCCATGGACCGCACGACCCCCGCGTAAAGCCTCCGGCAGGAGGCGTTTGGCCCCCCCAGGTTGGGCAAGAGCCGCTTGAAGGCGGCCCCGGCCCGTTCCAGTTTGGGGGCCAAACGTCGGAAATGCTCCACGAAGTTCCACCGGCTGTCGAGGACGAGACCCAGGTATTTCATCGTCATCCCGACGCCGATGTGAACCCCTCCTACCGTTAGTTGGGATCCCGATGGCGGCGCGTTCCGGGGCCCATGAAACGACATGGCCTCGGACTTGTGCAATGCCACCTCGAGACCCAACTGCCGGATCCTCTCCACGACTATCGCAACCCCGCGTGTCATCGCGTCGGCCGCCGCCTGATGCGACCTCCCCTGCGCCAGGACCAGCGTGTCGTCAGCGTAGCAAACCACGCTGACGCCATCAGGGAGGTCGGCGCGCAGCACCCAGTCGTACCCGATGTTCCACAGAGGCGGCCCCAGGACCGATCCCTGTGGGACACCGCACGACATCTCTCGCCGGTTCCACTCCCCATCGCGACCGGGGTAGCTGACGGCTCTTTCCGTCAGATACGCCTCGACTATTCGACGGAGGTAGGGCGGCACCCGGTGATACCGGAGTGCCTCCACAATGGTGCTCCAGGGCAGGGTGTTAAACGCGTTGGCGATGTCGAGTGACACCGCCACGACGACCCCACCCCGGGACACCGCGTCCCCCGTCGTGAGGGCTCTCACGCGCATGATGGCGTCCACCGTCGAGCGCCCCTTGCGGAAACCGAACTGGCTGTCCGCAAGATCCGGCCCCGTCCTCACCAGGTGCCCGACGAGGCAACCGCTATGACCTGCGGTCTCGTACCTTTGGCAGCGGGGATCGCCTGACAATGGCGCCTCCAGTTGGTTTAATACTCAAAATCCGCTCCTATTGGCCGTAGCGTGATGTTATATATCCTATACCCTTCCTCGATAAATTGACTATCCAACACAAAAAGAATTTTTGAATTCCAACCAGTAGTTCCCTGAGATTAGCGCGTTCAACCAAACAAACAAACTCTTCAGCTTTCTAATATTAGTACTAGATTTTTAACACTACCTACCTAAAACCTTTCAGAAAATACCGTCCGGCATCAGAAAAGCTCTAAACTGGGTGAAAGATAGCTACAACAATCTTGAGATAATGATTTTTGAGAATGGGTACAGCACACTTGGTGGGCTCGATGACCTTGACAGAGTTGATTACTACAAAGCCTACATGGACGCCGTATTGGATGCCATTGAAGTGGACGGCTGTCACGTCTCTAGGTACACCGCGTGGAGTCTTATGGATAACTTTGAGTGGATGTCTGGATTGAGGTAAATAGTTACTCTGTAGTCTTTGTACAAAACTTTATCCACAAAAATGACCGATTGCATAAAGCCCCGTTCACTTAGTTAGACCTCTATCAACCAACATATTTAGCTGCCAGATTGACAAACGTGTGTCAAATAGCAGTTAACTTATATTCGACAATCTGTCAGCTATTTATTTCATAATTCGTCATTCAAAACCGGTTATTAGATTAATTTACAAGTATAGAGCCCTTTCAGCTATTTTACCTCCGACAGCAATCAAACACCAACCTTAACGCAACGAGAATAAAGATCACTGTGATGTAAAGCAACTGTCTAAGTGAAAGGACTAGATTATTACCATCTACTCATACTGAAAAATTAATTTCAGTATCAAGTTCGGTCTTTTCGAAGTCGACTACGAAGATGACAAGAGGGCCAGAAAAGCCAGATTGTCGGCTCTATGGTACAGAAACCTGATAGCCAACAGGACTTTAGACCCTGCCGACGAACCAAAGTTTGAAGATATTGTGTTTTAGTGTAATTAAGTAATAAAACTACTTTAATTATAAAAATAGGTTTTATTTTAAATAGAAAATATTAAATACATGTGTTCGATTGATTGTATTGTTAAACTGAAGATTGCATTGTAGTTTAAACATTGTATTCTAATTAATATAGTGCGGATTTGACTTATTTATTTGAAAGCTATTGCTATTTTTAAGGCATTGACTGCCACCGCGGTCGTGGTGACCGCGAATAATACATTTTCTATTGTGTCTGTTGTCTGGCAGTCAACGTGTTAATATAACTAAACCATACGAATAGTAATTTAAATCTTCAATCAATAGTATCAAATATGTGCACTTAACGATATTTCAGTCATATTCATTCGATATTTTAACAACATGTGGATTAAGTGTTTAAAATACACAATTTAATATAATAAGTTATTTTTTATTATTATTCTATAAGTAGTTAGGTACCTTAAACAGAGCTCAACAATTTATTACTTAATCATATTTTTAATAAATGCCACGCCATCCAAGAAAGGATTCAAAAATATTTGTCTAATATATTTATTGCCCGAAATACCGTACCTTTTGACAATTGACGTTTTTTTAAGTAGTCACAGTAACTTGTATATAAACGCGCGTTCAAAATACATCCGCGTTGGCGCTCAGTTGTTTATCATGAACTTCAATGTACTGGTTCATACCGGCGAATCACAACGAAATTCAATGAACGCATATTTTCCACGCCATCGCGGACGCAAGTTGAACGCGTTGGATTGGCCGTACCTTTACAAAACTTGACAGCTAACAGCTGTCAAAAGGTATTTTTTTATTTGATTATCTGAACGTTAGAGGTACTCAACGGGCCCGAACGCTCCGGCCGTATATTAACGTCGTCAAGTAAAGTTAATGGCAGGTACGTTCATATCATTAAGCTTTTTATACACGTCCAACATGGTAGGCCGCTGGTGCCTCATAAACTTGGTACAATGCAGGCCTATGGTGACGAATGCATTACACATTGCTGGGTTCGAGTGGATCGTGCCGCGCAGTACTGGGTCTTCCAATGTTGCTGTAACACATTAATGTTGCGTTAGAATAACGTTTTAAGTCTTAGTGAGTCTTAGCGAGTGAAATAGCAATTAAGAATAGTATTAATTAATGAGAAACAAAACAATATCGAGATCGACTAGGTCCAAAAAATATGATCCCGTGCAACCATCACTTATTATTAAGAGGAACCACCAATGAAAGGTCGTGAAATCGTTTTTACAAATTATTTCAAATCACAGTTCGTTTTAAAAGTGAGTGTCTAATCGTAAGTGATAAATTGTTAATTATTTATGAATCGTAATGACGGTTGTGTGAAGCCTCAACAAAATCAAAGAAACTAATACCATACGAACATGAACCTTATTCCTGTAACGTTAATTTTCATATTCGTGTGAAACAATCACAGCAAAAACGCATTCGCTTAAAGGAATATGAACATTATTCGCATATACATAAAGATGATATTCGTATGAAACGCATATTTAGTATGTCAACTCACCCATATCAATTCCCTGATTAAACAACTGATGTATATACATGCTGAGCAGTTGTTCTGGCCTGGACTTGTCGCTAGCCGGCAGCGCTGTTGCCACCTCAACCATGACCACGCCGTAGCTGAACACATCAACAGCTGGAGACAGCGAGCGTGCCCGTAGGTACTCGTCTGGTAAGTAAGGCTTTGTGCCGAACACCCTGTGTACAGACAGATTTTGAATTAATAACAATAACGTTTATTAACCAAAACGTAGCAATACAAAGGGACATGGTCAGTAAGCCAGAATCTTGTGTATCCGGAGTGCGAATTAAAAAAAAAAGTATAATGGATTTAACGGTGCATATAGGCGATTGAATATGATGCGGCCGAACCACGAACGCGGTCCGCTCTCGGACCATATTCGATCATGTAGCGCACAGTGCGCCAAACATTTTTATTGATTGGTTCAATCGCTTGCACATTGAATTCGGTGCGATACCGAACAGATCCGCTCGTGTAGACAACGCACCGAACCGTTCGTCAGTTCAGTTTTAGTCGGTCGCTAGCTTCCGTACACGTTGCGACAAGCAATTATGGATTCCAATAGCGGCGAAGAAAACATTATTTCCGAAAAAAAAAGGTATTGTAGATCTGTTGGAGTTATATAAAGATTTTCCCTGTTTGTTGGAATTATCAGGCAGTTTTTATTGTAAATAAAGAAGCAGACGTATTTTTAGATCTAAGC
The DNA here is from genome assembly GCA_916614155.1 of Mesoligia furuncula. Classification (NCBI taxonomy): domain Eukaryota; kingdom Metazoa; phylum Arthropoda; class Insecta; order Lepidoptera; family Noctuidae; genus Mesoligia; species Mesoligia furuncula. The sequence continues at coordinate 12,374,583 of OU744813.1, forward strand.
CGGTTTCGATACAATTGGAGGCATGTCGACATGATCCCGCACGGAAAGCACTGCTGTGGTGCGGTGAGGCGGTGTGGTGTGACGGGCACACCATACGGTGCGTTGGTTCGGTCGCACCATATTCGATCGTCTATTTGGACCTTAAGAATTATCTAAGATTCTGAATTCAAATATAATTCAAACTGCCTTAAGAGTTAATTTACATGTATTGCCACATAAGCAACTATCTACTTTAGCGTTATGTAGTTGAGGCTAGTTGATTTTTATTGACCATTTATAATAAAAAGGGCTTAAATAAATTGCGTTTGCAATGGGACTCGAACTTTGTCATTTATGACATTCAGTTTTTGTTACAAAACTTGTTAGCTATCTGAGACGCTGAATTGAAGTTTAGACCCATTTTAGATACTTTCGAAAAGATTTGGTAGAGGTGTAGCTATGGTGAAACCATAAGCAGTCTCATTATAAACCGAGTTTTTACTTAAGTCCCAGTTTAAATTTATTTTGAACCTTATTCCGTCTGTGGTAAAATTCTTAATACAAAATTGTCAACTTGGTGCGGGACTTGTTGTTATAAGTTTTGTTTTAACTGTTCCACGCTCTATTTTTGCAATTTTATGACAAATTTTATTGACATGTATGTAATTTTGATAAGTATTAATAAATTAACTGAACAAAACGAGGACTTTAGTTTACATTTTTTTAATGTAGACCTCCAACACCGACCAGTTTAACCGTTTACATTCCACAAGAAATCTCACGCGGACGAAGTCGCGGGCAGAAGCAAGTATTTCATAAATAGCAGGCCAGTATGGAAGAAAAAGCCATGTTGCGCAGACCCCAAATAAAATGGCATATGGGCAGGAGAATGATTACGAAGAAAATGCCAGGCCATTTAAAGGTTTTAGCTTGATGTCAAGTCAACATTAGTCAAAGGTGTATGTTATTCTTATCTTTGTTATTTATTAACTAGCAGCGCCCCGCGGTTTCACCCGCATAAGTGTCGATCCAGTGGGAATATCGGGATAAAAAGTATCCTATATTTTATTCTGTTGTATAAGCTATATTATTGTAAAGTTTCATCAAAATCCGTTCAGTAGTTTTTGCCTGAAAGAGTATCAAACATCCATCCATCCTCACAAACTTTCGCGTTTATAATATTAGTAGGAAAGTAGGATTAATAAAAGTTGTTTCCTATTTCCTAGACTAGACTATTGCAGTCTGCTCAGTGCCGTAACTTCAAAAGGTATTACATGTCCTGACTTGATAAAGGAAACAATTTGAAAGGTGACTACTACTATAAAAGATCTGACTGTTTTAAATAAATAAATATCATGGCTACTTACTTTGAAACCTTGACATGTGTCCGGTCGTCACCGTAGGGTCCTTTGCGAGCCAGTCCAAAGTCTCCGATCTTGGGCATGAGACACGTGTCCAGTAGAATGTTGGCTGGCTTTATGTCGCCGTGAATGAGGGGCGTGCCCTCCATTGTGTGGAGGAATTGGAGACCTCTGGAAAGTAAGGCAATAGATTAAGGCCGAGATCTATAAACGTTACTTGCTTACTTTAGATAAGCGTTATTCCTGTCACTATCGCACAACTGTCAAACTACAATTGCAAGATAGACACAGAAAGCACGAGTTAAGTAACGTTTATAGATCTCGGCCTAACACTTTATGCTTTTAACACATTGAAGGACACTGAACGCCTATAGACGTAATAACAATAAAACTTCTATTGTGTCTCGTTCAGTGTCCTTCAATGTGTTAAGCACACGGGACGAATTGTACGATCGGCTTAAGACTGACCTTAACCATACTCTTAAAACATTGTCATTTTATACTAAGCTAATAGCGATTTTAAAAATCTGTAATACTTTAGTATTCGGATACTTCTTAACCGGTTGAATGCCGTAATTACAGAAACAATTAAAAATTGTGTTTCGCGTGGATCCACGTTCGAAGTGTTGAAGTGTTTGCTTTTAAATTGTTTCAAACAACCAAATTATAACCAAACCAGAAACACATTCACACGGCGGTGACCACTTAACAACAGGTAGGTCGTCCACTTGTTTGCCATACAGTAACAATAAACAAAAACTTACCTAGCAATTCCATGCACTATGTTGTATCGCTGCGACCACGACAGCGGCGGGTGATTAGTCTTCCCTCGTAGCCGCTGCTCTAAGGACCCTCCGGCCATCAGTTGATAAACTAGACATGCTTCGGGACCTAGAGAAAACAAAATAGTACTTTGAAATCAAACTCAAACTTAGCCACAGTCTAGACAACCCAATAAACCTCCAGCTATTTACAGTAACGAATCTATATTTTTTTCGAATAGTAAGTTAGTTCGATACGGGTTTATTTTTTAAAGGTAAGGCCAAGTCAACGCGTCGTGACGTCACGACGCGCCGGTTTAAACCAGTACTACTAAGGCTACGGTCTCTTTAAAACGTCACACGTTATCGGCAGCGTGCTGTGACGTCATGACTGATACGCCGCCGGTTGCCAAAACATTAATTGCCGACGTCGCACCTGGCGGTCGCGGGCAGCGTGCGAGCGAGACCACGCCCGTGTCACAAAATACAGACAGTACAGAAGACAATCTACATACAAAGTGCGCTCGAGCAACGCACACATAGACACCGCTCACGGACACGTTATCTCAGACGGGTTGGGAGTAGTGCGAGCGCACGTGTCATCCGGTTGAGACACGCGTCTGTGAAGTGCAAAAATGGAGCAACAAAAAAATGCCTATCTAAGTTCGATTTATATACTTAATAGTTTCCTATTTTGAATCAGTATAAACAAAGTAACTTTTTTGTAAGGTAAATTCATGCTACCAACTATTACGTAAGTTGAAAAGATGATTTTTTGTTTGTGTAGACATTGTGTTAGTGTCATTTGATGGTTTTAGGTCTAAAACGGATAGGGCAAAATAAATTGTGTAAATATGGTAATCCGTTTTTAAGGTAATAAGGGATTTTTGATAGTGAAAATTGACAAATGTAAAATTTTATATGTTTTTGTTCTGTAAACTTTTTATATCGTAATACTATGTTTATTGTTGTGTTTTAATATTTTAGAATAAGCTCAACAATAAATCAAAGAACTAGATACGAGTGCCACTACCACGATAGTTTAGATACATAAGCCAAAGTTGACAACCATAGCGCGACCGCCGAGCGTAGGTATGAAAAGTGAAGAACATACACGTGATTGACTTCTGTACTATCTGTATTTTGTGCCCGTGTATTTACGAACACAGCATTCGGCCGTCGTCGGTGACGGACGGCTACACGTGGTCGGCCGCGGTCGGCGTGTGGTCAGATAGACCCCAGCCTAAACGACTGAGCGCCACCATGCACGCCGATTAGGGATTAAAGCTAGTTGTAGACCAAGAGCCAAGCTAAGTTAGTATACCTTAGCTCGCATAGCTGAGGTAATTTTTCATACTTGTGTGCAGACCACAAACTATGAACACAATAAAGTAAACTAACTTAGCTTGGCTCTTGATCTGTAACCGGCTTATGAAGGGGTAAAATAGATTGTACCCACTTTTAATCAATGAATAGAATAAAAGTTTCAACTTTAGTGAAATTTTAATTTAGGTTCCTACCGGGTGTTGTTGTCATAGCCATTGACCATATAACATGTCGCAGTTATTCTAAAGTGCAGCTGAAATCACAGTAAATACGTATTTTAAACTATTATTACCTCCCAAAGAGTAACCATACAGCGGTAGTATGTTGTCATGCCGGTACTGATTTAAACACATCTCTCTGATAAGTTCCTTGTTCCTGTCGTTGTTGTCTCTGAGCCGCTTCACAGCGACCGGCAGGAGTTTCCATTCACCTGTAGAATATTAATATATATTATAACTAGCAGCGCCCCGCGGTTTCACTCGCATAAGTTTCGATCCTATCCTACGTTCTTTCCCGGGACTCTAACTATCTCTATACCAAATTTCATCTAAATCGGTTCAGCGGTTTAAGCGTGAAGAGGTAACAGACAGACAGACACACTTTCGCATTTATAATATTAGTATGAATGTAACAGAACATCACGCCAATCTATCATCACGACTGTATTCTGTCCGACATAGGCAGAAGTGTACAGTACACTCACATTTCGTTAGTCTTGTTATTGCCATCAACCGGCTACAAATACTGGCTATCATGCTGGCTATCTGGCCTGCTGATGAAAAATTTCTGATGGAAAACCCAATAAAGCTTTCTTTGTTAAAGCTGGGAATCTAACCCAACGAATCCACGTTCAGCAGTCGCGCTTGCGACCACACCAACGTGCAGACAAATCGTTATAATTATGCATTATGGGCAACTGCACAATAATCATTTACAAGGTCGTTAAAGCGCATGTCAGGGTAATTTGACAGTAATTGTTACTGCACATGGTACAAAATCGTTTATGACTTCACTTTAAGTGTAATATTGATCTGTTTTAAGAGTGTATGTACCCCTCTGTAAATAGGTAGTAAAAAAAATCATTACTGAGTTGGCCACTACTCAACATATTTATGGCTCTCTCACCATATCTCATCGACTCTCACCAACTCCCACTAACTCTCACCGGATGAAAGAAAATAAACCATACCTTTGAACACTTGTCCGAATCCCCCTCGACCTAACAGATTGCTGTCAGCCCAGTTGCCGGTCGCCTCTCTCAGTTCCTCATAACTCATTCTTGGAATAGCCGACACGTTTCTCATAATCTCATCATCTTCGTGCCCTTTCTCTCCTTGAGTTGACGACGACTGGGGATTTGAAAAAACAGAAAATGCTGCTATACGTTTTACTTGCATGAGACTAATTATTTATCGAAATATATTTGAATTGAGAATTTGAGATAATTATCAAGTTTAGGAACAACAAACTCTATGTCATAGGTACATGTTCATATTCTATACTTACATTAAAAAAATAGGACATTTATTACTCCAAAATCAACTTGGAATACATAACCCTAAAGTAGATAGTTCAGTTATGGAATGTAAATTATCTGACATTGTGTTCTTATTAACGCATTTTGCACTATTATAATTATGTTTGTACTTATACACACTTCCGAATTGATTACCCACGCATGCGTAAACGTTACAAACGAACGATTTTCCTCGTATTGCTAACTAGATTTAGCCAGCGGTTTCGCCCGAGTGGAAGTTGAAAATGGTCTTACTTTCGGATTTCATCATCATCATCATCATCATCATTTCAGCCGAAAGACGTCCACTGCTGGACATAGGCCTCCCCCAAAGGGGGGTTTGCCATAATCGCCACGCTTGGCAGGCGGGTTGGCGATCGCAGTATAGTATGGTGGTGGAATGCATAGAGAACGCTGCTGCCCATTCTCCGGTACGACCCTTAGTCGCCTTTTACGACACCCACGGGAAGTATGGGGTGGTGCTATTCTTTAAGTCCCCACACAGACAATCTTTCGGATTTATAGATACATTTTCAGTATACGCTAACCTAGCAATCGAAAGGCTTTCCGTACTATTTTAAATTCCTCAAACATGATGGGTTTCAAAATCAAAACAAGGTAAAACAAAAAAAAAACTTATTGTTTTAAACTCATACTTCAAGTAAGTAGATAGGTAGGTAGGCTTTATCTTGTTTAGATATAGATACCCATCAAGTCTGTGGAGTTTCGCTAGTAACGTTTACGTTACTTAGTGCGTACTTAGGCTAGGGATTATTTCTGTCACTGCCACACAACCGTCAAACTACAGGGTGCAAGAAAGAGACGGGAACATGTCTTAGTCAAAGCACGAGCGACGTTTATAAATCTCGGTTTAAGAGGTCAGCTTATACTGTCAATAGTATTATAGCTTGATGTAAGTAACGTCGTGTGTAAGTGAAGATCGTCACTAGTGAATCATAATAATTGTATGTAAAATAATTCATTGAAGAACAATGATATCATTGAACCTGTGACCACAAATATTGGCTCACCTTACTTATATCCGTGCTCGTTTCATAGTTCGGCGAAGGTGAGTTACCATTCTGAATCCTACTAGTCGCTGGTAGCACGCCACCCTGGAAAAGAAAGCAATTATTTAGGCATTTTTATCACCACTGACTTTTATCCTGAAGCATAATCAACCAATACTATTCCCTCTGCTGGGACACTGGCCTCCTCTATGTGAGAGGGAGTGGGCCATAATCCACCAAGGCCCAGTGCGGGTTGGCGGATGACACATGTCTTCGAATTTTTTGGTTCTAGGATATGCCTGTTTCCTCACGATGTTTTCCTTCACCGTTTTAAGACCAGTGGTGATGAAATTAAATACACAAAGTAAAATGCCTGCCTGGGTTTGAACTCGCGATCTAAAACTCGTAAATCGGGGTCGATACCACTAGGCCACCACTGCTCTAATCCTGAAGGTCTGCAGCTAACTTCAGAGAGAAAGACTTCAGCTACTTACATTTCCTTGTCTCTACATATACGAAGTAGCGAGAGCGAGCTATGTTAAGGCAAACATACACATGTATAATCATCCAAAGAGTTTACGTCACAAAAATAAAATATGCACAATACCGCACAAGAAAGCTATTTTTAATAAAAAAAATTCTTGGTCGTTTCAGCCGATAGACGTCCACTGCTGGACATAGGCCTGCCCCAATTTTGGGGGGGGCGGGGTTGCCATAATCGCCACGCTTGGCAGGCGGGTTGGCGATCGCAGTATGGTATGATGGTGGAATAAATAGAGAACGCTGCTGCCCATTCTCCGGTAAGACCCTTAGTCGCCTTTTACGACACCCACGGGAAGTAAGGGGTGGCGCAATTCTTTAAGTCCGGCACCACACAGACATCTATAATGAGTTACCTGAACATATTATAGATATTAAAAACCTGGATCAATTTTAAAAAAAACTTCACGAATTATTAGTTGCGAAATGCTACTACCATATTAATGACTATTTAAATGAAAGGTGGTAGGCCTGATACATCCGATTTATTATATTAGGAAAAAATAAGTACTAGTTTTATGAATAATTAATGAATTATTTTGAACTCAGTTTGTATTAGTTTTAAATCTGACTGTAATCTATTACTGTGAATTGAATTTTATTGCTATTTTAATTGTTTCAAATTTAATTTAGACTTTGTAATTTAATTTGTATTTGTACCTACCTATTTTTTATTTTTTTATTTTTGTATTCTGACATGTAAATATTTTATTAACTATTTCGTAACTGTGACTGAGAAGGCTGACATTTTAAATATTATATTGTACTTTACATTATTTGCATACCCATATGACGGTTAAGCATGGAGAACTTTACTACTTCTATATGTATTAAAAATAAAAACATCGATGTATATTTTACCCATGTTTGCAAATTAATAAATGATTTATGATTTATGAAAAGATCCGTGGCGCGTCTGCAGGGGAGTCGACACCGTGATAGCCAGCCAGTAAGGTGATCACAAGGCGAAAGTAATGTGTTTTTGACTTGAAGTGTATTTAAATGTGACTTGTAAGAAGCCCTTACCAATACATTATTTTACAATATGTATTTACAGAATTATAATCATTAGAATCAGTAATACAACTTGTTAAGTTAGTTTAATCCCAAAATGTCAAGATTTCATGAAATAGTCATTCAATGGGATTACTTGGTCTTAGAGAGTTGTGTTGATGACTTCCCAAAAATGTAATAGGTTTAAGTCTTGAACAAATAAATAATGTTTATTGTTTCCCGGGACTCAAACGATCTCTACGCCTTTCATCTAAATCAGTTCAGCGGTTTAAGCGTGAACAGATAACAGACAGACAGACAGACACACTATCGCATATTATATAATATTAGTATGGATTTATGTATAAGTTAGGATTGTACCCAATAGTCACTGTAGATAATTGTCGTAGCCAATAACAGTATAATTGGCGGTAAGCCAATGCAAAACTTAGCTACCTATAAGAATAGTTTTCCTGAAACAAGACAACAGGAAAAAAAAATGATAAATAATTTTAGAATATAAACCTAATCAAAACCAGATTAAAGTCATTCATAAATCATAATACTAGCATACCTACTTATATACAATTTGATTACCCAGTTGCGTAAATACTGTAACAATGACCACTTTATAAGTGCCCATTAAGTAACTGCCTAAAATGGAATTCCCAGTATACGATAACTGAACATGATCAAAATGACCGATGAGTAATAAGTAGTTTATTGGGAACGAGCTCTATTACTGTCATGGAGTGGTTTCAAAACCAAAATATAATGTATATTTTTCTTTTTACTACTGGAGGGCAACAATTACCATCATTTCTTAAAACAGTATTATTTTAATCTTTGTATTACGTACCATGACGTCTTTAAAATAAGGTTAGGTTAGTAGTAGTTTATATTCTAGAAACAATATAATTTTGTTAGTAGTTTTGGTGACGTCACATCTAAAAATTCATTCAATCTATACTAATAATAAAGCTGAAGAGTTTGTTTGAACGCGCTCATCTCTGGAAGTATGTACCAGTTGGATTTGAAAAATCTTTTTGCATTTGATAGCCCAATTCTTGAGGAAAGTTATATATAACTAGCTAACCTATCATCATCATTTCAGCCGAAAGACGTCCACTGCTGGACATAGGCCTCCCCCAAGCACCTCCACTTCGACCGGTCCTGTGCTTCCCGCATCAAACGGGTTCCTGCGGCCTTCACAAGGTCGTCGGTCCACCTTGTCTTCCGGTACGCGGTCGCCACTCCAGAACCTTTCGGCCCCATCGGCCATCTGTTCTGCGAGAAATGTGCCCTGCCCACTGCCACTTAAGTTTGGCAATTCTTCGGGCTATGTCGGTTACCTTGGTTCTCCTGCGGATCTCCTCATTCCTGATTTGATCACGCAGAAAAACTCCAAGCATAGCCATCTCCATTGCCCTTTGGGTGACTTTTAGCCTTCTTATAAGGCCCATTGTTAGCGACACGTTTCAGTGCCATAAGTCATCACTGGCAACACGCACTGGTCAAAGACTTTTGTCTTGAGACACTGTGGTATGTGGGACGAGAAGATATTGCGTAGCTTCCCGAACGCTGCCCAGCAGAGTCGGATTCGTCGATTAACCTCTTTCTCGAAGTTAGACCTACCTAACTGGACAGTTTGTCCTAGGTAAACATACTCGTCCACGACTTCGAGTGTAGCGTCTCCGATCTTTATGAGAGTGGGTGTTACATGGGCATTTGACATGACCTTTGTTTTGTCCATGTTCATTTTAAGACCCACTCTTTCGGAGGCTCTACTGAGGTCATCGAGCATTGTACTGAGGGCCTCCATATTCTCAGCCATGACTACGATATCGTCGGCAAACCGAAGGTGAGTTATGTACTCGCCATTGATGTTGATGCCAGCCCCTTTCCAGTGAAGAACCTTCAAGACATGCTCCAGTGCAGCGGTGAACAGTTTCGGAGAGATAGCGTCTGCCTGTTTTACACCTCGCTGCAGAAGGATAGGTTTCAAAGTCTGATCCTGGAGTCTGACAGTAGTTTTCGTACAGACGCTTCAGCACTTCGATGTACCGATAGTCGATCTGGCACCGTTGAAGAGACTGCAGCACAGCCCATGTCTCGATCGAATCAAAGGCTTTCTCGTAGTCCACAAACGCTAAGCAGAAAGGCAGGTTATATTCTTCTGTCTTCTGTATAACCTGTCGCAGCGTATGTATGTGGCTAACCTATTAGCTAGCTATATCTTCTGCCTGCAGCTTCGTTCGCGTGAAATTGCCTGTCTCCCGTCCCACTTCGTCGCATCGCATCGCCCGCCCACTATTACTTCGTTTTTGTTTAGCGTTCTTTCTGAAGTTTTTTTCTTTTTGCTCGGCTCCTAAGGGTCCTGGCTGGCCTGAGGGGAGGGTCTGTATTGATGCTTTTGCGGTTGCACAACGACATGCTTTGCTTTGCTTTGCTTGGTAGTATAGATGCAGGCCTACCCTGCCACCTCCTTCTGAGGTGGTAGGGTGGCGGGGTCTTGAGGGAGAGCGCTACAGTCGTGTAGATCCTCAAGGCAAGTCTGGCGGATGTACCTTCTCGAGGTTGCCACCCCGTTTCTTGGTCTGATTCCTTAAGAAACAGACGCAACAAAAACCACCAGGCGCCAGTGCATCCCTAGCCTAGTTCTTTTAACCCATTTATTCCCGTCTTTCAGCTTCCTGCCCCGGATTTCACACTCCTTCCTCACTCCATCCCACCCTCATCCCCATTCCTTCCACCTCCACCATTCCAATGTCCACTCCTAACCGCGACCCCCCGTGACTGGGTGGCAGCGGGCCCGCCTATCACTAAAATCAGCTGATGGCGAGTAGGAGTAAGCAGTCACCTGCGCTAGGACCTGCGCAGTTGAGCGCCGTAAGCGGGGATGAAGGAGTCCTGGGGGGTTGAGCTGAAAGGCAACACGCCCCCTTTGGTCTGGATTTCAAGCGAAACGGTGGCCCTACCCAATAGCCGGGGGTAGGGAAATGGTCACGTGTCCCGTCAGAGGGTCACAGGCGAGGTGCGTGAGGTCCGTGGAGGTCGTTCTTGAGCGGCCAAAGCGGTAGGTAAAGGTCATGCTGACGGTGTAAGTGAGGGTTGATCAGTTCGTAGGGGGTTTGGCCCTTTGAACCTTCTATGCCAACCCGATCGAGCACCCGATGTCGCACTGTAAGCCAGCCTTGCGCACCTATATCTCTCTGGTAGTCCTAACGTTCGAGCTAGTTTGTAGTGAGACGTTCCCAGGTGCGAGCTCCATGGAGGGTGGGAAGCCAGAGAGATGAAATTTGTATAAACTTTAACATGGATAATTTAAGGCCAGTTAACAACCAACCAACCGGAGTGGAGGCGAAAGCCAATGAGACTCCCAAGGGAGGTGCTTGCACTTCCCTCGCCCCTAGTGTCCTTGCAGTTAACGCTGCAGGTACTAGCGCGGGTGCTGGTCCAGCTGTGGCGAGAACCGCAGCCAAGACCAAACGCAAAAAGTCCCAAAACAAACAAAGGACGTTGGCGCTGACTGGGACCAGTACCGACCCTTCTAAAACCCAGGGAAAGACCAAGGCGACGACTAATACCACTGCCGGTCTGACCCTCTCCATACAGACCCCGGAGTCGGGTAACACCGGCGCCGGGCGCCCTCACAAACACCCTCCTTCTCCGCTATCCCCTCAACCCACCTCACATCAGGCGGCCGTCACCGGTCAGACGGTGACGATCGGTTGCACTGAGGACGCGTTCTCACGTGCCTGGCAAGTGCAGAAACGCAAGGGCAAGGGTAAAAACAACACTCCACAAGCCCGATGCCCCCGCACTGACCCCTCAGGTCCACCAGCTTCCTCTTCTCAGAGCAAGCAGAGGGAGAGATTGACGAGGAAGGAGAGACGACAACAACGCAGGCTGCTAGGTAAGGGCAGTCGTCAGAAACAGGCCACTGCCGCTAAGCCGGTTAATCCGACTAGCGGCCAGCTGAACTTCGCCGCCGGAAAGCGGTCGCAGGTAGGGGCCGGCACTAGCCGACCTGCGCCCGGTCAGCCGCCAACCGGTGTTCCGAAGGATCAGGTAGGTAACTCCAGCACACAGCGACCCGATTGGAAGGATCAGGCTGCGGCCAAGCGAGCTCTCAACGAGACTTCAACACCTCGGGGAGAGCATAAGCGGCCGCGTCTTGATCAATCCAGACGGGTCCCTCATAGAAGCTACGCCCAAGCTGCCAGCGCAACCCTGGACGTCGCGATTACCTGCGAACGCACAGGGATCCTCAGCGTGGAGGTATCGGACCAGGTACTCGCTGCCATCCAGAGGCAGATTATCCTTGAGGCCTGCTCCCCCAAACCAGACACTCCGGGACCGACGTTCAACGCCAAGCCGCTGGTCGCCGGGGGCGTCGTGAAACTGTGGTGCGGTAACGACCACACTTTAGCCTGGCTGAAGAAAATAGTCTCCGACCTCTCTCTCCGTATCAACATCCCGTTGGTAGTCAAGAGCCAGTCGGAGATCGAAAAGCGAATAAAATGTGGCATCCTGATCCCAGACGAGCAGGGGGTATATGGAGAGTCGACCAATATTGGCCGCGTTCTCAGCTACCAAAATCCCTGGGTAGATATAAAGAGGTGGGTGCTGCTCTTTGCCGATAAGCAGGCTGAGCAATGGTTCGTGGTGGTCGGCGTCCCTGTGGACCAAATCCCGACCCTGATGGAGGCCGGACGCCGACTCTCAATCGGATTGGGAGCGGTGTACGTGAAGTTCCAGGGTCGGAACGGTAGGTTCACCGACACCCCTCAGGGATGGGACCCCACCACGGGTACCCTTGGTGAGGTGCCAGACCAGCCGCAGACACCAGTGGGGGAGTCATCTCCCACTACAAGCAACCCGGAGGCATCCGCGACTGAACCTGCCCCGGCAGGGTCGGCCGCCCCCACTGCCGCCACCGTGGGCGCCGTCCCCTTATCTGGTACGGAGCTGGACGACATGATCCTGTCCCCGGCTTCGACCCAGGGGGGGGACGGCTTCGGCGAGGGCGACCTGTTCGCCGGGCTCAGACTGGAGGGGGACGAGGAGGGGTTGGCCAGCGATGGCGTCCCTTTCGTCGGCCTGTAAAATCCTCCAGGCAAACCTCCACCACAGTCAGACCGCGACGGCTCAGCTTCGCAAGTGGCTGGAGGTTCAACACACGGCCATTGCCTTGATCCAGGAGCCGTGGATAAGGGCAGGCCGCATACAAGGACTCTCCAATCTTGGCGGTAAGCTCCTGGTCACCACACAGCACGACCATCCCAGATCGTGCATTTATATCACAGGTAACCTTAAAACACAGCTATTAACCGATTTTTGTTGCAGAGATGTCTCTGCAGCAAAGCTGCTAATACAGCGTGAAATCGCCATGGAGATGGTGATCGTCCTCGCCTCGGTATATATGTCTGAGGCAGAGGCGCCGCCCCCGCACGATTTCGCCCGCCTTGTGAGCCACTGCGAGAGGAGCGGGCTTGACGTCGTTGTTGGGGCCGATGCCAACGCTCACCATCAGCTGTGGGGTATGGACACGCAAAATGAAAGGGGTAAGGCCTTGGTAGACTATCTATTCTCCACTAACCTAACCCTACTAAACATGGGATTCGAACCAACGTTCGTAACAAGGCGTAGCCGGACAATCATTGACCTAACTCTGGCTACAGAGGGAGCGTCGGAAGTCATCACTGGGTGGCATGTCTCCAAAGAGGCGTCCTGCTCTGATCACAGGTGGATCCGCTTCGACATCCAGGTCTGCATCCCACCCACACAACCACGGCGCAATCCGCGCAACACGGATAGGGCCACCTACGCACGCAGCCTTGAATCAAAGCTGGCGACAGCAGACGATCCGACAACATTTGCGGATCCGACACAGATTGAAACACAAGTAAGTCACCTTACTAAATCAATGATAGACAGCTACCATACTGCCTGCCCAGAGACCACCCCGCGCAGCACACCGGGCAAACAACCCTGGTGGGGCGCCGAGCTGGAGCGCAGGCGCGGTAAGGTAAGGAAAGCCCTGAATAGAGCTATGAACACAAGTGCGGATGAGGACTGGGATGACTATTACGCAGCCAAATCCAGCTATAAAAAATGCATCAGGTTCAGAAGTACCACGGGATGGCGCAAATTCTGTGGAGGTATTGAATCTTGCCAGCAGGCGAACAGGGTGAGGAAAGTACTAGCGCAACAGCACACACCTGGGCCTGCTACCCTTCGGAAACCTGACAATACATTAACATCCTCACCAGAAGAAACGAGACGCATCCTAATTGAAACTCACTTCCCCGGATGCATCTTCGCACAGGTAATCGACTGGCAGGATGCAACACAGACACCATCAGATAACGATTGGCTCTACGCAAGCAAGGTGATCACGTTGGAGAAACTCCAATGGGCCATTCGGAGCTTCCATCCTTTTAAGGCAGCCGGTCCGGATGGAGTGTTCCCCGCCTTACTGCAGTGGGGAGGCACCTCTGTCACTTTAAAACTGCTGCCTTTATTGAGAGCGTGCCTGGCCTTCAGATACGTTCCTAAGGGATGGAGGGAAGTGAAAGTTATATTCATCCCTAAGCCAGGTAAGGGTGACTACACAAACGCCAAATCCCACCGACCAATAAGCCTGACCTCTTTTCTACTAAAGACTCTGGAAAGGCTGTGTGATAGGGAACTGAGAGATGGCGCCTTGAAGACTATACCGCTACACGGCAACCAACATGCATACAGCTCAGGTAAGTCGACTGAATCCGCCCTTCACCTGGTAGTCAGCCAGATAGAGGAAGCGATTCACCAGAAAGGCACCTGTCTGGGCACTTTTATAGACATCGAAGGAGCCTTCGACAAAACTAACTTCTCCAGTATCAACAGCGCCCTCTCCAGACATGGGGTAGAACAGGTACTAGCGGACTGGATCACTAACATGCTAAGTAAACGAGTGGTTCGCCTTGAAGGTGAGCAGCAGCTGGCCATGATAGCCAGAGGCTGCCCCCAAGGAGGGGTGCTGTCCCCCCTTCTATGGAATCTGGTAATCAATGACCTCATCGCCAAACTCAACGCCAACCGCTTTTACACAGTAGGTTATGCCGATGACCTCGCAATCCTAGTTTCGGGGAAGGTGACGGGCACGATATGCAACCTCACTCAGCAAGCGCTACGAATCGTAGAAAAATGGTGCAGGGATTTTGACCTATCAGTGAACCCTACTAAGACCGAGCTGGTCATGTTTACCCACAAACGAGCTATGGGCCCTTTCCGCCTACCAAAACTGTTCGATACTGAACTCCAGTTGGCCAACGAGGTAAAGTACCTTGGTGTCACACTAGACAGTAAGTTAAACTGGAGCAGTCACCTGGACAATAAACTGAACAGGGCCTGCATAACCTTTTGGCAGTGCAGGAGAATGATAGGTAAGAAGTGGGGCCTATCCCCTAAAATTACACTTTGGCTGTACACTGCAGTGATCCGCCCCATGATCACCTACGGGGCTGTGGTCTGGTGGCCCCGCACTAAGCTAGTTACAGCCGCCAACAAACTACAACGCATGCAAAGACTAGCCTGCATGGCGACTACAGGTTGCATGAGGACTACTCCGACGGCAGCAGTTGAAGCCATCCTGGGAATCCCACCGCTCCATCTGTTCATACAACAGGAAGCGACGATGGCGGCAGTACGTCTTGATACACTAAATCTCTGGGGTAAGAGTATCACACCACACACCATGCTGCTTGAGGGACTACACAAGGAGTTCCCCATTACGAAAGCCATTAAAGACAAGGTACCCAAACAATTTATCTTTGATAAAAAATACAAGATCCAACTTCACGAGGATCGTCGATGCGAGGGGCTACGACCTACGGAGCTGCGCATCTTCACGGATGGATCTAAAACAGGTAGTGGCACAGGTGCTGGAATCTTTTCGGAGGATCTCAACATACATATTGCCACACCATTGGGGGCCCACAACACAGTGTTCCAGGCCGAATGCATGGGTATTTCTCTGGCAGCTTCAGCCATTATGGCTAGGGAAGTAAAAGACCACTCAATCCGCATACTCTCAGACAGCATGGCTTTTCTGCAAGCGCTGAACAGTTATACAGTTGACTCTGGGCTAATATACGAGTGTCACCAGCGCCTCAACCAGGTGGGTAACCTCAATAAAATAACCATTCAATGGATCAAAGGACACAGCGGTTCGCTGGGCAACGATGCAGCCGACGAGCTTGCCAGGAGAGGTTCGAGCATGGCACCAGTGGGACCTGAGCCCATCGCGCCACTTCCCTTCGGGTTTTTACGCACTCTGGTAAGGAAACGCACCAGAGACCAACACGACAAACTTTGGACGGATCAAGGCGATTGCAGGCAGGCTAGGGAAGCACTTCCCACTTTGGATCCCCGCCTCACGAAACAGGTTCTCCGTCTAACTAAACAAAAGCTGCGTATAGTTACGGCAGCTTTAACTGGCCACGGGTCATTTAATAAACACCTCTATGTCATAGGAGTAACAGACAGTCCGCTGTGCAGGGCCTGCATGGAGGATGACGAGACAGCGGCACATGTGCTTCTAAACTGCCCGGTGATCACCACGTACAGGGCAAAGTACTTCGGTAACCCAGGTACCCTACGCGAGACGGTCAGCAACATCAAGGCGTTGCTGGCCTTCCTTGAGGAGCTGGGGTGGATCGAATAATCGATTTTCCCACCCGTACGCAAAATACGCGCATTGACGTGGAGTTGCGGAAACCAGCCCGTAATACCAATTACCAAAAAAAAAAAGGGTCCTGGCGTGATGTTAAATCCTCAAGACTTGGGGTATCAAATCAAACAAACCAACAAACGAATTCTTACACCACAGACTACCTGCAGTATTCGTCTGTCCTTCCCCTTTTCAATCCATCCAAAGGTTGTCTTTAAAAGATCGCTTTTAGCGATAAGACCGCCCATTGTGTCACCATTTGTACAGTTTCTATACCTTATGTCTGTAATTAATATGGTGTACATAATAAAGAGTATTCTATTATATTCTATTCTTCAGCTTTATTATTAGTATAGCTTGTGTTTAACAGTGAAGACTAATGTGTCTACAATTAGCAATTCCCTTTATTTAAATGCTAAGTAGTTAGCTATACATTCCAAAGGGAAGCCCACATCCCTATAGAATTCCGTATAAATATGTGACACACACCCAATCGTTGTTAAAGACGCACGAGCGCTGCGTAAGCGTTTCTATGTATAAGGAAAAATGTATCAATGAATACATTCGACGTTGAACAGGACGCAGTTACCTGTTTCGCGGTTTTTTTTCTCGTTTACGCTGCAGCTTGTGCTTTATATAAACAACATCTAGCCTGTATTTCCCAATAGATTAGACAGAGGTGAACATGAACAGTACACCTACATTTCGCCAATTATGCTTAAGTCCCTTATAAATAGGGAGAGCCTATCGCCATTAACCAGACACGATCGCAAACTTTGGGCGTATACTGAGAAATTCCTAATGAATTCACACGACAACACATCAAGCTACTTATACATTTCCAGTTTTAGCTGACCTGGTATTATATAGGTTTTTATTATAAAATGTATTTATTAAAACTTTATGCACAAGTAAAAGAAATACTGTACAAAGGCGGACTTAATGCCTGAGGTATTTTCTACCAGTAAACCTCAGGGTGATGCAGACGCAAAACATGGCAGGTGCAACAAACGGGATGAATAGCTAGGAAAAGACTATAAAATACAAGAATAAATACCGACTAATACATACTACATAGATAGATACATACATACAATATACATACCTACATATAAACAAAATGAACTGTGAGGAGAAAAAAATATCAGTAGAGGAGAAAACGAAATCAGCGAAACAGAAAAAAAACAGAAGGAACGAAGAGAACAAACGGTGATGAGTCAGCTTATACTGGAAATGTATAGCTCGATATGTCGTCGTGCGTAAGTAATTGATATAAATGGCAGTGGAATGGGTGAAAGTGAGACTTTTATTTTTATATGAAAGAATAACATTGCTGTTTCAAACAGTTGTTTTACCTACCCAATCGAAATGTATGATAATTGATAACAAATGTTTATTGTTCACCATTGCTGAGTTGATCATCCACTGGTTGGTCTCCGTCATAGGAGTTGTTCATTTACTAAGGTACTTTCTCTCTTTCACCTCTGTTCGTTGGGGAGTAAACGGAGTATTTAATAAAAAAAACGGTCAAGTGCGAGTCGGACTCGCACACCGAGGGTTCCGTACAAATTTGTAGATATTATATATACTAACTATTAACTACAACTTTACTGTTTTCGGATTTTTTCCTTTACTTGTGCTACATGACATTGCTCCTTGCCAAATTTCACGATTGGTCAATGAGAAGTAACCTATAGGTTTTGATTCCCTTGCGAGTGTCAAAATATGCGGCATAAACAGAACACAAACGCCCGTATCTTTTGATTGCACTGACTTAGAAGTCTGATTTTTGCATTGCTTCAAGAGATTCCAGCCCTGAGTATTTATACAGGGTTATTGGTAAAACATTAACAACCTCTTAAGAGGTCATTGTACTCATCATTCTTTCATTGAACAACATTGGTCATTGGTCATTGAACAACTTTTACTATGGGACCAAACCTGAAATCGCGAAAAAAAATTAGCTGTTCCCTACATTTATGTTCGTATAACTGGTCAAAATGTAGGGAACAGCTGATTTTTTTTTCGCGATTTCAGGTTTGGTCCCATAGTAAAAGTTGTTCATAATGAGTACAATGACCTCTTAAGAGGCTGTTAATGTTTTACCAATAACCCTGCATATTGATATTAATTCCTGAGAAAAAGGGTCGTGTGGATTTACTGTACTGTAGTTAAGATCACTTTGTTGTCTGTCAAGACAGACAACAAAGTGATCTTATCATAAAAGGGTTCCGTTTTTCCTTTTTATGGCACCCTAAAAACAGTAGTTTTAAGTTTCATTCAATACTTTGTTAACTCACATGGAAAAGCATGTGAAAAATTAACAAATTAAATGTTTATCAGATGTCATCTGGTAGCAATAGAAGACTAACTTACCCATGCTAGCTATAACTAGATAACAACAACATTAGGTAAATGTAGAAGATCTACATTTATATATCTTTCTCATCCTTAATAACAGTCTAGAAAAAACAAGTTAGTGACACAGAGATGTTGCATTCAACAAATACAGGTCAATCATTCCAATTCATACCTTATTACAACGTGATAAGAGTCATATGACGCGCGACTTGACCAAGTTGTACGGTCACACTAACCTTGAACTTAACTTTTTGGAAAATTTATGTAAAATATTGATATTTTTTATAGTTGTTTAGTGTATAAATAAATGGACATGAAGATATGATAAAATGTGATGTTTCACCATGTGGGATTAGCAATTGAGATTTCAAGAAGAGAGAGAGAGATCATAAACAACACATACATACCTTTTCTATTAACATGACAGGCAAAGGAATAGAGCCGAAGTTGCCATCAGTCTTTAGTGAGCTCTTCTTATTATAAGAATTATCTGAAATAATAAAATAAATGATTGTGGTTGTTTCTGATTGTGATTATGTAATCAGTGAAAGTTGTTATTGCATACAGAAAGTGAAATTAATTTAAAATGGATTTTTTTTAAACCATTTCGCCTTTTCTGTTAAATAGTTCTAACGTTATTATACATGAATATTTATGCTTTATTGAAAGAAATCTTGTCCACATGCAAGATTTTAACATTATGACAATATTATGTGTCTATAGATCACACCTCACTGCATCTACCAATCTCAACTACTGAACATTGGCTTTAAGATCTACTTAATGCACAATAATTTTTATTCGCAAAACCTTCTGTAAGTACATCAATAGTTCAACACACAAAGAAGAAGATTGGTCTACTTCTTTGTGGGTTGGACTATTCATGTAGTTTAAAAATTTTGTCAAAACTTTTGTTTGGCTCAGATTTCAGCAACCAATGATAATAGTGTTTAAAAGTAGTTATAAGATACCTACCGTATACAAGTGCAGTTTTCCTTTCCTTTGTACTGCAGGAGTTTATACTTTTACTTAATAACTTATGGAAATCAGAGTTAACAACAGGCTTAAGACATTTGAGCGCTGGCAAGTGCTTCATTTTGTACAACAAAATAAAAAGTTCTTCTACTCTATGGTTAAGCTGTCCCCATCTGGTGAACAAATGGTTAGTGGGGGACATAGCCATGCGGCGTGCTGTTTGTTCCATGTCCTAAAAAAGGTATTGTGTTTAAGGTAACATTTTATGACAAATAAAATATGAATTCAATAATAAAATCGGTGTCATGCTTCAGCACAGAGGTAAAGTAGCCGCTGTAAATCTGTTGGCGATTAAATTATAAGGTAATAAAAACATAGCCGAAAACCGGATTTACTGACTTTCCAAAAAATATAGAGGATATAATCTTCTTCGCCACGTTTTCTCCCTAAGTATCCGCCTGTATCATCTTCATTATCAACGCATGACGTACCTAACATAAAAATAATCGGGAATTCCAAGTAAAAAGATGTTCGCGACGAGGAAATACCCAAACTTTGCAATATGATTACATATAGGTACTTACGTTTACTTCAAAAGCCGAATATTTCATCCAGTTGCCTGCCAATTCCTTCCAATAGTCTTCTATATCGAGAAGCCTACATAATTCTTTGTTTATATCAAACGGCAACTCGTAAATGTACATTTTTATATCAATAAACTACGTAATTACGTACAAAAAGGTCAATAGCACAACTACTACACAAAACTACTTGTTGAACACTGACAAGTGACAACGTGAAACGTGACACTGACAACTGACATGTGACAAAATGAAATTGACAGTAATTGAATATACATCTGACATTGAAATTATTATTTTAAAAAGTCATCTGCCAAGTAGACGTCAGCATTTTCGTTCGACAACTGCTTTCATTATCTTAGGGCCTGCCAGACGACGGACTTTTGTCCGCGGACTTTTTGTCCGCGGACATAGATCGCTTACAATTGTCGCGTACTTTTAATCCCTCGTTTGCGTTACTCGATACAGTTGTAAGCGATCTATTTTAGCGGACAAAAAAGTCCGCGGACAAAAGTCCGTCCTCTGCGCAGGCCCTTATAGTGAGCTACTCACACACCTGTCGTAGGCGTAGGGGCAATCTAGGGCGCACGGCCGTCATGGCAATATTGGAATTGTCTCTACACACATGCCTGCCGTTCAGTGTTCTGGTATAAGTTGAGCTAAGCTCACGCGTTGAGAATGGCACCAGTATTATCGAAAAATCAAAAGATGAGGCCCGTGTCCCAGCAGTCGGAACATCATTAGGCTGATTACATACGAGGTACATTAATGCGGAATGCCCTAAGTACTAAAGAACGAACTGATTGAGAAATCGCCACGACCGCACTACACACGCGGCAACGTAGCTGGGTGGCAGGGACGATCTAGGGACCAAGGATGGTCTCGTGCCCCTGCTGCCCTGCCACAGGGCCAATCCAGGAAATTGCTCCTGCTTGCCTATACACATCACAATGAAGATGCATCCCAACTTTTAAACCCTAGATTGCCCCTGTGGCAGATGTGTGAGTAGCCCGCTTCAGCAAGGATTATCTATGGAATTAAATCTTATCAGTTATCGCTACCATTCACTGACCTCTATAATACAGCGTACTTGTATTATAGAGGTCAGTGATACCATTACATTACAGGCTACTGACTATAATTAAAACTTTAGCATCCTATCCTATTTTATTCCGCTTCGGAAAGTTTTGTTTTACTTTTGAACATTCATACTTATTGTTTAGGAGATTGTAGACCTATGCAGAAAGAAACTTTGATAGTGACTATAGAGCAAACGAAGCAAGTTCGAAAATATTAGCACACTAGCTTTGCACGGGTAGATATTGGTATTTAAAAAAAACTGGCCAAGTGCGAGTCGGACTCGCACGCGAAGGGTTCCGTACCACAAGGCAAAAACGCCGAAAAAAACATGTTTGTTGTATGGGAGCCCCCCTTAAATATTTATTTTATTATAATTTTATTATTAATTATTAAAGTTAAAATACAACTGAGTATTTTGTGAATATTTCAAGTGCCTACCTGTTGCCATTTTTGATATCGAGCAAAAAAGGGTAAAAAAATCGCGTTTGTTGTATGGGAGCCCCCCTTAAATATTTATTTTATTTTGTTTTTAGTATTTGTTGTTATAGCGGCAACAGAAATACATAATTTGTGAAAATTTCAACTGTCTAGCTGTCGCGGTTCTTGAGATACAGCCTGGTGACAGACAGACAGACAGACGGACAGACGGACAGACTAGTGAATAGTCCCGGGAATCCCGGAACCGAAAGTTCCGGGAAATCCCGGAAATTTGCGTCGTTTTTGGAACCGTGGTTTATAAAACCAAATCCCGGTTCTTTCGGTACTTTCGGGAAAAGATACTTCGCGTTTCGAATATTTCTAATTTTATAGCATAAAGCCCGACCGCTTAAAGCGTGGAATACACTTGCTACCTAGCATGCACAAGAAGCATGCATGCTACAAGAGCATGCTGCACAAGGGTGCGGGAGGGGCTGGTGGCTGCCATCGCGTCTTCGGAATGTTGTGCTTTGCGTTGTGTTTGTGATTTTGGTGGACAGTGCTTCGCAAAAAAGACTCAAACAAGACTGCTTCTTTTAGGCAGAGCCAGCTTACGAAGACCGATGATGGCAGGATCGTATCCGCCAAACCTGAGCTGTTGAGAGAGATCGAGAGGTCCTATGGACAGTTATACACGTCAACAAGTAACCCCGTTATGGATCTGGCAAACGACCCAAGAGCTAGATTGACCCGACACTATACCGAAGACATCCCGGACGTCAGCCTGTACGAGATTAGGATGACTCTGAAGCAGCTCAAAAATAACAAGGCGCCGGGTGATGACGGAATTACGGCCGAGCTCCTGAAGGCCAGCGGAAAACCCGTTCTTAAGGCTCTTCAGAAGCTGTTTGATTCCGTCATACTCGAGGGCAAAACACCACAGGCATGGAACAGAGGTGTGGTGAGACTTTTCTTTAAGAAGGGCGACAACGCCCTTCTTAAGAATTATAGGCCCATCTCACTTCTGAGCCATGTCTACAAGCTGTTTTCGAGAGTCATCACGAACCGTCTCGCTCGCAGGTTTGACGCCTCCCGAACAAGCCGGATTCCGTAAAGGCTGTAGCACCGTAGACCACATACCTACGCTGCGACAGGTTATACAGAAGACCGAAGAATATAACCTGCCTCTCTGCTTAGCGTTTCTGGACTACGAGAAAGTCTTTGATTCGATTTAGACATGGGCTGTGCTGCAGTCTCTTCAACGGTGCCAGATCGACTATCAGTACATCGAGGTGCTGAAGTGTCGGTACGAAAACGCCACTATGTCAGTCCGACTCCAGGATCAGACCTCGAAACCTATCCTTTTGCATCGAGGTGTGAGACAGGGCTGAGACTATGGAAGACCTCAGTACAATGCTCGATGACCTCAGTAGAGCCTCCGAAAGAGTGGGTCTTTAAATGAACATGGACAACACGAAGGTCATGTCAAATGCCCATGTAACACCCACTCTCATAAAGATCGGAGACACTACACTCGAAGTCGTGGACGAGTATGGACAAACTGTCCAGTTAGGTAGGTCTAACTTCGAAAAAGAGGTCGATCGTCGAATCCGACTCGGCTGGGCAGCCGAGGTCCCACATACCTCAGTGTCTCAAGACAAAAGTCTTTGACCAGTGCGTGTTGCCAGTGATGACTTATGGCACTGAAACGTGGTCACTCACAATGGGCCTTATAAGAAGGCTGAAAGTCACCCAAAGGGCAATGGAAAGAGCTATGGAGTTTCCCTGCGTGATCGAATCAGGAATGAGGAGATCCGCAGGAGGACCAAGGTAACCGACATAGCCCGAAGAATTGCCAAACTTAAGTGGCAGTGGGCAGGGCACATTGCTCGCAGAACAGCTGGCCGATGGGGCCGAAATGTTCTGGACCGCGTACCGGAAGACGTAGCGTTGGAAGGCCTCCCACAAGGTGTTTCGACGACCTTGTGAAGGCCGCGGGAACCCGATGGATGCGAGAAGCACAGAACCGGTCGAAGTGGAGGTGCTTGGGGGAGGCCTATGTCCAGCAGTGGACGTCTTTCGGCTGAAATGATGATGATGAATTATGTTAATAAATAACAATTTAAAAAATTTCGGTTAAAATTACATAATCAATAATATTGAGACTGATTAATGCTACGCTAAAACTCCACTGTTCCTTTTGTTTTTTTTATAGATATTACGCAAGTTTTAAATTATAATTTGGTTATGCAGAATTGCAATAGGAGTGATGTTGATTTAAATCACTTGTTTGGAGAAGATGTTTAATCATTTTTTCTGTTAAATATTATCTAGGATTAGGTACAAAAATGTTTTAATATTAATAAAGATGTTGCTGGTAGAATATGCGTAGTTACCAATAAAACAAGAAATAAAACGTTTTATTTGATTTCATTTAAATGATATTATTTTGCCCTGTCATTTCGTCTTTCTTTTACTTTCTCCGTTTCAACTCTTCATCTTTTAAAGGCTTACTTAAAGTATCGAAAGTACCGGGAATCCCGGTTCTTTAGCTAGAAGGTCCCGAAAATCCCGGTTCTTTAAAACAGAACCGGTTCTGCATTCCCTATCCCACATACCTCAATGTCTCAAGACGAAAGTCTTTGACCAGTGCGTGTTGCCAGTGATGACTTATGACACTGAAACGTGGTCACTCACAATGGGCCTTATAAGAAGGCCGAAAGTCACTCAAAGGGCAATGGAGAGAGCTATGGAGTTTTCCTGCGTGATCGAATCAGGAATGAGGAGATCCGCAGGAGGACCAAGGTAACCGACATAGCCCGAAGAATTGCCAAACTTAAGTAGCAGTAGGCAGGGCACATTGCTCGCAGAACAGATGGCCGATGGGGCCGAAATGTTCTGGAGTGGCGACCGCGTACCGGAAGACGTAGCGTTGGAAGGCCTCCCACAAGGTGTTCCGACGACCTTGTGAAGGCCGCGGGAACCCGATGGATGCGAGAAGCTCAGAACCGGTCGAAGTGGAGGTGCTTGGGGGAGGCCTATGTCCAGCAGTGGACATCTTTCGGCTGAAATGATGATGATGAATTATGTTAATAAATAACAATTTAAAAATGTCGGTTAAGATTATCTAATCAATAATATTGAGACTGATTAATGCTACGCTTTAATTTAATTTGGTTATGCAGAATTGCAATAGGAGTCATGTTGATTTAAATCATTTGTTTGGAGAAGATGTTTAATAATTTTTTTTGATAAATATTATCTAGGATTAGGTACAAAAATGTTTTAATGTTAATAAAGATGTTGCTGGTAGAATATGCGTTAGTTACCAATAAAACAAGAAATAAAACGTTTTATTTGATTTGATTTAAATGTTTTTATTTTGCCCTGTCATTTCGTCTTTCTTTTACTTTCTCCGTTTCAACTCTTCATCTTTTAAAGGCTTACTTAAAGTATCGAAAGTACCGGGAATCCCGGTTCTTTAGCCAGAAGGTCCCGAAAATCCCGGTTCTTTAATACAGAACCGGTTCTGCAATCCCTAGGACAGACGGACAGACGGACAGACAGCGAAGTCTTAGTAATAGGGTCCCGTTTTTACCCTTTGGGTACGGAACCCTAAAAACAACCGACTTCAAAAAATAATACTAATAATTGAAAAATAACTTTAATTTCGGAAGTCGGTGTCTTTGGTTCCGCATTTTCGTTTATTGACACCGACTTCGGAAATTAAAGTTATTTTTCAATTTTATGTATTATTTTTTGAAGTCGGTTGTTTTTTTTTTTTGTAAAAAGTTTTTATTTTTCACTTTTTAGTGGGTCCGTATGTAATTTATCTAAGTTACAATAGCCTAATGTCAACTGCTCATCACTTGTTACAAAATATTGCTTTTCCCGATGTTGGGACGTTAATTGTTGAGGAGTTCTCCTGGTAAGAACGAGGAGAACTCCTCAACAACCACTCACCATACGCATTGTGACGAGCATAAATTGCTTAGCAACCATATTAAAGTAATCGAATTGCAACCCGTGAAATATTTGTCTTTGAGTAGTTCCAATGGCCATCTGTGGTCTTTTTCATCAGCTCCACTTTACCAAATGATGATTTCCGAGAGCAAATGCTCAAGTTATTTAAAAAAATATACAAATCGTTATAGCTTTGCCTATAAAATTTGAGGGTTTCCCTCGATTTCCATGGGATCCTCTCATCAGATTCCAACTTGATGATAATAGGACCACCTCGAGAGTATACCCTTTCAAACAAAAAAAGAATTTTGAAAATCGATCCACAATTGGCGGAGTAATCGCGTAACAAACACAAAAAAAAAAAAAAAAAAAAAAAACATACCGTCGAACTGAGAACCTCCTCCTTTTTTGAAGTCGGTTAAAAATAAGTTAAAAGGATTTTTCGGCGTTAATATTGCATATTTTAAAATGGAAAAGTAGTTATTGTGACATAACTGTAATAGTCAGACATATAATAATAATAATAATAATAAAACCTTTATTTTCAGGCTACTTTGGCCCATAGATAAATACCTTACAGACTAACATATATGTCGCGGACTTTTTTGTAGATATTGATGTCCTCCAATGATATTCTTACTAAAATATCATTGATGTCCTCTATAAAACTGTAGTAGGTACCTACATCGCTTTGCTCTATTGTCAATATTTTCTTTATATATAATATTATATAATATTTTTTTTTTTTATAAAGATTTTTTTTGGTATTTTTTTCACACCTTGGGTTACATTATCGAAGTTTTCATACGGATCCCTAACTTTTTTGAAAATATTCTGTCGCCTACGTTCATCAAGGATAATGCAGGATTCTAATGGTTAAAGAATTTTTCAAATCTGTCCAGTAGTTTCGGAGCCTATTCAATACAAACAAACAAATCTTTCCTCTTTATAATATTAGTGTAGAACTGTAGATCATCACTTGAATAGGTTAGGTTTCCGTTAGACTATTCATACAGTTTGGTAAGAACAACTTTGAGAGGGAGGTTATCAGAAGAATTCAGCTGGGCTGGGCAGGGTTTGGGATGCTTCATCGAGTCTTCTCGTTGCGTATTCCACAGAGCCTAAAGACGAAGATCTTCAATCTGTGCGTCTTGCCAGTTATGACTTATACGGAGCCGAAACGTGGACTCTCACGGTACGGCTGGTCCCTAAATTCAAGGTCACTCAGCGAGCTATGGAACGGGCTACCTATGCTTAGAGTCTCTCTGAGGGATCGAATCCGCAACGAGGTGATCCGACAGAGAATCAAACTTGTCGTGTCGACATAGCTCACAAAATAAGCAGGCTGAAGTGGCAATGGGTCAGCCCTGTTAGCCGTAGAACCGATGACCGTTGGGGTAGACGTGTTCTTGTGTGGAGACCGCGAATCGGTAAACGTAAGGTGGGACGCCCGCTAGGTGGAGCGACGATCTTCAAAGGATGGCTGGTAGCAGCTGGATGAGAGTTGCCGAAAATCGAGTTTAATGGCGTGCAATAGAAGAGGCCTATATGTCCAGCAGTGGACTGCTTTATGTTGATGATGATGATTCATACAGAGATACTTTTTCAACTTATGCAGAAAAGTAGGACAATAATTAACAAAAGCGAGCGCAGCGAGCTCAAAAATTTAAGCACTGGATGACTGGTCATTGATTTATATATTAATTAGGTAGGTAGTGTAGGTACTTTGAAGTCATTGGCACTGAGTTATTTTTTCGACTTATTTATGCAAATAAGTTGGACGGGGTGAGAGAATTTATCTAAGTTATACGAGCGAGCGAAACAAGCTCGAGCACACTACATTTTTATAACCGTTATTTATTTGGGCCAGTACTTGAAATTTTACCCCCTTCCTGTGGCACATTGATCTGATATTTGGTACCTACACACCTTTAGTTTTGTTGACAATACGATCCCACTAAAAACATTTTCATGTAAAATGTTGCCAATGACGAGACCGCGAGCGAGACCACTGGCTCGCACCAGTGCGGCGGCACTAGAGAGTATTTTAGGTGGTGCAAAATCTTAACGTGGCGCCCCTCAAGTTGCTTGCTTGCTTTTGTTTACTTGTGGACGATCGGCTTTCGACTGGAAACTTTACCTTTAACTTTGGAACTTTTTATGTGGGGGTCGGCTGGTGCCTGGTGGACTGAGTCCACCAGGCACTAGTCATTGATGACATAATAGTAACTTACTATAAAGCCGATCGTCGAGGCGTTGAAATCAACCGAAATACGACCACCACAACGGCGCCCGGTGACGTCGCATCGCTTGCACCGCCTTAGGGCCGCTATACTCGAATCGCTTTAGCGTGGCAAAAGCGGGCATTGACCCACATACATTTTCTAGCATTCTTTATTTCAAAAACTGAAATACGGTCCGTTAAAGTCCTGAATCAATCTATCGTGATCTTCAACATTTAAAATAACGACAAACCATACATAGTTTATTGTTTGAGTTCCTACAGGGATATTAGAGAAAGGGCAATGACTGCTATTACCACGCTAAAGCGATTCGGTTAAACTAGCTCGCACTGTCAAAAAGTTATCAGATGGCCAATAATTCTCGTAATTTAAAACCTAGTCGCAGTCTCATCTTGGTGACAAACAAATGTCAAAAACTTGTTGTTTATGTAGGGAAATTAGAGAATTTTTGACAGATTGACACTGAGATCAGACTGCGAACATTCTTAAATTACGAGAAATGCCCTTCAGATCTCATGTAAAAGGTTGGTTACATGTTCTGTGATCTCATGTACCAAGCACAGAGTACCTAGGTACCTACACTATGTTATAATTTATACTGGAGCCAAGCTTCTAAGGCTAAGCGCGCACTACGAATTTTAATTGTTGCAGATAATAATCGCCAATCTGTGAACAATACCAATATTCTAGAGACCGCGCATTGCGGTGCGCTTCTCGCTTTTTTCCCCATGGGAAGAAAGCGTGAGTTTTATTAAATAAAGGAAAACAATTAGTTAGTAGTTAACTACTCATTTATTATAATCATTATTTATTTTTCGATGACGATGAATGGGTATTAATACTATTACTCGTTGCCTTGGCCAGGAAGGCTTTATTATTTTAAAAATAATTATAGGCATCTGAGAAGCATTTGAGCAAATAAATCAATGTCTTTCAGGGATGAGCTAGTACCTACTTTATACCACTTGTGGTTCACATGTGGCAGCGCATCCTAATGAATTTAAAATAAATTAAACGGGGCCTGACTAATTGGCCACAGTTATTCCTTGCCTGTTGCAGCCCTAAGTCTGGATGTGTGCCTCCCCCTCATCATAAGGAACTTAAACATAAACAATAATTTAGGAATAATTCTAAATTATATTTATTAGTAACAACTAATGTTTAACGATGGGTTTCTTCCTAGTAATATGGAACTCTTCTCTAGTATGGTATGGTGTATAAGGATCTTCAACATAATATTTGGGCTTCTTCCAAAATTTTGTAACCATTTTGTCCAGCATTGTGTTCTGTGTAGCATTACATGTAACATGTTGTTTCAGACGCCTTTTTTGCGGTGTAGATTTTTTCCACATTTTCTTGTGCCTGCCTACCTTTGTTCTTATCCAACCGCCCCAGTGTAACCGGAGGAATCTTCGTACTGCTGCCTTCACGGTCTTCCTTTTACCTCTTTTCAAACTGAATTTTGTTACAGTTCTAACAGGGACAACGATATTGGTAGATATATCTAAGATCTGTTTATTATTCAACAATGAATTCTGTTTCAAGTAGGTATTGGTAGAAAAGCTTATATTGTTAAGAGTCGTATAGTTCTTTGTGCTGTTACATAATATAACCTTGGCAGCGTTTAAAATATATGGAACTGAAAGAGGCCGTATACAGCGAGCAGCTGAAAAAGAAAAAAATAACCTCAAAACAATCCGTCACAAAAAAGTTGGTAAATTGTTACACAACAAAATAAGAATTAATACATTTTCTAGCCTCAATATAGTTTTGCTGTTGTGTGTGTGTTCATTCTAAATAAAAATTGTATTTACCAGAAATCGCGAAACGGAACATTTTTATGAAAACAAACTCATCAACCTATTTTATTTGTAAGTACATGAAATGAAACTGGGGTGAAGTGTCAACGTCAAGTGAATCGCTCCATTGATCAAGATGTGCTCGAGTAGTCGAGTAATTCGAGTATGCTGTCGTAATGACAGTATCATTATTACTAAAGTATTAGAGTAGATTCTGAATTATAAATATTATTTTTTTAATCTTAAGAAGTTAGAGTATTATAATAATTTAAGATTTCTGACGGTAAAAATCTCTTATCAAGTCCCCTTCGTACGAAGATGGGAGGGTAGGAGAGGAGGGGCGCTTGGACTTCATCGGATTCTTCGCCTTACTTCCAGCCGACTCCGAGGAGCCCCCGGACCCGAGCCCCAGATACCCGAGCTTCTTCCGCTTGAGGCGGTCGTTTTCGGCCGCCAACGTATCAACAACAACTCAACAACTTGTCTGGCCTGCTAAACAAGCTGGCCGCAGATGGTGCGCGGTCAGCTTCTGACGCCATAGGCGTGGCCCTGAAAAGGGCCATTGGATTGGCCCTGAGAAGGGCCGTTGGGTTGGCCCTCCGAAGGGCCGTTTGAATCGCCCTCGGAAGTGATTCGATTTTCGCTTAGTACGAACCCCCTAAACCCTTTCTGACTTATCTTGAAAATTTTAAAATTGTTTTCAGGTTAATCTACTAATGTGGCAAAATTAATAAGCTATGAGTATGACTATGAAACTTGCTCAGGAACAACACTCTATTCTCCGTGGTCGATGTCCATGTTTTGTAGTCTCTGAATTTTGACAGCCCAAGTGGAAAGAGATTCCTGCCGAAAAATGTTTAGATTTACGAACCATTTAGCTAATGCTAAATTAGTTTTGGTACGTACATACTCAGATTTAATTGCGCTACCGGGACTATGTTAATTTGCACTCATTTTATTCTTTAGCCTGTATTTCACTAGACTTTCTGACTGAGTCACCCATTCTCTAATGTTTTGATTGTGTTATTCTGTGTTTATTACCGAAAATTTGGTCTATTTTAACTAATTCGTCAACATTCTGACAATTTTACTCCTTTTATCACTAACATAAACACACATGTTGATAATATTGTCCCTTATATAACAATCTTTCGACGTCATTTTCATAATACTTAACCTAGAAAAGGTTGCTAAGGCTGTGTTCAGACTGGTTCAGACTTGCGATTGGGCCTATATTATGCGGGTCGTACCGTTAGTATAATATTCTGTATCTATATGTTATGAAAGTCAATTTAATGTGGATAGAAAGAGGTTGAATTGAAGTAGCTCTAATAATGCAATCAATGACTGTAATCAAAACACAGTTTCTTGTCTGTAGTACAAATTAGATTAACCACCTTCTTCGTCAATTTTTTTAAAGTACATTAGCATGAGCTTGTTTCTCTGGTTGAGCAGTATATTATTATTTCTATTTGTATAGTAAAACTCAAGGAAAGCTGTTTACTAGCTCCCTGAAGATAAGAGACGAAAACCTGGTAGAGAATGCTAAGGCATTAAGTCCGCCTTTGTACCTTTTTGTGTGAAAAAAGATTAAATAAATAAATAAAATGATTATGCCAATAAACTTGGGTATCTTAAATAAAGTAATCTACATTTGAAACTATATGTTAGTTTCCCTCAATTAGAATGAAGTTAAATGTAGTAATACCCAGATAGAGTCCTGTATTAAATCAACAGGCAGGGAACCTGCCTGCCAGGTCAGCGGGATTGTCCGAAAGGGTTACCGCTGGCCCGGAACATAAAGAGCTAAGGAAGGAACACGGGTGGGTTTTAGTCAGTAAGAGTCTGACACTCCCTTCTGCTCCACCCAGAGCGGGAGGAGTCATTTGATGATTTCCCATCCACATAAAAAAAAAGGCAGGGAATCTAGGTTTATCCATACTTAAATATTTTTACTTAACTAATTAAATCCAAATTTGATGGAAGTGTAAAATAACTGTTTTTTTTAATTGTAGGGAAATAGGTAGTAACACTTTCATCAAGTATTTCAACAGTTTCAATTTGATGTCTTACCCCATTTTCCAACATTATTACTGTGCATATTAATTGATAGATCTATGATGAAAAGTGAGGTTTTAGTCAAATCAAAAACATCTTTCAAGATCTTGTTTTGAATACTAACTATTTTTTATTTGTGTACATATTTTGCTGTTTCTTGAATTTAACAACCAATTTAATGTTTTAGAATACAATAGAATGCTCTTTAATATGTACACCTTATAGATCACACTAATATTATAAATATTATTATTGGGGGATAATATTATTATCCCCCAAAATTGGGGGAGGCCTATGTCCAGCAGTGGACGTCTATCGGCTGAAATGACGAATATTATAAAGGCGAAAGTTTGTGAGTGTGTGTGTGTGTTTATATGTTTGTTACTACTTTACGCTCAAACGGCTGGACCAATTTTGATGAAATTTTGTAAGGAGATAGGTGACACCCTGGATTAACATAATAGGCTACTTTTTATCCTGATATTCACACGGGATCGACATTTGCGCGGGTGAAACCGCGGGGTGCAGCTAGTTACAAATATAAATGTAGAAATTTTACATAGGGTTCCACAATGGGCAGTTTTGTTATCATTATCTGTGGACAGGATAAAATAATAGTACATAAACTCATTTTTGATTTCCCTCAGGTAAGGCGGCATATGACCGATGGCTCTTGCGCTGCCTTAATAGTAATGAATAGTAAAAGTCGACAATATGCAACACAGCCACTCCCGGAGGAATGCAAGACTAAAGCTCCCCCTAAAAGTCATAAGGTGTTCTGGGGAGCTGTTGGGGCCACAATACTTACGGGCGCTGTGGTTGTTTATGCTAAGTAAGTAATTTTTGTAAGGAGCAGACCGACCCCGGTGTAACAGCACCAACCTACGAGTTGTAGGTTGTGGGTTCAAACCCAGGCAGGCCTGTTATTTTGTGTAAATTATAATTTATTGCATCACCACTGCTCTCAAAACAGTGATGGGAAATATTGTGAAGAAACTGTCATAGCCAAATTCTCAAAGACGTGACATCCACCAATCTGCACTGAGCAGAGTCGTGCCACCCAGCAGTGGGAACATTATAGGGCTGACTATGTTAAATAAAATAGAAGAGAATCTAAGGCAGGACTCCAGCCTGATTGCCCAACACACTCAAAATCCTTTTCATTTTCACCAACTTTAATATCTACTTTGATTGATTTGAGTATTAGGCATACAGGGTTATTGGAAAAACACCAAAAACCTCTTAAGAGGTCATTGTACTTATCATTATGAACAACTTTTACTATGGGACCAAATCTGAAAAAAAGAATCAGCTGTTCCCTACATTTTGACGAGTTATACGAACATAGTAGGGAACAGTTTTTTTTTCGCATTGATTTTTGAGTGACAATTAGTAATGAATTGAGCCTTATTTTGAATGTGAACTTTGTCATGTATGATATTGAGTATTTTGTTCTAAAACTTGATAACTATCTCAGATTCTTATTTCAAATATAGTCACAAGTCTGTAATACAGCGTCTTTTGCCCTCAGGAACAGTCCAGATGCCCGCAACTGGCTAGAGTCAAACGTCCCTTGGGCTAACGACTTCGTGGCTCTAGTGTACCAGGAAAACACCACATATTGGAAGGCAGCCGTAGATCAATTCAACAGAAGCACTACCTATCTTAGCCATTTCATCTTTGGAAGGGTTCGTAGATTTTACTTTGTTTGTTTTTATACAATATGTTGATTTGCATCCTCGTCAAAGTTCAGGAGGTTGTCATAAAATACATAAATAATCAATTGAAGTACGTTATGGGGCAATAACTAGTAAGCGCTGCTTTTTTTTTGTTGTTGAAATTTAACAGTATTTCAGAATTACACCCTTAATTTTTTTTTTTTTTTTTTTAATCTTATATTTAGAGGCTTCAGTGCACTCTAGGTGACTATGCCAGCCTCATGGGATCATTCCTATAGTAGCATAATGGGCATCCTGCATGCTGCGATAGCAGACTGCAAGCAACCCATTACTCTACTCTATCCCTCACTCACATCTTTAAATATAGTTCCTGACCTATATTCTCCGCCCCTCTCTATCCTCTCTTTCATACACCACACCTTCATTCAATACAAATAAAACAGAATCACCCGACTACGCACACAGCGACAATGCATGCAGCTGTTTTTCCCCGAAATGGTAGCGCCGTCGCGCCGCGTAGCAATGACCCGACCGGTAGCAATAATTTTACCTAATTTTATTTTGAAAATCACCTACATTATTGTCATAAATTTCGCTTGATAATTAACTTATTTTTGAGCATCATTGGAATACGGAAATCTTACTAATGACAGTAATACTAGTGCGCCAAAGAAAAGTTCACTGACCTGTTATCAGATGATTAATAATATCCTTCAACCTAAAGTTTTCGTAGTGATTTTGTTTTTATTTATGGATTAAATTGGTTGATTTGAAACTTTCCTTCCTACTTAACGGGCTTAGGGCCGGCAATAATACCTACCTTAGTTAGTGTACCGATCTACTAAGTCTAAAAATGATGTTTTCTACGTTTGATGAAATGGAAAGACGTGCTAGTTAAGTGTAAGTACGTGGTATACTTACTTTCAACTCTTAGGGTGACGGGGGTTCCCGATCGGGATACATTACCACGAACATCCGGATGGCTCCACGTAGGCTGTCTCCACTGATGGCGACCATCTCCACCAACTCGGCATTTGAGTAATTGTCCGTCATCACACTTTGTAACTACGTCTCGATGTACGGAAATTCGCAAAGCGCACTCGCGAACACTTCGGCGAGTTCAATCACACTGTCGGCGCAGGCGCCGCGGCGCGCGGCGCCGGCGGGGAAAAGGGGCGTGGCTAGGAGCGGCGCGGGAGAGTGTGATTGGGAGATGGGATTGATTACCTACGAATTTATCGAATGAGAGTTTGCATGTATGGTTTGCATTTGTGTGTGTGTGTGAAGCGCGGTTATAGGGCTAGTAACAGACGGGCCGCGTTTAAATACGGCTGGTTCACACTTACGGATTTCCTTAAATAAGAAAAAAAAATAAAAAAATACCTACTCATTTTATTGTTGATTTGGGTCGAGAATCATTAGCATAATTACGTCCTTGAATTTGACTAGGATGCAAATCAACACATTGTATAAAAATAGAAACCGACATATATAACGAAAACGAAATTCGGCCTGATCATTTTTCGGCCGAAAATAATCGCAATTTTTTTGTTTGATTTGGTAAAAATTATTTTAAAAGTAAAAGATATACAGTGTACCATTATTTTAACCATTAAGAACCATTTAAACTTAAGCGGGCATTACATTATCCAATTTGCAGAGTGCTAAATTAGTGCTGCAGTGCAAGATAAACAAGAGCTTACTCATTACACTACACTAGATAGCGAAGCTAGTTTCTTCATTGATCATTTGGGTAGTGATCGTCGTCCGAACCGCACCTTCCGAAGAGCGCTAAAGAAATTCATTCTTGCCAAAATACAAAAACTGGCCAAGTGCGAGTCGGACTCGCACACGAAGGGTTCACAAGGCAAAAACACCGAAAAAACACGTTTGTTGTATGGGAGCCATTAAATATTTATTTTATTCTATTTGTAGTATCTGTTGTTATAGCGGCAACAGAAATACATCACCTGTGAAAATTTCAACTGTCTAGGTAAGTATCACGATTCATGAGATACAGCCTGGTGACAGACGGACAGACTGACAGTGGAGTGTTTTTACCCTTTGGGTACGGAACCCTAAAAATGGCGCCATCAAAACAACAGAAAGTTGATATTGCTTTAGCATTGGTGTCGACTTCAATTATGACTATAAAAAAAGACGCAGAAAATGCTAGGTCAAAGAATATTTATTGCTGAGAAAAAAACACTGGCTAACATCAACATTTTGAATGTATTGGAACCATAGGTCATATAAGAAAGAAGGAGATATGCCCGGAAATTGAAAATGTATCAGAACTCGATGTCGCTAGGTTGGCCCCAACACCGCGCCACATGTAGTTCAGTAAAAACAATAGATAAAAGTAAAAAGGTAAAGGGAGGGGGGGGGGGTAAAGGGTATAAGTAAGTCGCGCACACACTTGCAATTCATAAATCAGAACGTACTACACAATAAATAATTATAAACCTTAACTCACCAAACACAGCATTCATTTTTACCATGCACCGTACAACTTACTCACACAAAAACATCTGTCGCCATCGTTGTGCTGTGCAAAAGCCAAAAATCGGAAAGCCTTTTTGCCTTGTGAACCCTTCGTGTGCGAGTCCGACTCGCACTTGGCTAGTTTTTGTCTTTTGGCAAGAATGAATTTCTTTAGTGCTCTTCGGAAGGTGCGGTTCGGACGACGATCACTACCTAAATGATCAATGAAGAAACTAGCTTCGCTATCTAGTGTAGTGTAATGAGTAAGCTCTTGTTTATCCTGCACTGCAGCACTAATTTAGCACTCTGCAAATTGGATAATGTAATGCCCGCTTAAGTTTAAATGGTTCTTAATGGTTTAAATAATGGTATTACACTGTATATCTTTTACTTTTAAAATATTTTTTTCCAAATCAAACAAAAAAATTGCGATTATTTTCGGCCGAAAAATTATCAGGCCGAATTTACGCTAGATCTATTTACACCATCCAATCTGGTGCGCTAGCTAGTGCACTAGATAAGCAAGCGTGGCAGAGCCCATACGATCGCACTAGATTGGATCACTAACTGCCTTTACACCGTCCAATTTTAGCATGCTAGCACACCTAGTGCTCTGCAAATTGGATAATGTAATAACTAACCGCGACCAATGTCGGTCGAAAAAACATTTTCATCTATGGTTAACGGGGTAACAAAGATGGAGTATATACTTACTTTACTTTTGTTATAACTTTACTAAATAAAAACCTATCGACATTCAAAACATTTTTTTTTCGTTTTCTTTTTGGTTGGTCTGTACATAAAGTAAATATTCTTTTCTCAAATATAGATATTAAGATAAAACGCTAAATCGCGATCTAATAGCGGAGTAATATCGCAAAAAAATATGCGTCAAGTAGATTCTGTATTATGAATTTATGACGGTTTAATTAATGCCATGATGATTCCAATGTAAGAGAGAGACGGAGCTATGCATGACCGATAGCGCCATCCCTTTATACGGGCTCAGATTTCTTGAGCTGATTGTCCCCGATTCTAATCAGGGGGAAATGAAAAGAGTTCCTAGCTACGTTGTAGCATTCATTGTTTTAGTGAGAGGAAATGATAAACTTTTACATATAATATGACGAAAAGCACCATCCAATTTTTGCAAAGGAACAATTATAATAGTGGTTTTAACATTTTTATATTTCGCTTCTTTATCTTTGGATATCAAAGTCATGTGAAATAATATCGACTTATATGTCTATAATGTTACAGGAGGGTGTCACCCCAATCGAACTAACTCCTAGGTCCGAGCAAGACATTGAAAAAGATGCTGAAATAGTCTTCGCAAAGAAGGACTATCAATGTAAGAATTATTGTAATCAGTTGCCATTTATGGTATTGCCCAATAACCTATTCAAGAAAATGTCGACCTTCGTCGCCTGTTGTATCAAGGTGTGATAAAACGTGTGCCATTTTTAATCTTGAGGTACGCACGTCTAACATCGAGCTGTACATAACAAGTATAAGCTGACTTCTGATTGTACAAAAAACCTATACAATGCGAGGTCAGCTAAAACTGGAAATGTATAGCTTGATGTGTCGCCGTTTGTACATGAAAAGAGGGTTCACAAACATAACAAAAAAATCCACCATTGTGTTATATTTCACTTTCACAATAATTTCATTCATGGCCGATTTTTCAATCGTCAGGAAACTTTCTTAGGAATAAATATGACAGTTTGACAGCTTTTGTTTAGAAAATATATGTCAAACCATCAAAAAGTTTCTGCACATAAACGTTATCTGACGGTTGAAAAATCGGCCTTTAGATTTTTCATCATCAACATCATAATAAAACTTTTTGGGTTGAAGTGATTTGTTATTAAGTTTTTACTTTCTAAGATCACTTTGTTTCACTGTGTGCATATGCATTCTCACACCAATACTGCTGATTTTTGGAACATGACAAATTAATTGGAATTGAATCACCTCATTACACCAAGCACATTATTAAAGGTGACCAAGATAACTAGACAACTGGGTGGCATCCTCTCTTCTTGCTTACCGCCTCAGTGACCACCACTTCTTATAACTGTATTATTTTAATATTAGTTCAGTGTAAGAAAGAGATGGAGCTGTACGACCTGTATAGCTCCATCTCTTTCTGACACTGGTGGTGGTTGGCTCTTCGGACGTTCGCTTCAGACCGGCGCGAACCTGGCGAAGCGCAGTAAAGCGTAGTTTCTCCTGCCAAACAAATATGCGCATTGAGCCTTTTACAATAAAGTCGAAAATAAGTAACCTGAGCCGCGCGCCTCTGTCCGCTTTGACTCGGGCTAATTTATTTGCAAGGTCGATATATGTTTGGCAGTGAAAACCGTGCAGCGCTGCGCCGCGCCAGATATGCGCCGGCCCTCCGTATCCGTAGTTTCTGTATCCGAATTATACAGGTCCGTTACACGTTGTATATGTGGATGACGTCACTACAGACACTAATCTAATTATCTTGGTCGGCTAGTAACTAATTAATTGACCACCTAATATCTAGATGTGTGTTTACATAACAGTGCCGCCGCCTATATTAGAACCTCTGTACGTTGAAGAAAAAGTTTTGCAAAAGCCGGAAATTGAAACCCAAGGTTAGTATTGCATGTTATTTTTACAGTTAAGTTTATTTATACAGAGTTCTAAAAGACGCAATATTAAGCCGAAATGTAATGTTTTCACCTTAAGGTTAATTTTTATTTACACCATAATATTTTCCCGACTGCGTACCTCTTGCGCCATTTTGCCAACATTTTTAATGAAAATTACCTACTCGAAAAACTAACATTCGCCCGCTGTGGGAAAGGCATGTGTTTGAGAGAAAATACTTATTTTCGGAATGAAAATCCGCTATGAACTGTAGCGCGCAATAAGTTTTAATATGAGAAGAGACCTCCGGCTTAAGAGGGGACGGGGCCTGCGAGGAATTTGGAAAATAGGCATTTGAAGAAACTATTGCCGTCGCGTTACCTCAAGTCTACCCACGTATTCCGTAGTGTGTGATAGGGACAGCTGCAGCTCAGACCGAAATTATATCACAAACATTTTGACGACATCGACGTTTCGTATTCCCCTTTTTAGAGTTCCATTGCCAAATGGCAAAAAACGGAACCCTTATAGTTTCGTCATGTCTGTCTGTCTGTCCGTCCGTATGTCACAGCCACTTTTTTCCGAAACTATAAGAACTATACTGTTGAAACTTGGTAAGTAGATGTATTCTGTGAACCGCATTAAGGTTTTCACACAAAAATAGAAAAAAAACGATAAATTTTGCCCCATACTTAGAACTGAAACTCAAAATTTTTTCTTCACCAAACCCATACGTTTATCTATGGATAGGTCTTTAAAAATGATATAGAAGTTTCTAATACCAATTTTTTATAAACTGAATAGTTTGCGCGAGAGACACTTCCAAAGTTGTAAAACTTTGACAAAGTTGAAAAATAAGAGTATGATAAAACTAAAAAAAATATATGATGTACCTACATTACCATGTAAACTTCCGCCGAAAATTGGTTTGAAGGAGATCTAGTAAGTAGTTTTTTTTAATACGTCATAAATCGTATACCGCAATTACCTTTCATTCAATCAACTCAAATATAAAAAAAAAAAAAACATTTAATTTCATAAACATAAACCTTATGCATAAACCCGGATGTTACGGAACCCTCGGTGCGCGAGTCCGACTCGCTCTTGCCCGTTTTTTTTTCTCGAAAACTGAGCAGATTCAATTATTTTTTACATTAATATTTTAAGAAAGAGTATGTTTAGGTTCCTATCATTTTTTTTATGTTAAAAACTTTTCTAATTTGTCTGGTACCTAGTCCTCTAATCACGGCGGTAAAAATAGGGCATTTTTTATATTTTTTAGAGGGTCATATTTTCTTTACTAATTAGTTGCTGAAAACGACTGAACTGAAGAAACTGACAGATACGTGTTTACAGCAGACCTTGATTTTATGAAAAAAAAAATTTGATCTAGGGGCATTATTCCGGAAGAAAAAGGGGAATACATTTGTATGGAGAATCGCACGCCCTGTTCCCTCTTAATGATTGGTTATTTTAACACCCCCCCCCTTTTTTTTTTTGGATGGGAAAACATCAAATGACTCCTACCGCTCTGGGTGGAGCGGAAGGGAGTGTCACACTCTTACTGACTAAAACCCACCCGTGTTCCTCCCTTTATGTTCCGGCCAGCGGTAAACCTTTCGGACAATCCCGCTGACCTAGTAGGCTTCGGCCCTAAGGGGGCCCCTCCTCGATGCTGACATCTCTTTGAGGCGCGCGTGGAACACGTACGCGCCGTCCGGCACGGGCCTGGTCCTGATCGGACGGTGAGCTACCCATTACTCTCCACCCGCAGGCCCGCGCCTACGGTGGCCGGGAGTCGTCACGCGGCTCCCGACGCCCGGAGCGTCTCGCGCGGCGGCTGGGACGGGAGGCTCTCTCCCTGAGCCGTCCCGCCACCTCCTTCGCTAGCATGACTGCTTCGCAGAAGGAGGTGACTGCCTCCCACTCCCTCTCGCCCCGGACTATGGCTTGCACCAGGGCCGGACGCGAGAGGTCGCCGCCGATTTTAACACCCCTTGTATTAACAATGTCAATGCCTCCATCATTTTTGTATCTCATATTAGGTTTGTACATAAAACTTATACATAAAATGGGAAATGAGCAGTAGAACATTATTAACATATAAGCTAATACTTAGTTGTTAAGCTTGGGATCCATTAAATAACAGTGGCGTCATATAATAGTTTTGAATGTCCGATGATATGAAACACGTGCCCGTCTCATAAGATCCAGACTGCTCGGCAAAATAAGCCGAACTACATATCCCGCCAATTTTTCGATGTTTACGAAAGATACATAATCGACCTATAACGTTCCCACTGCTGGGACACGACACAGGCCTCTTTTCTGTGAGAGTGAGTAATCAACCACGCGGGACCAATTGGTTCGAATTTTTGGTAGTGGGACATGCCGGTTTCTTTATGTTTTCCTTCACGGCTTTGGGAAGTAGGGAGGATGAAATAAATTGCACAAAGTAAAGTCCATCTGTCTGGAACCCACGGGACTTACGACTGGTATGTCGGGGTTACCCGCCACTGCTTGCATCGATGTAAAAAATATGATTTTGATAATGCCTGAGGGTTTAGGTTTAAACCCGGGCAAGTACCAATGTAACTTTATCAATTCATATGTACTTTCCGAGTTTATCTTAGACATTACTGAAATCGGCGAAGGAAACATCGTAAGCAAACCTGGACTTACTGTTAATATAGATAAGTCTGAAATCGTCAACCCGTCTTGAGCAATCGTGGTGATCAAAATTTTTATTTCAGTTATTAATTTTCTTTCACATTAAATGCATTTTTAATCATTATTATTTTATGTCATAAATTCCAGCGACACTGGTCCAAACTGACAAGTGCGAGCCTCAGAGCGCCCCTGTTGTGAAGATCACCAAAGATATCGTGGAGTTAGAACACGACATGCACGAATACACGAAGATTGCCATAGACAACTATAAACAGGCGGCAAAGTTCTGTGTAGACTACAATAAGGCTTTATTCAAGGTGAGCGATGTTTATGCGCAACTATGTTCTGTTCCAATGGTATCTGAAAATGTAAACAAATGGGGCAGAAAATGTACCTGTGGATGCCAATTTGTAGTGCCACTTACAAATTGAGTACTTTGATTTGATTATTTTAATACTTAAAACCCGAAATTCTAGTTTTAAATCACCATACCAGGGCAGGGTTTTCATGTCACACTTGAGGTTCAGTTTATAACCTGAATTGTCGTCTACAATTTTTTAAATACACTTTAAAAAGTAATGTTATTCAAACAATGTTTGTTGGAAATAATTGTGAGGTGTAAATTGTGAATTTTATCTGAAAAGAGTTTGTTTACACTTTCATCAGATACTTTTGGAACAGACTATAACTAATCATATTTTAATTTATTGGTGGAAACATAATTTTGGTATTTAGAGTTCTGTACCTAAGGGGATATTACTAGACGCTTCTGTCTGTACGTCTTATCTGTAACAGCGCTGAATTTTTTTAACTGGAATAGGTACTCAGTTGAAATCACAGAATGTGTGTAATTATGGCTTCTGCTATCACAAATGCTAAAATAAATGTAAAGTAAAATAACATTGGTGTTTTTATTTCTACTAAGGCCAGAACCTACCTGGACCAATTTCGATATTGGCAAAAATTGTATTATTTTATGACACTTAGGATATCGAGAGCACACGAATTGAATATAATAAACGTTTATTGTCACCAGTATTACAGCTAGTAGTACATACACTAATACCGGAAGCAAAAGGTTCGTCAGCATTATGCTTAGGTCCTCTATAGGGTTGCAAAAGGTTCGTCAGCATTATGCTAAAGTCCTCTATAGGGTTGCTAATCATTGGATTTTAGCTTAAATTCTTCTGGATACTACTGGCTATTTTATATATAAATGGGCATCTTGTATAATAACTTTACATTTTTGGACAATATTATTTGAGTTTTTAATGCACGCTATAATTTCAGATAATAGAGGCATCCTATGAAGACTTGGACAAGAACATTTTTACGACACTCAAAGGGACGATACATCAGAGAGAAATGTATTACAAGAAAGGAAAAGAGGCCTCTGCTAAAGCTAAATGTGCTATTGGTATGTAAATTTTATTTTAGTCCTTCTTTCTAAATGACGTTATTTCACTAAGTTGTATGGATTTAGTTTTTTTTTACAAATCGGCATCTAATATTTGTTTTTATCACATCCAATCAAAAAGAGCTAGTGTATTCTTCGTAAACAGGGACTAAAATAGCTCTTTAATCGCTAAGGACTAAAAGTGATTTGAATTTGGAATGTGGATATTGTAAGTAAAAGTTTGAATCACCAAAGAGATCAATCACGAACATTGTATGAACAATTAACAGGCTGTATGATAAAGGAAAATGCGCGAGCCAAATTAAAAAAAAAAAGTTTATGAAAAAATAAAAAAACACGAATAAAAATATTTTTTATTTGTTGAGCATAGGTGGGTTAGGTACAGATATTGTAATTATTAAAGACTATGTCTAGTAGTCATACGCGAAAAGCATTCTGTCTTCATTTGTAATTGTTTACTCAAATTAAGATTTGACTTAGTTTTATAAAAAATGAGTATGTCTTCCTCTAGTAATAGTATGTAAAAAAATAAACGTACTCTTCTTATTCATAAGTTGCACTTACTTATTTTTTTCATAGAGGGTGATAAAAACTAGAGTGTCCCACCTCTGGAGCAACACTATATTAAGCTCGAGTAGCGTACTTTGATTTCCTCGCTACGCTCAGGATTCTACTTTAGAACCCGTCGCTTCCCTTGGGATTCTACTCTAGAATCCTTTGGTCCGCTCTGGATTCAAAGAAACCTTCAAAGAAATCTTGCCTTCAAAACAGTTGTTTGCTCCCTTGGCAAACAATCTATTATTAAATTTCTGGAAAGTCAGTCAAAATATCACTTATTTCAAACAGGCACATAAAAGGCACTTTTGAATGTCAAAATTAATTAGAGTAGAATCTATTCCAGTTGCCCGCTCTCAAAGGTAGTTTCGCATAGAGAAGAATGGGCAAGAAACTTCACCGTTCCAACTAAATTACGAATTCGGTATAGTGATGATGTTCCTACAGAGACACTGGACCGTATGATCAAGGACGGCGGTCAGGTTAAGGCGCCACCCGAGAGCATTGCCACCACCATGCGATACATCAAGCAGTTGCGCTCCGACCTCATCAACGCTGAGAACATCTACAACCAGGAGGTAGAGAAATCTGTGATCAGCGAGAAATATTGGAATAAGGTAAGAACGCAGTTCTCAGTAGCAGTTCTCAATAGGCTCGCCCCCATTACGTGATTACGTGGGACTTATCTGGCGAAGTGTGGACGTATATGGCGAAATGTGGTCGTACTATAGGTCAGGCCTGCCTAACCCTTCAGGAGAAACAGGTGTGATCTTATGTAGAAACACGTGTATACAAGCTGTAATTGAAAATAACTCGAAACCCGAAAAGAATTCATTGAACCATTGATCATCGTGAACAACTTTGACAATGGGACCCTCCTTGGTCCCATTGTCAAAGTTGTTGTGGTTTATAGGTAACGTCTTTATTATGT
Source organism: Mesoligia furuncula (assembly GCA_916614155.1). Lineage (NCBI taxonomy): Eukaryota > Metazoa > Arthropoda > Insecta > Lepidoptera > Noctuidae > Mesoligia > Mesoligia furuncula. The sequence continues at coordinate 12,418,620 of OU744813.1, forward strand.
AGGTACAAGACAACTTAATAAACTCACTTTAAAAAAACGTCATTTTTTTTTTAAATTACACGCGAGTGAAACTGCGATGACTACAAAATACAGGGCTACGCCGTGTTAAATAGGATAACAAAAACTCGCAAAATGAAAATTCTCTGGTACTTACCTATGTATATTAACTTTTATGAAAAGTCTTAGAACTAAAGGTAAACAGTATGATGTTAAGAAGCTACCTGCGAGAGTTATTAATATAATTCTTCAATTGAGCCTGTAGCTCTTTCTAGAAAATGAATAAATTGACTGCCCAGTTATTTTAATGGCCGCAAGCGCTACTGCTGAGCATAAGGACCTGGGTTCCATTCCCAGTTCGGGCAAAGTATTAATTATTCCATCAAGAAGATATCAGTAGCAGCCCGGAGTCTAACCTTCTGCCCGGTGGACCATTAAACGAGACTTAGGCGGGGCGTATGCTGGGACGCAGGCGACACAGGTCCGCGCAGCGCAGGGCAGGGCAGATTTTGTAATGCATGAAAGTACCGAGTGCTGCGTACGTTGCGGCGCAGACACGTGCGACGCAGACATGTGTCGGCCCTGCCTCCTTGTAGTGCCGGCACAGATTCCTGCGCGACTCGAACACGTCTATTCTTTGTACCAGCTAGAACGCGCATCCGTGCGTATGTTAACTGCATGACAGCATACGCTCGCGGACTATAATAATAAACCATTTATTATCAGGTAACAAAGACCCATAGATACATACTTTAACCTAAGTATACATAATAATATAGTAACAATTTTTTTAGTAAATAAAACTTAATAACTATGTTACTATCACTTAGTTACACTAAGTCTGTGTGCGTTCTGGTGGCACTTGTCCGCGAAAGTGGCGGAATACCACATCCTGCGGCCAAAAGCTTTCTTCCATCACCAGGTGCAGGTAGCATGTTGGTATGCGCACCACGAACGCCTTGAAGTTGACGTTGCGGCGCGACTCCAGTAACTGCACCCTCGGCGTGTACCTCGTCTTCTGGCGCACGTACTCCACGATGTTCTCCGCCGTAGTGGTGTAGTGTAGGTGAAGAATGAAATTTTGCATAAGAGTTCCTTATAAGGAAAATGAGGGGCTTGTGTCTAAGTAATAGCAGCCGCACAGGTCGATCGATCAGGTTAAGCTACGCTAGCCCGGTTGGCCCGTGGATGGGTGACCATCTTTACATACCAAGAACCCTTCTTGCCTCGGAAAGCACATTAAGCCGTTGGTCCCTGCTGTCATTCGTAGACCTTTGACAGTCGTTACGGGTCCGCAGAAACCCGAAAGTCTGACAACCAGTCTTACCAAGGGGTGTTTTACCTAGTAACTGGGTTGTGGAGGTCCACAACCCAGTTACTAAGTAAAACATCCCTTGGTAAAACAGGAGCAGATAGGAGCCGCTCCATGTAAAACACTTAGGCTAGGCAGATGATGAGTTCCTTATAAGGGAAATAAGCACAAAGGCAGGATTTTTGAAAGTTTATTTATACCGATGGGAAATCCTATCGGGCACACGGCTTGTGTTATAATAATCTCTTCCATTTCAGGTGGAGGTAGCCCGTAACATGTTCAAGGACGAGCTTCAAGCGCTGTACCCCGGCATCGACCTCAGTGCGCGCAAGCTGGACATAAAGTCAGACGTAGACTTGCTGTTGGTGTACACACTCAAACGGGTAAGTCATTGGCCTAAGGCGCCATTATCATTTACAGGAAAGTTAAGAGGGGGAGGCTGCGATATTCCGAATCTAGTAAGTAGCTTTTGCGTCAATCTGGAACATACGTCTGGACGTATGTTGAAAATATACTTATAACTATATTTTCGGCATTAGCCTCGTTCCCCACACCTCGCCGTAATAACTTTTAAAAAATGTACTTTGTTACATTTTATTATATAAGGTGTTTTTGGAAGCGGGATGCAAAGCCTTAAGGGGGTGATAGTTGACACCATTTTGAGCATTTTGAGCCATACATGTCTTAGACGAAGTATTTTTTTTTTTTCCCAATTAAAGTTGGTATGTTATTTTTGACTAAAAGTTTGTAGTTAAAAATAAAAAAAAACATACTTCGTCTAAGACATGTATGGCTCAAAATGCTGTAAATGGTGTCAACTATCACTCCCTTTAAGCTTTGCACTCAGTTTCCAAACACCGTGTATAGATTGTGTGTGCAATTTTGTCAATCATGTTTCAGGTGCAATACCTGATAAACCAAATAGCAGAGTTACAGACGGTCCGAGATCTTAAAATCAACAGGGCAGTCGAGTGTGAGTATAAAAAATATATGAAACCTAATTTAATCGTAGTAATATCTCGTAATATAAAATGCATGCAATAATAAGGCATTCATTTTATAACTTTTTCTTATAATTTATAGTATTTTTTATTATCAGAATCTGTGACGTAATATGCAATGTGTCCATGCGTCTGTTATTGACAACATTATATCATTAGTATTGTAAACATTAGTCCTAGTCCAGCGAAGTGTACATGTCCTTGTTTGTGTATAGGTTGTTGACGTGCTATTTAAATAATGAAACCTCTTCAAGGTGTACATGAAGTGACTCAAAAACCGATAAGGGGTCATTAAACTCATCATTATAAACAAATTTACCAAGAGGCAATCTATGAAATCGCAAAAAAGGCAGCTGTTCCAAAAATTTATATTCTCATAACTTGACAGAGAAGTGTGGCGCGCATTGCAGTATGGGATGCCTACACTCAGTATTGGGTGGCGAAAGGCTGAGGAAGAAGAGCAGATAACTCGGCAAAATGTATAGCAGAGCTGATTTTTATTGCCAAGATTTGAATTGACCTTCTATATTTATATTCCAGGCCACGATGAAAAATTAATTATTGAAGCTAAAGCGGAAGATATAGTCAGGACTGAGAGAATGGCGATGGAAGTGGAATTCATGAAGAAGGTAGGGCTGTATTGTATCGCCACTTTATTCACACCATATCTAGACTCCCCAAAATAATCTTGTTTTTACCTGACTATGGAGGGTATATGATTTTAACCGGTATGTACATTGTACATATTATTATGTATGTTTATTCATCTGTTCCCTCATGTTTGGAAATATCATGTAGTTAATGTTATTTTATACCTAAGTCTTATTAATTTCATGAAAAATCATATTGAAGTTAGGCTATTTTGGTTACTTCCGCCTCTTAATGTGTTTCAAAGTTTCAAGTTATTAAATTCAAGAAAAGGTACAAATGCATTTTAAAATTCTTTCATTTTCGCTCATTCTTTTTCCACACCTCCTTTTTTGTCAGAAACTAGTAGCGCTCCAACCGTCAACTCACTGGATACGATTTAGGTAGGATTCTAGCGCTGTCAATTCTTGAACGTGATTTAGATGTACCTGATCGTGTTCAGTTTCATTGGTGAAATCGGCATCTATATTTCTAGTACAGTCAACAGCAAAAGTAGATGATCAAAATCAGAAATTCAATACTAATGAACGGAGTTCGCGTCAGAACTGTGTGGCGTGGAAGTGATTCAAACCACTCAACGCCACATCAACGCCACACATAAATCACTTGACGCCACACAGTTCTGACGCGAACTCCGTTAATTAGTATTAATTTCTGATTTTGATCATCTACTTTTGCTGTTGACTGTACAGTAGCGCCTCCAACTATCCATCAATTTGTAATGGTGTCTGTTAAAAATTATACGTATGAGAGATAAAAAATGTTTTTAGTGGGCGTTGATCTTAATTTTTGCGTTGTTCCTAGGCTTTACAAATCCAAGCGGAAGCGAACAGGAAGACGAGGGAGCAACTGAAGAAGCAGTGTGAGATCCAATCAGAAGCTCTCCAGGACACGCTCGCCAAAAGAGAGAAGGCGGTATGCATATAACTCGGTATTTTACATGCAGGGTATCCAGTGGCAGTATTCAAAGTTTGAGAAATTGTAATAAGAAACTACACCTCTAATACAAATAATGTTTATTGTTATTTAAAAACGATAAATGCGGATTTTGTTTTTTGATAACCACGTTCTCTAAATGTTGACCATCGAACCTATCACACTCGTCAAGTCTAGCACGCATGTTTTCTAAAACGCGTTTACAGAGCGACTGAATCGTGTAAATCTTGAACGATTTGAATTTTATACGGATGGAACTTGAGTTTTGTTCGCATTATAAACCTGTAAGATTGATTTCTTAATTCCTAATATCGATGAACGTGCACGAAGTGATAAACGGGGATTTTCAGTCACAGAAACCATAACACGTTCGACATTTTCGTCAGTGGCTACCGCTGGTATTGGTCTGGGGCTGTTTAATGTTGATCCTGTAGCTCTGAACTTTGCTATCCAAGACTAAATAAGGTTGATCGATGGTCCATCACGCAATCGACGAATATCGTAACGGTTACTGAAACACGTCCTCGACTTAGTAATCTAAGTCGAGGACGTGTTTCAGTAAGCGAAAATACACTTGAAATGTACGCCTCGATGGCAAAAGAGCGGTGCACTCCACAGTCCACACCACCGCTCCATGGCAGCAAAAAAATCTGCAGAGCTTATACTTTCAACGACGCCCCCCGCGCCACTCTAACGTGTTGCATTCAGAAATTACGTTTGTTCAAAGGAGATGTCCGCTTTTTGTATGGACGCTGGTTTTTTATTCCGAGAAAAATCTAACCAGAATCAAACTACATCCAAATAAAAGCTACTAAAATATGGAACTTGGAACCACTGAAATAATATTTTTAGAGCCCTCCATTTAAGAGAAAAATGATAAATTATTTAATGTTAGTACATGTATATTATTTGTTGATGGCAACCCAAATGAAACCTCCCACACACTTTGAAAATGTCATAATGACAGATAGATTCCATTCATATGTCAAACAAATATGTCTGATACGTCACATTTTCGCTCGTGCCTTTGTGTTATCCAATGATAACGTATTTTAATTTGTGCTTTGCTTTCTTTGATTTAACTGACTTGGCCTTTTCACAACGGATTCTTCTTCTTTGCACATGATTAGGATACCGATAGCTTACGAACCTTCAACCCTGACGACTTTGCTTTTTCTTAACGGTTATTTGATATTGCACGCGATTAGGACTTTGGATTTAAAACCCCGTATGTAAGTACTGTTCTTTATTTATATTTAGCTCATTAGGGGTTTTATTTGCACAACCTTTGCCTGTTTTACGACCTCTGATAGTCTGCAAAAATTAACTTTCATTTCTATCTTCAGATTATGGCTCTCTGCATAAATTGCAATATAGCAGTACATGCTATAAATCAGCACTATGAATATAACGCTTTAACATGAGCCCAGAGATAGTCTCAATAATTGAAGAATGGATGCTCAAGAGGTAATGTATTCTTTAATTTACATTATAAGTTTTTTTTAATAATGTGTAACCAGGCTTAATAGCTTATGTTAAAAAATATTAAATAGCACTACTTTGCTCAAAGAAGATGCAGAAAAACGATTCGGTGTTCTTAAAATATTATTTTGTTTTAGGTAACAGATGGAGATCGCATTTGCCAAGAATGCATCAACCTTTTACTAATAGAACTGAATAACAGAAACCAGCACAATATAGGTGACCAACAGCTGAGTCATCAATCAGTATGTGCATGTTGTGGCGTTTCTATCTCAAGAAGAACAGGCAGGCGCTCTCGTCCCTTACCTGTTGATCATCCTGAGCAGGCTTATATAGCTGGCATCATCAACCCCCGTCAGGTTAATATGTAAATTAAATAGTACATTGCACATAGTACATTATTGTATCTCTGATTAGTGGAACACACAATAAATTAAAACTTAATTTCAGATCCCTGCCAATGCTTGAGCATGTAATAGGAAGCGGTGCTCATGTGATGACAATAGTCTGGTATCTTGGATGCGCTCGGCATCAAAACGATATATCTCCACCTGCTCAGTTTCTCGACAATATTTTAATAAGAGAAGATATTGAAAATGAAGAAAGTTAATAAATGAATATTCAAAACCAAAAAAACGTTTTATTTCATAACAAAACTACATACATAAAATACATAGTAACACTTGCATCCAATTAGCGTGTATGTCAGAACCACGGGTGTACCTTTCAAATTTGCCCAAAATTATTTTAGTTATTTGGTACCTTCTGTGTACCTTTACGTACCTCTCTTGAAAATCTGTGTACCTACACCGGTACAATGTTATTTAAAAAATTAGGTACACCCGCCATCCTGATGTCAGAATCGCGGGTGTATTGCTAACCAATATATGTAGCTAAGTATACTGCATAGGTAGATTTGGTACCTCTTGTGTACCTGCAGAAACTAGTATGAAATAAACAAAATACTGTAAGGTTGCTGCGACAACGAGGTAAAGTACCTTGGTGTCACACTAGACAGTAAATTAAACTGGAGCAGTCACCTGGACAATAAACTGAACAGGGCCTGCATAACCTTTTGGCAGTGCAGGAGAATGATAGGTAAGAAGTGGGACCTATCCCCTAAAATTACACTTTGGCTGTACACTGCAGTGATCCGCCCCATGATCACCTACGGGGCTGTGGTCTGGTGGCCCCGCACCAAGCTAGTTACAGCCGCCAACAAACTACAACGCATGCAAAGACTAGCCTGCATGGCGACTACAGGTTGCATGAGGACTACTCCGACGGCAGCAGTTGAAGCCATCCTGGGAATCCCACCGCTCCATCTGTTCATACAACAGGAAGCGACGATGGCGGCAGTACGTCTTGATACACTAAATCTCTGGGGTAAGAGTATCACACCACACACCATGCTGCTTGAGGGACTACACAAGGAGTTCCCCATTACGAAAGCCATTAAAGACAAGGTACCCAAACAATTTATCTTTGATAAAAAATACAAGATCCAACTTCACGAGGATCGGCGATGCGAGGGGCTACGACCTACGGAGCTGCGCATCTTCACGGATGGATCTAAAACAGGTAGTGGCACAGGTGCTGGAATCTTTTCGGAAGATCTCAACATACATATTGCCACACCATTGGGGGCCCACAACACAGTGTTCCAGGCCGAATGCATGGGTATTTCTCTGGCAGCTTCAGCCATTATGGCTAGGGAAGTAAAAGACCACTCAATCCGCATACTCTCAGACAGTATGGCTGTTCTGCAGTTGACTCTGGGCTAATATTCGAGTGTCACCAGCGCCTCAACCAGGTGGGTAACCTCAATAAAATAACCATTCAATGGATCAAAGGACACAGCGGTTCGCTGGGCAACGATGCAGCCGACGAGCTTGCCAGGAGAGGTTCGAGCATGGCACCAGTGGGACCTGAGCCCATCGCGCCACTTCCCTTCGGGTTTTTACGCACTCTGGTAAGGAAACGCACCAGAGACCAACACGACAAACTTTGGACGGACCAAGGCGATTGCAGGCAGGCTAGGGAAGCACTTCCCACTTTGGATCCCCGCCTCACGAAACAGGTTCTCCGTCTAACTAAACAAAAGCTGCGTATAGTTACGGCAGCTTTAACTGGCCACGGGTCATTTAATAAACACCTCTATGTCATAGGAGTAACAGACAGTCCGCTGTGCAGGGCCTGCATGGAGGATGACGAGACAGCGGCACATGTGCTTCTAAACTGCCCGGTGATCACCACGTACAGGGCAAAGTACTTCGGTAACCCAGGTACCCTACGCGAGACGGTCAGCAACATCAAGGCGTTGCTGGCCTTCCTTGAGGAGCTGGGGTGGATCGAATAATCGATTTTCCCACCCGTACGCAAAATACGCGCATTGACGTGGAGTTGCGGAAACCAGCCCGTAATACCAATTACCAAAAAAGGTTGCTGCGAAAAATATAAAATCCTAATTTCTTTCTTTCACGTCGTTATATTTTATAAAATAACAATCTTCAGTATTAATAATTTAACTTAAATATTAAAAAAAAAAAAAAATTTTGCCTATTTTAGAATTGTGAAGGATTTATAGAATTAGGATGTTTGTCAGAGTTTCCAGAATCAAAATGAAACAAGGGACAGTTTTAAAGGATTTTTTAATTAATTTGGATGGTAACGAAATAAGTAATGATTAATATGAATAACGCATTGATTCTATGTGCATTTAACTCGGCCTAATAATTTCTTTCAAGACTTATATAAATTAAATTAGACTAATGTGTCATTTATGGATTAAAATCATGTCTGTAATAAACATTAATTAATACAATTATTTTAATCCATACATGACACATTCTGCAATCATACATTTAGAGCTTTTTGTTACACGATAACGAAGGTCGTCGTAGCACTCCCATGGATTGCCACTGAAACAATGTGATCTGTAATGGCCTATATTATCTGTTTTATGACCAGAAGGTAAAAATTCAATAATACCAAGCAAGGTATATGTCTTATCATGTCATGTTATACTACGAGGCACATCATCTAAACGTATACTTTTGGACTGACTTAACTCAAATGACACAGTATTGTGAAGTACATAACTGAATGTTCTTCGATTCATTTGTGATTCGTTTGTACATGATTCTATACGCTCAGCACTGTATATACCGTCCATTAATATCTTATCGAAGATATTGGTCACCGAACACTTACAATTTATATGGGTTATATTATTATTAGAAACTTTGTTGTCACAAAATTTGTCTAAAATTGCAGCTCGACGTTTGTACAAATTTTGTTTCTTGCTCTTTTTATAAATCATCGCTTTTATGAATTGACAGTACATGTTGTCGCTATTTAGTATCGAAGTGCTTAAATTAAAACCATCAACACATCCAACAACAATTATTTGAGAAACAGCATCGAATGCACATGTGTTGGTAGTGCGAATGGGACGAAGTGCGATGGGATGAAGTTAATATTCCTCATTCCCTTTCAATATAGTGTACATTATTCTACATGTCAAGCCCTTGCATTTGATACCTGTAATGAAGGAGTTATGAAAAAAAATATATTTCGCCATTTTGTGGTGGCGGCCATCTTGGATTTTTAATAGCGTACAGTATTCCACTATTCAAGCCCTTTCATTTGATACCCATATTAAGGAAGTTGTGAAAAAATATGTAATCCGCCATTTTGTGGCGGCGGCCATCTTGGACCGATTTTCATCAAACATAGCTAAGAACACTCGACTAATTCACCTTTCAAACAAAAAAAAACAAAATCAAAATCGGTTCATCCGTTCGGGAGCTACGATGCCACAGACAGACACACACACACACACACATACACACATACACGAATTTTTGCGTCGGGGGTTAAAAATAGTAACAACGTCAAAGAAAGAAACCCTTTTTTTACTTTTCGCAGCAACCTTACAGTATTTTGTTTATTAAATACGTGTTTCTGCAGGTACACAAGAGTTACTAAATCTAATTATACAGTGTACTTAGGTTAGCAGTACACCTGCGGTTCTGACATCAGGATGGCGGGTGAACCTAATTTTTTAAATATCATTGTACGGGTGTAGGTACACAGATTTTCAAGAGAGGTACGTAAAGGTACACAGAAGGTACCAAATAACTGCAATAAATTTAGGCAAATCTGAGAGCTACACCCGCGGTTCTGATATCAGGATGGCGGGTGTACCTAATTTTTTAAATATCATTGTACGGGTGTAGGTACACAGATTTTCAAAAGAGGTACGTAAAGGTACACAGAAGGTACCAAATAACTGCAATAAATTTAGGCAAATCTAAAAGGTACACCCGCGGTTCTGACATACACCAATTAGCATATTTATTGTCGAAACGCTTTTCTCTCGATTCCAAATCATTAAAAAGGAATTTCAATCAGTAGATACTATTATCATTTATTCCTGCTAAGCCATCCCTGTGGAGTATGCTGAAACATGCACTTCTTGATAACCGAGGTCTTTGTAAAATATTGCAACTTGCACATGAACATTCGAAGTATAGCCATAATCATGTAGAATGCGCTTTAGTTCTAAAAGAATTATGCTACACATTCACTGAAAACATTTCTTATTAGCTTCTGCCCGCGACTTCGTTCGAGTTACGATTACATCATTTTCGCTTAGTGTTCTTTAGACCTTTTTCTTATTACGTTACTCGGCTTTTGAGGGTCGTAGCATGATGATAATGTATTCGATTGCCCTTATACTTCCTCAAGAATTAGGCTATCAAATTCAAAAAGAATTATTCAAATCCGACTGGTAGTTCCAGAGATTAGCGCGTTCAAACAACTTTTCAGCTTTATCATTAGTATAGATTATATTACAGAGGCAAATAAATAATCTTTGTTATAAATAATATTTGTTTCGTTCACATTGTTATACTCCGTAATAATATATTATATTGTAGTCTGTGATAAACTCGCAAATCAAACAATAATTTATTATTGTATTCTGTGTAGTCAGTATAATGTCAGTAATGGCAGTACCATGTGTCAATACTGTTAATTTTGACAACTTTATAATTTTTTAGGGTGCGTTCACTGTATTATCCGAGATAATTAGAAAGGTTCGTTCGTTTTAGGAGCAAATTAACACTAAAATAAAAAAATATTTTTCTCAAAATTGGAGGGTTTTAAAAATCTGTGAAATAGTTAGAACCACTTATTTTTGGGATGTCTATCCAAATATATTTAACTTATCCTGGTTAGAATTATTAAATAATAAAAAACCATTTCTGGACATCTCCTTTGAAATCTGCCACTGGACACCCTGTATAAGTAGTATGTATAGTAGCAACAATTTCCCATTGCTTGCGAAGTTTTTCGTTTTTAGTGAATGAATGAACGCTGGTGCTTTGGGGAAGCCTATATCTAGCAGTAGACAGACTCTTTCGGCTGAATTGATTATGATATTAATGATGAATGAACGCCTGCGTTACTTCCGAATGCCACAACACTGATACACTGACAAATGCATTCTTACAGATTATTTCTGACGAACGGCTCTCACTGACATAATATAACATTAGATTGTAGACACACGAGTCTCATTCACAGTTACCTAATCCTAGATATTTATCTTCTTCTTCTTCTTCTGTATATATAAAAGGCAACCGTTACTGAATGACTGATCTATCAACGCACAGCTGAAACCAATGTACGGATTGCGTTGAAATTTGGCACACATATAGCTATTCACCGAACTCGAGGAAGAATTGAGCAAGATACGATGGAGTATAGTGGGGTTATCTGAAGTCCGAAGAGAGGGGGAGTACTCGATAATCCTCAAATCCGGAAACTTGCTCTATTTCCGGGAGGGCAACCAGCAGTCCCAAGGTGGTGTCGGGTTTATCGTCCATAAGTCCCTTGTGAGCAACGTGGTGAAGATCGAGAGTGTGTCGACCAGGGTGGCGTACCTTATACTCAGAATATCCGAAAGGTATTCGCTGAAGGTCGTACAGGTTTACGCCCCGACCTCGTCACACCCCGACGATGAGGTAGAGACCATGTATGAGGATATTTCCAGAGCCATGCATGGCTCTAAAACTCACTTTACCGTTGTCATGGGGGACTTTAACGCGAAACTGGGTAAACGTAACGGTGATGAGCTGCGAGTGGGGCAATTCGGAGTTGGATGCCGCCGGAACCACCGGGGCCACCTACTGGCCAGTTTTATGGAGAAGGAAGGCCTCTTTATGATGAATTCCTTCTTCAGAAAACGTGAGCATAGAAAGTGGACCTGGCAGAGCCCGGATGGTGCAACTAAAAATGAGATTGACTTCATTATGTCGACGAAGAAGCAAGTCAATGATGTCATGATGTCTCTGTGATCAACGCGGTGAAAACCGGAAGTGATCACCGTATGGTAAGAGGCACATTGAACTTAAATATAAGCTGGAAAGATCTCGACTGATGAAGTCTACGCTCCGTCCAGCACCGATCCAGATCCAAAACCCCGAGAGCTTTCATCTCGAACTCCAGAATCGTTTCGAATGCCTAGGGAGCTCCGTGTACGATTATAACGATGGGTTCGTGGAAACTGTTCATAAGGTCGGGTCTTAGATCTTCAAGACCCGCCGTACGAATTCAAAAAAGAAGCTCTCTGATCCTACTTTGCGGCTCATGAAGGAGAGGCGCGATATGATCCTGCAGTCTACGGATGATGCGCTAAATTACCGGCAACTCAATAGACGGATCTCTAAGGCCTTGAAAAGCGATCTTCGCCGCTTTAATAGAAATAAAGGCTCCAAGGTCTTTGCTAGAGATCTGTCTATTGGGCAGAGCCAGCTTACGAGACTGAAGACCGATGATGGCAGGATCTTATCCGACAAACCTGAACTGTTGAGAGAGATCGAGAGTTTCTATGGACATTTATACACGTCAACAAATAACCCCGCTATGAATTTGGCAAACGACCCAAGAGCTGGATTGACCCGGCACTATACCGAAGACATCCCGGACGTCAGCCTGTACGAGATTAGGATGGCTCTGAAGCAGCTCAAAAACAACAAGGCACCGGGTGATGACGGAATTACGGCCGAGTTGCTGAAGGCCGGCGGAAAACCCGTTCTGAAGGCCCTTCAGAAGCTGTTTGGTTCCGTCATACTCGAGGGCAAAACACCACAGGCATGGAACAGGGGTGTGGTGATACTTTTCTTTAAGAAGGGCGATAATGTCCTCCTTAAGAATTATAGGCCCATCTCACTCCTGAGCCATGTCTACAAGCTGTTTTCGAGAGTCATCACGAACCGTCTCGCGCGCAGGTTTGACGACTTCCAGCCTCCCGAACAAGCCGGATTCCGTAAAGGCTTGAGCACCGTAGACCACATACATACGCTGCGACAGGTTATACAGAAGACCGAAGAGTATAACCTGCCTCTCTGCTTAGCGTTTGTGGACTACGAGAAAGCCTTTGATTCGATCGAGACATGGGCTGTGCTGCAGTCTCTTCAACGGTGCCAGATCGACTATCGGTACATCGAAGTGCTGAAGTGCCTGTACGAAAACGCCACTATGTCAGTCAGACTCCAGGAACAGGCCTCGAAACCTATCCTTCTGCAGCGAGGTGTGAGACAGGGAGACGTTATCTCTCCGAAACTGTTCACCGCTGCACTGGAGGATGTCTTCAAGGTTCTGGACTGGAAAGGGGCTGGCATCAACATCAATGGCGAGTACATAACTCACCTTCGGTTTGCCGACGACATCGTAGTCATGGCTGAGACTATGGAGGACCTCAGTACAATGCTCGATGACCTCAGTAGAGCCTCCGAAAGAGTGGGTCTTAAAATGAACATGGACAAAAAGGTCACGAAGGTCATGTCAAATGCCCATGTAACACCCACTCTCATAAAAATCGGAGACGCTACACTCGAAGTCGTGGACGAGTACGTTTACCTAGGACAAACCGTCCAGTTAGGTAGGTCTTACTTCGAGAAAGAGGTCAATCGACGAATCCGACTCGGCTGGGCAGCGTTCGGGAAGCTACGCAATATCTTCTCGTCCCACATACCGCAGTGTCTCAAGACGAAAGTCTTTGACCAGTGTGTGTTGCCAGTGATGACTTATGGAACTGAAACGTGGTCGCTCACAATGGGCCTTATAAGAAGGCTAAAAGTCACCCAAAGGGCAATGGAGAGGGCTATGCTTGGAGTTTCCCTGCGTGATCGAATCAGGAATGAGGAGATCCGCAGGAGAACCAAGGTAATCGACATAGCCCGAAGAATTGCCAAACTTAAGTGGCAGTGGGCAGGGCACATTGCTCGCAGAACAGATGGCCGATGGGGCCGAAAGGTTTTGGAGTGGCGACCGCGTACCGGAAGACGTAGCGTTGGAAGGCCTCCCACAAGGTGGATGACCGATGACCTTGTGAAGGCCAGGCCCAGGAAGCACAGGACCGGTCGAAGTGGAGGTGCTTGGGGGAGGCCTATGTCCAGCAGTGGACGTCTTTTGGCTGAAATGATGATGATGATAGCTATTATGATGTAGGCGTGTGCTAAGAAAGGATTTTCCAAAACTCACCCCTCAGGGGGTGAAACGGGGGTCTAAAGAAACACGATTAGTTAGACTATTTTATTCGAAACATCACAGGAGTACTCCTGAGTGTTTCAGGTTTTTTTAGAATTCAACCCCTAAAAGGGGGAAATGGGGTGACAAAGTCTGAAATCAACAAGGGTGTCGTTTGTATGGTTTATCGGGTCGCTGATTAACAACAATGACTTTAAAATCCAACGTGGTGGATGTGAAATACCATCATCCTCTGTTGGGGTGCGATGGGGTTGAAAAGTCTAAATATCAATATGGGTGTCGTTTTTATGGTTTTTTGGGACGTTAATTATCGTTGGCGTCGATTTTGAAATTTAATACATGATCAGCCCCACGTTCCCACTGCTGGGACACAGGCCTCCTCTCTGTGAGAGGGAGTGGGCCTTCATCCACCACGCGGACCCCGTGCGTGTTGGGGATGTAGAATGTCTTCGAGTTTTTGGTTCTATTAGGATATACACGATATCCTAATAGAACCAAAAATTCAAAGACTGACTGTGAATATTTTATTATAGGGGAAGCCCGGGCAAGACGAATATGTTAAGGGGTACTGCAAATAAAACCACAATCTAATAATCAATAGAACTCTTTGTACTTTTAATGTGTACTATGTTTAATCGTCTTAGAAAAATAATCATTAAAATTCAAAAACTTAAACAATTTCTGTAATAATTTTGAGCATTAACAAAAGGTATCAATTATCGGTTTTGCCCGGTGGGGTCGGGCAAAAAGGATAAGTAGAACTAGCTTAGATCAGAGTTCGCATTCATCACAGAAGTAGCTGCCAACTCCTACATAATAAAGTGCAGTCTTTATGCGCCCAAATGCACTGATTACACTGAATCCAATCTTTCGCTAGTGGTTCAGTGTATTTGTCAGCGCACACTAAACCGTAAAAATCTGGTTTCGGATTTTTGTTTTGTTATTTGACTGAGGATATTTTAGTTTTAGTTTTTCTGGGGCCTGCTAACTCAGAAATGGCATATGTAATGGTAGTGGTAACTAATACTTATAATATGCTTGCTCTGAGCAAAACGGAATACCTAACCGTTTTGCCCATATCCATTTTGCTCAACACTCTAATATTAGAAACAAGTGAAAACTTGAATTGTTTTTAGTAGGTAAACAAAAAGTAACGATCACAAATAATACCTAAATAAACGTGCAATTGAATATACAATACATCTTTATAGACAACTGATGACTAATACAAAAAGTTTGTGTGCAAACCTTTTCAAAAATCGTAACAAAACAACGATAATCCTTTTTTTTCCCTTCCACAACTGATGCACTCGCGTATTGTTTGGGTTGAACTGCCATGGCATTGCCGATCGTATGTGTCACGACTAGAGAAAATGTTAATAGCGCTATCTATTATATGTTTATGGAAAAATCAGTTATTCTTCTTACCCGCACTATGCTTCTTGCCCGGCCTTCCCCTAACCAAACCTTCTCGAGGGTTCACTTTAGCGCAAACGTAATGCGGGTAACCCTCCTGGAAGGTCCACTAGCAGTATGAATGGCAGCATGGTATATGAACACAATGAAAAGTGGGTGGAGTCGGTTGTGTTCATTGAAATTAAGTTCATTTTGTATTAACTATTATTGTATTTATTTAACAGATAATGGCGAACTTCAACCGCGCGGTGTCCGAGCAAGTGGAGGCGGAGAGGGTGGTGTTCAAGAAGGAGCTGGCAGCTATGGCTGGCAAGTTGCAGGCTATCGAGCAGACCTTGAAAAGTAAGTCATAAGAGCTCTTTTTAAGTGCTTGGCCAGACTGACAGCGCGGCGCGGGTAGCGGCGCGGATGCGGGGTCGTCTGCAGTCGAGCGCGGCTTCGTTCTGAGTGTTGTCGTGTCCAGTGTTTGCCAAAATATAATTGATTGAAATATGATCATCAGTTCACTTAATAATTATCACTTTATATGGCTAAAATTGCTTGTGAGTTAAATCGAATGATGAAATATTCATGTTCTGTTTCTTTCCTTTGTAAAATGTACTATATGTATTTAGACGCCATCATAACGCGCGGGGTCAGCTCGAACTAGTTTGAGCGTGGGCCGCCCGCGCTCTAACTGCGGTCACTTGTATGACCTCGCTATGGCGTGAGTTGCCCGCGCGCTCCCCGCGCCGAGCAGCCCGCGCCGCTCACCGCGCCCGCGTACCCACTATGGACGCTCAAATGAAGTTCTTATCTTTGAGAACGTCAAATATGAGTTTAAGGAAAAATAACTTTAAATCCTACACAATAAAGTTTAGTTTACGCTACAACTTCAAACAAATTTATAACTTTTTCAATAGTGCTCGTCACTCTGAAATCAACTTACTATCCATTAAAATAAAGTTGATATTTGTTTAATTTGGAATAATATTAATTTCAAACATAAGTTTGAATAGACTTTAGGTAGCAATAGTTGACCATGATAATAAGACAACATGATGGGATGCGCGGCCTCCCCAGTCTGAACACACAGGTCCTTCACAGGTCTTAAATTCTACATTCGCCTTAGTACATTATCTACTTATAATAAAATGTTAGGTATTTGTAATATTGCAAATATTTGTAAATAACATCACGACTGACAGTGACAGTAACAGTGTTAAGATCATTGACAAGTATATCAGTGATAAGGCCTCGTTTTCACTAGTCATAGCCCCGAGACACGTGTCTCTAAAGATGTCGAGCGAACTTAGGGAAAGTTGGGCGATGTCGATCAGCGTCAACAAATTATCTTGCCTCACGACCTTTTTCAACGTTTTCGATCTTGCAAGGCATTTTGTACGACGTTGTTCTACATCTCTAGGGTCACGTGTCGCGGGTCCTTATATCCGCCCGAGCCTGTCGGACCGTGCACGATGCCCGATGTAAAGCGATAGGTGCCGTCCTTGTTCTCTCAATAAAGATTTTCTTAACGGGCGAAAACCAACGCGACTGCCTTTAGTTTTTGACAGTATTTTTAAAAATGAACGCGAAGCCTAAATGCGACACCAGTATACGTGGAGTCGTAGCATTCTGTAATTTCTGCCTAACCCGGGAAGAAGGCGTGACTTTATGTGTTACTACTAGGTTATTTTGGCGTATTGCCAAAATCGGAACTAGCGCCGCTATCTGGTTTTTTCAATGCCTTTGTGACGTTTCACAAAACAATTGAACAATAATGTTTAGCAACAGCGCCTCCTCTGTCAACGTCATTAGAGTGCCAAAAGACCCTTGTAGCAGTGTATGTGTGTCTGTATTGTTGCAGAGCGTGCGGCGGCGGAAGCGGAAGCGCGTCGCTCGCAGTCGTTGTGGGCGGCGGCCGAGGCTCTGCTGGCCGCCACGCGCCGCGCCGCGCCCGCCACCAAGCTCGACAACGAGCTGCGCGCGCTCGAGAAGGCTGGTGAGTGCACCTCACTATTAGTTACTAGCGGCGCAGGCGCAAGCGCGTCGCTCGCAGTCGCTGTGGGCGGCGGCCGAGGCTCTGCTGGCCGCCACGCGCCGCGCCGCGCCCGCCACCAAGCTCGACAACGAGCTGCGCGCGCTCGAGAAGGCTGGTGAGTGCACCTCACTATTAGTTACTAGCGGCGCAGGCGCAAGCGCGTCGCTCGCAGTCGCTGTGGGCGGCGGCCGAGGCTCTGCTGGCCGCCACGCGCCGCGCCGCGCCCGCCACCAAGCTCGACAACGAGCTGCGCGCGCTCGAGAAGGCTGGTGAGTGCACCTCACTATTAGTTACTAGCGGCGCAGGCGCAAGCGCGTCGCTCGCAGTCGCTGTGGGCGGCGGCCGAGGCTCTGCTGGCCGCCACGCGCCGCGCCGCGCCCGCCACCAAGCTCGACAACGAGCTGCGCGCGCTCGAGAAGGCTGGTGAGTGCACCTCACTATTAGTTACTAGCGGCGCAGGCGCAAGCGCGTCGCTCGCAGTCGCTGTGGGCGGCGGCCGAGGCTCTGCTGGCCGCCACGCGCCGCGCCGCGCCCGCCACCAAGCTCGACAACGAGCTGCGCGCGCTCGAGAAGGCTGGTGAGTGCACCTCACTATTAGTTACTAGCGGCGCAGGCGCAAGCGCGTCGCTCGCAGTCGCTGTGGGCGGCGGCCGAGGCTCTGCTGGCCGCCACGCGCCGCGCCGCGCCCGCCACCAAGCTCGACAACGAGCTGCGCGCGCTCGAGAAGGCTGGTGAGTGCACCTCACTATTAGTTACTAGCGGCGCAGGCGCAAGCGCGTCGCTCGCAGTCGCTGTGGGCGGCGGCCGAGGCTCTGCTGGCCGCCACGCGCCGCGCCGCGCCCGCCACCAAGCTCGACAACGAGCTGCGCGCGCTCGAGAAGGCTGGTGAGTGCACCTCACTATTAGTTACTAGCGGCGCAGGCGCAAGCGCGTCGCTCGCAGTCGCTGTGGGCGGCGGCCGAGGCTCTGCTGGCCGCCACGCGCCGCGCCGCGCCCGCCACCAAGCTCGACAACGAGCTGCGCGCGCTCGAGAAGGCTGGTGAGTGCACCTCACTATTAGTTACTAGCGGCGCAGGCGCAAGCGCGTCGCTCGCAGTCGCTGTGGGCGGCGGCCGAGGCTCTGCTGGCCGCCACGCGCCGCGCCGCGCCCGCCACCAAGCTCGACAACGAGCTGCGCGCGCTCGAGAAGGCTGGTGAGTGCACCTCACTATTAGTTACTAGCGGCGCAGGCGCAAGCGCGTCGCTCGCAGTCGCTGTGGGCGGCGGCCGAGGCTCTGCTGGCCGCCACGCGCCGCGCCGCGCCCGCCACCAAGCTCGACAACGAGCTGCGCGCGCTCGAGAAGGCTGGTGAGTGCACCTCACTATTAGTTACTAGCGGCGCAGGCGCAAGCGCGTCGCTCGCAGTCGCTGTGGGCGGCGGCCGAGGCTCTGCTGGCCGCCACGCGCCGCGCCGCGCCCGCCACCAAGCTCGACAACGAGCTGCGCGCGCTCGAGAAGGCTGGTGAGTGCACCTCACTATTAGTTACTAGCGGCGCAGGCGCAAGCGCGTCGCTCGCAGTCGCTGTGGGCGGCGGCCGAGGCTCTGCTGGCCGCCACGCGCCGCGCCGCGCCCGCCACCAAGCTCGACAACGAGCTGCGCGCGCTCGAGAAGGCTGGTGAGTGCACCTCACTATTAGTTACTAGCGGCGCAGGCGCAAGCGCGTCGCTCGCAGTCGCTGTGGGCGGCGGCCGAGGCTCTGCTGGCCGCCACGCGCCGCGCCGCGCCCGCCACCAAGCTCGACAACGAGCTGCGCGCGCTCGAGAAGGCTGGTGAGTGCACCTCACTATTAGTTACTAGCGGCGCAGGCGCAAGCGCGTCGCTCGCAGTCGCTGTGGGCGGCGGCCGAGGCTCTGCTGGCCGCCACGCGCCGCGCCGCGCCCGCCACCAAGCTCGACAACGAGCTGCGCGCGCTCGAGAAGGCTGGTGAGTGCACCTCACTATTAGTTACTAGCGGCGCAGGCGCAAGCGCGTCGCTCGCAGTCGCTGTGGGCGGCGGCCGAGGCTCTGCTGGCCGCCACGCGCCGCGCCGCGCCCGCCACCAAGCTCGACAACGAGCTGCGCGCGCTCGAGAAGGCTGGTGAGTGCACCTCACTATTAGTTACTAGCGGCGCAGGCGCAAGCGCGTCGCTCGCAGTCGCTGTGGGCGGCGGCCGAGGCTCTGCTGGCCGCCACGCGCCGCGCCGCGCCCGCCACCAAGCTCGACAACGAGCTGCGCGCGCTCGAGAAGGCTGGTGAGTGCACCTCACTATTAGTTACTAGCGGCGCAGGCGCAAGCGCGTCGCTCGCAGTCGCTGTGGGCGGCGGCCGAGGCTCTGCTGGCCGCCACGCGCCGCGCCGCGCCCGCCACCAAGCTCGACAACGAGCTGCGCGCGCTCGAGAAGGCTGGTGAGTGCACCTCACTATTAGTTACTAGCGGCGCAGGCGCAAGCGCGTCGCTCGCAGTCGCTGTGGGCGGCGGCCGAGGCTCTGCTGGCCGCCACGCGCCGCGCCGCGCCCGCCACCAAGCTCGACAACGAGCTGCGCGCGCTCGAGAAGGCTGGTGAGTGCACCTCACTATTAGTTACTAGCGGCGCAGGCGCAAGCGCGTCGCTCGCAGTCGCTGTGGGCGGCGGCCGAGGCTCTGCTGGCCGCCACGCGCCGCGCCGCGCCCGCCACCAAGCTCGACAACGAGCTGCGCGCGCTCGAGAAGGCTGGTGAGTGCACCTCACTATTAGTTACTAGCGGCGCAGGCGCAAGCGCGTCGCTCGCAGTCGCTGTGGGCGGCGGCCGAGGCTCTGCTGGCCGCCACGCGCCGCGCCGCGCCCGCCACCAAGCTCGACAACGAGCTGCGCGCGCTCGAGAAGGCTGGTGAGTGCACCTCACTATTAGTTACTAGCGGCGCAGGCGCAAGCGCGTCGCTCGCAGTCGCTGTGGGCGGCGGCCGAGGCTCTGCTGGCCGCCACGCGCCGCGCCGCGCCCGCCACCAAGCTCGACAACGAGCTGCGCGCGCTCGAGAAGGCTGGTGAGTGCACCTCACTATTAGTTACTAGCGGCGCAGGCGCAAGCGCGTCGCTCGCAGTCGCTGTGGGCGGCGGCCGAGGCTCTGCTGGCCGCCACGCGCCGCGCCGCGCCCGCCACCAAGCTCGACAACGAGCTGCGCGCGCTCGAGAAGGCTGGTGAGTGCACCTCACTATTAGTTACTAGCGGCGCAGGCGCAAGCGCGTCGCTCGCAGTCGCTGTGGGCGGCGGCCGAGGCTCTGCTGGCCGCCACGCGCCGCGCCGCGCCCGCCACCAAGCTCGACAACGAGCTGCGCGCGCTCGAGAAGGCTGGTGAGTGCACCTCACTATTAGTTACTAGCGGCGCAGGCGCAAGCGCGTCGCTCGCAGTCGCTGTGGGCGGCGGCCGAGGCTCTGCTGGCCGCCACGCGCCGCGCCGCGCCCGCCACCAAGCTCGACAACGAGCTGCGCGCGCTCGAGAAGGCTGGTGAGTGCACCTCACTATTAGTTACTAGCGGCGCAGGCGCAAGCGCGTCGCTCGCAGTCGCTGTGGGCGGCGGCCGAGGCTCTGCTGGCCGCCACGCGCCGCGCCGCGCCCGCCACCAAGCTCGACAACGAGCTGCGCGCGCTCGAGAAGGCTGGTGAGTGCACTTCACTATTAGTTACTAGCGGCGCAGGCGCAAGCGCGTCGCTCGCAGTCGCTGTGGGCGGCGGCCGAGGCTCTGCTGGCCGCCACGCGCCGCGCCGCGCCCGCCACCAAGCTCGACAACGAGCTGCGCGCGCTCGAGAAGGCTGGTGAGTGCACCTCACTATTAGTTACTAGCGGCGCAGGCGCAAGCGCGTCGCTCGCAGTCGCTGTGGGCGGCGGCCGAGGCTCTGCTGGCCGCCACGCGCCGCGCCGCGCCCGCCACCAAGCTCGACAACGAGCTGCGCGCGCTCGAGAAGGCTGGTGAGTGCACCTCACTATTAGTTACTAGCGGCGCAGGCGCAAGCGCGTCGCTCGCAGTCGCTGTGGGCGGCGGCCGAGGCTCTGCTGGCCGCCACGCGCCGCGCCGCGCCCGCCACCAAGCTCGACAACGAGCTGCGCGCGCTCGAGAAGGCTGGTGAGTGCACCTCACTATTAAGAGGGGTTTACACGGGTCGATTGTCGTCGAGCTGCTGGTCACTTTACAAATCCCCCCACCAAGCCGCATCGCTAGCCCATTTACACAGGTGACCAAAATCGCATGCGGGTGGGTCATTTCCTTCGAAAATGTTGAGCAGAATAGATGTTCGTGCCGGAATTGAAATAGTTACTCAATTATTCGTTGTTGTTGCGCCGAACCCAAATAAATTGGGATAAGGCAGGAGAATGATGAGTTATTCAATTATTCAAGAATTGCTTGAAGAATAATTGTTGTTTAACCAAACGATCTGTCGATCGAAAATATGTAACTCCATCCTTTTTTAGCGTCCTGGATGTGTGATTTTTATAGTTTTTAAACAAGTTCTGAGGCGTATTTACCGTCGAAGCGTTCGAATGCTACTAGATTAAAAGTGCACACGAAAGTTGAATTGGGTGCACATTCGGTGAGGAATTTTTTTTTGCCACTGATTGTGTATCTAGGTTCTTTATAAGTGACCGATGAGATTACCCTATTTTCAGGCACGGGCGATAAGCTGGTTGAGACGGTACTAAAGGGCATTCCCCCTGATGTCCGGGAAAAGGGCATCGCCACTGAGAAGTCACTGCGAGAGAGGTTCGAAAAGGTATCCCCCATTATTTCCTTACTAATTTTGACCACTGCTTCGTTTACTGCCCAGGACGATCAAAGTGTTGGCTGTAACATAATAGAATCGAGAATAATAGAACCAATATGTAGCCAGCTCCAATGGCTGACGACCCGTCTTGATTCTTGATGTAAAAGCTTTTTGGTTTCGATATATTATTCATTATATCAATATCAATCTACGGGCTTTAGAACATGTTTTTTTTTATACTGTCTCGGAAGGTTTTATGTCGTCGGGCTAAAGGGAGATTTAGTTTTGTAGTAAGATGGTACGTGTTTAATTTTCCGTAATGTGTAGTATCCTGATCTCTATAGCACTGAGTTGTGGGTTCGTTCCAGATGGAGAAGACCGCGGTGAGGGTGGCCCTGGTCGGGCGCGAGGGAGCCACGCTGCCGGTCTACTTCCTGTCGTGGCTGCAGTCACTGTTGCTGTTCAAGAAGGTGAGTCCACATGCTAATCAAATTCAAAATATTTTCTTTCACATAAACCTATAGGGGCACTTATGAAACGTCAGAAGCTAGGTGATGATAATTACAGTAGGTATGGGAGGACAGCGTAGGCCTGTCAACAAGTACCAGGTACTTGATAAAGTAAAAAATGGTCTACAGATCTAAATACTACAAGGACTAAAGTCCTCACATTTACAAAATAAAAATCTATCAAAAGGATAAATAAAATATAAAAACCTATTAAAACCAAGTGATGTGATTGCCATTACAATCACTAATAAAAAGTTGAAAAATTAGAATTGTCTGTATATAATAAAAAAAAATAAAAGTTCTTATTACAAAAACTGACGTTAAACCCGAGTCTAAGTTGTCAATTTTGCATTAAGAAATTTACGTTTGTCGGAATAAAGTTCAAAATAGAGTAACTGGCTCGAAGGTTTAGGCTAGGTCTAAAATTAGATCTCGTTTTGTAATAAGACGGTTTGTGTTTAAGCAAAGTTTAAATTCTCTAGGGAAAGTAGCCAGCCCTGATCTCTTAGTAAAGACACAATAAGCTGTAGATATGTGTACGTTTTGTAATATCGCTTGTATTATGATTGACGAGACTGTTTGAAAGACGTAAATTTGAAATTACTGACTGAAGAAAATTGTCGACACATTATCGACATGGAACATTCACAACTTTATTTGTTTGAATTTTAGTTCCTGATAACCTCGAGCCGGTGCTTTGAATCGGCACAAAAAATAACTGTAATTTCTTAAAGTATGTTTAGTCCAGCGTACTTGTATTATAGAGGTCAGTGATGCACACGCACATTGTTTTAGTGTGCGTAAGCCCAGGAGCACTCAGTCGTGACCAAAGAGTAAAGTAACTATAGAGGAAAAGAGTAACAACTCTGTGGTAAAATTTGCATGTATGGAAAGTGCTGCCACCTCGAGTTTGGTGGGTGAACTAAGGCTATGCACCTACCTATAGATATAAATATACACCTACCTATAGATATGCAATGCTTATTATCTCGTATATTGACTCGCTACTCATAGTAATGTGCATACTTACTATGAGTAGCAACAAAACTTAACAAAACAAATAACAGTAACAATTATAACAGAAATAACTGAGATAAACTCGGTATTTCGGGAAGCGCATCAACGTCGGGAAAGCCGGAATTCACAATGGCGGATGGCCTGCAGTGTTGCCTACAGATAAACTAGCTCTCCAACAGATTCAACTTGGAAAACCACTAACAAAAATTGGCCCTTCTCCAAAAATTTGTAAAAATCGCTAAAATTTCCACAAGTGGAACATATACACATGAGGAACATAAAAATTATTCAATAAGAAAAACTATTAAAAAAAATCGCTTTCTTCAGATGAATTTTTGTCTGCACCATCGTCGGTTTTACATTTATAATTATGATTCTTTGGTACAGATTTCTTTTAAAACTTTTATTGGAATTTACCTACACAGTAAAAGTAAATACTTCTGAAAATTATATGAAGTAAATGCAATCGACTGGCTAGAAAAAAGTTACTTAAAAATAAATATGACTAAAACAAATATATTACAATTTCAGGCATCGTCGGCGAAGTGCCAATACCTCCTAACTGACAAAGTCAAAAATTTACACAAACTGAAAAAAAACGTTCCTAAATAGACACGTTGCGTTGGTTTAGTTGCGAGGTACATATTTCTACATTTTAATTAAATGCTGTTGCAACTAAAAATACACTTAGGCGATTCACTAAAACATGCGAATAACGCTTTTAAATTCAAAACGATAAAAAAGTGAATTTCTCAACAAATGTCAGTTAGGAGGTATTGGCACTTCGCCGTCGACATACAACGAAACATAAATAAACTTAGACATTCATTATAAAGATTCTCAATTGACCACAGTCGATAATTGTGTATTCTTAGGTATAACGGTCGATAAACATTGCAACTGGAAAACGCACATTGATAAAATTCTGACAAAAATAGATCGCTTTAGATGCCTTGAAAAGAATCAGACAAACAGTAAACTGTGATACTGCAATGATGGCTTACCATGGTTATGTATCATCCGTACTTAGGTACGGCATTATAATATGGGGTAACTCAGTAGATCTTGACAGAGTCTTTAAAGCTCAAAAAAAATGTATTTGAGCAATTTGTGGTGCTCACTTTTTAGATAGCTGTAAGCCACTATTTCAAAAACTTAACATTCTACCTTTGCCGTGTTTATATATCTTTGAAATACATATTATGTATTTTTGTTGAGGAACTACAATTTATTTAAAACGAGCACGGACAGGCCAAATAGCCGAACACGGCATAGTTTTTATTTATTTATTTATATTTAGCCTATTGTGTCCCACTGCTGGGCAAAGGCCTCCCCCATATCCTTCCAGACTCTTTTTTCGTGCGTTTTTTTTAATCATTGTCAGCAGTAAGTCTTGCAAACTATTTGGTCTAAATAGTTTGCAAGACTTACTGCTGACAATGTTTAAAAAAAAGTACTTTTTAAACTATGACTATTTAAAAGATATTATACCATTAAGGACTATTTAGAAGACAAGTCAATAGAACCTGTAATTTGTAAGTTAGATTAATTGACATCGCTGATTGTGAATTCATTTGCACGCCATGTTATGGCAGGATATGCTGAAACAAATTCACTGTAACACCCTATGTCCCATATTCAAGCAAATAAATGTTTTGATTTGATTTGATAAAAATAATATACAGGGTGTTTGGTGCATCGTTTGCCAAATGGAATTGGCCGAAAGGAGAGGTCATTTGCTATCTCTTAAGGCCCAGTAACTCATTCCTTGTTTCACTGGTTTTTTTTTTAATGACTTTTTAATTTTTATTTGGAGAAATACAAGAACTCTGCACTTAAGCTTAATTTTTTTTAAAGTTATGAGTATAGCCTTCAAATTTTATTTTAATTCTTATGTTTACTCTTGTATGGTTCTATGAAATTAAAAATTTACTTGCTAATAACATCTAGTTCCTTTTTAATAACTCCCAAAGTTTTTGAAAAAAGGAAAAATACACTTAACACTCAACTTTAAATTGCTTTAAAAAAAAAACTAAAAGCGATCGGGATCTTCGAATTCTTTTAAAAGGTTCTCTAGTTTGCCCCCTTTCCAACGGTGTCCAATATACCAAAAAAAACGTTTAGTAACTTCAGTAATTCGCTAAATTTGTAATCGAGACACATCAGGCTGATATTCGATATTACGGTAAGAACACTAGTTTTCACATAAATAACATTCTTTGAGTAAGTGGATAGTGTTATCTCACTCTTATGCAGTCTCTTATCTATTTCTAGGGTTCTAACTTTCCTCGAACTTGAAATAAAAAATAAACTTTTATTTAATAAGTACCTAATTATAAATTTTGTTCAAATTGTCCTCCACTATTGCGTACATACGCGCGACATCTTCTTATTACACTCGGACGTGGATGATCCGAACTTTTTAAAAAGAATTTCTACAAACAGACTTACCCTAATTATTAGGTCAGCTACCAATTTTCAGTGAAGACCTGTCTTTTGTTTTTCATCAAAACGATTATCCCGCTCACTGGAGATTAACCGCCAGGGAGTAAAACATCCAAATGTTGCATTCCCAGAATCATGGATTGGGAGGGATGGCCCTATTCCTTGACCTCCGTTCCCCAGACCTGACTCCGTTAGATTTTTACATCTGGGGATGGCCCAAAGAACTTGTTTACTCCACGGAAGTTGAGACTAGGGATGATTTAATCCAACGAATTGAGGCGGCTTTCGTCACTATCAAAGCAGAAATACGTTTACACACCACTACAGTCGAGATAAGACGAAGATGTCGCGCGTGTGTACGCAATAGTGGAGGACAATTTGAACAAAATTTATAATTAGGTACTTATTAAATAAAAGTTTATTTTTTATTTCAAGTTCGAGGAAAGTTAGAACCCTAGAAAGAGATAAAAGACTGCGTAAGAGTGAGATAACACTATCCACCTACTAAAAGTATGTTATTTATGTGAAAACTAGTGTTCTCACCGTAATATCGAATATCAGCCTGATGTGTCTCGATTACCCATTTAGCAAATTACTGAAGTTATCGAAAGTTTTTTTTGGTATATTGCACACCGTTGGAAAGGGGACAAACTAGAGAACCTTTTAAAAGAATTCGAAGATCCCAATCGCTTTTAGTTTTTTTTTTTACAGCAATTTAAATTTGAGTGTTAAGTGTATTTTTCCTTTTTTCAAAAACTTTGGGAGTTATTAAAAAGGAACTAGATGTTATTAGCAAGTAAATTTTTAATTTCATAGAACCATACAAGAGTAAACATAAGAATTAAAATAAAATTTGAAGGCTATACCCGTAACTTTAAAAAAAAATTAAGCTTAAATGCAGAGTTCTTGTATTTCTCCAAATAAAAATTAAAAAGTCATTTTAAAAAAACCAGTGATACAAGGAATGAGTTACTGGGCCTTAAGAGATAGCAAATGACCTCTTCTTTCGGCCAATTCCATTTGGCAAACGATGCACCAAACACCCTGTATTTCGTATCGTTTTAGTGGCTTATTGGTTTTTGAGTGATAGCATTTTCAGTAATTGAAAGTGAATTCTACTAAACCACTAGAAAAACCTCTAGCCACTAAAAGCAATATTTCGCCATTAAAAAGGGGGTCGAAACCATCAGTTTTAGTGGAAAACCACTAAGTTGGTAACACTGATGGCCGGCGACAATGACTTTTGTTTGACAAACAAGACAAGATGGCTGCCAAGTTTTTTTAACCCACCAAACTTCAGATGTCGCTGTCGTCTGTGGAAATGATGACAGTGTTAAGTGTGCCCCCCCCCCCTGGTCGTGACCGCGACGTGGTCCGGGTCACTAGTGCTTATTGTTTTCACGTCAGTATTTTTCACTGAGTACCGACAACATAGAAAATTATATAAGGCAACTGCCTAATTTTTCTTACTGCATATGCAGATGAACTTAATTTACCTGAAAGAGCTCTAATGTGTGCGCCCCATTGTAATTTTGTAAGTAATTCCCCAAGTAATTCCTAGAAATACAGTGTCCGTAATAGCATCAAGTTTTTTGCCATCAAGTTTTAGTTAGCTAACCAAAAAAAAACGGCTGGTTCGAAGTGGCGCGGAAAAAGAATTCCTGGAAGGATTTGGGGGAGGCCTTTTTCAGGATAGGCTAACAAAAAAAAAAACATGCATGGCTTATATTTTTGATCTGTTTCTATCTGTAAACTATTATATAGCAGACATTGGTGTGGGTTACACGTTTTCTTAGTTTTTAATTTGTTCTATCACAGTTTTATTGTTGTTAAATTAAATACAATGTAAACAAATAGATCAGAAATCATACCTGTGGATAGCAATTTGTAGTGCCACTTACAAAGGAGATGGCATTTTTTGGCATTACTAATTTTGGAAAGCTACAGAATTCAATGCTATTTAAAAAGAAAGCGCTTATTTTTATATACTGATAGCCAGATTAACTTTATTATTGACAATGGGGATAAAATCTCGATAAATATGAGTAGGTAACTTGATTTGATCGAACACAGAGCGGCCGGATACTAGGTTTTTTTAATTTTTTTTACTGACTTCATAAAAAGGAGGTTTTACACCGCATTATATTGTAGTCTTTGTTTCAACCTCCTTACCCTAAACATGAACACCCACTACAACCCATAAACATGACTCTTTAGAAGATGACATTTCACGTCATGTTATTTATTTTATTTCGACAACTTCACAAGTCATTCATAGATAAAAATACTAAATGTACAAGTCACATTCGCTCGCTCGCTACTGTTTTGTGCTGGTGTAAATGTTTTGTGCTCCTAAAGTTTTACGTGGATCTATTCAACGACCTGGCTTGCTTTTGGATTTCGAAGACTCCTACCTTTCTGAATAACCGTTGCGAGACTTGGACCTCTATGTGTTTGTGTGTTTAACATTACGAGTCAACGTGATGTCAGCCACGGACCGCTGCCTAAACTATAACTATACTATCTACCTTCTTGTACCGTTGGGCACCGACAGGTGTGTGTCAATTGTGGATCTTCTACAGCACGTTCCAGAAATCACCAATTACGGACTGATTCGGACAGAGAAAGAGGCGTTTAAAAAGTGATTTGAGAATGGAATGGTACTTGGCATGGGCACGGCATCAAGATAGCCTGTCTCCCCCTGCACCTTTCTTAGATAATATATTGCTAATATAATATGATGAATAAAATATTATGATTAAATACCTACTGGTTTTTTATTGTACCTACAATAATCCTGTCATCCTTAGGTCATTAACAATATTATATGCTTAGATTCCGATAAGTGAGTCTTTAAAGTCTCCTGAGTTTTCTGTGACTACCTACTATGTTTAATTAAAACTGACAGAGTACACTTAGGCTGCGTTTCCACCAGAGATGAGCGATAATGCGTAGGTTAAAACTAACCAATAACAACGCTAACTTAGTTCAAGCTATGAAAATGAAGCGATGTTATTGGTTTGTTTCACACACATCCCTCGCTACGCATCCTCGCACATTTCTGGTGGAAACGCAGCCTTAGACTGCCATTAGGTCTATATATGATCAGTGAGTAAATCTTTGAATTAAACAAACTTCAACAACTAGTTATCATTTTTCAAGTCATTACAAAGCATAATTAGCAATATGTTATGCATACAATAAACATGTATGCGTTAAAATAGTAATAGAGGTAAAATAATCTAAAATGAATGCACTTAACCTCGCTTTTACAAAAATTAAGATTTCTCTTGAACCCAATTGTTATAATTTTTTATTTATTTTTTTAACAAAAGGTCTTAATATTCCCTTTCAAACCATGCCACTTTTATTTTTGTAGTAATTAAAAAAGTTTAATGCCAGCGTTCTATGAACTTCTGCCATTCTCCTTTTGTGCTTTGATTTGATAGGGCACAACATAATATCAAATAGCAACATTTGGTACCTATTACTAGCTCACTTAGCTTTATTAAGGTAAGTAAAGCAATATCTCATTTGATCGAATTTTTCTGTTAATTTTAGTTTGCTGGAATTCCTGAGGATGAATTGGCCAATCAACCGACAGACTTCACCAAATTAGACACATTTGACATCATGCAGAGGGCAAGGTATGTGGCGCCATATTGGTTTTCAGAGGAACCCATATGTACTTATAGAAATGTATTCCTAAACGATAAAAAATTGTAAAGATTATTTTCACCCCTTGTCTAAGTTTTTCTTCAATTCATGATAAAATTGCTTGGCAGCTATTTAATTAAGGATTATATATTCTAACAAAAAAGATGATCAAATTTGAACCATAGGGTGATGCGTCAAGGCTCGAAAACTAAGAAAATAAACGTCAGAAAGTTTGAATTTCGCTCAGCTACCTTAGCCATTTCGCCTCGAGTGGTCGCCGCATAAAGACATAATATGCTTATACCAAAAGCACTGCTCAATTTGTCTGTGGTACAGAATGTGCATGTCGCCTGTGACTTATTACAAAACCTTACTGAAGACTCCAGCATTACTTAAATCGTTGTAGTGCCACTTATAAATTGACTGCTTTAATTTGATAAGAACCGGAGTAAGATCGACATTCACCTCTGTGTGGATGAAAATTATTTTTTAAATAAACTACAAACAACAACAAATAACAAATTAACAACAAACAAACAAACAACAATCAAACAACAAACAAATTAACAAATAACAAACAAATTTAATGCTGCTTATAAATAAACGGGTGGCCTACTCAAATATGTATAATTAGTTGAATTTTTTTTTAACTTTTTTATCTTTCGAATTCAATTCCAGTTAAAAGTATAAAGCCTACAGAACATGTAACAGTTAGGTTGCCTACCTTTTTCTGGTGCCTACTACCGGGTTGACAGGTATAAACAGGTAATACGGTTAGGACCTGTCACTGTGGGTACAATATGAAATAAATAAATGTTACCGGGCTGTGCGTGGCAGGTACCACATGGACCACGGCAACCTGCCGGCGGCGCTGCGCTACGTGAACCTGCTGCAGGGCGCGCCGCGCGCGGCCGCGCAGGCCTGGGCCGCGGCCGCGCGCCGCCACCTGGAGGTGCGCCAGGCCGCCGAGACCGTCATGGCGCACGCCTCCGTGTCGGGCCTGCTGTACCTGTAGGCGGCCTGCTGTACCTGTGGCGCGCCCGCTGCTCCACGGGCGGACTGCCGGGCCTCGCTAGTGGCGCTAGCAGCACACTGACCCACTTGTCCCACCGCCGGCGCTTAGCGAGTAGAGCTAGCTAGCAAGTTGTTTATTTGACAGAGTTGTCGCTGGTGATGTGAACAGTCAGCGAGCAACTAATAATATGTATCTCTATTACTGACGTAGGACCTAAAATCTTTAGTACGTTTCTTGAGCGAGAAAATAGTCGTTAGCTAGTCGCTTCCTCGTCGGCGGTGGGACAGGTGCCTAGAGAATGTTTTCACACAGCATGTCAACTTTAATAATGATTTGAGTAAAACCTTAACTTTAGCATCAGTGCTGCTTTCGGATGTACAAATAAAGCATTTCAATTCATGTCCTCGTGATTAGAAAACTAATTATCATTCTTTTAATATGTCTTTTTAAATCTGCAATTTGTACGATGCCCATGATTTCAGCATAAAATCAACTAAAAATACAAAACATATAGTAGCTATTTTTTCAAATTCACAAACCATTTGACGTTGTTTTTAGTGCTTATGCTCGTGGCGCCATCTATGCACATCGTTTCGCGAACATCATTGTCATGTCCTATTCTGAATCTTAGATAATTTACATTCATTGCCTTACTCAACTATCTACTCTATAATCTACCACGCGGGCCTACTGCAGGTTTGTGGATGTTACATGGCTTCAAAATGTTAGAATATTAATAAAAAAGTCATTTATACATTTTTATTGCAATGGAATTTGAACTTTGTCTTGCATGACATTTGAGTTTGTTGTTCCAAAACTTAATAATTATCTGAGATTCTGAATTTAAGTTGAGTGTGTGTCTGTGAAGTAAAAGCTTTGCTAGGTTTCGCTTGAAGCGTTTGTACAGTACGATTTGTAAAGAGCGGTAAAAGAAATTGAAGTGTTAAGTTCTTAATCGCTTGCAACGCCTCAACACTCGGTTTAAATCACACCTTAGTCGGTATACACAGATAATAAAAATAAAGGTTTCTAATTACTACAACCCAATTTTAAATTCGTTCCTCTTTAATCTAATGTGCTAAGATTTAAAATTACTAAATTATAGATTTCATTAGTCATGTATGGGCAACCGCAAGTCAATAACACTCCAAAAATCGCCTTTACAACTACGAAATAAAGGCGCTGTCAAAGTAAACACGCGGTTGACTGTACTATGTTTGGAACATACTACCTAGTAATTTATGAAGTTCTATTACCACTCTGTGATTAGCATTTTAGTAATAGCATGTTTACCGACGATACAATAAGTACAGTTGATCAAAAAAATTGTTTACCACCATTGAGATAGTTTACACATCGTAAATGAGTGAATGTAATTTTTATGGGTTCGTAGTTTTAATTTCAAACCAATATTTTCTTTGCTATCAAAACTGTAAGACCGCTTTCCTGGCCGGCCGTACCATATTAACTCACATAAAACGTAGAATGAATACGTTATTTTGTATGATAAATCTAGACGATTATCTAGATTTATGCCATTGAATATTTGTAGATAGTGAAGTATCATAAAAATGGAGATGTATTTATATAAAAATAATATGTATCCGAAAATATGAAGTTTCTTCAAAACCGACGAATTTGTTTGTTTTGTTAGCACAAAATGTGTCTGCATTTATTCCAAAAATATAAGAACAATTAGATTCAGGTAAATTATGGTGCCAGCGAAGTGAATTTGTGGAGGTTTCCTTTAATTTTAGTAATTTATGTAAATATAAAAATATTGTATTAATAAATTAAAAGATGATTTTTATGTCAATTTATTGTTTTATTGCATATTTCCCAAACGCCCACAGAGCTTATGATCCGAGTATCCTAAATGTTGCTCAGGCATATTTTATAAGCTATAACTGAATCTACGAAAACAATTTAATGCTCGACTCCAGGGTAAAGGTACACGTATCAAATCGGACAGGGATCGGCACCGTATCGCCTTTCGCCTCGCCGTCAACGTAACCAAAGCGGATCAGAAGCTCCGATACGTGGCCTCGGCTACGGCTAGGCGACGCCGCGCTTACGACTCGCCGACCAATGGTTGATGACGATGGTGCAGCAGGCAGGCCGGAGAAGTGAGAGGGGCAAAGCTGGACGAAGAGACGTAAGCTCGAGTACGGAGAGATGTAAGGGCAGGGATGACGAGCCGTAATGCACCGCCTCGCGGTTCGTGAGCTGGTCCCGAAGTTAGGCGATTACGTTACGATTCCGATTAGTGTGCGTTGCAGTTGGGAGTTTCATACAAAGAATACTGAACGGCTCGAGTTGATACGGTGCCGATCCCTTTCCGGTTTGATACGTGTGCTATGACCTTCCACCAGAGATGATCGAGGATGCGTAGCGAGGGATGTGTCTGAAACCAACCAATAACATCGCTTCACTTTTAGGGTTCCGTACCAAAATGGTAAAACAGAACCCTTATGGTGAGACTGGGACTGTTTGTCTCAGATATCTCAAGAACTACTAATGCTGTCAACTTGATATTTGAAATAGTTTTAGATGACGATTGCCCGACTATTTTGCAAATAAGAAAGAAATAAAAATATATGTATATTTTTGCAACAGGGACTGAAAGGGGGTCTGAAAAATTCGAAGCGGGGCGACTAGTGCATGTAGGGATGTGCATCTGGATTGAGGACCCATTTTTTAAATCCTCGCGAAACGAAATAAGAAATAGGCAAATTAGTTAAAACTAGTAAAAACATAAAGCAAAGGGCCGTGAATTTCTTAAACGTGAATTAAAACTGTTATGATTAAATAACTTGGGCCCTCAATTCAGACGCGTGCATAAAGTGGCATAGCCTAAATCTCAGTAAGTACTATCTCTGGGTTAATAATTTTTATTTAGGAATTCAGCTCTGGGTTAATAATTTTTATTTAGGAATTCAGTTAAGAATTTCTTAAATATTTTAAGAAATTCACAAATCTGTAGAATATGACATTACAGATTTATGGCGGTCTATCTAGGGCCCTCACTTTATATCTGTACTGAGGAATCTGCAAATCATGAATTTATCTGAAGAAATACATAAATATGACTAACATATTTTACTTAGATACCTAGTTATGTGAATTAGTTAAAAAGAAATAATGACAAAAGTTAATTGTTAAGAAGTAAATGAAAGTCGAATTTAACTAACGTCTGAACTGAGAGCCCAATCTTTTTCGGTTTTATTGACTAGGCTCAACCGCAAATTAGAATAAGATTTTTAACTATTTCTTAATTAAATTGTTACATATCGTCCATTCTCCTAAATGTCATACTTTATGAGAAAATTGATTTTCAAATACAAAAAAATACAATACATTTTTTTTTCTTATATTTTATTTTATTGTACAAGCTATTTAAGCGAATAAGTAAATATTCGTTGCTTGGACTGTCGGAAGCGGTTGTGTTTTGTTTTTAGACAAGGTGGATAGAATAGAAATAGGTCGAATACAATAAAAAATCAATTGTGTCTCATTAGCGGAGCTTGAGAGGTCACGCTAGATGTTCATATGGGGTGGGCCGGGCTTAGCCGCAAACATCATCAACATTTTATTACTATTATTTCCTTTATGTCATTAAGTATTATATACATATAAATTATATTTTTAAATATTACAATATACAAAAATATAAAAACATTTAAAAATATAAAAAATAGTAGCCCACCGGTATCGGGAACAGAGTCCAAGCTACCGGCGGTCAGGGCTCCAGAGAGAGGAACCTCCTAACAATGCGGGCCGTGTCCAGAAGTACCGCTTTCTGAATCAAGCCCTTGATCCAGCTCCCCAACGAGAGCCTCCTTAGGTGTTGGTCGAGGCTCTTGGCTATTAACCCATTGGCTGTCACGACTATCGGCACAATGATCGCTGAGTCTACATCCCACATGTCGACAACCTCGCGAGCCAAGTCAAGATACCGTACTTGATCTGTTTATCTTCCTCGGCTTTCACGAGGTTCTCATCATGCGGGACGGTTATGTCAACAATCATTGCGCGCCGCTCTGATCGATCCACCACCACTATATCAGGCTTATTGGCAACAATAGTCCTGTCAGTGATGATGGATCGATCCCAATATACCTATAATGTGATATTGCCAATTTCGAGAACTGGGTCGGGCACATACCTGTAGTACGGCACCTCCGATTCCACAAGGCTGTATTGCAGAGCAAGTTGCTAATGGATTATCCTGGCTACAAGGTTGTGTCTATGCAAGTACTCTCCGATAGCTAGACGAGAACACCTGGAGATAATATGCCTGATTGATTCTCCCGGCCGGTGGCATGCCCGACAGATATCAACCGTGCCGTCTTTCACAATAAATCTCCGGTAATTTGTTCGTCATCATAACTTCGTCCATAATTGCACAAACAAAACCTTCGGTTTCTCCAAAGAGATCACCGAAACGCAGCCAGGCTACAGACGCTAGTAGATCGACATCGGGTTCATGTAGGGCCCGGAAAAAGCGTCCGTGAAGCTCCTTACTCTGCCATACCTCCATGCGATCATTAGTGTCAAGCACTTCTGGTTTGCGCCAGTTCTCGACCCTTGAGGCCCTTGTCCACGGCGACTACATCTCGATGCATCCCCACGTCGGTTTCTAGGAAATATTCCCTGAGACTGCATATCTCGCGATTGTTGAGGGTCTTAGCGTTTAAAAACCCTCGACCTCCACACTTTCGCGGGATATACAGCCTCATCACCGATGACCGTGGGTGATGCATTCGATTGGCAGTCAGCAGCGTACGGACCCTCCTATCTAGGGCGTCGAGTTCGGTCTGAGTCCGTTTGAGTATGCCGAAAGAGTACATCAAAACCGGCATGACCCAACCGTGGAAGGCGCGCACCTTGTTTCCGCCTGATAGAAGACTATTATTATTACTATTATCGTTTATATATCTATTTACTTACCTAATTACATTTTTAAATATTTCTTAAAATATAAAATAAGTATAAAAAACATTTAAAAATATTAAAAAAATTGTTGTCCGCCGGTGTCGGGAGCAGGGTCCAAGCAACCGGTAGTTTAAATTGGGCTCCAGAGACAGGAACCTCCTCACAATGCGAGCCCTATCGAGGAGTACTGCCTTCTGAAACAGGCCCTTGATCCAACCACCTAACGAGAGCCTCGATAGATGTTGATCGAGGCTTTCGGCCATCAGTCTATTGGCTGATACGACAATCGGCACAATGGTAACCTCGTGTAATCTCAGCTTTCACGAGGTTCCCGTCATGTGGAATGGTAACATCGACAATCATTGTACGGCGCGCTAATCGATCTACCACTCGATCACTATATCAGGCTTATTGGCAACAATAGTCTTGTCAGTAATCATAGACCGATCCCAGTACAACGTCACATGGTCATTTTCAAGAACTGGGTTGGGCACATACTTGTAATACGGTACCTCAGAATCCACAAGTTTATATTTCACAAGGCAAGTTGCTGGTGAATAATCCTGGCCACTTGGTTATGCCTGTGCAAGTACTCGCCGTTAGCCAGACGAGAACAACCAGAGATAATATGTCTGATACGATTCACCCGGACGGTGGCATGCCTGACACACGTCAACCGTCCCGTCCTTCATAATATGTCTCCGGTAGTTGTTCGTTAAGATAACTTCGTCCATATTTGCACAGACAAAACCTTCAGTTTCTCCGAAAAGGTCACCAAAACGTAGCCAGGATACTTTCCTTTTTTTTTATACCGCATAGTTTTCGTCTTTTGATGAAAAATTTAAAAATATACCATTTCCCCTCCTTATCTCCGAAGTTTGCAAAGAGAAAAATCTGAAATTATTCTATGTGATAGAAGTTTATGTTAAGATTACAGGAAAAATAAAACGAAGACTTATACAGAAACCATCAACAAAAGTTACATTAGTTCCACTATCGGTAAAGAGATGGCGCTGACATAAAACTGCAATATTCTACACCGCAGTTCAGTGTTTATTCTCTGACGAATATAGGCCTCGCCGATGAAAAATTAAAAACATGACGGTACGGAACCCTTGGTGCGCGAGTCCGACTTGCTCTTGAACGGTTTTTATAGCTTGTACTAAGTTACCGTTGGTATAACCCGGTTCATTAAAGAAAGGAATCTAAAATGGCGGTGCTTATCATGTTTTCTCGCTTGCACACTAGTGCCGTCTATACTCACTCTCGCGCGTACCGTAGGCAGAAAAAAAATCAGTCTTGATTTGCTTTCACGCTGTCTTGACGCTCTCAGTAATCCTTTTTACAAAGTCCTTGTTATAGGTTTCTGTTATTTTTCCGTTGTTACCTGTTTGTTATTTTTGACCTTTCATCGAAAAAAAGTACCTACTGTTTCCGATGAAAACAACAATAACGATCTTATAATAATATAAAGCGCCACGTGTCTTTCAAATTTTCAACTTAAACGCGCGCGAAGCCGCTGGCAGAAGCTAGTTTGAAATAAATACGGCTCGGTCATGGTTTTATTATTTTTAATTTGTAAAAAAATTCGTGTTGAAATTTTATATGCTAACTGTACTATCTGTCATCGCAAGTACAAGCCGCCATTTAAGATTCCTTTCTTTAATGCATCGGCTTATATTGGTTACTTTTACACACATCCCTCGCTACGCATCCTCGCTCATCTCTGGTGGAAAGGTAGCCTTACTCCACACCAGGACAATTCGACCCTTAGTATTACAGTTATTTTTAGTTTACACAAGTTTTCACAATACCCGAAAAAAAAAACATTGTACTCATCGACATCATTAAGAACAACTTTTGCTATGGAACACGGTGGGGTCAAGCCTGAAATTGCGAACAAAAAAAAATGCTGCTACATACATTTTTCAGTAGCGTCCTTCTATCCACCACTTGTCGCTTTTCGAGAATTTAGTGCACGGTAATTTGTTTTCACACCTGAGACATCTCATCATTCCCGAACAGCATGGCTTTGTTCAGTTGCGATCTACCTGTACAAACTTAATGATTTTTACACAATTTTTATTTGAAAATATGGATAAAGGCACGCAGGTTGATGCTGTGTATATTGATTTTCGGAAGGCTTTCGAGAAGGTGGACCACAAACTGCTTTTAGGCAAAATTGCCTTCAACGGCATTAGAGGGAATCTGCTCAGATGGTTTGTGTCGTACATGGGATATGTACGACACAAACCAACAGAACACAGAAAGTTGTCATCAATAAATACGGGTCTGAATATTATACAGTTGTCGAATCGGGTGTGCCCCAAGGTTCATTCTTGGGTCCTTTATTGTTTATCTTGTTTATTAACGACATAAAGTCCTGTATGGTTAACTCTAAATTTCTGATGTACCTACGCCGCATGTCATCAAATTTTTTAAATCCTGCACAAGTATGCAGGACTGCTTGCTATTACAAGATGATCTATGCAGACTTTCGCAATAAACTTCATCTCAGTTTGCCAAAATGTCATTATATTTCTTTCACCAAAAATAAAACAAGTATTAAACCTTACACATTACCTAAATGACATAAACTTGAATAAAACTGATTGCACGCGTGATCTTGGAGTACTACTTGATAGTTAGTTACATTTTGACATCCATATTGGCAACATTATCAATAGAGCCTTTCAGATGTATGGTTTCATAATGCGGTCTTGTAAAGAATTTAAAAAGACTTCTACTTTCCTCTTCTTGTATAATATTTTGGTCCGTTTCCGTTCCCTTTTTTTTTGGAGGCCATTTTACGAAAAATGTAAGCACAGACTAGAAATGGTACAAAAAAAATTTCTTCGCACTATAAATTATAAGTGTTCCCATACCAAGATTTCCTATGCGGATCTGTTAGTCGGCGGGAAGTGCGAGCAACCCACTTGTTCTACACAGAGATGTGTAGAACATATGCTGGGGAGAGAGCTAGCCTCTCCGCCGATTATTAGAAATGTACAACTCACAATTTATAAATTTAGATATTTTCGCTCTTAATCAAAACAAATTTAGAAAAATGGCCATTGATTTACTTTCTGGTCATCCTTAACGATGACTGCTTCTTGATGATGTTATGGTGTGATCTGATTGGTGACTACGGAGTAGTACTTATTTCAATAAATATTCCCAAATTTTGAGAAGTAGCCCAAGTGAGAAGTAGCCCAAGTGAGAAGTAGCCCAAGTGAGAAGTAGCCCAAGTGAGAAGTAGCCCAAGTGAGAAGTAGCCCAAGTGAGAAGTAGCCCTAATGAGAAGTAGTCCATTAGCGAGTCAGTTGCCAAAATGAGAATTAGCCCTAATGCGCCTAAACCGTTGGTTTGTGTGACTTTTGAGGATTATTTTTATTTTCCTATTTGGGACAAAAAACAGTACAATACAATATTAATAGGTAATAGTTTACTTTTAAAATCGATATGATTCCGTGGATAATATGCGGGTGTTATGTGTGGGTTATGCGTTTGTTTACTATTATACCTTAGCTAACTATTAATACCGTATTGCATAACTGTTTTTGTCCCAAATAAATAAAATAAAATAAAAGTATCGTGTTACATAGGATCCTGACGGGTTGCGACCCAATGCAGTATAAAGTAGGTAAGTACATACTAATTCCATAGTATAAACAATAAAAGAGTTTTCAATGTATACTCCATCATAACTGGCAGCAAACCAGCAAACATACAGAATAATCTAAGAAAAAAGTTAACAGTCAGAATCGGAATGGGAACTGTGATGAGAATTGCAAGATTATAAAACATCCCAGCAAAATCAACAACAAACAAAGAAATAACCTAAATTAATAAAAAAAATCTTTAGCTATCCAAATACCTAAGATACATAATGTTAAAGTCACTGTCTCACGCAATATCAGTAAGGAAACTTTTCGTAAGTACCTGCACATTTTTTGACTAGGTAGATAGTGCAGGGATATTATGAGTATCAGCAGGAGCATACAGGTGATCAAAATAAGCAACTTGACTTGGCCGCCAACGTTGGGAGAAAATTTTACTTGGTAGAGCTTCCGAACTGTTGCAATTTCAAGTTCACACAAATCTAAAACCGATACCAGACGCTACACTTGAGTGAATGTTCTTTTTTGTTGTACGAGAATTGCCCCTCTGATGTTTGACCCAACAGGTAAAGGCATCGCATCCCTCACACTTGCTACCAAGACGAGCATGTATTCCTAGCCTATTCATCGTAAGTACGTACCAACTAAACTCAAATAAGTAATTATGAATGATAACATTTGTAATAAGAGTAGGTACACAACCATTAATACGACACAATATCAAGATTAAGTTCGGTTTTGTAGAGCGTCGTCTCAATGTACGCAGCCGATCTATTCTGTAGAACTCTCACAGTGAAAACGTAGGTGAAGTGAGCTGTCATTCCACCTGACGCTAGAGATCGACACTATTGACAGTTCACTTCAAACTCACTCCACCTAAGTTTTCACGGTGAGATTTTTGCAGAATACCAAGGCTGGTCTAGCTGTGTGCTTGATTTCAAATGTTAAGATCAGTCGTGACAGGTAAATACCTGTCATGACTGATCTTGCCTTGATCGACGACCACGATCCACGCGCACTTGGAAAATTCACCCTGTATAGCCTGGATGGCCAAATCCGAAACTATGAGGAATAGCGAAAAGTACTCAAAGGAGTCGCGGGCTCGATTTTGATGAAAATTAACACTGTATTATTACACCACTCGTTAGTGTCCCTAATAAGGATCAAATTCTGAGAAGTAATGACATACGGCAAACTTAAGGAAAATGTTGGATTTTAATAAACTGCTTTTTATTTTAAAGTATTCATACTGACATTACCTGTACCTTGTTCGAAATGATGCTCAGTACACCCGCAGCGCAGTCACCTTCACAACATTATGTGTTCTTAATTCAAATTTTGAATGCAGTACAATCCTCGAGACGTCGAATCCAGCTATGTATTGAAAACAATAGTCATCATTTTGAACAATTAATCAGTTAAGGTTTATTAAGTAGGTAACATAAGAAAAATAAAAAAAAAGGATTTTGTTAAAAACGAGCTCTTTTCTTTAGTTTCCCGTATGTCATTACTTCCCAGAATTAGATCCTTATCAGTGACACTATCGAATGGTGTAATATTACCTTGTGTTTTGTTTTATATCAACGCTAGAAATATTGATTTTGCATCAAAATCGAACCCGCGACTCCTTTGAGTACTTTTTGCTATTCCTCATAGTTTCGGATTTGGCCATCCACGCCCACTTGGAAAAAATCACCCTGTATACCAACTAGGGGAGATCCATGTACAGCAGAGACGGTCTTTTGACTGACATATGGCTTCAATAATCACGATGAAATAACGATGTATTTTGCATGTCTTTTCAGTTCCGTCGCCATCCAACAGACTTTCAAATAGTGACATTCACCCGTTACCCTACAAACTACAAGTACAATTATCCTAAGGAGCGTGACCCGTGCCCGATTCCCCCGCCACCGCCACCACCACCGCCCAAAGATGACAAGCTGCTCTGGGGTACCGTTGCTTTGATGTTCCTAACCGGAGGTTTTATAGTATATGCAAAGTAAGTTTATATAGACTGATCTCCATATCGATTTCGATACCAGCTTATGTCTCCATTTATGTTTTTCGCGGTTTCCGATAGATAGATAAAGTTAGCTTCGTTAAAATAGTAAGTACCTAGGTGGTAGAACTCTTTGTGAATAACCATACCTACATATTTCTGTACTCTGCAGCCAAGTACCTAACTCCCGGTTTAATTGAAGAGTCTTGCGATGTTTGAATATTGCACGAGTAGATGTCCATAGCTGAAAACACGACTGGCCACTAGATGGCCGACGTCTTGGGGTGCGGTGCCAGAACACCTCCACGTGTGCATCCTGGAGACAGGCGCAATAATCGCCTGTTACTAACTTCTAGACGGGGGACTTTTGCACTGTGTCGTCAAGCAGGCATATGGGACGGTATGCAGCGGAAGACTCTGCGGCCCTGTTGTCCTTCTTCAATAAAACCAATCCAGCTTCCTTCCAACCGGAGGGGAACACGCCTGCACGAAGACAGCTATTAAATAACCGTCTAAGGCGGTCACCCAGAGCAGCCAGAGTTAGAATCCACGCCCGGCCAGGGATACCATCTGGACCTGGCGCGGTGTTGCGAGCCCCCAAGAGCTTCATGACTCGGTCGAGCTCCCCTTCCGTCACCCCTAACTCATCAGACCAGTCTGACAATGACAGGGGCGGCGCGGGACTGTCCCTGGCTACTAGGAAGAGTGTGTTAACGACTCTCCAGCAGACCCGGATCCATGGTCTCCGTGATGGGGGGACCCATGGGCGTAATTTGCCCATGACCATCCTATATAGTTTCCCCCACGGATCCCTGTCTAGCCCGTCGAGAAGCTCGCTTCAGGATCGAGACCTAGCATCCGCGATAGCGTGTTGAAGCGCCATAGTCACTACTCTGTAAGCTCTATAAACTCTCCTCCTCCGTAGCTCTCTGCTGGCTTCTGCGCCGGGTGCGCTGAAACTGGCGCCGGGTTCTAAGACAGACAGTCCGCAACTGCGCGATGTCTTCTGACCACCAGTAACCCGCACCAGGGCTCTGGGCGCACCTGACCCGGGGCATGGCAGCGTCGCAAATTGACGTCATTGTGTTCCGGAACCAGGTCGCCTCCTCTTCTGGATCGGGCGAGATCCCCTGGGATCCACCATCATCTGGCCACGCCGCGACGTTGGCAGCTGCGACGAGCAAATCTCGATTGAGCTGTTTGAGGGCCTAGCGACGCGCTGGTGGACTTGAGCCTGGACAGCTCGGGCTGCCGGAAGGACGGAGTGCCACATCAATAACGATGTGGCGATGGGCAGAAAGAGTGACCATCTCCTCCTCTACTCTCCAATCCGACATCACGCGGGCTACAAAAGGAGTCGCTCATGAGGGATCCACGATAGACTCCCCCTGTCATCGAACGCATGTGGCAACGGACCCTCGATTCAATAGTCGAAGGTCAAGCGAAGCCGCCCAGTCCTGCACTACGTGTCCCCTTGGCCTATCCTCGCAAGTCGTATGAGGGAGGTCCTTGCCGAGTATGACGTGCATATTGCGCGTCCGATGAAAATGGCTGAGGCAAGGATCATGGACCTCGACGACGTGGGTGGTTGTTCTTCCGGGGACGTAAAGGTTGGTGACATCCGACGCCCTCCTACTTCTCTGGGGCGCGCCTGGGTTCGTGGTCCATTGGCGGCGGTAAAGAAGCTGGCGTCCTACAAACGCATGCGGATAAGATGGACGTCGGTAAGGGTCGAGGTGTTGGAGGCACGTCGTATGATGTGCTTCCGTTGTCTCGAACCCGGGCACGTCTGTCGCCGGTGTACTAGTGCGGTTGACCGGAGCACTCACTGCTACTCTTGCGGAGGACCCCACAAAGCAAGAGAGTGCACGTCGCCAACCGTGCGGTGTCCGCTGTATGCGGACCAAGGTCGTCCAGCTGACCACAGGCTGGGAGGCAAGAAATGCGCTCCGCGCAAGAAGTGGGCCTCCCTTGACCCAGCCACATTGAAGAGATCGGCGCCGGCACCATTGGGTGCGGGCCAACTGGAGGAGATGGATACCTCATCTTTGCAGCCCTGAAAGTCCTCCAGTGCAACCTGAACCACTGTTGCAATGCGCAAAATCTTTTTCTGCAGACTATTGCGGAGTGGTCGGTTGCCTTAGCGGTGGTAGCAGAGCCCTACGGTGTCCGGGATCATCCTCGCTGGTTCCAGGACACCTTGGACTCTGTTGCTGTTTACTGGGCTGGTGGAGGCAGTGGGCCTCACTGCTCCCTGCT
Organism: Mesoligia furuncula; assembly: GCA_916614155.1. Classification (NCBI taxonomy): domain Eukaryota; kingdom Metazoa; phylum Arthropoda; class Insecta; order Lepidoptera; family Noctuidae; genus Mesoligia; species Mesoligia furuncula. The sequence goes on from OU744813.1 coordinate 12,462,206, forward strand.
CGATAGGTGGCAGGGATATGTCGCAGTCGAATGGGGACATCTGGCCGTAGTAGGCTGCTACGTGTCTCCCAATATTTCTCTGGCCCAATTTGAGGGATACCTGGATGGGGTTGCGAACTGCAATCGAAGCAAATGCTCACCCCGTCCAGTGCTTGTTCTGGGTGACTTCAATGCTCACTCCAGAGGATGGGGTAACTCCCGGGATAGGCCAAGGGGACACGCAGGACTAGGGCTTTCAATCCGGAGTTCCGGAGTTTCGTAACTCCGGAGTTTCGGAGCGATTTTAAGCATTTTTCAAATCCGGAGTTGAAATAGAACACCGGAGTTGGCACCGGTTTTCAAAAATGTAAAACATTATATAAAAAACGACAAAAACGCATTTTAATTCTTGAGCGTAATCCGTTGTTTGATTCCTTCTTAATTTGGTATTATTCGGTAGTTCGGTAGCGCTCTTCGGAGTAGGATTCGTAAGAGTAGAAAAAGCAATTTATGACAATGGCGGATGCAGAGGAAAATACCTTTCAGAAGCGTACCACTATCTGCTGTGTCTTGCCGACGAGGGTGGAGTCAGAACGAGCATTCTCGGCAGCAGACTTTTTCTGCACGAAGCTTAAAAGTTCTCTTTCTGACTCATTTTTAAATGCCTTATCGTTTCTCAAAACATATTACCAAGAACTTCGATCTCAAAAAAAGTTGATTTTTTTGGGTACCTACCTATAAGTGCATGATTATTGTTTTTTTGTAAATTGCCAAACAAAAGTTTTTTTTTAATGATTATTGATTGTTTTAATATTTTATAATGCGTATTAGTTGTCTATTGCACTCCAGAGCCACAAGATAAGGCGATGCTTAGTTTGTGGCTCACCGAATTCGTCGCATTGTATTTTTACTTTTTGATGAATAAAACTTATTATAACTTATTATATTTATTTATTTAATACTTCAAGCACATACATGTACAGAGGCGGACTTAATGCCATAGACCATATTACTTATTATTATAATCTCTGTCTGTCAGACAGTAATTTTTTGAACAAAAACACTGATTCCTTAATAAATAAAACTTCTATTGATTCAAATAAAGGGCATTTTTATTAATTTCTAAAAAAGCTGTCAACTCCGGAGCCAACTCCGGAGTTCCGGATTTGATTGCTCAACATCGTAACTAGCTCCGGAGTTGATAACTATCCGAGTTTGAATGCCCTACGCAGGACTGGGCGGCTTCGCTTGACCTTCGACTATTGAATCGAGGGTCCGTTGCCACATGCGTTCGATGGCAGGGGGAGTCAATCGGGGATCCCTCATGGGCGACTCCTTCTGTAGCCCGCATGATGTCAGATTTTGATGTGGCACTCCGTCCTTCCGGCGGCCCGAGCTGTCCAGGCTCAAGTCCACCAGCGCGTCGCTAGGCCCTCAAACAGCTCAATCGAGATTTGCTCGTCGCAGCTGCCAACGTCGCGGCGTGGCCAGATGATGGTCGATCCCAGGGGATCTCGCTCGATCCAGAAGAGGAGGCGACCTGGTTCCGGGACACAATGACGTCAATTTGCGACGCTGCACTGCCATACCCCGGGTCAGGTGCGCCCAGAGCCCTGGTGCGGGTTACTGGTGGTCGGAAGACATCGCGCAGTTGCGGACTGTCTGTGTTAGAACCCGGCGCCAGTTTCAGCGCACCCGGCGCAGAAGGCAGCAGAGAGCTACGGAGGAGGAGAGTTTATAGAGCTTACAGAGTAGCGAGTATGGCGCTTCAACACGCTGTCATGTCATTTCATGTGGATGCCAGGTCTCGATTCCGCAACCTAATTGCGTAACACACTATCAATCGGAATCATTTTGAAGCAAATTGCTAATCCATTGCTTCATAAGTTCGAAAAAATTGTCTGCTCAACACGTAAATAACGCAATTAATGTTGTTGAACTCAAAATGAAACCGATTCCGATTGATAATGTGTTACGCAAATGCCCCGCTGGAGCGAGCTTCTCGACGGGCTAGACAGGGATCCGTGGGGGAAACCATATAGGATAGAATTTGCCCAAGTCCAAAACCTTGTTGGATCCATGGTCTCCGGGGGGGGGGGGGGGGGGGGGGGGGGCGGAGACCATGGATCCAACAAGGTCTGCTGGAGAGAGTCGTTAACACACTCTTCCTAGTAGCCAGGGACAGTCCCTCGCCGCCCCTGTCATTGTCAGACTGGTCTGATGAGTTACGGGTGACGGAAGAGGAGCTCGATCGAGTCGTGAAGCGCTTGGGGGCTTGCAACACCGCGCCAGGTCCAGATGGTATCCCTGGCCAGGCGTGGGTTCTAACTCTGGCTGCTCTGGGTGACCGCCTTAGACGGTTATTTAATAGCTGTCTCCGTGCAGGCGTGTTCCCCTCCGGTTGGAAGGAAGCTGGATTGGTTTTATTGAAGAAGGACAACAGGGCCGCAGAGTCTTCCTCTGCATACCGTCCCATATGCCTGCTTGACGAGTCTTCCAAGCTCTTTGAAAGAGTGGTTGCTGAAAGGCTCGTCGAGCACCTGTCGCGGGTTGGTCCCGACCTTGCTGTACCGCCCGACCGTTCTGCCATAGACGCGATTCGATAGCGTTGGCGATAAGTTTAGATATCGTCAACGCCTTCAATTCTTTACCCTGGGGTGCAATTAGGGAGGCACTGGTATATCATGAAGTGCCTCCCTACCTGCAAGGCATTGTCGGGGCATACCTACGCGATCAGCAAATTCGCTATGTGGGCCGGGACGGTAGCGTTCAGCGGAGGGAAATTAGATTACGTGTGGTGTTCCGCAGAGGTCGGTTCTAGGTCCTCCCTTGTGGAACCTAGCATACGACGCGGTCCTGCGTGTCGATCTCCCCGTCGGCGTTAATATCGTTTGCTACGCAGACGATACTCTGGTGCTGGACGGCGGGGACACCTTCGAGGAGACCATCCAGCTTGCCGAGCTCGGGGTGGCAAAAGTCGTGGCGGCAATCCAAGAGCTGGGTCTGGAGATAGCGCCTCAGAAAGAGGCCTTATGGTTCCATAAACTGCCGAGGAGCAGAGAGCCACCCAGCTCGTTGATCCATGTCGGAGATTCGCAACTCCAGGTGGGGCGATACGTAAAGTATCTTGGCCTCACCCTGGACGGTCGGTGGGGCTTCGAAGAGCACTTCGAGCGCCTGGTTCCCCGGATCGAGAAGGCAGTGGGTGCTTTGCATAGACTGCTGCCCAATCTCGGGGGACCTCGGGAGGAAGTTCACCGCCTCTATGCGGGTGTCGTGCGATCGATGGTCCTTTACGGGCCGCCTATTTGGTCAGGTAGACTGTCAGACGTCCGACGCTGCAGGACTAAAGTTAATAGACTGCAGCGGAAAATGGCCGTTCGTATCGCACGAGGATACCGAACGATATCCTATGAGACGGCAACTCTCCTGGCGCGCTTTCCGCCGCTGGACATCTTGGCGGATATGGACGCGAAGGTCTACGACCAGATTCGCGATATCCGCCAAAGCGGGAAAGGAAGCGTATTTGTGTGGTTAAGGTGGCGGGAACGGCGACACGCGCTCGAGCGGTGGCGGACATGGTTGCTTCGGTGAGTACCTGAACAGAATTGAGCGAGAGGCCACGGCAAATTGGTACCACTGCGGAGACAGCCTGGTTTCCCCACAACACACGCTCGAGGAGTGCCCTGCGCGGGCCTCCGAGCGGCGGGTCCTGGTTGCCAGGATCGGGCGAGACCTGTCTCTGCCGGCAGTAGTGAGGGCTATGCTGGCAGAGACAGAGAATTGGACGGTAGTACCTTCTGTGAGACCGTGATGGCCAAGAAGGAAGCCGCCGAGCGGGATCAGGAGGGGCTGATCCTGCTCGGAGAAGGAGGCGTCGGGGTGGCAACCGCCTTGGCGCCTAATATGCCGAAACCCGCTTACCAAACAAGGTAGGTGGACCTTTGGGGTTGCAGGCGCACAGAGTGGGGACTCTGTCCGCCCACCGAGTGACCACAGGAAAGACGACAGTGATCACGTGCTGCTGTGCATAGCGAGGCTCAGGTGAGGCCCCTTTACAGTCACCCCAGGGATGTGCCTTTCAGGCGTTGCACGGGGGGGGTACCGGAATTGGTCTTTCAAGAGGAACCGGGACCACCCCTATGTGCTATGATTGTGATCACCGGGGTGGTTTTAATGAGGTAAAAATTCCACACTCCCCGACCTCCCTCCGCGGAGGTCGGGTGCCTTTTGAAGGTTTCCCCCCGAAAACAAAAAAAAAAAAAAGGTGGCCTACCGACCTACGTCTTACTACCCCAACCAAACAAAACATCACAGTGGATATGTGGTTGGCACATTAGGAAGTGTTAACGCACCCTATTTTCGTAATATCACCCTTGTAATGAGGGGTATTAACTTTGCTGGGTGGAAAATAATAAGCACCTAGCGCCATGTCATATGGTATACCTTTTGTTGAAGATCCGTTAAATAAATAAATATGGGCACCAAATGGTTCCAGAAGGAGCCATGTCCAGCTGTGACATCGATTACTTAAGCAACTAAACTGTACCATTTACTTTTCAGGGGTTCACCAGAAATACGTGATTGGTTAACACTAAACGCTCCATGGCTCGACGATGTCATAGCTGTGGTGTACCAGGAGAACATGTCGTATGGAGAGTTTGCTTCTGCATGCATCGATAACACGAAGAGGTTCATCGACGACCTAACAGGGGCCAACAAACCCAAGAAGTGCTCCATCGATGGTGGACCCGTGATTGGTAAGTTAACGTTTTCTCGGTATCACGACAACTCGACCCCAAAACAATTCGACCCGGACAACTTGACCCCGCGACAATTCATCCCCAGGACAACTTGACCCCGAAAACGACCCGATTTAATTCATAATAGATTTATTAGTAAAAAAAACTCTGCTCGAGCATTTTGCTGGTCTATCTGCGCTGACGCTAAGCAGGCCCCGTCACAGCGGCGTCCATGGAAACTCGGTATGAGTTTCCTTCTAAGAAGTTTCCGATGGAAAATCCCATCAGGCACGCGGCTTGTCCTTCTTATAATTTTCTATATTTCACTCTAAATTTTCTCTACCAGATGTTCCTGAGGAACCAAAAGATGAAGGAAAATCTAAAGATAAAGAAGAAGGTAAGCGTTTATTGATCTCTTTGGATGCAAAACCTCGAGTTATTGTCTGCAGCTTCGAAACGTACGATACTTTCAACCAGGATTTAAAATTTACAACCCGATACATCCGCAAGCGTTGGAAACCACGATATTGACCAAGTTACGACGGCGTATCATACGCCCAGTTTCTCTTTTCTATGAAGTATTAGTTCTTTGTGTGTTAACACATTGGAACGTTCGGGTATTAGTGGGAACAGCGAGAACGTGTTTATTTTCTTTCCCGATGCCATTTATTCATAAAACAATTCACATTCCGTTTGGATATTACATTTATTTTTATTATTGCATGCAGAAAAAGTTAAATTGATACTAGATTATCCACTAAGGGGATAAAGCAGTGTTTTAATTTTCGGGCGCTATTTTGAATCCCGAATGCAACGGAGTCCTACAGTAGTTTAGTATACCTACTATGGCGGGATAACCAATCAGAATATATGTTCCGATGACATGCCGCCATTACCGTTACAGATGATGTTTAAACAGCGGTTGGGCGAGAATACGCACAGCACATACCTAGGTATGTATTCGCCGGTTATTTAACACACCTCGGGGATAATGGTGTCTTCATCTTGGGCGAGCTTGAATCCCTCACTGCACTCGGAATTTTAATCCGCTTCGCCCAGGAGTCCCTCGCTGCGGTCGAGAGCCCTAGAATCCTTCGTTGCGTTCGGGATTCAAAATAGCGCCTGTGACATTGTCACTGCTTTATTATATCCCCTTAGTGAATTTTTTTTTATTAAAAATAATGTCATAATCGATAAAAAAGATAATCAAATCTTTACACAATACAATTCTAATTATAAGTCATGGTGATTCAACTCGCGTTATCCCCACCAGTGGGGTTACGGCAGTGTGGACAACGCGAATGCGTACCTACAAGTTGACTGTGCGTATTTAACAATACGGGCTACTGTTTTAGAAGAAGGAGTCGAAGTATGCGTGAAGGAGCCGCCACCAGTCATCACGCAAAACATTTGTGACATAGAGAAGTGCATGCTCGAGTTGAGCGACTGCGCGATCAACAACTATAACACTGCGAAGGAGGCTTGCGCCTGTTACAACTTGGTATGTGCCAAGGACGAGGTTCTTATTATAGCCGATATCAGGCGTTTCACTTCGAGTGAAAGATGCCGAACGAAAGGCACAAATGAACAAAAAGTGAATAAAATTGTCTGATATCGGCATGAGAAATTTGCTGATTATCTTATTGTTAGTGTCGTGAGCCCTGGCCCGGAAAAGCAGTGCAGTGCAGTTTCGCGGAATTTGGGCGTACCTACCTACTTATCGAGAATACGAGACGAACATAAACTGGACGTAGCTTTAGGCACTACGCACCCTTAAATAAAATTGTCCGTATTTTCAAAACACACCGGTCATTCTTTATCGCACCGAAATTGCGAAAAAAATTGCTGTTCCATACATTTCGTTAAGTGATGTCATGTGAAAATTAAATGTAAGTATTTAACTGTCGATTTTTTTTCGCGATTTCAGGTTATTTCCCATAGTAAATGTTCTAATCATCATCATCATTCTCTTGCCCTTATCCCAATGTATTTGAGGTCGGCGCAACATGTCTTTTTCTTCCATACTTCTCTATTAGTCGTCATCTCGGTAGTCACCCCCTTTCTAACCATATCATCATTGACACAGTCCATCGATCGTTTCTTTGGTCTTCCCCTACTGTTACAGCCATCGACATTCATAGGTACTCAATACATTCCTCACGACATTTTCCTCATTCCTCCATAACACATGCCCATACCATGACAACCGATTTCCACACAACATAGTAAAAATTCTAATGCCTACTTAATTAAAGTAAAAAAGTTCAGTGACCCCTTTTCGGGTTATTTCAATTACACCCCACCACTTATCGTTTGAATGACGTTGAAAAATCGTCCTCAAATTGTCAAATGAAAAACATCGCATCTTTAAGCAATTCTAATAAATCAAATGAAGGCACTCAATGTTGTAAGTGGCACTCCAAATTGGCATTGACATTTTCAGATCCATTGGTTTATATTTGAATTAGACACTTTTGGAACAGACTATAGTTTATCAATCTGATAAACAGTAATATATTCCTGACTCAACAATCGGTTGTATGTTACAGCTGGTTGAAGACACAATGCAAATGTTTTCGTTCAAAGGCATGAAAGCGTTACGTCACGCCATGGAGGAGCGAATTGAACTCGTCAAGACATCTCTAAACAACGCTTCTCATTGTATTAATAAACTCGGTGAGCAATATCTAGATAGATCGCGCTTTAGAAAGAAATTATACGTTATTATTTATTTATTTCCAATTTTCTAAAATAGCATTTTGGAGCAACCTGTAGGTAGGACATCAAGCTACCCGAAACTGTCAAATTTCCCTAAGCAACTTTGAACCTTATTCTTTAGCGATAAAGTTGAAAATCTATTATAGAAATTTGACAGATTGTAGTAGCTTGATGTGCTGGCGTCTGTACTTAAAGAACTGTAGCGCAGGGGTCCTTTGCCGGGGTCACGGATCATAACACCGCATCAATTAAATTAAAACGAATAACATGCAAAGAGTAGGCGAATTGAAGGAAGCCCTATGTCGGCGAGCGGCGCAGGCGATAGTATTTAAATTACTAATTAATTTATTTTGTTACTAGCAGCACCCCGCAGTTTCTCCCGCATAAGTGCCGATCCCGTGGGAATATCGGGATAAAACTATCCTATGTCCTTCCCCGGGGTGCAATCTATCTCTGCCAAATTTTATCGAAATCCGTTCAGTGTTTCAAAAATAGAGTCATATCGTTGTTAACAAGAAACTCCATTGGCAGCTGAATGAAAGTAACTGAAACTTAGGGGCCGTCTAGACGAGCGAGAGAATCGCGGCGATAGTCTCGCCGTGCCACAAAATTTTCGCCGCGACGATATCGCCGTGGGAGACACGTTCTAAAAGAGTGTATAGAAATACGTGGCATGACGATAATATCGCCGCGATTCTCTCGCTCGTGGAGACGGCCCCTAAGCGCCAAATTCTGATATTTGGCGACAAATTTCGACTAATTAGCGACAATTTGTTTGTGTTATCAAAATTAAAATCCCTGATGGTGGCTCTGCCAGAGTCAGTGACACTAATTTGACAGTTTTCTTCCCATTTGAAAACGAATACGCCGCGTCCTACACAAAACGATCGTTGCGCAAACGCGCGGCCGTCGCGTTTATTTTGTTCTGTGGAGCCGAATGCGTGGTTGCACCGACAGAGGGCGGGTGCCTTCAGGTTTTCCGACCACAAAAGTGACATATGAACGCGACCCAACATTTTGGTTAGGCCGCGGGGTTATGCGACCGCCGCAAGTTCGCGCGAACTTTGTTTGTGAACTTGTGATCAAACTGTCTCGCAATCGAAATAGAGCAGGTGCACTAATTCATTTGACATAATTATCTCGGTATGCGTCGCGTTTCTACAAGCATATAAATACAAATAAACTTATACCAACCTACATAATTTTTACAGATGAAATGGCCCGCTACCTGGACTGCGGAGTCCAAGCTTCGAAAGATCAGATCAGGAACGTAAAGTTAATGCATCGAGACGTCCATGAGAAATTCAAAGCTTCCTTCATGGCGTACCAGTGGGAAAACGACCGATCCATTGTATTGGACGCTCAGTGGCAGATGGTAAGGAAAAAAAGAAAAAAGTTTAAGGTTTACTGGAGCAATTACGATATTGGGCATATTCCGTTGGATGATAATTTCTACCAAACGCAGTGCCATTTATAAATAGCAAAAGCGAAAAGGAATAAGTCGCTGAAATGGCGTCTAATCAATATGTAGTATAAAAATGCCGCTGCATTTGGTAGATATTATAATACAACGGAATATACATAATGTCGTAATTGCCCCAATAAACTATAGTTCAATTTCAGATTTAATGCCTCCAACTGCATCAGACTGCTTATCAAGTGATCTTGTTTTGAACTTTTTAGTTGCAATCGGGTTTTTTTATTAAGTACGTACTAGCTGACCCGGCGAGCTTCGTACCGCCTCAGAATTAAATAATGTGACAAATTTCAATTGTGAAAGAAAATGGTAAATGGCAGTACTTTCACAAAGTCACAAAGGAAATAAATGACATATATTTGTTTGATGTCAAATATTTATAATGCGTTCAGAAATTTATTTTGTGACTAAACTTAGAAAGATATAATTATATCAAGCTACATAAAAAAAATGTATGTCTTGATAATAAACTAAAATAGAAATAAAATAAAAGAGTAAAGGACAGACCAAACAATTGATTAAATCAAACTTACCGTCGTCAATCAAAGAATTGAATGTGAACTTATTTAAGAAACAGCTAAAATCCTTACTTGTAAACAAAGCCTAAGACAGTATTTCGGAGTTCATAACAGACAAAAATCTAATGAATGTTGACGTGCTAATAAATTATATCTATTGTTGTCCTTGACCTAAGGTTTTTTATTTTGTATATTGACATTAGGATTACATATTGACATCTGTATATTGATATCATTAGTATTGTATTTTTGACATCTGTATTGTATATTGACATAGTCTTATTATTAGTTTTCATTTTATTTTGTATTTAATTTTTTTCTGTTTTTTGACATTGATTTCCATTGCTATTTATTATTAATTAATTTGTCAAAATGTGTCATTCTTTATAATTATTTTTTTATTGTCCAGGCTTACTTTTTTTTTTTGGTCGAGTCTTGGCTGGCTTGATTAATAACAAACATTTGTACGTCCTCTGGCTTAGCTGACTTGTCTGTGTGAAACAAGATTGTCTAAAAACTGTTATGTCTCTAGTGTGCGATGGCCCTAACATAGCGCACTATTCTATCTGTATACAGGGTTACTTTTCAAAGACCATCCAAATTTTTAATTTTTACATTTTTCCTTTTTTTTTAATTATCTGTTTCATACAAAACTTCAATACTTACCTACTTGACCAAAATTTATGAAACAGCTGATTTTTTTTTCGTGTTTTCAGAGTTCCCATAGTGAAAGTTGTTTATATTCATGGGATGGTTTTTGAAAAGTAACCCTGTATAACATCATTATTGTACCTATGTTCAACAAATTAATAAATGACATGACATGACATCACATACAATCTTATTACCTCCGAATTATTTCTGAACGCATCGTGTTTTGACTTGACAGGTAGGTACGAACAGTTTGTATCTATACATATAATAAATCTGTAGAAGGGTCAATTCTGTACATTGAAAATATTGAAAAAATAAATAGCGGGGGGTGTTGCTGGATCGATACCAAACCCAAATATGTGATTAAAAAAATTTTTGTCTGTCTGTCTGTCTGTCTGTCTGTCTGTCTGTATATGCAGGCATCACGTGAAAACTAACGGTTCGATTTCGATGAAACTTGGTATAATTATACCTTATTATCCTGGGCATAAAATGGAATACTTTTTATCCTGGAAAAATACGTAGAAAAAGAAATCTTATTTTTCAGTTTTATTCATAGACGTTGTTCTGTAGAACCGCGAACACACGTTGCATTACCCGCAGTGGATAATTTTCCATTTCAATTTAAGAGAATACAGTTTCCTGTAGCTTTGTGTTACGCCATGACAATAAATAAGGCTCAAGGTCAGACCCTAGGAGTTGCTGGCGTAGATCTTACCGCGAGTTGTTTTTCACACGGGCAACTTTACGTAGCTCTTTCCCGTGTGAGCAGTCCAAGAAATCTTCATGTTCATATTCCGGACGAGCTCACTAACAATGTTGTGTATGCTGAAGCTCTCAATTAACTTTCTGTCGCATTGTCACGATCACTTTTTTATTATTGCAAACTTTTCGTCACTGTCAGTAATTTATTGCTACATGCTACTTATCAAGGTCGGAATTACTATGAAAAAAATACTTACTACAGAACGCGAGCTCAACAGCAGTAGCTCAATAGAGGGATCTCCTTAATTATTATAGGCTTAGCCGTATTTGGGTCCAATAGATATTTATAAGATGTCATTGTCAGAGTTACTCAAAATGGAGAAATAAACCATCCACGCGAAGACCGACATCCGCGCGGACGGAGTCGCGGGCGGAAGTTAGTGGGATAATAAAATTATTGCTTTTACTATTTTCCTTAAAACTTCTTCATATTTCCTCACCTTCTAAACCTTTCTTGGACTTCTACAAGTATTTCAAAACCAAATTAGCCAAATCGGTCCAGCCGTTCTCGAGTTTTAGCACAAACGTCATTTCATTTTTATTTATACAAGATTAGTGTGTTTTATTTTTATTAAAAAATCTCAGGTAGAAGAGCTTGTAGACAAGTACACGTCGGAGAACCAATACGTGTTCCCTGGCCTGAGGTACACTTCTAAGAGACCACATACATTTGGTGATTTGGACATACTGTTCACGAACAGCTTCCGCTACGTAAGTTTGCACACTATACTTCAATTCTAAAGCTCGGGTCAAATTGAGGTGAATCCCGCGCGGGATGTGGGATGCAATTGGATGTTCAAGGTGGTGCAAATAGTCTCGTGACTTCCTAATCTTCAAACAATCGATGCGTCCAGTCGCATCCCGCATTGTGCGCGGGATTCGCCTCAGTTTGAACAGTCCTTTACGGGTGCCCGGAAAATGGGATAGGATAGAATGATAACATGCACATCATCATCGTCATCGTTCTCGTGCCTTTATTTATCCCGATTTATTTGGGGTCGGCGCAATTTTCTTTTCATACTTTTCTGTTATAGTCCGCGCGGTACTAGTTGGCCGCGTCTTAGGTATGTGAGCGGTGGGACGGAGGGGCGGGGGCGCTTTATCATTACTCAGTACGTGCGTTGCGAACACTAGGCCCCCCCCTCACCCACTAACCCCGCCGCCCTCACCCCCGTCTCCACCTAAGGCGCGGCCAACTACATAGTTCCGCGCGGACTATAGTCGTCACAAAAAAAAAAATCCATCGGACTTTCAGCTTTCTTGTGATATCGGATTTTCATAGCCCTAAGCATCATACGATACTGAACATACAGCTGTGCTGCTGGGGGGTTAGTTGCACCAATTCTTCTTCCCAGCTAAAGCGCAAGGAAGTGGTGTAGAGCGGGCGTTTTGGGGGACTGTCGTATGTAATTTTGAAGTTCAGAAAGTGCTAATTGACGCCGATTCCTTTGTTCACAAACTAAACTAAATTTAAGTTCAGTGCATCTTTTTCTTTCTATTTCATTAGGAAACTTCTAATGTGTGTCCCACACATTAGAAGTTATCAAGTTACAGGTTACAGGTGGGAAGTGTCTCTCGCGCAAATTTAGAAAAAAATTATATTAGAAACCTCAATATCATTTTTGAAGAGCTATCCATGGATACCCCACCCCACAAGAGGAAAAATAAAATTTTGTTTCAGTTCTAAGTATGGGGAACCCCAAAATTTATTGTTTTTTTCCATTTTTGTGTGAAAATCATAATGCGGTTCACAGAATACATCTACTTACCAAGTTTCAAAAGTATAGTTCTTATAGTTTCGGAAAAAACTGGCTGTGACATACGGACAGACAGACAGACAGACATGACGAATTCATAAGGGTTCCGTTTTTGCCATTTGGCTACGGAACCCTAAAAGTGATTTGTGTTTATTCTTAATCCATCCTATACTCCATTTGAAATAAGTTTTACAAGCCGTTCAACCGATATTGAATTCTATTGCGTTATATGGCAGCTGCAGTAGACAGTTGGTATTGTAACCACTTTTTTGCTTTTATTACCACCTTTATGCCTGCAGTACCAACTTACTTATAGAAGGTTTATTTAAATGTCTAATCTTATTTCAAATGGAGTATAGTTTGTTTATATTATAATTTTACAAATTTAATTTATGTTAAAACATAAATTTCATTCTTTATATTAATCATTATTGCAAAAATTTTTGTAGATTGAATATTTAGAAGCACAGTTGAACGATGTCTCCGCTGGAATGACTGAGAGAGTCAACCGTGCAGTAGAGGGTAAGTACTGAACTGTCACCAATCTGGAGCATTTTTTTTTTTGTGGAATATCTACTTGGTTATTAATTAAGGGCGATGCGCTAAGGTAGCCAGTGAAAATCAAATTTTCTTGCGTTTTTTTTTCAAATTACCCCATGGAATAACTTTTTAATTAAATCATGACATTTGAGGTATGTACTACAAGTCTGTACTTGTAGTACCTCAAATGTCACATGATTTCAGTGGAGTTTACGATCTATTGTGGCTTGGACAGACCAAGCCACAATAGATCGTAAACTCCTGAATCCTTAATGACGTGCCAGTGGTCAAACTAGTCGCACATTACGACTTATCATTAAGTACTAGAATACCATTTTTTTTTGTGTCCCACTGCTGGGCCAAGGCCTTCCCATTTTCCGTCCAAACCTTCCCTGTCTTGTGCGATCTCTGACCATGTTGACCCTGCAAACCTCCCACACCACATTCGCCTTGGTTGACTACCTCGACGGCGATGACCTCCGTCAGGCGTCTACTTTACCAGATACGAACAATTTTTTCCAATAGTGTCCGTGACACGCTACGCTAAATTGAAGGGGAAAAAAATTGAGGTTTTAGGTACAATTTTGGCCACGCCCCCAAATATCCGTGTGCAAAAGGTGCAGATTTTAAACAATAACTTAATGACTAATGTTCCAGATTTACCGCAAACCCCCGAATCTGCGAAAAATAGAGCAACAATGCTGGCATATGCCTTAAAAGAGAAGAGAGCTGATTCTGACAAGAATTACAAGAGAAGGGTTAGTTGCTTAGCTGCTTATGTACCTATCTCTTACTAGGCCAGATAAATATTGTTTTTAATACTTAAACATTTTATAACTACTTCCTCTACTTTACTTTAAAACTATGTATAGTCGACCTCAGAATTGCTTTAGCACCCTAAGGTTGATTGTTACTTGCACGTCGTGCACGTTTTGGCACGAAGTTTCTCATCGCCCGTTATAGGAATTCTACACACTTGGCGAATGAGAGCTAGACCTAAAAATATTTAACATTTTATGTCACCTTCACGTAAGTTCTTGCTATAGTATGTTGTTTTTTCTGTTAGTTAGGTAGGTACTCTCAAACATTGTTAATATATTTCTTTGTACTTACCTGTTATTGTTTTTTTAAAACCTATGTGTAACCAGTTAGATAGTTTCAACCTTAGTGTAATGTAGGTACTTGTTTATCCGAGGTCGATTATTAAATAGTTTTTAAATTATGTACCATTTATTAGCTATTTGTAACTAAATATAAGTATAAATTTAGTTTCAAATAGCAAAAGTAATATAAGTACCTAAGTAAAGTAAAGTAAGTAAGTAATATAAGTATATTTAGTTTCAATATGTATAAGTATAAAATAATATAATTTTTTATTTCATCATCTGTGCAGGAAGTAGAACAAATAAAAATGAATGAAAAAAGCTTGAAGGATAGTATGAAAAAACTACAAACCAAGTATGAGGCGGACATGCATAACAGACTTATACAGATAGAGTCACAGGTTGGCACAAACTACAAATTCCTTACGGGGGATTTTATACCTAATTTTGTCTATTTTTGAGTAAATTTGGCTTGCACGTTCGTGATTTGTAGGTATTCGTGTAAGCGCTGGATATGTATGTACAATCATTTACTCAGTGTACCTGTGTGTTTAATGATTTTGAAGCTGCTTACTGCTTACTATCCCCATTTGTTATAAAAGGCAGCGAAGACGAGCACCTACCCACCTATTTTGTTTGAAACCTAAAATGTGTGGTTGCTAATTTTACCATCCTATACGTAATAGTTACGTAGTTTAAAAACAGGGTAGCAGGCAAGCCTTATGCTTTCATTATGAGACCAACATTGAAAAACGAAAATAAAAATCTGGGGGCCTAAAAAGGCCACTTTGTAGAATCATAAAAGGATAACATTATGAATTTATAATATGGCGAAGACAGTCCGTGTTTTTCATTTTTTCGCTACACTACGTAGTAGGTACAATCAAAGAGATTGGGATTGGATTGATTGGTATTTTAGCACAGACAAAAAAAAAATCTGAAAAATGCTTCACCAATGGGATTTGATACGATTAACTTAACAGTTAACTGTCCATTATGTGATCCTTTTATGATTCTGCAAAAGTGGCCTTTTTAGGCCCCCTGGTCCATACATTTCATATTTCAGGTTTCCCCCTTCTAAAAGTTGTTACATATGAGTACGGGAAGGGAGTATTCTTAAAATATGACACTGTATAGTGATAACATTTTTGAATATTCTTCTAACTCAGGTAATGGAAAAATTCAATAAAATGGTTGCCGAGAAAGTCGCAGCTGAAAAGAAGTTATTTGCTTTAGCACTTGAAGAAATGTCTCTGAAGCTCAAAGTAGTCGAAACTAAACTCAACGGTATTTTTTGTCATATTGGTGCTTTCTTAACTAAAAAAAAAACAGTCACGGAAATTATTATTTGAATAAGCCCACGTACGCCCGGACGTATAAATATCGCGGCAGAATTTTATCGTTCACTGGATTTTCAACCCTCGGGGTTGAGCCGAGCACTGATAATCTAACAGAGCGCATTCCCAGCGGGTCATAAAACACACTGTTGGATTTCAACTCTCGGCGTTAATAATAATAATAATCATTTTATTTCAGAATTATAAATCCACTAGCTTCTGCCCGCGACTTCGTCCGCGTGAAATTCGTACTTTCCTCTTATAATTTCGAAAATGTATGTTTATGATTTTTATCATTTATTTAGATATAAATAAGTATTCGGGCCAATTTTTTTGTTTATAGCTCAAAGGGATCAGATTTTTCAAATAAACTGTATCCCAGCTTTTTACCCCCCCAGGAGAGTAATTTTGAAAAATCGTTTGGGATGTGTTCATAACTTGACTCAAAGACCCATACCCATTTTCGAGTTAATGAAAGCAAGCAGTAGAATTTTCCACCTTCGTAGGAGTCAATTTTTGAAAAACGCTAAATCACTTTTTTTAAGTATTTTTTGTTTTAGTAGTACCGAGTTTCGAGTTAATCCGACAGCGGGTTAAATATTTTTCTAATCCATCAACTTTGTCACCCCCCAAATCCTCGGTGAGGGATATTTTAAAGTAAAAGTGACAATCTTTATTATTTACTGACCCAAATATTGCCAAGTTTCTAATTTATTAACCAAATGAATAAGATTTTTCATATAAACTGTATCCCCTCTTTCTATCCCCATAGGGGTGGAATTTCGAAACATATTCTAGATTATTTATACCAATTTTCCAGTTAATCAAGCCTCGTAACAAAATTCTGCCCTGTGAAATTGACTACCAATTAATTCACCCCATTAGCGGTAGATTTTCGAAAAACCTTGAACCACTTTATTATTTATTTTGGTCTTAGATAGGTACTGAGTTTCGAGTTAATTGGACCGCGCATTAAAATTTTTCCATACTAAATTTGACACCCCCAATCTCCCCTTTGGGTTAGTTTAGAATTCCAAAAAAAATCGAACTTTATAATTATTTGTGCCAAGTTTCAAGTCCAAACTTATTTGTACCATTTTTTTTGAGTTTATCAAGACACTCATTAAAATCCCCTTATAAATCGAATTACCACTTTTTGTCCCGTCAAGGGTAATAACTTTCGAAAACCCCATACACTTACTACTGATTCTTCATCTGCCTAGCCTTTTCCCAACTATGTTGGGGTCGGCTTCCAGTCCAACGGGATGCAGCTGGGTACCAGTATTTTACATGGAGCCACTGCCTATCTGACCTCCACAACCCAAATACGATACCCCTTGATAAGAGTGGTTGTCAAACTTTCGGCCTTCTGACCACCCCTAGCGACTGTCAAAGATTCACGAATGGCAGCCGGGACCAACGGCTTAGCGTGCTTTCCGAGGCACGGAGAGGTCACGGTATGTAAAGATGGACACCTATTCACAGACCAACCGCGGCAAGCGTAGTCTGCGTAATCTGATTGATCGATCTGTGCGGCTGTTATTAATAAATAATGCGCGGCTGTTGTAATTATTTTCTGTCAAAAGTATTAATACTGAGTTTCGAGTAAATCGGACCGCGCGTTAAAATTCTTGCCAATTCTTGCACACTAACTTCAACACCCCAACACAAGGGGTGTCGGAGTGTTTTGAAAAACGAATAATGATTAACTTTATTACTTGCTTAGGCAAGTATTCTTGCCAAGTTTATTAACCAAATGAATAAGATTTTTCTTATAAACTGTATCCCCGTTTTAACCCCCACAGGGGTGGAATTACGTAAAATTGTTTGGGATGTGTTCATTACTCGACTCAAAGATTGTTTATACCAATTTTCGAGTTAATCAAGCCACGCAGTAAAGTCTTCCCCTATAAAATTAACTTTTCACCCCGTTAAGGATAAATTTTCGAAAAACGATGATACACGTTATTCTTTATTTTTGGTCTTAAGTATAAATACTGAGTTTCGAGTTAATCGGACCACGCGTTAAAATTCTTCCATACAAACTTTGACACCTCCCAATCCCCCTTCAGCGGGTAGTTTGGAAAAAAAGCCAAACTTCATAATTTATTTAGATAAGTATTCGTGCCAAGTTTCATGGTTATTAACTCAAGGAATAAGATTTTTCATACAAACAAAATCCCCTCTTTTCACCCCTTAAAGGTTAAATTTCCAAAAACCCCTTCTTAGTGGATATCTATCTACTCTTCACAAAGAACACACCCTCCAAAAGTAATATCTCTACCCAGCGCTACCGACCAGCGTTTTAGGCTGTGCGTTGATATATCAGTCAGTCAGGACAAAATTTCATCCCCCTTTTCACCCCCTTAATGGATGAAATTCTAACAACACCGTTGTGTTACCTTCCAATTATAAGCCTAGATAATAAATTTTGTGATTTTTACGTCGAAAATTAATGACTTTCTATACACAACTTCACCCCCCTTTTTAACCCTTCGGGGGTGGAATTATCAAAAACGCTGAGACACGTATAAATTAATTTTCAATTGTCAGCCTAAATACAAAATTAGAAGATCCTAACATCAAAACTGTCGGACTTTCATATAAACTTCCATCCCCTATTTTAACCCTTTAGGGGTTGAATTCCCAAAAATCCTTTCTTAGTGGATACTTACTCTTTACAAAGAACACACCTTCTAAGTTTCAAGTCTCTAGGTCCAGCGGTTTGGACTGTGCGTTGATATATCAGTCAGTCAGTCAATCAGTCAGTCAGGACTTTGAATTATATATATACATATAGATAATTTGTTAGTAAAACATAAAAAAACTGTTAGTACACATGCAGGTTGGACAAATAATGGACGAGCGGGCAATCAAATTTCTCTGCAATGACATTCAGGAGACTGTTAGAACTGCCCCGGACCCTCTGCAGCAGCGACACGGCACGCTTACGTCTGATCGCTGCGAAGCCATCAGTGTGCGCATCAGCAAACATTCCCGACGCACTGCAGAAGCGTGGAAGCCCCAACAGCATCCTGAACGCATTGTTGTATTGAACTCGAAGAACATTGATGGCTTTCTGCGTACAACCTGTCCAGAGGCTGCACGTGTAAAATGTCTGACAATATGCTTTAAAAAGCGTCACTTTTACTTCACACGTGCAACGAGCAAACCTACGGACAAGCATGTTGCATCGAACCGCCAATGCTTTTCGTTCCCGCTAAGCAATGTGTTGAAAATCCAGTGCGCGAAAAAATGCGCCGCGGGAAAATCGCGCCTGTGCGAACTTGGGCTAAAGTGACACCCTACGTCGAATTACCTGTCATCGCCGTACTGTCATTCTTTGACAGCTGTGATTTGAATACCTTTGCGGATAATTTATGTTGGTAGTCGCTTAACAATTAATTTCCCTGACTTTACGACTGCAAATTAGTTTTAGGTATACTTTTCTATACCCCGTATTGGTAGTAAACAACAACACTGTTTTAGCAACATGTTCTTATAAGCAGGAACCATGTCGCTAGAAAAATTGAATAAGTATGATTTTTCAAGTTATACAACATCATCTTGCTGTTGTAATGGCAACACTAATTTTATTGTAGTATGTCAACACTAATGTAAATCTGTCCACACTAACACTTCCCGCCCACGTCTCCGTCGTAAAATACGGACAACTAGAAGCGATACAACATTTCGGTACTCCCTTTCTTCTCCTAAAATTGTTTGTCCGAAAATCATTATCCATAACACGTTTGCTATAAACTTCAATAACCCTAATATTCAAAATTTTGAAATTTTGTTTTACATAATTATCTTTACTTCTAAAACTATTCTGTCATAATGTCGAGTACTATAATAATTGTATCTCCTAATTTTGCATGAAATAAATTCATAAGTCCTAAGTATTGTATTATGCAGGGTGAATTTTCCAAGTGGGCGTGGATGGCCAAATCCGAAACTATGAGGAATACCGAAAAGTACTCAAAGGAGTCGCAGGCTCGATTTTTATGAAAACTAAAACTGCATCATTGGATTTTTGAAAAATCAATATTTCTAGCCAGGAATCGCACCCGTTGATATTGAAAAAAAAACACACACTGCATTATTACACCTTTCGATAGTGTCGCTGATATGGATCGAATTCTGGGAAGTAATGACATACGGAAAACTAATGAAAAGCATGCATTTTACAGATTTTTTTTCTGTTTTCCGGTGTAATTTGTTGAAGTTTTCTTATTTTTCATTGTTACAGACTCTGATTCTGAGTCTACAGACTCGAAAGAATCGGCCTCAGATTGAATAAAAAATGTTTAACTTTTATCCTCGTTTCCATAAACATTTAAGAATAATAACAACAACAACAACAACATTATAAAAAAACAGCTTATTTATTAAATGTTTTATTCATTGTATGCTTTTTAAAATAGGTAACAATTACTTATAGTAAAATTACTCGAGTATTTTATAAATATCTGGTTAATTATCTAGTAAAATAAATAATAAAATTTTCAAAAACGTTACGAATCCCTCCATATTAGGAAAGACACTGCAATTGGTAATGGTGATGTAAAAATATGATAAACCTCACGAATATATCCATATCTATGAATAATATTCATAGATATGAATATTAAACCCTGAATACTTCAACAAATTGTTTTATTCATAAACAAACAACAATACAGCTGCAACAATGTGATGTGATGTGACATTAATACGGGCTTTAGGCTGCTTTTCCACCAGAGATGTGCTAAGCTGCGTAGCGTTGGATGTTTAAGATATCAACCAATAGGTTTTCATAACGTAGCTTGGCTTAGCTCTGATGAAAAAGGGGTTCAAGGAACAAGGTTTTTTTTCATACTTACAAACACAAACACTTCATTCACCATACATCTTCAAAGCACATGTCTGCCATCATAAAGAAAAAGGGCACAACTAACACTTTTTTCCAAAATTTAGTAAAAAAACTTGCATATGCGCCTTTTTTCTGATTTCAAATATTATATAATTCAATTTTGAAAAAAAAAAATGTTAGTTGTGCCCTTTTTCTTTATGACGGCAGATTGTTACCCACTGCGCTCTAGTGGATCGTGGAAATACACACTCAGTGCAAGATTCACATACCGCACTTTGACTTTACTAAAAGTAAAATAAGTGTGGCATTTGAAAATTAACATACCTAATTAGTATAAATGTATTTAATGTTCATATTTGTATGAAACGCTCACTTAGCATTTATATTCGAACATATTTGTACATTTTATTAAAATAAATACATAGGTTAGTGTTATTAATGTAAAATTCCTTTGCATGCTCTAAACAGGCAACATATTATGGACTTTCCAAAAACCACCAACCTTTACAACTGCTGTGGTAAATAAGTAGGTAACACCAGTATTTTCAGCAAATAAATTATTTTTATTCAAAGTCCTGCGTACGTTCTGTTAATCTTATCTTATCAATAGGTTCGTAGCTTAGCTTCACAGCCCAGCTACCCCACACACCTCTGCTGGAACGGTCAGAGTAACCCACAACATTCAAATTTTCTTATTATTATTTTTTTGCAATTTGCAGGTGCAAGTTATGTTGGCCAAAATATGATTCGCGGCCGGGACATATATGTATTTACAGAACTTTTATTATTAAATTCATCATACAACTCTCTCCTTATTGAATGACTATTTTCATGAAATCATGACATTTTAGGCCAATTCTGACTTAGATGGTAGTAATGATGATGATTATAATTCTTTAAATACATGTCTATCATTGGTTACGGTTGCGACACAGAGCATGTAACCCGGTTCCGAATCACACTTTGATCAACATACATCCTGACAGTGACCTGCACATTGCAAAGAAAGTAAGAAAATTTAAATTTCTCGGGTTACCTTAACGCTTCCCCCTTGATATAAAAATGATGAATGATTACTACTCGTCCAGTTCGTCTGAAGGCGGAACGTGAGACTCGTCGTTCGCAAGAACTGTGGGCGGCTGGGGCGTCGCTCCTCGCAGCCACCAAGAGAGGAGACCCTTATGTCAAGGTGGACAAAGAACTGAAAGCTATTGAGAAGGCATCCGGTATTTACTTTAGATTTTATTCTTAGCTCATATTAAGCTTTAGTATTGCTGATTGTAGAATATCGCAATGAGCCTTGTCTCCTTGACGTAGTAGTTAGATTACGTATCCGGGTAGAACTAAAACAAAATTATAAGAGTGATTTTTGCCCGTTTTCACCAGCACCGGGACACTTTTTTAAATGAACGCTTAAATATTGTTGCAATTTTAACCGTTGGATTTTGAGCGCCGAGGGTTTAAACTCCAACGGCCTTATTACAAAACAAGATTTATCTTTAGACCCAGGTTTAAACCATCCAGCCATTTTTAAATTTCGAACTATTAATTATTACAAAAACTGACGTTAAACCCGAGTCTAAGTTGTCAATTTTGCATTAAGAACTTTACGTTTGTCGGAATAAAGTTCAAAATAAAGTAACTGGCTCGAAGGTTTAGGCTAGGTCTAAAATTAGATCTCGTTTTGTAATAAGACGGCAATAGTTTAAACCCTCGGCGCTCAAAATCCAACGGTGTAGGTACGCTTTTCTATGCTGCATTTCTATACTAAACAGGGTGAATTTTTCAAGTGGGCGTGGATGGCCAAATCCGAAACTATGAGGAATAGCGAAAAGTACCTACTCAAAGGAGTCGCGGGCTCGATTTCGATACAAACTGCATCATTGGATTTTGAAAAATCAATATTTCTTTCCAGGAATCGAACCCGTTGATTTTGATAACAAAACACATACTGTATTATTACACCACTCCATAGGGCGAGGCCACAACACTGCGTTGCGGCGTCGTATCGCAAAAACGACGTCACAGCACAATGTGTCGTAAATACAATGCGTCGTAGATTTTTACGATGCGACGCCGCAACGCAGTGTTGTGGCCTCGCCCATAGTGTCGCTGATAAGGATCGAATTCTGGGAAGTAATGACATACGGGAAACTAAAGAAAAGAGCTCATTTTTAACAAATTACTTTTTTATTCTTCTTGTGTTACCTACCTATTGAACCTTAACTGAATTGTTCATGGAGTACTTTAATTAATTCTAAGACAGCATGTCTGAATTCACCTGGACAAAAAAGATATCATGAGAGGAAATTAAATTTATTTAGGGTTGATTTTTCAATCGACAGATAATTTTTATTCGCGGAATAAAAATGACGCCTGACAGATTTTGTATGGAAGAACTAGGCTGTCAAAAATTTAAAATTATTCCTCGGATAAAATTATCTGGCGTTGGAAAAATCAGCCCTTAATAAAAGGAAAAATGACGGACAATCAATATTACTTCCTCGCATATCTTTTTTCTCCAAGTGATTTTTTTTTTCTCAGACATGCTTTCTTAAGTAGGATTAATTAAACTACTCCCTGAGGGGGCATAAAAGATAGACATAGTTCATGAAGCTACAGACAATTTTTTTTTCGGATACGGGCCCATTCAGAAGTTACCATTGTCCTTTTCTAAGTTACTGAATTCAAGTACGAATGTTTTTATTTTATAGGCGACGACGACAAGCTAGTATTGACCGTCTTGAAGTCAATCCCTAAATCTGTCCGCGAAAATGGGATTGTTCCAGAAAGCGTGCTGCGAGACAGTTTCCGCGTAGTAAGTATATATTATATTTACTGAACCGATAGATGAACAAGACTAATGAATTAATGAAAACATTTATTTGTTAAACATACAAAACAGTCTTCAGTAAAAAAAAGACAAAAAAAAAAAAAGAAAGTTCGGCTTAGACATCACATCACAATGTGTTGGTCAACTAACAAACCATGCCTACTAATTCAAACTCAAACTCAAAGCGTTTATTAAACCAATTACAGGCACTTTTGAATTGTCAAGGGGTCGGTCAGTCAGAAAGATGAAGCTAGTTGCCCATTCCAAAGCGAAGGTACCTATGGAGAAGAACGGGCAAGAAACTTCATGGACACTCTTTTAAATCCAAATAATATGGTTACAAAGTCTTGTTTACATCATTCATGTTAAAAATTATGCATGTGAGAACGATGCAGAACGTTAAAAGCGTCCGTAATGAAAAGAAAAAAAACAATTCAAATATTACTAACTTAAAATAAGCCATGGCAGCAAAGAGATGACCAGTCCCTACTGACGGCGCCCGTTCACGAACATGACGCATGTATTAGCACCATTCAGCTCAACCACGCGCCACCATCAGCGAGACATTTGAGTGAGCATGACATATGTACTCTCAGCCGCCAGGGCGCATTCAAGTTAATGAAAGGCGTAACCAGTAAATGGAAGCTTTATAGTATGTACATAGTACTCACACATGTGCTATGCAATTATACATATAGGAGACTGAATTTATATAATGCAAAAATAGTATTTTAAAATCTTCAGCAGCTCCAACAGTATTTTCCAATATTAGTAGTATTTTATCAATTTATTTGTGCGTCCTTATGGAGCATGACCAGCGTTTAGCCAAGCATTTTGATCAGAGATGTAATCCCCCAATTTAGAATATGCCTGGCTGCAGTGCATAGTGTGCGTTTTATACAAGATTTAAATTTTGTTTCATTCAGTTGAAGTATGTGGGTAGGTATTTTATTGTAACATTTTAAACCGTAGCCCATGAAAGACGAGTCTACTTTAGCCAGCCTGAAACCTGGTTGAACTAATTGGTCCTTATTTATAGTGATATAATTGTGTCTTTCACCTCTTTTACTGAAAAGATGTAGGTAGATTTTTCCTTACGTACATGATATTTTCATAGATATACTCGTATTGACAAGGTACAGTCATGATGTTAATATCTTTAAACAGTTCCCTTAGAGAGTCACGCCTGCGGACGCTGTACCTATATGGCTCTGATGGCTCGTTTCTGCAGAATAAAAATAGACTCGATGTCTGCAGCCCGTCCCCATAATAAAATATCGTACGACATGATACTATTAATTGCCTTATGTCCTATAGGCTTGAGTGACCGGTCAGTTCACCAAAGAGCGAACGAAGGTCACCCCAAGGTTAGGTTTGGTTAGGTTACTTTAAAGCTTTAAACACTTTACACAGAAATAGGGGGGGTCCCGCGAAGCGGGCCTCCGTCGACATAAGGTGCAAGAGCGAAAATACCGTCATGACGACTTTGTGACTGGTTTAGAAAATGTATTATAAGATTATATTTTGTATACTTAAACGTGATTTTTCCAAAATAATCTAAATATTATGTGCGTGTGGTGTGAGGGCCACTTTTTTAAAACTCTTTGGAAATGTGCTTAGGATTTAGTGAACATTCCCAAAGAATTGTGAAAGTTGGAATCAGATTTTGTGAAAGTCAAATTACCGAGTTATAGACTGTAACGTTGGGCCCTCAGTTCTCACATAGAGGATTGAGGGCCCACCTGAAACTGATAAACTATGGACACTACAGAAAAAGTCTTTATGCCAAAATCTAAGCTAATGCCAAACAACATTTGTGAAAACAAGATATTATCGCAAAACACTGTCCTACTTTGTGTATCTTCGTACAAAATGGGCCCTCAATTCTCATACATGTAAAAGTTTATTACGCAATTATAATGAAATCATTAACTTACTGCTACTGTTTGAAATCCTATATGCTACTAAATAAATTGTGAAAATGTATGAAACCAAGAACAGGTCACCACTTTTTGTTGTTTGAAAGTTATCCCCCAGTCCTCCATTTCTTTTGTTTTCGATTTATTAAAACCTATGACTCTACATTTACTAATCTTTACTGCAATCTAAAAGAAATTGTGGTCACCCTATTTCCTAATTCAGAGAATAACAATTAAACTCGATTTTCTTATACAATAAAGGGTCTTTTAATTTCTTTCTGGTATCGCATGTGTTGCACAATTTTTTTCACAAAAAGAGACAATTTTATATTTGTCTTATCTCTCATACGATAAGCGTAATAAATCGAAAACAAAAGAAATGGAGGACTGAGGGCCCGAATTTTATCTAGGTCATATCTTTCAAACAACAAAAAGTGGTGACCTGTTCTTGCTTTCATAAATTTTCACAATTTATTTAGTAGCATATAGGATTTCAAACAGTAGCTGTAAGTTAATGATTTCATTTTATTTGCGTAATAAACTTTTACGTGTATGAGAATTGAGGGCCCATTTTGTACGAAGATATACAAAGTAGGACAGTGTTTCGAGATAATATCTTGTTTTCACAAATTTTGTTTGGCATTAGCTTAGATTTTGGCATAAAGACTTTTTCTGTAGTGTCCATAGTTTATCAGTTTTAGGTGGGCCCTCAATCCTCTATGTGAGAACTGAGGGCCTAACTTTACAGTCCATAACTCGGTTATTTGACTTTCACAAAATCTGATTCCAACTTTCACAATTCTTTGGGTATGTTCACTAAATCCTAAGCACATTTTCAAAGAGTTTTAACAAAGTGGCCCTCACACCACACGCACATTAAATATTAAGTGAAAAATATTAAAATGATTAAAATAATATCATCGGAAACATATGTAAAGAGAAGCATTTGCCAAATAAATGTTTGTAGAGCGAGTGTTTATAAAAAAAAACATTTGCGGAATTAGTTGTTTCTGAAATATATAGTACTTATACGAAACTTTGCTTGTAGGTACACTAAAAGTTCGTCAATGGAGTTTTGGTGACAACATTAGTGAACCATAGGCTTGAGACATTATTAATCTCCCAAGCTTTCGGTTGGTAGTTGGGAGTGGGACAGCCTACTTCGCTCGATAACCAAGGCTGTGCGTAGTTTGTAGGAATGTTCGTACGTGGTGGTATAATTGTCGCCACATTTATTTATTTCTAATCAGCTATCTTGAAGAAGGCGTCAAAATTATTGTGACAGGCCACACGGGAACGAACTCAAAAATCATTATAAACATGCATGTAGAAATGTATGCTCGACTATACCTACGTTTTTTTTAAATATTCGTTTCAAAGACATTGTGGAACAAAGCAATTATACAGGCTTTATTTTATACGTGTGTATTTAGATGGAGAGGACTGCGCGAAGCGTTGCGTTGGTCGAGCAGGACGGCGCCCCGATGCCAGTCTACATGCTTTCCTGGCTGCAGGGATTGCTGCTCTTTATGAGGGTAGGCGTTTATATGTATTTAGGATCTCCAACTCAACATTAAGTACGTATATGACCTATTCTAAAAGTATCTGATAAAAAGTAAATAAATGGATTCGAAAACTTACCTGTGAATGATAATTTCTAGTGCCACTTACAAACTGAGAGCTTTGATTTTATTATTTGAATACTTAAGGCTGGCCGCCCACGTCAGACTTTTTGTAGCACCGATAATCGGGCCGATGTAGTTAACTTCATTATTTCTGACCTACTTTTTGTAGGACGTGTGCGTTGCACTATTGCTATCGGTGTGTTCTATTTTTCTCCTACGAAAAATCGGTCACCGATTATCGGACGTGGGCGAGCGGCCTTAACCAGAAATTCTAATTTATAATCCATAGGTATACGTTTTTCATTAATCGATAATTATTGAAGTGACATAAAATATAGTTGTAGATGTGCCTACTCCTTCACTTTAGGAGACCACAGCATGCACTATAAAGTTATCAACTACGCTAACGTAATTTAATATTTTCATTTTGTTTAGTTTTTAACTCTTGAGGGCGGTGCCTAATGTAGGCCCCATATGGAAAGGAGAGAATGTGCGTTCTTATAAACTCCGTCCCCAGTATTTTACCTAATCAACTTGAAGGGCGGCGTACCTACACGACAAATGTCAAATGCTTTTGTTAGAGCTGTGGTGCAACATAAATTGAAAATAGTTTTGTTCAAAAGGGTGTTAAGACCTGTGTAAAAAAATATTCTATCACACTAATATTATAAAGGCGAAAGTTTGTGAGTGTGAGTGCGTGTGTGTGTTTATATGTTTGTTACTTCTTCACGCTCAAACGGCTGGACCAATTTTGATAAAATTTTGTATGGAGGTAGCTGATACCCTGGATACTAGGCTACTTTTTATCCCGATATTCCTACGGGATAGAAACTTATGCGGGTGAAACCGCGGGGCGCAGCTAGTATTTAATAATAAGAGAACTGCGCAACTGATATTCCAAGATGAAGCTCTCACTGGCCGTAGCCAATTTTTGACAAAAGTTCGCACGTTCAAAACCCGGCCAATCCTCAATTTACTCCACAAGCAAGTGGCAAAACTGTATAGTCATTTTCTTTTTCTATCCAGATGTCGGGAATTCCTCAGAGCGAGTTTGAAAAACCGCCCCTGCATCCCCCTGTACATTTAGATACTTTTGATTTGCTGCAAAGAGCCAGGTGAGTGTTTTATACAGGCAAACTTGTTTTAACATCGGTCATTTAAAGGGCTTATTCGGAAGACATGGTTCCAATTGCGAAAATTCAGTTTAGGTACATACAGACACATTTTGCGAGTTATATGAACATAAATGTATAAAACAGTCGATTTCTTTATGGATTCCAGGTGGGTCTACAATAACTAAAATATTTTCATAATCAAATTATCCAATAAAAATTCATCTGCTGTGATTAACGTTCTCTTTTTGCCAGAAAAACAGAATAAAAATGTTTTCAAGCCTATTTTTATCCAGCTGCGGCGGAGTCTAAAAGGAGTTTAATAATAATACCAGCCTATTATTGTCCCACTTCTGGGCAAAGGCCTCTTTTCATACAGAGAAGGCACAAGCATTGATCATCACGCTTGCTCAAGACGGGTTGGCGAAAAGGAGAGTAATATTTTGTTAATTTTGACAGCTTTTGGATAGAACGCGGTAACTTAGCGGTAGCGGTGCGCTATGTGGACTCGTTGAAGGGTGCGTCACGCGCAGCCGCCTCCAAATGGTTCGAAGCGGCGCGCGCCCACCTTGAGGTGAGGCAGGCGGCTGAGGCAATACTCGCACATGCCGCGGCTATGGGACTGCGGTATATCTGAATGAGGTAAATGAATGCGTCAATGGCCACTTTGTCGAACTTTAGCAGCGATGCGGGGCTCGAAATTCGAACTTCCGAGCCCCGCTCGCTTTTGCTACCAATGTAACAGTTAGGTAGTTTTAATCTTAAACGTGAAATTAACGACCGAACCGACCGTCCGATCTTCGACAAATGTGTACCAAGAATGGTTTAGAGGCTAATTACACTTGTTAAGCAGTGAGTTTGGCTTGAAAAGTGTCATACTTATATAGACTATAAGTGGTTTATTTATAAACAATGATTAAAGTTTAGTGACGTTCAAACGTCAAATATAAATGGTTACTTAAACAGTCGCTAATCGCACTTTCTGTTGAGATGAGCGAGACGGATGCGCAGGTATGGTGCACCTGTTGACTGGCCACAAAAACGTGTTAACAATTAATGTAAATCAGCCTTTTAAATGTCAATTTACTGAGAGTTTTGGTCAAAAGTGGTAAACGAATTACAAGGTCCACTAAACAGTAGAACAACACACCGTAATAATTATATTGTTTATCTTCTTTCAGTTATGCAGTTGTTAAAAGAGGATGTTATAAGTCAAGTAGAAAATTAAAGTGATTTTGCGGATATTTTACTATATTAAGCTTTTAAATTGTTTTGGTACCTATATTAAAAATATTGTAAATAGTATTGTTTTTTTTTTGTGCAGAGAATTCTACTCCATACCCCCACATTTTTCTAAAGTGCGACTTTGACGTATCGTGCCGGTTAGTTTTTATTTATTAAACAGGGACAAACCAGCTCTCGCGGTACGCGTCCAGGTCATCTCGCCACCTCTTTCCGGACCGGCCTCGGCTGCGCCTTTCATCTTTAGGTACTCATTGTGATGCCTAGAGGCGGTCAAGGTGCATGCGGCTGATGTGACCCGCCAAATCCCAGTTTGGGGGAGGCCTTTACCCAGCATAGTATAGGCTAAGTAACAGTACATGGACTGTCAAATATTAATATTTTTTGTTGAGAGTTTGTGATGTTTACAGATTTATTGTCAACCACTTTACTATTGTTTCATCCAAATATGTTTCAGACGTTTTACCATACAACGTCATCTCGTATTAATAAACAAACCTTAAGTAGGTACATCATAAAAATACCATCATAATAAACATAACCGACAAAATGTGGGCAAATGTACAATAGGTAAA
Organism: Mesoligia furuncula; assembly: GCA_916614155.1. Lineage (NCBI taxonomy): Eukaryota > Metazoa > Arthropoda > Insecta > Lepidoptera > Noctuidae > Mesoligia > Mesoligia furuncula. The sequence goes on from OU744813.1 coordinate 12,491,957, forward strand.
CTCTGCCCAATCCTTCATGGAAACAAGGCGTGAAGATACATATATTCTTTTAATAATAATTAACGTCTAATAATATCAACATCATCTGCTTAGCTTTTTCCCAACTATGGGGTTGACTCTCAGCCAAAAAATATTAATAACTGCCATGAAATAAGGTGTAGAGCATGTCAAATAGTTAACATGAACGGGCAGTTGACTGAAAATATAGAATCATTAATTCGACTTTATTCTAATCACCTCGAGTATTCTTGTTTAATGTAACAAGGTTCAATAGTCTTGACAAACTGAGTTAACATACACTGACGTGCAATTAAAATCCTAAGCTGCTTAATTAATTTTAAAAATTCTACACTATTATAAGTAGATGCTGTTTCACGAACGCGCTTCAATTATTCAAATTCATACCTTGTTACAATTGTTACGTGCTCGTATGATATGATCTGGTAATGAGAAGATTTTTATAATTACAATAACAAAGTCGAAAGTTAATTGTGATATAACAATAGTTAGACGTCACGGCAGACATCATTAAATTGTTTGCTTTTAATGATAGATTATCCGTAACTAGGTTGGTATAGTCAACCTCATAATTGCCTTGCCACCCTAAGGTTGAATATCACTTCGCTAAACGAAAATTTATATTTTTGCTCACTCGAATTTCTCTATAGGTATAGTCAGGTATTTGAAAAAAAAAACAAATGGACTACTAACTTAAATTGTCCGCAGGTTTATTCAAATAACAGCATTTACAAAAAGTAGTTATATTACAATCGAAAAACTTATAACCCACACTATTGTCCACAACGTCACAACGTCAACGTCAACGTTCGTCAACGTCAGGATGATAACGAACGCTTAATATATGAGAGAAAGAAAAAGAGTACATAGGTATTTAGAAGAAAAACAATATACCGACGACGAATCGAAGGAAGCGGATGACAAGAGCATCCGTCTTATGAGCGACTTGCCATAAATTGTGAAACCAGTCTTTTTTGTTCATGAATGAAATAGTTATAATGCGGCAAATTGACGTAGTGTTAATTTGCTCAACAATTAATTTCCCTGATTGTACCTACTTATTATATTTGTAACAAGATAAATTAAACCAGTCCATTAGGTATCTTAACTAAACCATTAGACCAGACCTTTTCCGCAAACTTGCACATTTTGCGATATAATCAGTCGACCTCCAATTGTCTAAAGGAGCCAGAAAGATATTCTTCAGAGTTCTCATCCCGCGGCCTTAAGCTCTCGTCTGACACCATTTTGGAGCACTCCAACAAGTATTCTTTTATTTTAGGGTTCCTATAGAAATTTTCTGTGATATCTGTAACAACAAATATGAATAGATTACATCTTGTAAGCTTATTTTTCTGTCAAGCTTTCGAAGTATTAGCAGCGCTTTGTGACTGTAGGAATGGGACGGAAGGCTAAAGGGCTGTTTTTTAATACCCATCAACTATTTACATAACATAACATTACGTCTGTTTCCCTAAAGGGTTAGGCAGAGCCCCCTATTAGTGGGCGAACCTATTGCCATCAACCGGGCCAAAATCCAGCCTCAAGGCTTTACTGAGAAATCCCTAGTGGAAAACGCCAATTAAAATTTTTCCTACCTAGAAATCTCGAACCCAGGACCTTAGCAGCTCGTAAACTTAGCAGTAGCGACAGTAGCGGCCCTAGGGGGCGGTGCGAGCGGTGCGACGGCACCGGGCGCCGTCATGGGAGGGGCGCTGAAATCAACCGAAATGCAAGCACCTCTGGTGGTCGCATTTCGGTTGATTTCAGCGCCTCGACGATCGGCTTTATAGTAAGTTGCTATCATCAATGACTGGTGCTTGGTGGACAGTCCACCAGGCACCAGTCATTGATGATAGTAACTTATTATAACCCCGATCGTCCACAAGCAAGCAGGCAACTGCATAACTAGGCGTATATCATAGGAACATGGTACATAGAGGGGCGCCACATTAAGATTTTGCACCACCTAAAAAAAATTCTAGGGCCGCCGCTGAACAGCGATTGGGAAAACTAGACAAATGAGGCAGTCGTTTTTAGGGTTCCGTACCAAAATGGTAAAACGGAACGCTTATGGTGAGACTCAGTCTGTCTGTCTGTCACAGCTGGATATCTCAAGAACTACTAATGCTATCAACATCAAATTTGGAGTAGTTTTAAATGACGTTTGCCCAACTATTTTGCAAAAATATATATATATATGTATATTTTTTGCAACAGGGACTTGAACCCTATATGATAGTAGCTCTGAAAAAATTGAAGTGGGGCTACTAGGGCATGTGGGGTATCATAATGAAAGAGCGCAGTTTGCACATTCTCAAACATTTTTTTTTTTAGGCCGCACAGTTTTCTACTTTTGATGATTAATGTAAAAAAATACCCCCCGAACTTGCAAAGACAAAAATCTGAAATATTTCTATGTGATAGAAGTTTATGTAAAGATTACAGGAAAAATAAAAAAAAATCTCTAAATAGCACACTTTTTCAGAAATCATCAACAATGTTACACTAGTCCCACTATCGGTCAAGAGATGGCGCTGACATAAAACTGCAATATTCTACACCGCAGTGCGCAGTGTTAAAATTCTCTAACGAATGTAGGCCTCGACGATGAAAATTTAAAAACATATGATGGTACGGAACCCTCAGTGCGCGAATCCGACTTGCTCTTGTTTTTAAATTAAGTATCTTTCTTTTCTATGCATTGGGGCAGGGGTAGATCATTTTGTTACCAGAGCCTGCTTAAATGCCGCTGTTTTGTAAAAAATGCAACGATAATATTAATAGTCTTAAAAATGTAAGGAATATCCGTAAAAATACCTACATTTCTGATGAACCGGATCATTTCGATAGATTAACAAGTTGCAACCACCAGTTACAATATGATCATAAATTTGCGTTGAACATAGTTTTATTATGAATAAGTTGATGCAGTTTCATTCGCATAATTATTAAGACTCGTTTTTCGGGCGACTAGAATCAATTCTATTTTAGAAAGAGTACAAGATCTTTCTCAATTGGGACAGCTTGAGACTGGTCCATCTTTCAGTAGTCATGATTGTTATGATTCGGTTATGTTCTCGGATAGATAGGAAGAGGTTTAGGTAAATTAATTAGTAACAACCTGAGTTACTCTACTCAAAATAATTGTATGCCAGGGTCAACCTACAAACAAATAATGGCATCAGTAACAGGAAATGTATTTAATCCTAAAACTAACATTACTGTATTTGTAGGTAACAGTTCTAAGGTAAAAAAATATGAAATAACTGACTGTGTAACTGAGTTGTTAAAGTTAAATTGTAATAAAATAATATTGTGTGCTTTTCCATATTTAAAAAAATTAACAAATAGACAAAACAATTATATTCATATGCTTAATAAGCATATGCACTTTTTAGTTAGTCATTACAGTGACAAGCTTGTATATTTTGACACCAACAGTTTTGTAGAAACTTTAAAGTCGACTAGGGATACTGTGTAGGTATCTGCCTGTTAGCTTTAGACACATAATAGCAAGGCTATTAGCTTTTTATATAAACTCAGACATAAGTATTATGTCGAAGTCTTGTATTATTAACACCACAACAGTTAGTAATAATACTAATAATAAGGTGGTTTGCCTGAATGAATGTAGCTCAAATGCTATAAATATTTATACAAATTATACGAAGGAGGTTCCATTTCCCTCACGCACTATGAGCTCATTGCCTGGTGATGACATTGAAGTCTTGGGATTAACTCCGGATAATCATTTAAACTAGTTTGTAAGACAACAGAAGGTACCAGTAATAATATTCTTATACCTAACAACAACAAGGTATCTTCTTGCTCTAAAATAAGTAAATATCAAAAAGGAGATCAGCAGAATACCTTGACATTATTTCATCAAAATATTCAAGGCATTTCTTCCAAATTATTAGAAATTGAAATGTTTTTAGAAAAAACAAAGTTTGACATTGTTTGTTGTACTGAACATTGGTTAAAGGATTACCAAATGTTAATTAATTTTGAAAACTATAGTGTGGGCAGTTGTTTTAACCGTAAATCTATGCTACGTGGAGGTTCCCTAATCTTGATAAAAAATTGTTTAAAATCTAAGCAACGAAATGACATAGTGGGTTTATCAATTGAACATTGCATCGAACTGTCCTGTGTTGAGCTAGATAAGCATGTCGTAGTGTGCGTTTACAGACCCCCTAATTATCAGAACTTTTCTGTATTTGAGTCAATAATGGAAGATGTCTTAGCGAAACTTGCATCCATTAACAAAGCCGCAATTTTTTGTGGTGATTTTAATATTAATATTTTGGAAAATAATTCTAATAGCAGTAGATTATTAAGCCTTTTTAAATCGTTCAATTTATCAAATGTTTTTACAGAACCGACTAGAATAACTCCAACTTCTGCTACTTGTATAGATAATGTCTTTTGCGATTGTGATTATTTAGATAAAGCCATCGTCAACTATCTGCCGTCTGATCATAGTGGACAAACGGTATCTTTTAAGTTTAAAACACCTTTGCAAAAAGTGCAAATACAATTTAGACCAATAACGACTGGTAAACTAAATAGATTCAATAGTACCCTAAATAATAAGTTAAATGATCTGGGCCATGATAGGGATGATGCAAATAAATTGTACGAGGATTTCTTTTCAGTAGTGTACACTCAATTCAATACAACTTTTGAAAAGAAAACAAAAAACATTTGCCCTAATTTTATATTTAGTGACTGGGCAACTAGAGGTATTAGGATAAGTAGGGAAAAACTGTTCGAGCTGTATGGCCTTTAGCCTTACATCAATACTGTAACTTTCAGCAAGTATGTTGCTACATATTCCAAAATTTTTAGAAATACATGCAAAATAGCCAAAGCCCTGTACATTAGCAATAAAATCAAATCAGCTGAAAATAAAATAAAAACAGTTTGGAAAATTATAAATAACGAAACTAGTAGAAATAAAAAACGAAACACTGATTACACATTGGAGACTTCACGTGGAGCCATAAGCTCTAACTTAGAAGTAGCTCAGGAGTTTGTAAATTTCTTTACTAATATACCATCAAAAACGACGGAAGCCTTAAATTCCTCATCCGACGTATCAATTGATTTATTAAGAGCAAACGTTCCAGCCTGCCCGGTTGAATTTCAATTTACACATATTAACCCCGTAACAGTAATAAAAGCTTTTAAGCAAATTAAGATCAAATTGACCGAAGATCTTTGGGGAATGTCCATTAAAGTCTGTGCCTCCATAATTGAGACTATTGCACCTTATTTAGCCTTAGTATTTAATTCGTGTGTTGATCAAGGAGTCTTCCCCGATTTAATGAAATTCAGTAAGGTAATACCACTTTTCAAATCTGGGGACAGTAAAGACACCAATAATTATAGACCCGTATCCGTGTTGCCGGTTTTCAGTAAGGTGTTTGAAAAGATAATGCTTAATCAGATGCTCAATCATTTTAACACGAATAAAATCCTTCACGATCAACAATATGGTTTCACCAAAGGACGTTGTACGACCGACGCCGGTGTAACCTTATTAAAACACATTTTTAACGCGTGGGAAGAGGCCCAAGACGCCATAGGAATCTTTTGTGACCTCTCTAAGGCATTTGATTGCGTCGATCACGAAACCTTGCTTTTGAAACTTGAGCATTATGGGCTTGGAAAACTTGCGCTCAGTTTAGTTAGTTCTTATTTAAATGACAGACAACAGCAAGTTCAAATAAATGGTGTCAATTCACATGGTTTAACAGTAAAAATGGGTGTGCCACAAGGCTCGATATTGGGTCCTTTCCTCTTTTTAGTGTATGTTAATAATCTACTCCATTTATTAAAAAATCAACCACAAATGGTGTTATTTGCTGATGACACTTCCTTAATTTTTAAGGTAAATAGACGTGCTACAAATTATGACGACGTAAATAACGCCTTACTGCAGGTCCAAAGTTGGTTCACTGCTAATAATTTAGTATTAAATGGGAAAAAAACTAAGTGCATAAGATTTTCTCTACCAAATGTAAAGAGTAGTGATTGTGAGATAGTATTGAATCAAGAGAAACTAGAATTCGTCGATGAAACGGTTTTCCTGGGAATCACGCTCGACTCAAGGCTACAATGGGGTCCTCATTTAACATCTCTTGCAGGACGGCTAAGTTCAGCAGCTTATGCTGTCAGAAAAATCCGCCAATTTACTGATATAGATACCGCGAGACTGGTCTATTTTAGTTACTTTCATAGTATCATGTCTTACGGTATTTTGCTTTGGGGACGGGCTGCAGACATTGATTCTATTTTTATTCTGCAGAAAAGAGCCATCAGAGCCATATATAACCTCTGCAGGCGTGATTCTCTAAGGGAACTGTTTAAGGAAATTAACATCATGACGGTACCTTGTCAATATATCTACGAAAACATCATGTATGTAAGAAAAAACTTACATCTTTTTGGTAAAAGAGGTGAAAGACATAATTATAGTACTAGGAATAGGGACCTATTAGTTCAACCAGGTTTCAGACTGGCTAAAGTAGAGTCATCTTTTATGGGGTACTGTTTAAAATGTTATAATAAAATACCTCCCCACATTCTTCAACTGAATGAGACAAAATTCAAGTCTTGTATAAAACGCACACTATGCAGTCAGGCATATTATAAGTTAGGGGATTACATCGCTGATAAAAATGCCTGGCTCGATGCTGGTCCTGCTCCACAACCACAACTAATTGATTAACACTTGAAAATACTGTTGGAGCTGCTGAAGATTGTAAGATTATCTTTGCATTGTATAAACTCAATTTCCTTTGGATTGTATAACTGCATAGCACAGATGTGGGTTTTATGTAAGTATACCTTCTTTACCATTTACCGGGTAATATCTTACATAGACTTGAATGTGCCATGGCGGCTGATAGTATGTCATGCTCACACAAATGTCTCGCTGACGGTGGCGTGTGTATTGGATCATTTAGCTCCCTTCAAAATGGTTGAGCTGAATGGTGCTGATCCATGCGTCATGTTCGTGAACGGGCGCCGTCAGTTGGGACTGGTCATCACTCAGCTGCCTAGGCTTATTTTTAATTATTTTATTTTTGGATTGTTGTCTTCTTACTATTTGCTGTACTCTGGACGCTCTTAACGCGTACGTATTTTTTTACATCGTTCTCACATATAATTGTAAATTCAACATTAATGATGTAACGAATATTTTTGTAAAAATACAATTTAAAAGAGTGTCCATGGAGTTTCTTGCCCATTCTTCTCCATAGGTACCTACGCTTTGGAATGGGCAACTAGCTTCATATTTTCTGACTGACCGACTTCTTGACAATTCAAAAGTACCTGTAAATGGTTTAATTGAAATAAATGGTTTGAGTTTGACGTTCAAAAGTGCCTTTTATGTGCCTATTTGAAATAAATGCTTTGACTTTGACTTTTGTTTCTGGTCACAATTAAGTCTAGAAAAAAATGTAGGTAATGTAATTCCTAGTAATAATACAGGATGGCTGGGGCATCGATGCAAGACCTGCTACCTGGCTCCGGTATGTGATTCTAAATCCCCCCTAAGTTGAAATTTTTCGTCGGGATCTAGTAACTTGTGCTGAATCTAGAATCGTTTGGGTGCCAATCTGACTTTCTGGGGGAGCGCATTTCACAGAGAGAAAGATTGAACGTAGAAAGAAGAGTGAGTGAAGTCTGTGCGTCTGTTCATGCATAAGGCCAAGGCCTTTTATGTACCATGTTATGTAAGATAATTTTGTATTCTATAAAATTCTTGCCGTTAACTAGTAGAAACTTACCGATTAGTTTATCCGAACTCAACTCGTTGCCACCGTAGTCTTCAGGAAGGCATTCTTTGGGCACATACTTGTACAAATCTTGCAAATTGTCGTGAACGACGACTCTGTCCATGATGACAGAGGTGATGAACTGCTTAAAGAAATCAATAACCAGCTGTACGATATTTGTGTTAGCTTTGAAGTTAATAACGTGGATGCCGTATATCCTCCAGTTAAGGGATTTCTGGAACATCAAATACCTATTATTTTTGGATGATTAAAGCCAGTAAAGGGGTGGTTATTGGTAAAACGCTAACAACCTTGCAGGACTGGATTACTAACATCATAAACAACAATTTTTGTTCTATACCTACTTACCAAAAACAAACCTTTAAGATTTCGTTGTTCTATCTAACCCCCGCTCCCCTCGACTGAATATTGTACTGGACACGGCAGTGTATTTACCTAACTAGCGCTTTCTTTTGCTTTGCGTAGAGTTCGTAACAGAAAATCGAATATTTCAATTCGTTGAATTGAAATATTTTCTAATTTTGTATGAAAGTCAGATGAATTAAAATCTGATGAATTAATAAAAGTCATAGAACAAAAGTTGTTGTATAAGATGTTAGTAATATAGTCCTGAAAGGTTGTTAATGTTTTACCAATAACCCTGTATAGGTACCTACACGATGCAAGTTCCTTGTTTTTTTTTTATGAATAGCCGAAGATAACTTAAGATATAAAGTTTAAGCTTAAACCTTCGAATTCTAACATATTATTTTAGGTGATAGGTGATGTTAAAAATAATAAGTACCTATGTAAAAAATGTTTTAGATACATACCGTAAAAATCGCCATAATTTTCTTGAAAACCAAAGGATTTTGAGTGAGGATCTGTGTCCACCCCACATGTGCCATGTCGACAATCCATATGTCGCCCGCCATGTAGTCGTAGATCATTCGCAAATCTAGAAGCTGAAATATATCACATGAAAACATGTAAGTAATATACGAAATCATAAGTGCTTTACCTACTACTTTTCACAAAACCTCTCTTAAACTTCCAATTGTTGAAGTTGAAACAATCTATCTTTCACAAAGATAAATTGACCATGTCGTTTTATGATGTGCAAGTGACATTCATACTTGGGGCCACCGCATTATATTGTAGTCTTTGCTTGGGGCAATATTTGATATCATTGACTTGGGGTGTGTAAAGCAATTACGAGGTCGACTATATATTATCTATGTAGGTACCAACCTACATAATATAAAAAGGTTGTCTTCGCGATTTATGCGATGTTTTTATTTTATTTGTAGACCTAAGTATAAATTATCATGTCCGTCGTTCAGTCATGCTGTGTGATTTAAAGCTCTGGCCAAACTGGGGCGAATCCCGCGCAGGAGGCGTGACGCAATTTGCTCTCGTCGATGGTGTCAACTAACCTAATTAATTAATTTAATTCGCGATTTATTTAATATATGAATTTATGGAAAAATAACTTTAAATCTTACAGAATAAAGTTCAATTAGGTACATTACAACTTCAACATTTTTATAACTTTTTCAATAGTGCTAGGTCACGCTGAAATCAACTTAAATATCATTAAAATAAAGTTGATATTTGTTTAACTTGAAATAATATTAATTTGAAACAAGTTTGAATAGACTTTATATTATGGAGGTGTTCAAACTGGCACTTATCGTCGAGTGACTTCCCTTCGTGGTTCACCGCGGGTCGCGCGGTTGTACCCTTAGTTGAAACAAGTATTTAAAAGTCCCGAAGTCGCGGTATACTGGTATGGAAACCAAGTCAATAGTGTGAGGTGGGCTGGTGCCCTGTCTAGGCCGCATGGGTTGGAGTGCGGGGTGAGGCAGGGCGGGTTATGCTCGCCTACGCTCTTCAACCTATACGTAAATGATCTGGTTGGCGCGCTTAGCAGCATGCGTGTTGGATGTAATATTGATGGCGTGTGTTGTAATAACATTAGCTACGCTGACGACATGGTGCTGCTGAGCGCGTCAATCTGCGGGCTTAGGACACTCGTTGCCACTTGCGAGCAATATGCCAGACTGCATGGTTTGGCATATAATGTTAAGAAGAGTGTGGTCATGGTCTTTGGGGCCAGAGGTAAATACCCGGAAACAGTACCTCCGGTTAAGCTGAACGGTACACCCCTCGTGAGGGTAGATCGATTTTAATATCTGGGTCACTTATTGACCTCTGGCCTCAAAGACGATGAGGATATTGACAGGGAGCGAAGGGCGCTGTGTGTAAGAGCTAACATGATTGCCCGCAGATTCAGGCGTGCTTCTAAAGAGGTCAAGCGCACTATATTTAGTGCTTACTGTACGTCTTTCTACACTTGCAGTCTATGGGTTCATTATAAGTACTTACTCAAAAATCATACGGCGCCCTTCGCGTTCAATACAATAATGCATTCAGGGTGTTGATGGGGTTGCCCCGGTACTGCAGCGCATCAGGGATGTTCGCTGAAGCTCACGTGGACTGTTTCTACGCGGTGATGCGGAAGCGGTGTGCGTCCTTGGTCCGTAGGGTGCGGGGCAGCGCCAACAGCATCCTGTCTATGATAGCAAGTAGGCTTGATTGTGCGTTTGTGAACCATTGCTGCAAGGTTTCGGCTGGGCCTGTCACCGTGCAGCAGTGATGTCACAATCTGTTTTTGTGTTTTTGTTTTTGTATGTATATTACTAACATAGTTTGTAAGTATATTGTTACTAACACTATGAGTCTTGTTGCTCGAAATAAAATATTATTATTATTATTATAGCGCAAATTTTCTTACCAAAAAAATTCGTCTAATAAATTCTTCAATATCAAACTTGCTAGTTGTGTTTGCTCCAAATTTCACAATGTAAACTCTTCGATTATCTTGTAGTTTTGGCATCGCAATAACAGTACTGAAATATTAAAAAAAAACTTATAGGAGAAGAGAACAGGGGCCCAAGTCTGCTATTTTTATAAATTCGTCATTCCAATACGATCCCACCACCATTCCATTGTCATTTTGCTAAAAGTTCGTAATCTGCTAAATTCATAATGGTTGATCATTGGTCGGTCAATGGCACAGAACATATACGATACTCGTAACGATTTAAAAGCAATGACTGCACAATGACGTTCTAATGGTAGGTCACTGATCAAAGGAACTGTCAAAATTTTAGCAGATTACCGCCTAAGTCAGTAATTAATTTTTAATTATGTACGAGATTACCATTCTATGCCATTTCTTTCAATGGAGTGTCACTGGTTGACCATTGGAAAGTCATAATGACGCCGTTATATTAGTAGATTACCAAACTTGTCAAAATCAACAATTATGAAATCAATGATAGACCATTCTGACACTATTGTAATAACAGACTTGAGGCCCAGAAATCAGGTATCAGGTCCTACCATATACTTACATAGAGATACTAAAACGAGGTACTGAGGAGAGAATGATAATTTTCAATTCAACTAGCACATCACAGGCAAAAATGCAACAGCATAGCGTCGCTAACACTCTAACACCGCGTAAGTAACTCAAAAATCAGTGGTTAGAGCATTACTTATTCTTAGGTTAGACCTGATGAATGCGGTACGTATTTTTTCGAGGGAGGTCTGGGAACGATTCTAATGCCGAATTTTTTTTCTAAATGTATGTTCCAGCATCAAGCAAAAACTACCGGATAGATTTTGCTCAAATTTGCATAAATATTATCCCCCTTAACAACAAATAATTTGCTCAATAAATGAGATTTAAACAAGTGTAGTGTTAATTGACTTTTGTTGCTGACCGTTCTATTAATATGTATTTTGATAGTTCGTAAGACGTATACTTACAGAAAAACAATATCTACGGTTAGGTGACTGTTAATGACACAGATATGTATATCTATATCTGTGGTTAATGAGAAATCCCGAGTGTTTACAATCTACTGTTATACAGGCTAGCCGGGACATCGACGCGCAACCTGATGGATTCAGTTGCAATCAAAGACTTATATTCTCTTTGGTTGCGATTATGGTGATTTGAGATTATGAATATGGTATTTAGAAACGGAGCGTATTAAACCTCCTTTATTTAAAAAAAAGAACCTGTTTCTTACATTTTGACCGCGTAGGTTTGCACTTTTTTATGATAGAGTAGTTTTTTTTTTAACTGACGAAAATATTTCTACTTTCATTTTTTTTTTCTATTTTTTTTTCGAGGTTCTAGAATCAATCATACATTACTGTTGAAGGCCGCAGTCTTCAGTAGTAATTTTCCAGCTCGCCAAGAGGTACTGCTTGTCGAGCTGCTTCCCACACGGACAACTTTTTAGGACAACGAATTCGCTGGCGTTCTGCAGTTTCTGTCCACACCCATGGAAAGTCGGCGTGAATTTATGTAGGTATGTATGACAACGAATACAAAAAATTAAACCTTTAGAAAAATTCTACTATAAAGTTTAAATTTACTGGGAATTGTTGCGAATAGAGCCAATAGAGGTAAAGCAATTACTTACGAGAGCAGTGGTAGCCAAGAGGTAACGGCCGCGACTATGTCGTAGGTTCGTACCCAGACAAGCGCTTTAAATAAAAAAATAAATAAAATTCATTTAATTCAGGCAAGACCCATATTTACATAAAATTAAATTAAAATATTACAATTCCTACTGCCACAGAATAAAATTTGTCTAAATAAAATGCCTCTGAATAAAGTTTCAATTAATGCTTTACTTTGTGTAAATTATTTCATCACCACTGCTCTCAAAACGGTGAAGGACACGGAACATCGTGAGGAAACCGGCAAAAATTGGAACCAAAAATTCGAAGACATGTGACGTCTACCAACCCGCACTGGGCCCGCGTGGTGGATTACGGCCCACTCCCTCTCACAGAGAGGAGGCCTGTGTCCCAGCAGTGGGAACATTATAGGCTGATTACTGATTATTTTACTATAAACGTTCGTTTCTTGGTAAAGAATGTGTTTTTTTAAACGTCCCTTTATAAAAAAAAGTAATTTAAAAAATTAAAAAACCCGACTGCGAAACTGAAAAGCTACAAACAAGCCCATTTTAAATTAAATAAAAGTTGGAAGCAGGCGGGACCCATTTGAATTTGAAAATATAATAAAAACGGTATCATTATGTGATAGAGAACAAAGGTAAAATATTGTATACAACAACTTGTTCATTATTAAGCTACTGTAAAGTTATGTAGGTACTAAGTATAGTTCTTCTTTTTTAATTCCGTTTCGATCGCAACACATCAATCAGCCAAAGGAAGAAGATAATAGTTAAGTATTGAAAATGATAACACTTTAGGTTTATTGACAAAAAAATATCAAGAAAAGTTATTACAAGAAACTGCTCGATTGTTGATTATTTCAAAAACTATTTATTTATTTGTATTTTTTTTTTCATGTCGATTATTTATAGAAAGAAATTGTTGATTTTGTACTGAAAACATGTTTTTTTTTTACATTTACAATTATTAGGTTCACAAGTAGGACCTTCTAAGTTAGTTCCTATTCCTACTTGTGAACCTAATAATTATAATCACGTTTAAAGATTGATTCAATAAATACCTACCACCGTGCCACTAGCTATAAGATTGTAATGATAATTAACAATAATCTTAATACTATATTAAAAAAAAACTGGCCAAGTGCGAGTCGGACTCGCACACGAAGGGTTCCGTACCACAAGGCAAAAACGCCGAAAAAAACATGTTTGTTGTATGGGAGCCCCCCTTAAATATTTATTTTATTTTATTATTATTATTTATTATTAAAGTTAAAATACAACTGAGTATTTCGTGAATATTTCAAGTGCCTACCTGTTGCCATTTTTGATATCGAGCAAAAAAGGGCAAAAAATCGCGTTTGTTGTATGGGAGCCCCCCTTAAATATTTAATTTATTTTGTTTTTAGTATTTGTTGTTATAGCGGCAACAGAAATACATAATTTGTGAAAATTTCAACTGTCTAGCTATCGCGGTTCTTGAGATACAGCCTGGTGACAGACAGACGGACAGACGGACAGACGGACAGACGGACGGACGGACAGACGGACAGACGGACAAACGGCCAGACGGACAGACGGACAGACGGACAGACAGCGAAGTCTTAGTAATAGGGTTCCGTTTTTATACGGAACCCTAAAAAGTATAAGGACTTATTTGTTAAATAAGTATTAATTTATTTATCCAAACATTATTTAAATTTTACACTTCCGCGTGGTTCAAGCGTTAAATCGACACTTTTTTGTCTGACTGTACATACATCGACGTTTTTACGCCTATCAAAACAGAAATATTATTCGGGTCGAGTCTGAGCGGGTCGAGTGGACACTGACCCGTTTTTTTTACGATTTGTCACTTCGAATTACTTTTAACCATATAAGTTGTATATATTTTTGTAATCACCTTTTAAAACCCTTTATTTTGATACCCCACTCGACAGGTTTCGAGAATTTTTTTTTTTTTTTTGATGACATATTGCGCCAAAAATTGGCAATTTTAATTTTTTTTCAATTTTGATATACCCAGTGTCACTCTCACAATTAAGACGAATCTAACGGCACCTCTCACGTTGAAATCGATCAAGCCGTTTAGGCTACAGAGCGTGCCAAAGAAATATACATACATACATACATACATACATACACTCGAAAAACATAACCCTCCTTCTGACGCAGTCGGGTAATAATCGTTTGTCAAACATACCTACTCATTTGTCAGTTTGGCTAGGCGCTCGCTCTGCCCAAGAAGTTATGGGATTTATGCTCGTAAGTCATTGGCGTTACCTTTTTTTCGTGGAAATCCTCATGGACACTCTCCGTCTGGCAAGAACGGAGGATTATGTCGGACTCCTACCGACTTATTAGTCGACCCCCACTGTTCTTTCTAGTGCCCCACACGCACATCCATGAGTGGGGGCCCGGGAGATACTTGTACTTTTTGGGCTAGATTCACAGACCGCTCTCACACTTAGCTTCGGTTAGTAAATAAAGTGAGCTCATAAGAATAATTATGAACTTTATTCGTATGCTTAATGTTCACATTCGCTTATACGAATATGAACATTAAATCATATGAATAAGGTTGAAATTAGTAGGAAGAGCTTACTTTACCTAATAGTAGGTACTTTGATACTTACTACAGATCCCATACTTTATCAGAAGTATAAAGCATTTGTTTTCTGTTTTGTAAAAATTCGGGCAACAAGAATCGGTACTTATAGAAGTTATCTATCTTCTCTTTTGCTCGCTCTATGGATCCTTTTGCTACTATTATCATCATCTCCACAATAGCCCTGCCTGGTGAAGAAAAGCAATCATTTAGCAGCACACATCTTATGAGCGATAACTTCAACTGCAATTATGAACAAATATCCATTAGTATACACGACACAAACAAAACATTACTTAGTATATCAATGTCTTTGAATTTGTTCAAACTCAAAGCATTTATATCAATCAACCCATTTACAGGCACTTTTGAATTGTTAAAGGCCTGCGCAGACGACGGACTTTTGTCCGCGAACTTTTTGTCCGCTAAAATAGATCGCTTATAATTGTCGCGTACTTTTAATCCTTCGTTTGCGTTACTCGATACAGTTGTAAGCGATCTATTTTAGCGGACAAAAAAGTCCGCGGATAAAAGTCCGTCGTCTGCGCAGGCCTTAAGTGTTTTTGATTGACTTGCGAGGAGCCATTTTATAGATTGCGCGGATTGCCCTATTTTGTAAAATACAAATTGAGTCTACGTCAGCTGCCGATCCCCACAGCAGAACACCATAAGATATAATACTGTAGAAATAATCAAAGTTAATATAGGTACTAACCTATATCTTTCAACTGCCTTATTTTTCTTACTGCATATGCAGCTGAACTTTATCTACCCGAAAGAACTCTAATGTGGGTGTCCCATTGTAGTTTTGAATCTAAGGTAGTTCCTATAAATACAGTAGGCAGTCGCTCCATGTAAAATACTGGTATTCAGCTGCATCCGGTTAGACTGGAAGCCCACCCCGACATAGTTGGGAAAATACTAGGTATACGATGATGACGACAGTCTAATAGCATCAGTTTCTTGCCATCAAGTTTTAACTTTAGACTCACTCGAGGTAACTACATTTGGTAATGAGAACTTAAGTCATTTAGTTTTGTCCACATTAAGTAAAAGATTCTTATCTGCAAAAAAAATCGAAAGAACAGCCCGACTATCGTTGACATGTAATACATTCGTATATTTTCTATTTTAAAAATAAGGAAAGTGTGTTCATCAGCGAATAAAATTATATCCGATAAGTTAGCCATCATGTAAGGAAGGTCATTAATATAAACTAGAAATAGGAAAGGGCCAAGAATTGATCCTTGCGACACGCCCATCATAACTAGAGATCCCGAAGACGTCTCCTCTTAGATTTTTAGGGTTCGGTAGTCAACAAGGAACCCTTATAGTTTCGCCATGTCCGTCTGTCCGTTCGTCCGCAGCTTAGCTCAGAAGACTCTTAGTACTAGAAAGCTATAATTTGGCATGGATACATATTAATCACGCCGACAAAGTTGTAAAATAAAATCATGAAAACATTTTTTTTTCGGGTTTCTCCTTAGGTACTATACGTAAAGTGGGGATTTTTTTTTCTCGTCTACCCCTGGTGTGGAGTACCTATCTTTGGAATGATGGGAAACTCTTTTTTGATTCAGGAATCGAAAAATTGTTTTCACAAATCTGCAAAATTATAATTTAAACTATCTATTTAAAGTGCTAATTTTTGTTAGAGTCAATATTGTCCCACCAGCTAAATGGTTGTTTTTGGATAGATATGTGAAAAAATTCACGGTAGTAGTTCCTATCTATAACGAAGTTAAAAGGAAAACTATCACAGCTAAGTAGGCTTTACAAGTTTACGAGTAATAGTCGACCAACTTATATTTGCAGTTGCAATGTTCAGAACATGATTTTCGACTACAATGTTAAGTTTGTTCTTGAGATAAATTCATTCCAACTACGGAACCCTTCATTGTGCGTGGTCCGACACGCACCTGGCCGGTTTTTCATAAATAGGAAAGAACAAAATCAGCAGCTTGTCCACGAATTCCGTAATGGTATAATTTATAGATCAGTGTATTACGGTCAACGCAGTCAAACGCTTTTGAGAGGTCACAGAAAGTGCCCATTGCATTCCCTTAGCCACTTAGTAGGTTTGCCCTCGTTTAACCTATCACCCTGTATAATCTTAAGTTATAACAATATGACAATGTAAGGAACTGGAAGTGTACCCAGTAGGTAGGTAGGTACTCATTAAAATTAAAATATTTTACGGACGTTTTCTACGTCGTTTCCTACTCGACATTTCCTATCTGACTATAGGTGGAAATTTCGACCCTATCTAGCGGTTTTTTAACATAACGTGTAAAAGTTCCGATATCCTATTTACAGCTTAAACAATTTCGTTTCATCTCAATAAGGGACCAAAAAAGAAATGAAAAAAAAAAACTGATGTTCCACCATTTTGTCAAGCTATGCGAACGTATTAATGTAGGCATATATGGAGCACTGTTGAGACTTCATGGTTGGTCTCATAGTAAAAAATGTTCATATTGATAAGTAGGTAGGTACAATGACCCACTAAGTTTTCAGTTAGGTACCTATTTCAACTAAATCTTGTAGTTATGAAACCCTAAAAATTACGCACAGTGAGAGAATAACAATCCACGTAGGTAAACGTAAGGTAACGCAATGAATGGTGTTGAACTGACAAAATGAAAGCCATTGCTTCTGTTAATGTGTTGCGCAATTACCCCGCAGGTTTGTAAATAGAGTAAATTACTTACTGATTTCAATATGAACTAGATGCGGTTGCTTTTGAAACCATTCCATGATTGAGTCCACCCCCTCCCGTATGCTGTTCTCAGTCAAACCGAAGACTTGGCACACTGCCTTAACTTCCTCTTCTGTTCTTTGGAACAAAACACATTGCTCGACTGGATACATTATAATTTTATAGTTCTTTCAACCCTGAAATGAATGTGTGCTGTACAGTCAACTGCACATCAATGGTTACACTTGCACTACGACAATCACCTTTACTGCTACTGTAGTATAGTGCTGTCAATGTAAAATTGTTACCTACCATTGACGTTAAGTTTAAAATACAAAAACCGGGCAAGAGCGAGTTGGACTCGCGCACCGAGGGTTCCGTACCATCATATATTTTTAAATTTTCATCGGCGAGGCCTTTATTCGTCAGAGAATTTTAACACTGTGTAGGTACTGTAGTGTCTTGTGTGTTCCGGCCTTTAGCAGAAAGGTCTGGCTGGATGTAATATTCCATTAAAACATTCAAACAAATATATATCAGATCTTTTTTTTGTTTTTATCAGATAGTTTTTTTGTTATAAGACGTCATTGATTCATATATTTTCTGCAAATACTACAATATAATGGGTGATTTTCTGTAAAGCTGTGAGGTTCCTTTTATCAATACAACAGTTCCAAGTCTACGGTGTTTTAATTATAAAGAGGAACCGTAGAGATCCAGTGCAGACCTCTACATTATGGTGGAGGCCCGAACTCCTAAGCGAATAAGCGCTTATTTGAAGTACGCACCCCGCGTCACACGAAATTTTTTTTCAGCGAATTTATAGTAAAGCGCTAAAGTCGCGCATACGCATTGATCGCGGTGCAACTGCAAAATGTACCCAGTGTTTCACCGCGACCCGACCATGTTTATATAGAGGATGATGACGAGGCTATAACCGTGAGTCCCCAGTGCAATGCAAGATTGAGGAGCGCTTTGGAGGATGCTTTCCGTGAGTACCGTTCTATTCCGCCTGGACTTAGACCACGTTTACCTCGTTTGCCCATGCACAAGAAAAACAAGGCGCTGGTGTGTGCTCTAGACTCACAACTGTCAAATTGTTTTAACAACAGCAAAGACCTCACCGATACCCATTCAATTTTGTACTGTGCAGCTGTAGCGGCATGTCGTGTAGCTCATGTCAAATTCCCCAACAGTGACAGAGCTCCACGACCAAAACTAGCTGTACCAGCTTGGCAGTGCAGGATTGAGTGTCGTATCGGTGAGGCTAGAGCACTCATCGGCAAGTTAATCTGCTTCAGGGAGGGCAATACTCGCCCTAGAGTGATGCGCTTTGTGAGGCGGGCGTTCTCGGGAACTGATATTAGTTCTCGAGATTATTTGTCCCGCGTCACAGAGCGTATCGACTTCCTGAAGCAGAAGATCTATGCATGGGCAAACCGTATTCGTCGGTACAGACGGAGAGTGGAGCGGTACACTCAGAATCGCACATTCCAGAATGATGAAAGGTGGGTTTATAGGGCTTGGGAGCGACCGGACCAAGGTGTTACTGACACGCGCCTGCCGGATGATGACGCCATGTGTTCGTTCTGGCGAAACATCTGGTCGGTGCCTGTCAGTCACACCGAGGGTGATTGGACTGCGAAGATTGAGCGAGCGTGCGATCTAATACCAGAAATGGGGGTACTTACCATCAGCCCCCAAGATGTTGCTCGTGCAGTCCGTCCGTTGCCTAACTGGAAATCTCCAGGGCCGGACGGACTGCACAACTTTTGGATAAAATGGTTCCAAGGGTCGCACGCCCGCTTGGCATCCCAGTTCCAGTCAGCCCTAGAGTCAGGATCGCTGCCCCAGTTCCTAACGACGGGAATAACCCACCTGCTCCATAAGTCAGGTAGTACCGCGGATCCCAAAAATTATAGACCGATCACTTGTTTACCGACGGTCTATAAAGTTCTTACATCCATTTTGAGAGCTAAAATTAACAAACATATAGACACCAACTCCATCATGTCTGTCTCTCAAAATGGATGTGGGAACGGGTCCCGGGGTACTAAGGAGCTGCTCCTCATTGATATGACCATTAGCCAACAGGTTCGTCGTTTCCGAAAGGATCTGTCGACATGTTGGATAGATTACAAGAAGGCCTATGACTCGGTGCCGCATACATGGCTCATGAGAGTGCTGGAGTTGTATAAAGTAGATACAACTCTACGCACCTTCCTGATGTCGTGTATGGGGCAATGGAGGACGGTCCTTCGCTATCCAGGATGTCGAAATATCCAGAGGAATAGCGAGCCGATAAGGATCGAGCGAGGCATATTCCAGGGCGACAGCTTGAGTCCGCTTTGGTTCTGCTTAGCCTTGAATCCTCTAAGCACATTGCTGGAGGATTCAGGTCTAGGCTATCGGCTGAGGAGAGGTGGTCAGGTTATATCTCACCTCCTTTACATGGATGACCTAAAACTCTTTGCTCCCAACAATTTGCGACTGATGGAGCTACTGAAAATTACTGAAACTTTCAGTAGCGCCATCAGGATGGAATTTGGTGTGGACAAATGTGCGGTCATGCATGTAAAGCGAGGGGAGATTGTGGAATCCGTGGGGACCCAACTCTCGGATTCCACAAACCTTCGAGCCCTCTCCGCATCCGAAACCTATAAGTATTTGGGTATGTCGGAAGCGTTGGGCATCAATGCTACTGACATGAAGCAATCATTGAAGGAACGCTTCTTTGGCCGCCTGAAAAAAGTATTTAATAGTCTTCTTTCAGGCGGAAACAAGGTGCGCGCCTTCAATGGTTGGGTCATGCCGGTTCTGATGTACTCTTTCGGCATACTCAAATGGACTCAGACCGAACTCGACGCTCTGGATAGGAAGGTCCGTACACTGCTGACTGCAAATCGAATGCATCACCCACGGTCATCGGTAATGAGGCTGTATATCCCGCGAAAGTGTGGAGGTCGAGGCTTTTTAAACGCTAAGACTCTCCACAATCGCGAGATATGCAGTCTCAGGGATTATTTCTTAGAAACCGACGTGGGGATGCATCGGGATGTAGTTGCGGTGGACAAGGGCCTCACCCCGCTCTCCTTGGGTAAAGAGAACTGGCGCAAACCAGTAGTGCTTGACACTAATGATCGCATGGAGGTATGGCAGAGTAAGGAGCTTCACGGACGCTTTTTCCGGGCCCTACATGGACCCGATGTAGATTTAATAGCGTCCGTAGCCTGGCTGCGTTTCGGTGACCTCTTTGGAGAAACCGAAGGTTTTGTCTGTGCAATTATGGACGAAGTTATGATGACGAACAATTACAGGAGATTTATTGTCAAAGACGGCACGGTTGACATCTGTCGGGCATGCCACCGGCCGGGAGAATCAATCAGACATATTATCTCCGGGTGTTCTCGTCTAGCTAACGGAGAGTACTTGCATAGACACAACCTTGTAGCCAGGATAATTCATCAGCAACTTGCTCTGAAATACAGCCTTGTGGAATCGGAGGTTCCGTACTACAGGTATGTGCCCGACCCAGTTCTCGAAAATGGAAATATCACATTGTACTGGGATCGATCCATCATCACTGACAGGACTATTGTTGCCAATAAGCCTGACATAGTGATGGTGGATCGATCAGAGCGTCGCGCAATGATTGTTGACATAACAGTCCCGCATGATGAGAACCTCGTGAAAGCCGAGAAAGATAAACAAGTCAAGTATCTTGACTTGGCTCGCGAGGTTGTCGACATGTGGGATGTTGACTCAGCAATCATTGTGCCGATAGTCGTAACAGTCAATGGACTGATAGCCAAGAGCCTCGACCAACACCTGAAGAGGCTCTCGTTGGGCAGCTGGATCAAGGGCTTGATTCAGAAAGCAGTACTTTTGGACACGGCTCGCATTGTCAGGAGGTTCCTCTCTCTGGAGCCCTGACCGCCGGTAGCTTGGACACTGTTCCCGATACCGGTGGGCTACTATTTTTTATATTTTTAAATGTTTTTGTGTTTTTATATTCTAATATTTAAAAATATAATTTATATGTGTATAAAATGAAATAAAGGGAATAATAATAGTATTTCACAATGTGCAACAATCGATATAAGAAAAGCACGAATCAAGAAAAGAATCCCATTTGCAAGAAAAATACGCATTAAGAAAAGAATCCCTTTTATCAAAAAAGCTAGAACTAAAAACTCTATTCCAAAATGTTTTTCAACTATTGGTAAATTTATAAAAACATCTAAAAACATAACCCTCCTTCTGACGCAGTCGGGTAAAAACAATTATCATTTTATAACGAAGTTTTCATTATTAGAGCATATATTTATTAAATGGAAGTATAAAGATAAAACATTTTTAAATTGATTAAAAACTTTTCTTGTCAAGACATAAACTTTTGACTTTTTTTTTTGCTTGACACTTGTCATGTCATTGTAAATAATAATATGTCAGTTAGATGTAAACATTATTATGACATTATTTTAGTTATTAGTATGTTACCTTTTATTAACATGTTTTCTTGTGTATGTTTCATATGCTGGGAAGAGAATATCGGACGCGGCCGGGAGTGTGAGGTACCATACCTCACAGCTCTCAGAGGTCTGAGAGGTGCAATGCCTCCACCTCTAAGCGGCCGGGAGTGTGAGGTGCCTTGCCTCTCAACTCCAAGAGGCCTGAGGGAGTGAATATATCGTCGTCGTCAATGTTTTCCAAATTCGAATAGGCCGGGATAGAATGAACATGCTCCAGATAATTATGATGCGAGTTATGGGAGGATAATGGTTTAGTAAACTGTGGTCACTCCTACAAAGCATAGCATAGCCTTTGCAAAGTGTGTTGAGTTGACACAATTGGTTCAGCTTATGTTTGAGCACCCACAGTTTTGTTGTTGATGTTTCATTGAGTTGTTATTAGATGATGATGGAGTTAATCTTGAATTTTCCCTCTGGAGTATGAGCATGTGTTAGACTTTTTAAATGAACCCTGGCCTCTTAAACTTTTCCCTCCCTCTGGCTCATACCGTCCGATGGGGTAAAGAGTTTGATGTTAAGATCATTTAATTTTTTTTTTAAGCCTCATCTAGGCCGATGTGAACTTTCACATCAATTGTTTTCCTAGGAGGCCTAGTCGCATCTTTTCCGTTGGTTTTGGTGTGACGAGGTTCAGGCATGACGACGTTAGTTTGTGTTAGTGCACAATGGCGCTTATAAATTGTAAACTTACCTGGCACTTATCGAAGTGTCGGATACGCGGTTCGTTCGTCCTGACTTTAACCTTTCTCTTGCAAGAGATGGTCCTCATCCTGTCTATCTCCGGCGTTAGGTCATTTTTCTGTATAGGGATAGGTAGGAAGAGTTTGAATGTTCGAATGGTATGAATAAAAGTCTTGTTTGGTGTTTGAATTATGCGGATACTTTTATTCAAGTGTGGGCGTAGCTCATGTAGTGTCTTGTGTGTTCCGGCCTTTAGCAGAAAGGTCTGGCTGGATGTAATATTCCATTAAAACATTCAAACAAATATATATCAGATCTCTTAAGATAGTTTTTTTGTTATAAGACGTCATTGATTCATATATTTTCTGTAAAGCTGTGAGGTTCCTTTTATCAATACAACAGTTCCAAGTCTACGGTGTTTTAATTATAAAGAGGAACCGTAGAGATCCAGTGCAGACCTCTACAGTACTGCGGTGTAGAATGTTGACGTTTTATGTCAGCGCCATCTCTTGACCGATAGTGGAACTAATGTAACTTTTGTTGATGATTTCTGAAAAAGGGTGCTAATTAGAGACTTCGTTTTATTTTTCCTGTAATCTTTACGTCTATCACATAGAATAATTTCAGATTTTTCTCTTTACAAACTTCGGAGATAAGGAGGGGAACGGTATTTTTTTTACATTTTTCATCAAAAGTCCAAAACTATGTGGCCTAAAAAAAAATGTTTGAGAATGTGCAAACTGCGCTCTTTCATATGATACCCCCACATGCCCTAATAGCCCCACATCAAATTTTTCAGACCCCCTTTCAGTCCCTGTTGTAAAAAATATACATGTTTTTTGTTTCTTATTTGCAAAATAGTTGGGCAAACATCATCTAAAACTATTCCTTTCAAGTTGATAGCATTAGTAGTTCTTGAGATATCCAGCTGTGACATGCAGATAGACAGACTGAGTCTCACCATAAGGGTTTCGTTTTTACCATTTTGGCACAGAACCCTAAAAAGACCAGTGTCGCTACAGCGACGGTGCGGGAATGATGCAAAAAACTTTTTTTCATTTTAATACTTAGGTACTTACTTAAGTCAGTCATAATAAATTTTTAAAAGTAATTTTAAATAAAATAAATAAATTTTCGATCATCTTAATATAGGTCTGACAAGGTAATTTTCAGGGGGCATAAAATGT
The DNA here is from genome assembly GCA_916614155.1 of Mesoligia furuncula. Lineage (NCBI taxonomy): Eukaryota > Metazoa > Arthropoda > Insecta > Lepidoptera > Noctuidae > Mesoligia > Mesoligia furuncula. Next base: position 12,515,976 of record OU744813.1, read on the forward strand.
ATGGAAAAAGCCGTTCAGTGAATTTGGCTGAAATTTTGGTACAGCAAATAAGCCTGTAACATGCTGATTGAAAGTCAATATGGGCGCAAAAAAAAAACTGGCCAAGTGCGAGTCGGACTCGCACACGAAGGGTTCCGTACCACAAGGCAAAAACGCCGAAATAAACACGGTTGTTGTATGGGAGCCCCCTTAAATATTTATTTTATTCTGTTTTTAGTGTTTGTTGGCAACAGAAATAAATCATCGGTGAAAATTTCAACTGTCTAGCTATCAAGGCTCATGAGATACAGCCTGGGTGACAGACGGACAGACAGACAGTGGAGCCTTAGTAATAGGGTCCCGTTTTTATCCTTTGGGTTCGGAACCCTAAAAAGGCCAGTTTTAGAGATATACTTAGTCATTTTTCTGTTCATGTCAGGAAGATGATTTTTATATAAACAAAACGAATTCATATCAACTACCAGCAGGTTCCAATTCATGTTCCAGTTTAAATGTGTCTACGTCTATACACCCCGAAGGGGTGGGCAGAGATGTTTACACATATTTCGAATAATAGACAAGTGGTCCGTTTGATTTTGTTGAAACTTTGGGATCTTGTATTGAGTCTTTTTTCCATGAAGTCATGGAAAATCTGAAGTGGCTCCTCAATTTATATTATACGGACATGTATTTTTAATAAAATACCATATATTACAGGGTTATTGGTAAAACATTAATAACCGCTTAAGAGGTCATTGTACTCATCATTATGAACAACTTTTACTATGGAACCAAAACCTGAAACCGCGAAAAAAAAATCGGCTGTTCCCAACAGTTTGACGAGTTATACTACCACTAGCTTCTGCCCGCGACTTCGTCCGCGTGAAATTCGTACTTTCCTCTTATAATTTCGAAAATGTATGTTTATGATTTTTATCATTTATTTAGATATAAATAAGTATTCCGGCCAATTTTTTAGTTTATAGCTCAAAGGGATCAGATTTTTCTAATAAACTGTATCCCAGCTTTTTACTCCCCCGGAGAGTGATTTTGAAAAATCGTTTGGGATGTGTTAATAAGTTGACTCAAAGAGTTGAATTTTCGAGTTAATGGAAGTAAGCAGTAGAATTTTCTACCTTCGTAGGAGTCAATTTTTGAAAAGCCCACTTTTTTTAAGTATTTTTTGTTTTAATAGTACCGAGTTTCGAGTTAATCCGACAGCGGGTTAAATATTTTTCTAATCCATCAACTTTGTCACCCCAAATCCTCTGTGAGGGATTTTTTAAACTAAAAGTGACAATCTTTATTATTTACTGACCCAAATATTGCCATGTTTTTAATTTATTAACCGAATGAATAAGATATTTCATATAAACTGTTTCCCCTCTTTCTATCCACATAGGGGTGGAATTTCGAAACATAATCTAGATTATTTATACCAATTTTCCAGTTAATCAAGCCTCGCAATAAAATTCTGCCCCGTGAACCTTCACCCCATTAGCGGTAGATTTTCGAAAAACCCTGAACCACTTTATTATTTATTTTGGTCTTAGATAGGAGTTTCGAGTTAATTGGACCGCGCATTAAAATTTTTCCATACTAAATTTGACACCCTCAATCTCCCCTTTGGGTTAGTTTAGAATTCCAAAAAAATTCGAACTTTATAATTATATTTGTGCCAAGTTTCAAGTCCAAATTTATTTGTACCATTTTTTTTGAGTTTATCAAGGCACTCATTAAAATCCTCTTATAAATCGAATTACCACTTTTTGTCCCGTCAGGGGTCAATAATTTTCGAAAACCCCATACACTTACTATTGAATCTTCATCTGCCTAGCCTTTTCCCAACTATGTTGGGGTCGGCTTCCAGTCCAACGGGATGCAGCTGAGTACCAGTGTTTTACATGGAGCGACTGCCTATCTGACCTCCACAACCCAAATACGATACCCCTTGATAAGACTGGTTGTCAAACTTTCGGGCTTCTGACCACCCCTAGCGACTGTCAAAGATCCGCGAATGACAGCCGGGACCAACGGCTTAGCGTGCTTTCCGAGGCACGGAGAGGTCACGGTATGTAAAGATGGACACCTATCCACAGACCAACCGCGGCAAGCGTAGCCTGCGTAACTTGATCGATCGATCTGTGCGGCTGTTATTATTGATTATTTTCTGTCAAAAGTATGAATACTGAGTTTCAAGTAAATCGGGCGTTAAAATTCTTCCACACAAACTTTAACACCCCAACACAAGGGGTGTTGGGGTTTTTTGATAAACGAATAATGATAAACTTTATTACTTGCTTAGGCAAGTATTCTTGCCAAGTTTATTAACCAAATGAATAAGATTTTTCTTATAAACTGTATCCCCGTTTCTCACCCCCACAGGGGTGGAATTTCGTAAAATTGTTTGGGATGTGTTCATTACTCGACTCAAAGATTGTTTATACCAATTTTCGAGTTAATCAAGCCACGCAGTAAAGTCCTCCCCTATAAAATTAACTTTTCACCCCATAATCAGCCTATAATGTTCCTACTGCTGGGACACAGGGCTCCTCTCGGTGAGAGGGAAACTAACTTTTCACCCCGTTAGGGATAAATTTTCGAAAAACGGTGATACACGTTGTTCTTTATTTTTGGTCTTAAGTATAAATACTTACTGAGTTTCGAGTTAATCGGACCACCACACCGCGTCGCGTTAAAATTCTTCCATACAAACTTTGACACTTCCCATACCCCCTTCAGGGGGTAGTTTAGAAAAAAAAAGCCAAACTTCATAATTTATTTAGATAAGTATTCGTGCCAAGTTTCATGGTTCTACTCAAGGAATAAGATTTTTCATACAAACAAAATCCCCTCTTTGCATCCCTTATAGGTTAAATTTCCAAAAACCCCTTCTTAGTGGATATCTACTCTTCACAAAGAACACACCCTCCAAAATTAATTTCTCTACCCAGCGGTACCGACCAGCGTTTTAGGCTTTGATATATCAGTTAGTCAGGATAAAGTTTCATCCCCCCTTTCACCCCCTTAATGGATGAAATTCTAACAACAGCGTTAGCTTCCAATCATAAGCCTAGATAATAAATTTAGTGATTTTTACGTCGAAAATTAATGATTTTCTATACACAATTTCATCCCCCTTTTTAACCCTTCGGGGGTGGAATTATCAAAAACGCTGAGACACGTATAAATTAATTTTCAATTGTCAGCCTAAATACAAAATTAGAAGATCCTAACTTCAAAACTGTCGGACTTTCATATAAACTTCCATCCCCTATTTTAACCCTTTAGGGGTTGAATTCCCAAAAATCCTTTCTTAGTGGATACTTACTCTTCACAAAGAACACACCTTCTAAGTTTCAAGTCTCTAGGTCCAGCGGTTTGTGCTGTGCGTTGATATATCAGTCAGTCAGTCAATCAGTCAGTCAGGACTTTGAATTTTATATATATAGATAAATGTAGGGAACAGCATATTTTTTGTCGCGATTTCAGGTTTTGGTTCCATAGTAAAGTTGTTCATAATGATGAGTACAATGACCTCTTAAGCGGTTATTAATGTTTTACCAATAACCCTGTAATATATGGTATTTTATTAAAAATACATGTCCGTATAATATGAATTGAGGAGCCACTTCAGATTTTAGATACAATGACCTCTTAAGAGGTTGTTAATGTTTTACCAAAAACCCTGTATAAAACAAAATCGCTTTTCATGTAGGTATGTCTGTGTGACCTGTGTCTTCAATAGATTTCACAAACATTTTAAAGAATTTATTTCCGATGATAGGTATGTATTTATATGTACCTACCCTACTATATGTACTTAATACAAAACTTAGCTTAATTTTACAGCGTGTAAAATTACCCATAACATAGCTGTTATCTATGCTGTACATTCAAATAAGACACAATAAGTAAAAATGATTGCTGTAAAACGATTTTGGTGTGTAACATCGCTATTTACCGCAGCGCGCAATGTAACGCACACATAACACTGGATGGATTATCTTCGGGGACGTCAGCAGTCGGTTCGCGTTGATCAGAGTTCGTCGAGTTGGCGTGACCTGGATGCTGGTGTTCCACAAGGCGGTATTCTTTCTCCATTGTTATTCTCCATCTTCATTAATTTTATAACTCACTGTCTTCGATGTTCGTATCATCTATATGCTGATGATCTTCAATTATATATAACTGAGCGGGTGGAGGATTTGTCGGACGCTATAGCAGATGTAAACCGAGACTTAGATGCTATCAAAAAGTGGTCTGATAGTTTCGGGGTGTCAGTAAACCCCTCGAAGTGTCAAGCCATTGTAATTGGTAGCTCACGCATGATGGGTAGGGTGACGCTTAGCTCTCTTCCTCCTCTTATTTTCAATGGTACCGTCATACCTATTACCCCTACGGTGAAAGATCTCGGTTTGCATCTTGACTCTACACTTAGCTGGCAACGCCAGGTCTCTAGTTAGTCAAAGGGTCAACGGTACTCTGCGATCCCTGTATCGTCTGAGGAACTTTTTGCCCGTTAAGACGAAAACCATGCTTGTGCAGACTTTGATTTTCCCTATAATCGACTATGCTGACGTGTGCTACTTTGACTTGAACGAGGTTTTGCTGGATAAGCTCGACAGATTGGTCAACAATGGTGTCCGGTTCATATTCAACCTGAGGAAATATGACCATGTGTCGAGTTATAGGTCTGAGCTCAAATGGATGTCCATTCGCCAAAGAAGAAGTTTGCGCGCTTTGACCACGCTTTTCTCCCTTCTCAACTCTCCCACTCCTCCTTCTTATCTCGTGTCTCACTTCCAATATCTATGTTCTTCTCACGCTAAGAATCTGCGTTCTTCTAACAATCTTCTCCTACTCTGTCCTTCTCATACTTCTGACTTTGTTCATTCTTCCTTTCATATTCAGTCCATTCTTCTTTGGAATGCACTTCCTCTTGATATCAGGATGGCCACCAGTCGGTATGCATTTAAGCGGAAATTGCAGAGTTATTTTCAAAACAAATAGCGTAGATTCATCTCAACACCTTTCTCCCTTGAATTTGTATGTATATATATATATATTATAAGTATGTATTATAGTCAATAGTATGTATGTGTATATAACCTATAGTATTTGTGTACTTGGTTTTAATTTTTTTTTAATCATTGTTCCTGTCAACCAAAGCACCTGCCATCCAATCTCTTCACCACCCTTGGTTGACTGGTAGAGAATGCCTAAGGCATTAAGTCCGCCTTTGTACCTTTTTGTGCGAAAAGTTTAAATAAATAAATAAATAAACACTGTGCTTTTGGGTTGGGTGCATGCAATGCAACGGTACAGGGGTAAAAGTTAAGCTATATTTTGTCGAGAATTACCTCATCCTAATACTTTTTCGTGAGCCACCCAAACAAATAAAATAAATATGAACTAGGTAGGTACCTACTTAATAAAAAAACTAGTTTTCCAAAAAGTTAGAACTTTGACCTTCAATATCTCAGTAACCAGACAATAGGTTCCCAGGTATTGTGTTGAACAAAAAAATATTACAATGGCAAGGAGAACAAGTGACTCTCGGTTTTTGGTTTTTGTAAGCACAGTTGATATGTCGCCACATCAATATATTGCACCCGTGCGAAGCAGGGGCGGGGCGCTAGTCTAATGTCTAACAAAATAGGGCATCAAAAAATTCCTTCGTATCGCTGCCGACTGGTAGCGCGTCCAAATGAATGACATCATTGCCACGTTGAATGGCAATGATGCCTCCGGTAAATGTAAAAATCAGCAGCCGCTCTTTGGTCACGAGAAGTCAAACAACCGTTTGGTGATTTCTTTAAAAAGGAGATTAGCGAAGTTGTTATATTTAGGTACGCTACTTGAGGTTTTCCGCTGCAACAGCAGCAGCTCAGCACGCCAAGTTACATTAGGCACAAGCATCTTGTATAGCTACTTTGCAACATTCTTAGCGACGGATATTTAACGTTGTCATTGTCTCGTAATAGCTTTAAAGCCTATATTTTTGCGGACGAAACGTAAAGAAATCAAGACGAACTGCAAGCTTGTCTTGATTTATAATTAAATAAAACCCACAAGAATTCGTCACTAACGCTTTGTCGCAGGCTGCACAGAAAGCAAATAAGGCTTTCTTGTTTATGTAGCGAAATCCGCCTTGTAGGGGAACAGGATCACAGTGATCATTAAAATCAATGACGCAGCGCAGGGTTAGTTAACTACAATCGTGACAGAAATGATCGAAAGATATAATAGTGTAATCAATAGCCTATGTCCTAATAGAAGGCGATTGGCGTACGTGGTAGTCGCGATCGTTGTTCGTACGACTACGAACCCCAACAACGATCGCAACCCTGCCTGAGCTGGCCAAACGCCTAGTGCAGCGATAACCTTAAATATGAATGTGGGCACGTGATTCACATGTCACCCGTTGTTCAAATGTAGGTGTACACATTTATCACAGCTATAAGTAACTTCAGCAAAATTTTATTTTATTTTATTTGGGAAACAAACAGATGCAATAACAAATATATGTATACAAATAGTTCAACACAATCCAGAAACAGTTTCCACAGATTACTATACAACTAAATTATATGTACCTAAGTGTAACAACAACCAGAAGTTCACAACGTTAAAATTTTACAGAACTTAGAGTTTAATATTATACATATAACATACAACAATAATATTATTTAAATTTCGATGCCAAAAAATTTCTTATATAAAATTTGAATTTGGGTAGAGAAAGGTGAAAAATATCTAAATCTTGATTTGCTTTTAATGAAATTGTGTCGTTGTACAGACGACATGCTCTTTTAATAAAAGTATTCTTACCGTAATTGGTTCGGGAGAAACCAATTTGGAAGAGAGTTCTTTTGCGTGCATTTAAGCGTGGACATCCAAAACTTATTTTGTTGAGAAGATAAGGGGAGTCCAATTGGCCTCTAATAATTTTATATAAATAAACTAGATCTCGCTCTGCACGACGTTCCTCCAATTTCTGAAGCCCAGTTGTACGATCAGTTCCAAAGCTAAATCGCCAATTCAAGTGCTTAGTAAATTTATTTTGCAATTTTTGGATTTGTTCAATATAAACTGCATACTGGGGATTCCACGCCACTGAAGCATATTCAAGAATCGACCTACCAAGTGTCTTATAAAGAAGTATCAATGTCGACTTATGTTTGAAATCCTTACCAACTCTTAGTACGAATCCCAACATGCGAAATGCCTTGTTGGTCACAGTGGTAATTTGAGAGTTAAAGATAAGTTTACTATCAAGTTGGACCCCAAGGTCCCGCACCTCGGTCACTCTATTAATAGGATCATTATTGATCTTATAGTTGTATTTTATCGAGTTCGTCTTTCTAGAAAATGTTATAATATTGCATTTTTTTACGTTAAGGAACAAACAATTATTTTTACAGTAATCACACAGGTTGTTAATATCATTTTGTAGTTCTAGACAATCTTCTGGTTTAGTAATAGTTTTATAAATTTTCTTATCATCCGCATAAAGAATAAATTTAGAATGTTTAAATATATTGAATACGTCATTTATGTATAAATTAAATAATAAAGGTCCGAGGTGCGAGCCCTGGGGCACGCCAGACGTAACAGGCATAAAGGATGAGCAATACCCCTTCACCGTAACTGCTTGACTGCGTTCCCTCAAATAAGATTCAAGCCATCGAAGTAGATCGCCATGTATACCGATATACTCAAGTTTTTGAATTAACAGATTATGAGAAATTTTATCAAATGCTTTTGAGTAATCGGGATACACGACATCTACCTGGTGACCATTATCCATGGCCGTGGCTATGTAGTCAATATACTCGCAGAGGTTTGTCTCAGTTGATTTTTTTGAAACAAATCCATGTTGCTCCGATATTATAAGTGGCTTTAATAAGGGTGTTATTAAGTCACAGACGATTCGCTCAAAGAGTTTAGGTATAACACTCAACTTAGAAATTGGCCGGTAATTTGTAATGTCATGCTTGTCGCCATTCTTAAATATAGGTACAACGTAAGAACGTTAATAAAAATCTGCCGAACGACTTTGTCTTCTATGCGTAATGTGTGCTTATCCCTTCAAAGTATACAGATACAGACGAATAGTGTAGATATGAATTAGAACTTGTTATAGTCGATGTGATTGCTTTTTGTTTATTTTTTGGCAGTAACTATAGGTAAGTAACAAAAATCGTCTTCTTCCTGATTGGAACAGAAACATGGCCATATATCTCTAAAACTGGCCATTTTTTTATTTTGCGACCATAGTAACTTTCAATCAGCATGTTACAGGCTATATATTGTACCAAAATGTCAGCCAAATTCACCGACAACGGCGCCGATTCTGTTGTTCACAAACCAAACTAAAAAGTTCATGTAAGTATCTTTTTCTTTCTATTTCATTAGGAAAAGGACAGAAGATAAAATATTAGTTTAGTCCTGTCAAATTAAGATACTCCATAGACAACTTTAGACGAGATTAAAAAATTGGCTATTAAAAATACGTCAATTTACGTCAGGCGCTGACTAATTTGACAGGACTAAACTCATATTTATCTTCTGTTCTTTTCTTAATGAAATAGAAAGAAAAAGATGCCTGAACTTAAATTTAGTTTAGTTTGTGAACAACAGAATCGGCGCCACTGTGCGGGGTCCTTTAGCTCGGTTCCTTTCACCCCCTTACTAATAATAAACGTTGTATAGCGACCGTATACAACGCTTTGTCTTCTTCTTTCGAAAGTCAAATTACTGACGACTGAAAGAGAGAAATCGGTGTGTAACTATTCATCTGCTATAATACGTTTATTAGTAAGTGGGTCAGTGTTTTTCTCCAGGACCCATAAGTTCAGAATGTACAGTCACCAAAGGAGATAAGTAACCAGTGTCGTCGGATGTAGTTGAAGTTTAGTAAGAAACCGATGGATGTTTTCGAATAAAAATTAATTTAATTAATAGAAAACATACAGTTCATTTATCAAATTAAATTTCATTTGAAAACCTCCATAGGTTTCTTACTAAACTTCAACTATATCCGACGACCAACTATATACTTATCTCTTTTGGCGAAGCTGTAGGTACACACATCAAAAGTGTCTAGGGATCAACATATATTTTTGCAATAACTTTTCTCCTGATTGATATTAATTAAAATTTTCTTTAAGGATTCATCAAATAAAGTGTTTTCGTTTGTCACAGTAACGATAAACCAAATCACCTTTGCATTAATAAAGAAATTTGCCTTTTTCCTAATAAAGGGATTTTTGACATTTGAACCACTAACACAAAAGTTCGAAAAAAAGACTGAAATAACAGTTTTCTTTAAAATTTTATTGGGTAACTTAAACAATTAATAATCCGTGTTTCTACCGCGAACACTAACAACACAAGAACATCGGTTTGGCATACTCAAAATGAGTTCATCCAAATCACGCTGTGGAATGGCCGCCCATGTTCGTTGCAACAACAAAAAAAGGTCTTCTTGCGACTGGATACCCTCCATATTCGGCAGAGCTCTTCTCTGTAGCATATCCCATGCATGCTCAATCGGGTTCAAGTCTGGCGACTGAGCAGGCCAGGGCAGGACATTGATGTTAGCTGCGGCGAGAGTCTGTCTTACAACTCTTGCGGTGTGCGGTCGTGCATTATCATGCATTAACTGAAATAAGGGACCGATTTGCACTTGTAGAGGAACGATGACGTCTGATACAATCGTCTCAGCATAAATTTGAGCGTTGAGGTTGCCTCTGATCCAAATCAACTCAGTTCTTCCGCCGATCCAAATACCCGCCCATACCATGATGGTTCCACCACTATAAGGATGGACTTCCTGGCAGGATTTTAATCGCTGTTGGCGTCCAGGGGTTCTCCAGTGTCGTATACGTCTTGTATCCGGTCTCATACCAAAACGAGACTCATCAGAAAAGCACACGAAACGCCATTGTTCTTCTGCCCAATTTCTGTGTTCAAGAGCCCATTGATATCGAATCCTACGATTGTGCATTGCTATAGGTGGTACCCGTAGCGCTCTTCGGGAATGAAGGTTCACTTCATGCAAGCGGTTTCTGACTGTTTGGTCGCTAATTAAGTTCCCTGAAGAGTGATGAAGCCTCACGGCTAACATCATGGCGGTTATTGTTGGAGCTCTTCGAGTTAAGATTTGAATGTATCGGTCTTGTCTCCGTGTGGTGCAGCGATACCGTCCTCCATGGCGCTCAGCCACGGTACCAGTGCTTCGGTAACGTGTCCAAAGTCGACTGATAACACTCTGACTTGTATTCAGAGCTAAAGCCACAGTACGTTGCCGGGAACCAGCTTCTATCATTCCCACGGCTCTGAGCATTTCTTCCCTGCTTAAATGACGTCGCCGCTCCATAATAACGTTGGTTTTAATCAGTAGTAGGGAAACAGTAGCACTAATAATGTCTTCAATGCGTTGTATGTTTTTATAGGGAAAATATTGACAGCTGATTTTCATCTTTTACTCGAATTTGATTCACAGTTCCTGATTCAAATTATGAAATGCACCAAAAAGGATCCATATAAATTTATAAAATCATAAATTTATTACAAAGCCACATCTCAATCTCAAGAAATCCGCATAAAAATGCTTGATCCCTAGACACTTTTGATGTGTGTATGTAGGTACCTAACCAAACTGGCTTGGAAACAAAATCACCTTGTGTATGTTCAAACATTTTGAAACGAAAGATTATGATCTAGTTTTATTATAGGCAAGTAATTAATGCGTTGGTACTCCACGATTTTCGCGTGGCTGTAATTTTTGTATCTAGAATCTAAGTAGATAGAAATTGAACGTAGAGCTACTTACACGTACGGTTCTTCTTTGGTCACAAAATATAATGTTTTATTTTGTAAGTGAATAGGTAGGTACGACCGCTCCGCCTCTCACGGGTGGGTTTTCGCGAATGGTCTCTCAATAACTAGATTATCTAGATCTTACATAACTTATAGTGTCCGCTTAAAGCACAGTATAATTAAGTAAGCAGTATTACGTCTCGGCCAGTCTCCTTGACATAATTAACTACTCCCTTTCTTGGGTTGTATTTAACTGTAACGGAACGCATTTTACACACTTTCTTTGACAGACCGAAATAAACGCGGGCGAAGCCGTGGTTATCGTCCAAATAAATACTTTTTCTTTCGGTCTTTCTTTTATTTCGAAGCGCGTTTCGGCCGTTTTTACCGACTTCACAAAAAGGAGGAGGTACTATGTTCGGATGATTATATGTTTTTTTTTTTGTATGTTTGTTCATCGAATACTCCGCCAATTGTCGACGGATTTTCAAAATTATTTTTTTGTTCGAAAGTAGATAGTTCTGAGGTGGTCCCACTGTCACCAAGTTAGGATCTGATGATGGGATCTTAGGGAAATCGAGGGCAACCCTCAAATTTTATAGGCTCACTTATTGTTTTTCGCATATTTTATGAAGTATCGAGTGTATTTGCGTATGGTTGTCACCATCTCAGGTAGCTGGGCTGATGATGGAAGGTACAACTCCTTAACAGTAAGAAGTTTTAGAACAGGCAAGGACTGTTTTAGTAAATTGTTTTGATGTTTGATAGGGCATTTGCCACATTAATTGGTCTTATGATCATCAAGTTATGACCTGATGCTGCAGTCAGGATAGTCTCCTGAGTACCTAACTCCTCGACAACTAACAGCAGATATATCGTGTTTAGGCTTATTGAAAAGGGCTCGATGTGTGGATAAACGTACTGATAATGAGGAACACCGAAGTACATAGAGACCTGATGCTGAAGCCAGGAGCATCAGAAAAAGTACAAACCTGGAAATTACAGCACCGTAGTCCTGTTTGGGCTCATTTTAAACAGGACTAAATTTTAAGTTCAATGCAATGTTGACATAAGTCTGGCCTGATGCTGCAGCCAGGATTATCAGCAACTAGTCTAAAAACTAATAAATTCTTCTTAAAGTGAAATACTTTTGCGAGTTTTTCTTCTGTATAATTATCCTAACAAAGATTGCCGGTAGTGGCTGGATGAGAGAAGCGGAGGACCGTGAACGTTGGCGCAAACTTGGGGAGGTCTACATCCAGCAGTGAACTGCAATAGGCTGATGATGATTTATAAAAGCCTCAATCGTTGCATTTCACGCAATGCCTTTTCGTCATGTGGTCTATTTAGCAATTTGGTAGGTTCCAAGTAGCATAATATAATGTCATCCAGCGTCTTTACACGACTAAGCGTAACATAAACTTGGCCCTTAGCAAAATGTTTCTTGCCTAAGTCTTTTATTAAAGTAACTTGAGCATTTGCTCTCGGAAATCATGATTTGGTAAAGTGGAGCTGATAATGAAGACCACAATTGGCCATCGGAACTACTCAATGACAAATATTTCACGGGTTGCGATTCGATTACTTTAATATAGCTGCTAAGCAATTTATGCTCATTACAATGCGAATGGTGAAGTGGAGCTGATGGTGACTTCTCAATCAGCTGCAGTTCTCCTGGTTCTTACTAGGAGAACTCCTCAACAATTAACGTCCCTGCATCGGGAAAAGCAATATTTTGTAAAAAGGTGATAAGCAGTTGACATTTAGCCTATTATAACTTAGATAAATTACAAACTGACCCGCTAAAAAGTGAAAAATAAAAACTTTTTTACAAAAAAAAACAACCGACTTCCAAAAACACTATAAACTGAAAAATAACTTAAATTTCGGAAGTCGGTGGCAAAAAACTAAAATAGGTACAAATCCAAAGACACCGACTTCCGAAATTAAAGTTATTTTTCAGTTTATAGTGTTTTTGGAAGTCGGTTGTTTTTTTTGTAAAAAAGTTTTTATGTATAAAGACGTAGCACTGGTTACGGAAATAACCGTGTCGTGTGTTGCAATGAAGTATGTATTTGTTGGGTAAAAAGTGGCATAAAAGAGGAGCTGAAAGACAAAATCAAAATGCTCGAAAGAGTTTCTGGGCCCAAGAACACTTGAAGAGAAGTATCCCTGCAAAAACCCTGAAGAGGATACTTATTAGGTATAGACATGTGCATACTGACCGTCCTACTACCCTATGGTTCTCAAAGCTGGTCAGTGGTTAGGTAGGTACCTACCTACTTGCGTAGCAATGGAGGCTCGATTGCTGCGCTTCATTATTGAACGAAGTATACTACGAGCAGGGCTGTGCTGCGTAAGCTCAAGTAGAAAAAACAGCCAGGCTGCACGACTGCACCGAGTCAATCTACCACACGTGTGGGGTAGTTTCGTACGTTTTCCATGTTTTAGAAAAGTAACCGTAGCTTCGCCATGCTGAATAGTATCAAGACAACACTACACTATTTTTAAAGCTAGATAAATAGGGTACTTATAGACATTCAAATACTATAACCCTTACTTCCCGTGGGTGTCATAAAAGGCGACTAAGGGTCTTACCGGAGAATGGGCAGCAGCGTTCTCTATTTATTCCACCATCATACCATACTGCGATCGCCAACCCGCCTGCCAAGCGTGGCGATTATGGCAAACCCCCCTCAAAATTGGGGGAGGCCTATGTCCAGCAGTGGACGTCTATCGGCTGAAACGAGACATTCAAATGATTTTAAAATAGTTAATAGTATTTCGTATAAACGGCTAAGAATAAAAATTGTACGAATCCTACCTGCTTTCCCCTACAGGGTTATTGGTAAAACATTAACAACCTCCTAAGAGGTCATTGTACTCATCATTATGAACAACTTTTACTATGGGAAAAAAATCGGCTGTTCCCTACATTTATGTTCGTATAACTCGTCAAAATGTATTCATTCCCAGTCGCCCCCGCGGGGTTTGCCACCGGAGGCAAATGGGAAAAAAATTCCCAGTCGCCACCGGCGGTGACTGGGAAGTCATTGCCCCCACTTCAGTTTCGCTGTACGTACATTGCTTTCTCCATTGTAGAGAATAAAAAGATGAGGCAACTTGTCCTAAACCTGCCTTTAATCTTTATTAAAAAAGACTAAGTGCATTGAAATAATAAAAAAATATAAATATATATATTTGTTATTTAAATCTTCTGTAGTAGGTACCTAAGTATACGCAATACAATAATCAGATAAAACGGCTCTATTCAATGTACCTACCTAAATTTGATCGCTGTGCACGTAGGCATATTATTCAATAGTAGCTGCGCCCCGCGGTTTCACCCGCGAAAATGTCGATCCAGTTAAGGACGCCTTTACGTATCTGACAAAAATAAGCCGTTTTTCGGTGCATTTTGCGGCAAAATGAGACGAAACCAAATGTAACTAATAATTACCACAGATAGATTACTCTTTCATCTCCAAATGGTAGCCAATTTTTATTCGAAAATGTTGGTTTATAATATAGTAAAAAATAATTTCCGTTGCCTCTTCACACAAAATCGACGATATCGTGCTGTCTTTGGGGTCATTTTTCTTCTGTTTAATAACATAAACATATTTATTTTAAAATATTTTATGTAAGCAGACATGTTCAACTCAAAAAGGTAGCCAAAAGAACTATCAAAATGTTAAAAATAAGCTCAGAAAAAAATTAAAATCGGAGTCTATTTTTTCACATATTTAGCTGTAATACGTGAATCTTATTGGATTGAAATAAGGGTTATTTTACTGGTCACTGTCTCGGTTTATTGCACAAAAATTTGTAATGAAATATTAGTTAGTCTGCGCTCGGCCGCCGTTGTGAGTGGACTCTGTGTCGGTTGTAAGCAGCAGCTTGTGCTAAAAGAAGATCGCTGTACGGATACAAAATATTTGACACACAAAACTTGATACTTCACGCATTCTGTATGTAGTACCTATTACCCAAGGAAAGATTTGATTCAAAGTCTTATAATTTTTCTAGAAGTAAGTAGGGTTTATAAATTCATATTTCGTTCCGGACTTGCTGGAGTGACCTGCACAGCAGGCGTACTTCGAAGACTATTCCGGTCTGATCCCCTGGAGACTTACAATATTTCATGATGGGTGTCAATTTCGTGGTTTTCGAGGGTGCTGAAACCGATGGTGAGGTCCAAATGAGAATCCAAGATGGCGGATGTGAAAAATGTTACAATTTTTCATGATGGGTGTCAATTTCGTGGTTTTCGAGGGTGCTGAAACCGACGGTGGGGTCAAAATAAAAATCCAAGATGGTGGATGTGACAAATGTTACAATTTTTCATGATGGGTGTCAATTTCGTGGTTTTCGAGGGTGCTGAAACCGATGGTTGGGTCAAAATAAAAATCCAAGATGGCGGATGTGAAAAATTTTATAATTTTTCATGATGGGTGTCAATTTCGTGGTTTTCGAGGGTGCTGAAACCGATGGTGGGGTCAAAATAAAAATCCAAGATGGCGGATGTGAAAAATGTTACAATTTTTCATGATGGGTGTCAATTTCGTGGTTTTCGAGGGTGCTGAAACCGACGGTGGGGTCAAAATAAAAATCCAAGATGGCGGATGTGACAAATGTTACAATTTTTCATGATGGGTGTCAATTTCGTGGTTTTCGAGGGTGCTGAAACCGATGGTTGGGTCAAAATAAAAATCCAAGATGGCGGATGTGAAAAATTTTATGATTTTTCATGATGGGTGTCAATTTCGTGGTTTTCGAGGGTGCTGAAACCGATGGTGGGGTCAAAATAAAAATCCAAGATGGCGGATGTGAAAAATGTTACAATTTTTCATGATGGGTGTCAATTTCGTGGTTTTCGAGGGTGCTGAAACCGATGGTGGGGTCAAAATAAAAATCCAAGATGGCGGATGGGAAAAATGTTACAATTTTTCATGATGGGTGTCAATTTCGTGGTTTTCGAGGGTGCTGAAACCGATGGTGGGATCAAAATAAAAATCCAACCATCAAACCACGAAATTGACACCCATCATGAAAAATTATAAAATTTTCACATCCGCCATCTTAGATTTTCATTTTGACCCCACCGTCGGTTTCAGCACCCTCGAAAACCACGAAATTGACACCCATCATGAAAAATTGTAACATTTGTCACATCCGCCATCTTGGATTTTTATTTTGACCCCACCGTCGGTTTCAGCACCCTTGAAAACCACGAAATTGACACCCATCATGAAAAATTGTAACATTTGTCACATCTGCCATCTTGGATTCTCATTTTGACCCCACCGTCGGTTTCAGCACCCGCGAAAACCACGAAATTGACACACATCATGAAAAATTGTAACATTTTTCACATCTGCCATCTGTAAAATTATTAAAAAGGGTTCAAACCGGGTGCGGTGACTTGACAAAGACGAAAATGTCGTTGTTCCTCAATACTAACATACACGTATCCGTTATAATAAGAAATTACGAACTTATGTATTTCAATAAACCCTGTACTTATTTTTGTTGCTGACGATCCTTCAGGATCAAAAACAAAAGAAAAAGCGGTTCAAACCGGTATGAGAAAGTTTTTAGTGGATAAGATAGAGATTAAAACAGAAGACGATCTAGGAGGGGATCGAGGCGGGGGGGGTGGAGGGGGGGTTCAGGGGATCAGAACGGAATAATTCGAGCTGAGTCAGGTGTGCCGAGTATGGGCTCGTTTTCTTAGTTATGTTAAGACCTTACCTCCGGACTTGATGGAGTGACCTGCAGGTGTACTTCGAAGACTCCTACTGGAACTAACAGCCGAGCTGAGCTAGGTTTGCCGAGTATGGGCTCGTTTTCTTAGTTATGTTGAGACCTTACCTCCGGGCTTGATGGAGTGACCTGCAGGTGTACTCGAAGACTGCTACTGGAACTAACAGCCGAGCTGATCTAGGTGTGCCGAGTATGGGCTCGTTTTCTTAGTTATGTTGAGACCTTACCTCCGGACTTGATGGAGTGACCTGCAGGTGTACTTCGAAGACTGCTACTGGAACTAATAGCCGAGCTGATCTAGGTGTGCCGAGTATGGGCTCGTTTTCTTAGTTATGTTGAGACCTTACCTCCGGACTTGATGGAGTGACCTGCAGGTGTACTTCGAAGACTGCTACTGGAACTAATAGCCGAGCTGAGCTAGGTGTGCCAAGTTTGGGCTTCTTTTGTTAGTTTTGTTGAGACCTTAAGAATAGGTATGCAGGCACTAAGCCGGGTCTAGTCTAGGCAGATGCGGTCACTAATCGGAAACATAAAACAAAAGTACTTATCTAAAAAAAAAAGATTACAGCCGCCATCTTGGATTTTCATTTTGACTTTGTTTTCGGCTCCAGCACCCTCGAAAACTATGAAAACGACACCCATGATAAAAAATAAAAAAAAAATTACAGCCGCCATCTTGGATTTTCATTTTGACCTCACTATCTGCTTTAGCGCCCTTGAAAACCATAAATACGACACCCATGATAAAAATAAAAAATAAACTACAGCCGCCATCTTAGATTTTCATTTTGACCTAATTATTGGCTCCAACACCCTCGAAAACCATGAAAACGACACCCATGATGAAAAATATAAAAAAAAATACAGCCGCCATCTTGGATTTTCATTTTGACCTCACTATCGGCTTTAGCGCCCTTGAAAACCATAAAAACGACCACCCATGATAAAAAAATTAAAGCCGCCATCTTGGATTTTCATTTGGACATCACTATCGGTTTTAGCACCCTTGAAAACCATAAAAACGACACCCATGATGAAAAATTAAAAAAAACTACAACCGCCATCTTGGATTTTCATTTTTATCTCACTATCGGCGATCTCAATATCCGTCACTTTGCACGGCCAAAAATGTAATTGACAGGCTTATGGTGATTTATCGAGGTAGCCACTGCTAATATGCCTTTATGCAATGCACGACACTGCTTAGTACGTTATCCTAATTGCGTAACACACTTGGAATGGCAATCCATTCCGATTTGACAGTTCAACAATATCCATTGCGTTGTTTTTGTTTTACGAATTTTTTAAATATTTATGAAGCAACTAGCTGTGCCCCGCGGTTTCACCCGCATAAGTTTCGATCCCGTGGGAATATCGGATAAAAAGTAGCCTATATGTGTCAGCTACCTCTATACAAAATTTTATCAAAATTGGTGAAGCCGTTTGAGCGTGAAGAACAAACATATAAACATACACACACACTCACAAACTTTCGCCTTTATAATATTAGCGTGATGAATATTGTAGCATTTGTACTGTTTGCCTTGTAGGGTGTGTGCCAAATACACGTATTTTCTTTCCAGTTTTCGAGAACCTACTTGCATTTGATACCAATGATACCATAGCAAATTTATTATATAAAATACGAAATAAACCGAATAAAACAAGCTTGTTTTATATTTGTTTTCAATAAGCTCGTCCGCAAATTGTTAATACATAGGTACTTTGGCAACTTGTACTTGATTAATCACTGTCCAGTGAAATTAAGTAAATAGCATTCTACTTATATGAACACTTCACATTAGCTACAAACTGTTTGAAAACAAATCACCGTAAACTTAAAAAAAATACATGGCAAAAATAAAATAAAATTAGGCTCAAGTATCAAGTCGTGTCAATTTACTCATAATTTCACCGCTTCGCGCATGTCGCTGTGTGTGTGAGCCGTGCACGTGTAGTAGTAAGACTCAATACCTAAAATTGAAGCGCGTCATTTCGTAAACGCGTCCTTAATATCGGGATAAAAATTAGCCTAGGTATATGTTAATCCAGGGTGTCAGCTACCTCCATACCTAATTTTATCAAAATTGGTCCAGCTGTTTGAGCGTGAAGAATTAACAAACATATAAACACACAAACACACACACACACTCACAAACTTTCGCCTTTATAATATTCGTGTGATTATTGTATGTCCGTGAATCTTTTCCGATGCTGGTAACAGATTCACGGACATACAAGTATTACCTACAGCCTATGAATTTCCAATTCCGGATTGAAATACAAACCTTACTATGCAGTAAAAAAATATTTTGCTAAATTGGAGAGTAAACCGAGTTGAATGAACTAAATTCAAGGTAAGGCCTATAAATTTAGGCCTATAGATCTAGACGGGGAAGCTGGTCCTCATTCGGAAGCCAGGGCGCCCCGCGGACTCTCCGTCCGCATACCGGCCCATCGTGCTGCTCGACGAGGTCGGCAAGCTCTTTGAGAGACTGATTGCGGCCTTGCGGGCCGCCTCGTCGGGCACCTGGTGAGGACGGGGCCGTATCTTGCGGACAGCTAGTTTGGCTTCTGCAAGGGGCGCTCGACGGTGGACGCCATCATGCGCGTGAGGGCCCTCACGACGGGGGACGCGGTGTCCCGGGGTGGGGTCGTCGTGGCGGTGTCACTCGACATCGCCAACGCGTTCAACATCCTGCCCTTGAGCTGCATTGTGGAGGCACTCCGGTATCACCGGGTGCCGCCATACCTCCGTCGAATAGTCGAGGCGTATCTGACGTACAGAGCCGTCATCTACCCCGGTCGCGATGGGGAGTGGGTTGCGATAGTCGTGGAGAGGATCCGGCAGTTGGGTCTCGAGGTGGCATTGCACAAGTCCGAGGCCATGTCGTTTCATGGGCCCCGGAACGCGCCACCATCGGGATCCCAACTAACGGTAGGAGGGGTTCACATCGGCGTCGAGATGACGATAAAATACCTGGGTCTCGTCCTCGACAGCCGGTGGAACTTCGTCGAGCATTTCCGACGTTTGGCCCCCAAACTGGAACGGGCCGGGCCCGCCTTCAAGCGGCTCTTGCCCAACCTGAGGGGGCCAAACGCCTCCTGCCGGAGGTTTTACGCGGGGGTTGTGTGGTCCATGGCCATATACGGGGCCCCGGTGTGGGCGCGTTCACTGCGGCGGCGAGCCGCCCACTACCTGAACACGCCCCAGAAGGTGGTAGCCGTAAGGCTTATCCGGGGCTACCGCACGATCTCGGGCGAGGCGTCAAGCCTCGTTGCCGGACTGCCGCCATGGGATCTGGAGGCGATAGTCCTCGCGCGCCTGTATGAGTGGCGCGCGGAGGCACTACGCTAGGGGGAGGATCCGCTTCCGCGGAAAATCGCTGCGGAGCGGATGGATCTCCGGCGCGATCTCATGGCGGCATGGAAATGTGTGATCAGCAACCCTATTTCTCGTAATGGTTTTTCAATTATAATATTTAAACGGAATAATATGATAATTGTTCATTCCTTTTATTTTTAATGAAAATCTTCAGTACCTACGTAGAAACATCTGTTTATTAGATGTCAGAATTTTAGAATGTCATTTGTCTTAGTCATGTTTTGGAACTAGAAACACAATGTTGACGTGAAAGAGTTTAAATTCCAATGTAACCATTTTTTATTTAGGCCCTAGTACATGTTGGGCGTCACGACATCTTCGTGGGAATGAGTGTTAACCAAGTAAAAAATTATAATGGTATATCGTGGATTTTGCTTTGCAGGATCATGTAAAGTCACTAAATTAGCAGCAGTGATACCCAAGTAAAAAATAATATTGTTATGGTGGATTTTGCACTATTGTGCAAAGTCAAATGTCATGAAAACTTTTCCTGCACGAAGTGCGAGTAGGAAAAAATCCCACCGGAAACATTTGTGAAAAAGAGGCCAAGTTTGGTACAAAAAAAGCACAGGATAGTCGGCTTCGCCGATAAAAAACTGGGGATCTATGTAAATGGGTGCCAAAGTAAGTCGAAAGTTTATTAGGTTCCTCTTGTGTGGTTGCTCTTGTGTATAGCTTTGAAAACTTGCCAAGTTACAATATAAACTCTAGACTTTCTTTCAACTTGGCACCCATTTAGATCTCAATTCTTTTATCGGCGAAGCCGACAATCCCAAACATTGTGATCCGACACAACCTTTATTCATCCCCGCCATAAAAATTTTCAGATTATATTTTTATGAGGTACATTGAAGGTACATTCCTCTGATAAATATTAGGTAACCATAAGATATCTATTACTTAAGTACATTAATTATTAGTATTCACCCGTCATTCTGACTGTCAGGAACTCAGGACTGCCGCTCACTTTATTATTACAATTGTTCTTGTTTCTTGGAGGTACATACATTGAATTTCATTAAAGGTACATTCAAGTAAGTACATTGCTGGTACATTCCTTTCATTATTCATTTCTATAACAATACACCCGTCATTCTGACTTACACGAAAATTGGAGGTACAGTAACTTGGCAAGGTTTTGGCGTCGTGGGAGTAAGTTAGCGCCTAAACACTTAGTGCAACAAGAAAATAGTCACTTTTATTGTTTGTCCCACAGATAACGCAAGTATCACGAACTGTATGAAAACCAAGCGTGCCATTTTTTTTATTACCTACTATGACGTCACAAGCTCGCGCTCTCGCTCACACTTACCCAGCCAGCAGTACAAAGGACTGAGCGCGAAAGGGGCGGCTTACGATTTGAAATCATAAGTTGGTGCAATTTTTGGCACGCGAAGTAGTTACCTACTCTTGCGTTATCTAGGTACTTATATCTATCGAATCCAGGTACTTGGATTGTGATCAGACATAGTGACATACATAGTGTCAGATATACAGTCGTGGGCGCAGAATTGGGATACGGGTAAACGAGAGAAACAGCTCCTTTAACTTCTACACAGTTTATTGTTACACAGTCAATTACTAACTCTACTGTACTAATTAATACTCTGAACTTAAAAGGAAACACTGAGCAGTTCCTAGGCCAGTATGTGTCCGATGTGTCGCGACCACGTCTAAACGATCACTGTCGCTCCATCGTTCGCAACTCCGTATCGGACACCATACTCAATCCTAGACTCCGCATAACGCTAAACAAAGGCGCCTGTGTCTCATTTTAAGTGCATACTCATGAAAGATCCGACACGGCCATCCTACATGACACACGTCCTCGTGTGTTAATCTGTAGACAAACATACCCACCCGCAAAGTATCACACAGCTCGGTCACTCCTGACCTAACCCGTAAAAATCACTGTGGACATCTGATTTATTAGAATTTAATAAAGTCGAAATTTGACAGAACTTAATGTATGAGAAATTAGAAGAAAATTAACATTTTATCAATAATCAGGAAAATCAAAGTACAAGTGACTACACATTTATCGCGCTATCTCACAAGACACAATCAAAGCAAATTAATTAACACACTTAAGTTCTGCATGAGATTTCTGCCTACGCATAGCCCAGTAACCTCCAGTTACTCATCTTTCCTTTATGTGAACATCCGCGGGAGCGCTGAGTCTCTCCTGGACTCTACAATTTTCACTGAAACCCGACCTCCGCCAGAGCCACCCACGCACCACGTATCCACCGACTACTAAAAGCAGATACCGACTTCTAACGGACTACGGCTACGAAATGGCTACTGGTACGGTCGTATCTTCATGCAAACTTAAATACTCTCTTCATTGTTAGGTACTACTACTACTTTGCTCAACCTCAATTTCTTCAGTTATACTCTGATTTTCTAGCATTTTTCGCGACCTTATGAAGACTGATGAGATAATTAAAAGGGACTCGACTCTTTAAAATTTGTTTTATATCACGATTAATTTACAATAAGCATTCAAATTAGAAACCAAAAATTAGGCTAATCTAAGAATTTGAACTATCTAGTTCCGAGATTACCGAGACCAAGTACAACGATTCCACACTACGTTAATTAAACGAACCCTCAGGTATCTCATTCACGGTCAGCAATCACGGGCACGGGTATAACATAGCTCCCACACATTTGTCACATATGCACTTCCCGGAGGAATGCCGAGTCGTCCTTTACTCTACGGTCTTGGCTTCAAGGCTAGACCCGACCATACTACCCAGAGCTACCGCGTACCACGTACCCATGATATTTTGGAACGGTCTCCGACCCAATGAATCCGACAACCTGAGTACACAAACTAAAGTGATGGCAACTCATCATCTATTTCGTTTACAATCTCAATTGGTACTTGGCCCTCGGGCATCTCCAAAACTCGGTCATGGAGCGTATTTGTAAGTCTAAAGATTTTAAAACATTCAGATCGCCGTCTAATAGTTCAAGTATTTAAAATGACCCTCTATACTTCAAATCAAGCTTAGTTTGATTACGCTCGTCGTTCTCAAGCACGAATTTACCGACAGAGAACCTATACACGCTTGCCTTTGTACTATCATAACGACTTTTATCATAATACTTCATTTGTTTACATTATAAATAAGTCTGTCCAGATTCAATCTAGACTTAAAATAGCTAGCCAAGAAAAGTGCCAGTACCCTTTAACCAGAATAAACAAAACATAAACTACGAAAAGCTATCTCAGTAGCAACGTCTCATAATCAACTCAATCCAGCAATCTTGGTTAGTCTTACAGCCATCCCTGTGGCTTCTGATAGTCATCACTGTGACCATCACGACAGTCATCCCTGTGACCATCTCACAACCATGGTCATCCCAGTGACCAGGTCTCGTAACCATCCCTGTGGCTACAACAGCAGTCATCCCAGTGACCACCAACAACACAACCATAGTCATCCCAGTGACCAGGTCTCGTAACCATCCCTGTGGCTACAACAGCAGTCATCCCAGTGACCACCAACAACACAACCATAGTCATCCCAGTGACCAGGTCTCGTAACCATCCCTGTGGCTACAACAGCAGTCATCCCAGTGACCACCAACAACACAACCATAGTCATCCCAGTGACCAGGTCTCGTAACCATCCCTGTGGCTACAACAGCAGTCATCCCAGTGACCACCAACTGAAAACTAACAGCTATGTCTCAGTACCTTGTATTTATCAATTCTTTTGATATCATTAATCCTAAATCGACTTTAGTTTCCACGTCATAGTCATCAAGAACCTAAGCCTTGCAACTTTGTCTATCAACAATTCAAGTGGTGAGCACATCACACACAAAGCAGACTTAACGTCACTTAACATTATTATTTTTTTGCCAGGATTTCTCAGGATTAACATTAACTACCCTAGGTAAGCATTATAGGCTTCATTATGATCAATACACATACTTGATCTAACGGCTTACGCTTATTTGTCGTCATTTCCGCAGTCATACCTCATAGCCTAAGAAATCGATAAACACTTCTAAAACAAGGGCAATTTGTTTGATTTATAACTAGTCAGTACATCTAGCGCAATGTTTAGGTTTAAGTCTTGCTCTATCGATGCCGACAGCATCGCTGCTTCTTCGACGTAAACAATGACGTTGTCAAGTACGACTCTGCACAAACCGCTAACAATCGCTCTTTGAAATTGGTGATCGCATTACAAAGTCCTGAATGTTATATTTTGGTACTCGTGTTGCTTATTCGATGTTATAAAAGCTCTGCGCAAACGCCTCTACATTACAAAGACTAAAGCCGCTATAACAAACAATCAAGCTTCGTAAAACTTTGTTATGTTTAGGCATCGAGTTCTCAATGGTTCAGCTATTCACAATCTTAATAAACAAAGAACATTGGTTATTTTCATGACCCAATCATGATACTATAACCCATAATTACATAAATGACCTCACATTAGTCATACTATCACAATAATCTTAGTTCTATGGATTTTACATGTCTTTCTCCGTCATCAGTTAAGGAAACAACGTCATAATAAAAGTACTTAAGTCTGTGAAAGTACTTAACTAAACTGTCCTTAATTAATAACCACCTAGCACCTGAGTCTGCGAAAATGATAAGACTCATCACGATGTAGAAGATGTAAAGCTAATCCACAAACGTCGCGGCCTGATGCAGGGATTGCACATCGGAACTCAACTCGTCACCATGGACATCATCCTGGAGGTGCATCGGCTCGCCAAATACTCCACACTTGAAGCAACTCATGGGGCGGTATTGTTTGCTTGTTGCGAAGCTGTATTTTATCAATGGTGTGGAATTCTTCAGCCTGTATGTAGTACTTGTCTTTAAGTCAGCACTCAGATTGTCGGTTTCTAATCATTATTCTTCATCCGAAGCACTTTAATTTCATTGTTAACTTGCAATCTAGCACTGACGTCGCGTTTACACTGAGAAGCCTTTCGGTTTAGAATTTGGAAAAGCTCGTGAATTAAATTAGAACACAACATCACGATCGCAAAACCCAAAGGGGCAGGCAGAAGTGCATAGCACATCCACACTTCGCTAAAACTAAGTAAGTCTCTGCAACCGTGAATTTAGTACTTATCAAAATACGCGCATTACTACTGTAATAATCGAGTGATTCTTACAGTAAAGATATTCTTAATTTCGGTCCAAGTTTGTTCTGATTACGTTTATTGGGTGGTCCATATTTAAACACAAAATGTCTTACAATTTGATAAGTCAACCATATTGAACCGCGAAAACATAAAAGTGAATCATTCTATGTGAATACCTGAAGTTTCTGGCTCTCACAACCGACATCGATCAATTCGATAAAATCGAGTAATCGCAATAAAACATCATCAAAACAACAAAGTCAAGTAGCATGACTTCAAAATGCAAAACACCACTTCTCAAAACCACGAAACAAATGTTTCACCAGAGAAACTCATTCATGGGTAGGTTATAAAATGGTAACGACTCACCGGATTTATAACACCTTTACTCGTTCTCACTCACTGTTTCACATCTTGGTCTGACAGAGTATCAGGCAAAGACCCTCATCATAATTGTGCAACGTGCACGTCTGTCTGAAGGGAATCGAACCCAAGTACGATGAGCTACTGGCTCGGGCCAGTTATTTGACGCGCGAATAGGTATCAACGCAACGCAACCATGTTGCAGCTCTGTTTTTCGAACAGTTTACGCTAGTGTCTATTCGAACTGTTTTCACTATCAAGAGATTTCTCAGTCCGCTCGTATCCCACTTCTGATATCGAATCCAGGTACTTGGATTGTGATCAGACATAGTGACATACATAGTGTCAGATATACAGTCGTGGGCGCAGAATTGGGATACGGGTAAACGAGAGAAACAGCTCCTTTAACTTCTACACAGTTTATTGTTACACAGTCAATTACTAACTCTACTGTACTAATTAATACTCTGAACTTAAAAGGAAACACTGAGCAGTTCCTAGGCCAGTATGTGTCCGATGTGTCGCGACCACGTCTAAACGATCACTGTCGCTCCATCGTTCGCAACTCCGTATCGGACACCATACTCAATCCTAGACTCCGCATAACGCTAAACAAAGGCGCCTGTGTCTCATTTTAAGTGCATACTCATGAAAGATCCGACATATCTATATCTGTGGTTTGTCCCTATAGGGGAGAGCAGGTAGGCTTCGTACAGCGGGAGCGTTCGTACAGTAGTCATATCTACACTATCCATTACGTTGCCGCGTTGATGTTTCTGTGCGTGACGCTAACTCACACGCATGTGTGAACCGCGAGATGGCGGGTCAGTGCGGCCGCCGGCTTCAACGTGACGACTCGATACGTGTTTTCGCTCTCGGTAGGTAAGTATTTTTCATATTCACTTTTGAACACGTTTAGTTGTTATAAGTTTTGGTCGAACTGTTAAAGTAATTTTATTTATTAACCGACTTCTTTTATGTAGTGATTACGTAGTTTATTACGTCAATAGTAATTTTAGGCTAACTATTACAGTTATTTTTATTTTTAATTTTATTGTGGATTTCTCTGGTTGGGGTACCTTCGTGCAGCTATGAATGGGGTAGATTCGTACTGTACGAATGCCAGCAAAAATATTAATCACTAAAGTGTTGTTACAGAACCATGCCGCGAATATACATAAAAAAGGGGACAAGGACAGGAGAAGTAGATGAAGACGCAATGAAGTCTGTGATGAAAGAAGTTTTGGATATCAGCCTAGTGAGCCTGCCAGCCTTTTTGAATTCCTTTATTATTTTTTAATGTGTTTAAAGTATGGTTTAGAAGTTTAAAGTTTTTATAAAACAATAATTGTTAATTAGTATTACATGAAGATTGATTACCTACTGCTTACTTTGATCTCAATAAACGTTTAAATTACATTTGTAAAATGGCATTTTCATTGACTGTACGGAGGTTCCCCACTATGTACGAATGCGCCCTACGCTGTGTACGAATCTACCACACGTGTAGTTTCGTACGTTTTCCATGTTTTAGAAAAGTAACCGTAGCTTCGCCATGCTGAATAGTATCAAGACAACACTACACTATTTTTAAAGCTAGATAAATAGGGTACTTATAGACATTATAAATGATTTTAAAATAGTTAATAGTATTTCGTATAAACGGCTAAGAATAAAAATTGTACGAATCCTACCTGTTTCCCCTACCTACTATGGTTATTGCCATTGATTATTTTTAAACATGTCTGTTTACAAGAAACTTAAGAGTCCTATTACGGATCGTAAACGCAAATCAAATTATTTCGATCGGCGTACACGAGTCGATAATAGTAGCGATCTCCGGACGATTGCGCGCCAAAAATTCGGTGACAGGTCCTACCTCGTCAAGCGCTTGCGCGGGAATCAGCGGGAATGAGGGGCGCGCGCAATTGACGCAGAATATATAGCATTTTAACTTTATTTATTGCAATTTTGTTTTATTAAATTGAGAAACGAATACTAATGAAACGTATTCATTGTAGATTGAAGTTTTATATAATATTAGTTTATTTGATAAAGTTGCGTTAATTTGGAGTATAATGGACGCTGAATCAAGACATTTATTGCTTAAATTAGGCTTTCTTTACGATTTTATCCATAAAAACTCAAGGAATTTAAAGGAATTCTAGAACTCCAATAAACAAGTAAAACATTCAAAGTAGGTATCTTTTTATAATTTTAGCATTTATAAGAATTGAATGTAACAATGTGAATTTGAGCGTCAAAGTTCCATCGCCAACGGTTTTTCTTGCAAACTGTGTTCGTAAAATATTTATAGTAAATTACACGAAAAGAAAAATGAAAATGTGTAACTACAACTTACAAGAAAGAGAATACTTAGTACTATCGTTATTCTTAAACAAATAATTAAAATATCTTACAACTGCTGAAAATTACAGCGTCAAATCATGAATTAGCGTAAAAAATGCAACAGGACTCTTAAAGAAAGGAAAAACGAATCTAACGAATCTTGCCAAGTTACGTGCCGGGGACTGTAACTTTGTGATAGTTTTCTATCGAGAAAATTTTATCGTACTATGTTTTCGTCTGGGTCGACCCTTACATTTACATTTCTACCTACTTGATGAAGTTTCCTGCCATATACCTATGCTTTTTTCCGATTTGAACATGATTTAGGTACTACTGTTTAAATCTAATCTAAGATTGAAGATTTTCCTTTGGGCCTGCCCTTATGAAATACCTATTGTACAGAATTTAAAATACAGGGTCGATTTTTGAGATGGGGCAGTAATTTATCTTAACCTGTAATTAATGTAGCTACTGGAAAACGGTCTTAGGAGACTGTCTTTAGTTAACTTTTAGAGAAATTGTAATCTGCATTCACAGATTTTGAAATAGAAGTACAGACAGCAAGAAAATAAGTAATTTTCACAAAAACTTTATTTGATGCCAATTGATCCTGTTTCTTATGAGGATCAAAAAGCACTATCGGAGCAACTAAGGATTGAGTAAGTAGATACCTACTAGAAAAGTCAGAAATCGCAAAAAACTTCTTCCGTACATTTCGTACCTAGGAGAATGGGAGCCAACTTGATGATGATGCAATCCGACCGATTTCGGCCAAGGCGATCGCTTCAACTCCGCAGTAGCTGCCGTTCGTGAGCTCGCATGTGGCTTATGTAGCCAATCTTCTTCACGAAAACCCTCGCACAATGTGGGCACGTGAGCACACCATCTATGAGATTATAGTTAATTTCCGCAGGTGGTCGGGCTTTCAATCGGTCACGCTTGGCATCAAGCTCAAGGCGCCGCCGTAGTTCAAACTCATGAACTTTGGTTTTAACCAGAGTCCTCCACTCAAGTCTTTGAGCTGCTTGCTGCTCCCACCTGCTAAAGTGACGCTTAGGCACATCTTTATACCTGAGGAGCTGTCCGCCATGCTTGCGTTTGCCCTCCTCAAGTTCACCATAAAACATACGCTTAGCCACTCGCTGCGATGTCATCCGTGACACATGACCGCACCACCGAAGCTGGCGCCGCATGAAATAAGACTCAATGCCACCAACATTAGCCAACTGCCAACTTACTTTTTATGAAAAACTAACTTCTGCCTGCGACTTAGTTCGCGTGGGAGTCGTAAGATACACAATACTAATACTAAAACAACAGCCACATTTTCATAAAACTCCCGCGACCTACCGCGTTATTGCTTCTAGCGTTCTTTCTAACTTTTTTCTTTTTGCTGACACCTACTTAGCGTCATGTTTAAGGGACTTACAGGACCTAAACACAAAAAACGCAAGTTTTAGAAACAATAAAAGTGCATATGATCGACTACAGTAAACAAAATCAGAAAAAACTGGCCAAGTGCGAGTCCGACTCGCACACGAAGGGTTCCGTACCACAAGGCTAAAACGCCGAAGAAAACATGTTTGTTGTATGGGAGCCCCCCTTAAATATTTATT
The DNA here is from genome assembly GCA_916614155.1 of Mesoligia furuncula. Lineage (NCBI taxonomy): Eukaryota > Metazoa > Arthropoda > Insecta > Lepidoptera > Noctuidae > Mesoligia > Mesoligia furuncula. The sequence goes on from OU744813.1 coordinate 12,545,391, forward strand.
TTATTTTAATTTTATTATTAAAGTTAAAATACAACTGAGTATTTTGTGAATATTTCAAGTGCCTACCTGTTGCCATTTTTGATATCGAGCAAAAAAGGGCAAAAAAATCGCGTTTGTTGTATGGGAGCCCCCCTTAAATATTTATTTTATTTTGTTTTTAGTATTTGTTGTTATAGCGGCAACAGAAATACATACTTTGTGAAAATTTCAACAGTCTAGCTATCGCGGTTCTTGAGATACAGCCTGGTGACAGACATGACAGACAGACGGACAGACAGCGAAGTCTTAGTAATAGGGTCCCGTTTTTACCCTTTGGGTACGGAACCCTAAAAATGATATTCTTCAGGATATATGCCAGGTAGATAGTGTGTTGAAAACATAATACAACTAATTTAAAATTTAAAAAATCTTAAGGATACCTCTAAAAACTTTCTTTTTACAATAAGAACCATACTAATATACAATACAATCATTATGATTTTTTGTCAGATTATTCTACAAGCAACATACTAAAGAACTTGTTTTAATTTTTTAGTCCAAAGAATAGATTTTTTGTAAATAGATAATTGCTTCATATTTTGCAATAAATTACCAGCATTGTGTCATCCCGCTTCTCTTTCTTTTCTATGCAGTCCGACAAAGACCGCACTTTAGGTCATGTCGTCTTAATAGCCTTACCGTCGTTTTAATCAGACGCACCATAATCGCGCGGGACCAACCAGAAGTTATGGGCGCCACAGAAGAAGGAATAACCTTCCTCCGAATCTGTTTTTTTTTCAATATCTGAGAATGCAGATTATAATTTCTGAAAAGTTAAGAGCAATCTCCTAAGACCGTTTTCCAGTACTTAATTACAACGGTCTCAAAAATCCACCCTGTTTACGTTTTTAAAATGTGTTATGCCTTCTGTATTAATGAAATCTGAAATTATAATATATATTTGCCCTGGGAGCGGTGAATGCTTATGTAAATCCTGCACCCCCCGCCATAGGTAGAGATGGAACACTGCAGTTGTTGTAGCCAGTAAGAGTCCGGCATGCTTCTCTGTCACCCCCACAATGGAGGAAGTCCATATGGATTTCCACCGGGCACCAAAAAATAAAAAATAAAGGTCTTTGCCCTGTACTTGGACAATAATAGGCTGGTATCATTGATTAATTATATCATTTACTACTAATGATTTCACATACTTACAGAAACTAAGAGGAATTACTTCATTCAGATCCACTTAATTTAAATATAAAATATATTGTCTTTTCTTAAGCACAGTAAGTTTTGGCTTGAAAAACAGTTGCATTCAGTTTCAAGACAATTCAATGTACACCAAAGCAAACACCACCAGACAGTATCACTGAATTTATTGCTTATACACATTGATGTATAGAATACATCAATACTTATACATTATCCAGTTTCATGAAACCATTCACAAGCCTTGGCTGGTTAACTCCTAGGAGCCACATGGCTGTCAGGATGGGTCATCATCGGAGTCCAGCTCATCTGAAGAATCATCACTGCTATCAGATGAATCTGATTCATCATCACTTTCATCATTAATGTAGACTTGATTACTTCTATGTAACCCAGTTAATAATGACATGGAGGCCATTTTAACAGCCACTTCATTCTCCATTATGCTATCAACCTCTTCCTGCTTCACTAGTTCTGCAGCTGCCTCTAATTCTTCAAGGTCCAAGTCTAAATCATTTTTTGAGATTTCAATATTTGCAATATTATTGTATAACTCGTCTAGCTCCTCATTTCTACATTTCTGCAGGAAAACTAAATAATCCTTGATATATAACTGATTCAGAATATATCTTGCATCATTACTTGCATTAAACATTTGATATATTTCAATCAAACATTTTACTACGAATTTCTTTCCTTTTCTAAACAGAGCTACCAGATCATTTTTTACTTTAATGCATAGTTTATAGTTCCTGAATATTGGATAAATTAATGCACGTCTATAAGAGGCGATGAGAACCTGTGCCATATCATTAAATGTGCAGAACCAACTTAAGGTTGAAGAGAGTTTATTTATAGTCCATCCTGATTCCACAGTGCTTTCATTTAAAGTAGTACGTTTATCATAACAATATCCATAGAGAATATCAACCAATCCATAAAGAACTTGCTTGTACTCAGTCTTACTCAGTAAATAGTGTTTGTTTGGTAGCTCCTTCAGTACACCCACTTCTTCTTCAGAAAATTCAATCTCTTTACTAAAATTTTGATCACACCAAGGTGCTATAGCTGTCAGGAATGGCTCCAGTAGTTCATCATCATAAAAGTCGGCCAGGTAATGGTCTGTGGAAAATTTATCATCTTCATGTTGTACCCTCTTAGTTTGACGCTCTTCAATTGACACCGTTTCAGGGACTCTTAATTCAAAAATCTGCGGGAACTCAATACCAATGTTAATGAATTCAGTTGTGAGTTTGTTTGCAAATCCATAGGTATACTTATTAGAATAATCGTTGTCTTCATTGTTTCCATTTTCCACAGTGATTCCATCTTCTAACATTTCAACTAAATCTGGATTCATGTCAGGGATATCTGCTGGAGCCAGTAAACTTGTGATCATATCAAGATTTTCGAAATGTTTACCTGTGGTCTCCTTGTCAAAGGTTAAATTGAAGTCCCCTGAATCACACAAGTACGATCCTTTGGAGCTGTCATTATCGACGATTCTGCCTGGCAGGCGTAGTCGCAGGAAGTACGGACTGGACACAAATAGAAAGTTTTCTCCATCAACGTCAATTTCTGTATCACCTATGTTTGTATAGGGTGCGTGCACGTTTATATAGACGTGATTATCGTCCTGAGTTAACTTGAAACGTGGAGTCAACATTTTGGTTTCACTTTAATCAAACTTAATAATGCACATAAGATTGCGATGCTTTTCAAAATATAGCCTAAGTACATTCAGTAAATTGTAAGGAAGTAATACCATGCAGGCGTGCGCACAGTAATACAGACTCGAACGGACGAGCGCAGCACAGAACAACCGCAGCAGAAACTAGTTACAGTGGTAGACGACCCCTCACTCCTCAGTTAGAGTCAGAGCAAGAGCATCAAAAGCAAAGCATGGTCAATATTGCTTTCGGTTTGCTTTGGCATGGCATGCTCGCTCGCAGCTCGGCCTCGAAGCGGATGCCTTCCGTTCCTTGCCTTGACAAGTTACTTTACTCTCTTTGACTTAACATTTGACAAGAATGACAAACAAAGTGTTGCCAACTCCAAAAGTTCAAGTTATCGAGTTCCCACGTCGAAATTATCGTTTTCTGAGCAAAATTATCGAAAATACAAAAAAAAAAAAACGTAAAACATCAATTCAAATTGATAACAAACGACAATGAATTTAAAAGAAGTGGAAGTATGTGCCAAGTTTCACCACTAGTGTCCGTCTATTGTACAGTAGAGTACAGTTCATAAGAATATCGCCGCCAAACTGTACACCAATAACCATAGACGGAATGTATCACGAATCACAGGAGTGTTTATTTACTTTTTATTACTTCCTGTCACACGTGCCCACAACACATTAGAATACAACATAAAGATAGCTAGATAGAAGCAAACAGAAAGGTATCTAATATAACCACAGCAATACAGGATAAAACGCGGAGTTTCCGACGGATGGGAACGCAAGTGAAAGAAATGTGAGGAAAAGAGAAAGAAACACTTATATATTACACTGTGACATTTAAAACTTACTTACTTAATGTCACGTATGTCAACAACATACGTGACATTGACATTTTGTTGATTTTTTGTTAGCGTTTAATTTTGTGTGACAAATACGCTTTGGAAGTTTTTTTTTCTTCAATACTAAAAATTATCGTACGTTAGACATTCACTATCGTACATCGTACTATTGCCAAAATTATCACACGCCCCCATAATTATCGTACAGGTTGGCAACACTACAAAACACAACACTGATGGGGCCGCTTTCCAAATTAACCTATAGTCGCTCACAGCGCGAGCGCTCACATCATCTCACATCCGTTCCGATTTAGATATTATGATATGACAGCTGAGAGCTGTCAACAATTCGAAACGCTCGTGAACGCGCTCACAGTGCTTACTCAACTTAAAAACGATATTGTTACAGTATTTCTTTGTATAAACACGACATTTCTTCTTCTTTGGTTAGGTGGCGACTGTCAGCCAGAAGCACAATTTCGAAAATGCCACGTTAGTTTAATTTTAAGTTAAGATGCAACTCAAACAAAACACACACTGGCACATCCTCACACACAAACTGTCGTTTTTGACAGCGCTCACGGTGATATTATTCTAGTGTATGGTCGGCGTTATCGCAAGATGGCGCATGTCATGACGTCATCTATGACGAGTCACGGGACATAGTTACCGCGCTCACGCTAATTCGGTACGGGTTTAAGCACGCTCACATCGATTATTTCCCAATTCGGAACGCAGGGTGACTGACTGACAGTCCTAAGCACAGATTATAAAATACCATTACATAGTCCCAAATAGGGCTGCCAACTTAAAAAAACCCTTCACATTGGCGCCGATTCTGTTGTTCACAAAATAAACTAAGTAAGTTAGTTTTTTTTTTTTAAGTTCATGCATCTTTTTCTTTCTATTTCATTAAGAAAAGGACAGAAGATAAATATTATTTTAGTCCTGTCAAATTAAGATACTCCATAGATAACTTTAGACGAGATTAAAAAATTATTAAAAATACGTCAATTTACGCTAAAGTGTACTGGGCCGTTTTTTGTGTATTTGGCGTTTGAGGCCAACACTCGCCGACGACCCGATTAGTGTCGGTTTTTCCTGCACAAATCAAAGAAATTTGGCGCAAGTCGCAAATAGCGATTACACATTGGCCGAGTGTTCAGTTCAGTTCTCTAGTAACCACTGCTTCCAGATACCTACCTTGGTTCACAGAAAGCGCAACGTAGGATGCAAGAGCGAGCGAAGGGCACCCCGAGGTTAGGTTTGGTTAGGTTACCTTAAACCCTTGATACAGAAATAGGGCTCCGTCGACATGGATGCAAGAGCGAGCGAATGGGAATACAACTTACTTAAAAATAATTATCTAATTGGTTTCTGTGAACCAAGGTATCTGGAAACAATGGTTTCTATGAAAAAAGTTTACGGCATGAAGTGCTATCTATGAACGGAGATCTCTGTCAACAGTGCTTCCTGTGGACCGAGATATCTACGAACAATGTTTTCTATCAACAAAGTTTACGGCGAAACGTGCTGTCCAGGAATAAAGATTTCTATGAGCTTTGCTTTCTGTATGTAGTTGTATCGTACAAGCGTGTTTCTATCTTAGGTTCCACATTCCAATGGGAAGAGACCGGATGGAATGACCAAAATGCCCTGGAAGTTAGGCAGACCTTCAATTCGATTCATCCAACCTGATTGGGAGTTATATGTTCGAGCCGTTTGGGGTTAGGGCAAAATTATCGCATAACATTCTCGCCACGTGACGTGGCTGGCCTATTTCTTGGCCAAAGAATTAGCATCACCATACAACGTGGCAATGCTGCCAGCCTTTTGGGCACTGTTCCTGTTGACAGCGGTGCGGACGAATTTTTTGATGCCCTATGATTGTTTGCTTATTTTTTCATAAAAATGTATACATACTATTATTTTAAATGTTAGCATAAACTATGTAAATTTTATCATGATATGAATAAATAATCCTACATAGATATATAAAAAAGCACTTAGGATAAGATGCGAAATACTTATTATTAATATTTTTTACTTCTAAAACAATTAAGTAGGTACTAGCGAGGTAGCCCGCGAAATTCAAATTTTCTTTTTTTTTGCAATTTGCTGGTCAGTATTAAGTTGTACGTTGATTAAAATATGATTCGCGGCCGTAACAAATATGTATTTACAGAATTATAATAATTAGAATCAGTGATGTCAAGATGTCATGATATAGACATTCAGTAGGATTACTTATTGGTCTTAGAGAGTTGTGTTGATATCTTTAATTATTATATTTCTGTAAATACATATTTGTTACGGTCGTAAATCATATTTTAATCAACGTACCACTTAATACTGACCAGCAAATTGCATAAAACGTAAAAAAAAATGAATTTCGCGGGCTACCCAGGCGCACAATCGAAGGGTTGTAACGTAAACTATGGAGGGTAGCTCTGGATGAGCTTGTTACTCACAGAGTAAAGTAGGTAATATTAATTGCTACTCCTACCACTGACCCTTCACAGTTTGATAATAATAAATTATGAGAAAAGTAAACCGAACAACTATTTATTTAAGAACACCGACAGATTATACATTCAACATTGGCATACCTACAATAGTATTTTGGAAATATTTAAAGAGACACATGCAAAAACTATCGAATTACTTAATCAGAAAAAATCCTATACTTACTATTGATTTCAAAAAACTAGCTGAAAAGAGTCCTAAGGAAATGAGACATACGAGGATAATTTGAGTAGTTATAGAAAGATTCAAAGATTGTGTCTGTGTAACATAAATCTAAGATCTATAATACATTATGAAAACTATTTGTAACTAGCTGCGCCTCGCGGTTTCACCCGCGTAAATGTCGATCCCGTGGGAATATCGGGATAAAAAGTAGCCTATATGTTAATCCAGGGTGTCAGCTACCTCCATACAAAATTTTATCAAAATTGGTCCAGCCGTTTGAGCGTGAAGAAGTAACAAACATATAAACACACACACACACTCACACACACACTCACAAACTTTCGCCTTTATAATATTAGTGTGATAGCTATCTAACTTCATTGGAAAAACAAAATAAAATTTAAAAAAACATATTGGTAATGTTATACTTAACTAATTAGTTTTCCAATGAGTACGACTCAATCAGATTTATCTGATGTTCAAACTCACTAAAACTGCTGAAACGTTATAAATAACTGTATATGTACCCCTCTTTTAAATTTTTATTTTGATCTCCACAGGAAATCCTAAAAAGCGAACTATTTTAGGAAACCGACCGTATTTGTGTGGGTGGAACATGTAGGTGGACGTTGTGAGTTGTCACCTAGGATCGGATTGGTGCCTACTTTCTTTTCATTTACGTTTAAAGTTTTACTTTGCTGATATTTTCTGAATCTTATCGTGGTGTGGCAGTTTAATTTATTTATTCTTTTTAAATATTTTTCTTAAAGTCACATTTGTTTCTGTGTGTGTGTGCTCTTAGTTCTTTTAAAATACAGTTTCATCATTGTTTACAGAATATTCCCGAAGATACAATTGTATATCTGTTTAATATCTACAATAATATTTAACTTAGGTATAGTTCAGAAAGAAATCTCGATATCTTGAGATTTCGCTACATCATTCAAACCCGTGCGAAACTAATGGGACAGGAGGAGTAATCCATACTTGTTTGCAATAAATTAATAATAAGTACGTCATACTTAAAAAAATTGCAATATTGCTTTTTTGTTGTCACTGTCAAGCAATCACTATTGACATTGACATATTGACAAATCAAAAAGAAGAACATTCTAAATTTTTATTGTGTCTATAAAATAATCAAAACATAAAGTCGATTTAGTTAGACGCTCCTATTAGTTTTTATCAAATTCCAAATTATTTTCTTACAATATACCTACCGTGTTTGAAAATAATTATTTATGTACGGATATCGATTTTATAGGTCTAGAATAAGTGATGCCCAGTGATGCCAGTCGGTCGGAAACGTTGGAATCTACATGGTAAGTTTAATAATTACGGCTTTTGTGCGATCTGCTTCTGTATTTTGATTCTATAGCCTTAAATCTCCAATGTACACACACATTAGGTTATGTTTCTGCTGGAATTGCTAGGTTTTGTAGGTGTGCTTTGGCTTTTGAACTTCTCATTTTTTTAATTTGGATCGGTTGTTAGTTAATAGCGATAATGCCGGTCTGACTGTCTAACAGATAACTAGATATGCATCTATAATGGTTCCAGACTTCCAGTTATCCAAATTAGTGATGAATATAGGTAATAAATTAGTTACCTACCTATGGTACTGTTGTAAGTAATGGTATTGGAGTTAGTTATAAATATAGTTGCTATTGACACCTTATTTGGTACCAACTATATCAAACATAACATCATGCCTGTGTCATTGTGTTGTTTGTACAACTGTTATATATTTTTTGATGAATCATCAATTCCTCTTTATAGGTGACAGTGTTCAGAGGATAGGTAACCAAGTTGTTAATTTAAACAAACAACCAGAAAAAGATAAACATTATGGTCCTATAATAAAATGCAGTCCCTCACTGTGCCTGTGAATTGATGCACACATTATTTGAGAGAGTTCTTAATATTCATTGGCTAGGCATGTAATGGATCATGGCAGTGAAATTTGAGCATACTTAGTATTAAAACAGCAATGTTTAATTAGACAGTTCTTTTTTCTCAGTTTTCGTTAAAAGACCATCTCATCAAACACTATCTACATGCTCCACATACGGCCTGACCTAAATTCATTATCATCTGCCTACACTTTTCCCAACTATGTTGGGGTCGGCTTCCAGTCTAACCGGATGCAGCTGAATACCAGTATTTTACATGGAGCAACTGCCTATCTGACCTCCACAACCCAGTCACTGGGTAATACAATACCGTTTGGTGAGACTGGTTGTCAGACTTTCGGGCTGCTGATCACTTGTAACGACTGTCAAAGATCCAGGAATAACAGCCAGGACCAACGGGTTAACGTGATTTCCGAGACATGGAGGGGTCTTGGTATGTGAAAATAGTCACCCATCCACGGAGCAACCGCGGCAAGAGTAGCTCAACCTAATCGAGCGACCCGTGCAGCTGTTATTAGTTAGCCACACGTGCCAGACCAAGTTTAGGTTTGGAATTAAAAGAGACTGACCTCAGAGTTTATTTTTTCTCAGACTAGTCCACTAGGTAACACCGACCTCATCTAGTTTTAAAACAAGAGATTCACACAACAGCATAAGCTATTGGTGCCTTTGTATATGTAGTATGCTTTCTGAGGTTTCTCTTGCTCCAGATGGACCACAAGGATCTCTGAGAAGATTGCGCAACCAACTTGCTGAGGATGGCTGTGCTGAATCACAAGTGGTTCTTGCTAAACAACTTTTGGAAGAGAAATGTGGTATGTTAACAACTTCAAATTCTTATTCTGTAACCAAATGTACTTATAATTTTTTAGCCTTGACATTGTTCAAATGCTCTGGGTTCCCTCTTCATATTTTATAGGTCACAAATTCAAGACAATATTTTTTTTCAAGTTCAATTACTATGGTGAATGATATTATTGATTGCAAATAATGATGATAGTTAATGTTTTTGAAAGCAGTTTAGCAAGTTAAAAGCAGTTTTAAACAAAGATAAACACTTGAGATAATACGGACCATAATATTTCCTTTATGTAAAATTAATGCATATTTGTTGCAGAGTTAGAAGCAGACAAAATATGTAATTTCAAACAAGCCCTGGAATGGTTGATCTGTGCAACTGAACAAGCGCATCCAGAAGCCAGGAGAATGTTGAGAAGGTATTCAAGCATTTCTAATACTTATTTGAAACTTTTTACAAAAAAAAAGCAAGTGCCTTACAAAAATAAAATCACTAGCGGCGTTTTCGTTCTGCACCAGCTTTAAAAAAGTGGAGCAGGCTCTCAGTTTGAGCTCTATGTTTTTTGTTCTTAGTTAGTCCACAGACATTAAAAAACTTTATTTTATTTGAAATATATATTTATACGAGCCCATATTGTCACATTGTTTACTGCTGTGCAAAGGCCTCCCTTTTCTCCTTTTACTTCTTTCTGTCGAGGGCTGCTAGGGATCAGTCTTTATTAACAGAATTAATTGTGAGTATCAAGGCAATATTAGGAATTAAAAGAGACTGACCTCTGAGCTTTTTTTTTTTTTTATTTAACAATTCCAGCTGAATGTTACTCTTGATACTCACAGGACTATTTAAAAATTATAGGCTGTGCAGGCTGTTAACTGTTAGTGTGTAGAGAGAGCTCCTCTCTGCAGGAAACCAGCTGATTAAGATAATACAATATTAAGTCTAATCATCTGCTGGTGGACCTCGACACTGGGCTGCAGGCAGTCAATGGAAGCCATGCTTCTTCTCAACTACGCCTGGACAAAAACGGCCTGCGCCTGGTGACGGGGGACCATCACGGGACACTGCTCGCTAAACAAACACTTCCACACAATGAACGGACAGTCTCCTAAGTAGGGCTTGCATGGAGGCTGAGGAAACCGTTGCGCATGTGCTCTTTGGGTGTACAGGCATCACCCAGATTAGGTCAGAAACCCTCGGGACACCCAAATCGTACACAGATGTTCTCAACAGGCCAGGAGACATAATCAGCTTCTGGAGGGAGATGGGCTGGTTGGAATAACCACCGACGGCCGCCATGGTCCACGCACAAAGGTCCACTAAGTGCGGAAAAAAACCTTCTAACATAGAACATAGAAGTCAAATCATTTGTTTCAATGATTCACATAAAACGGTAGTTACCTATAAAAGGTAGTTTCTTATGGGGAAGAATGGGCAAGAAACTCCGTAGTCACTTTTATAAAATGTTTTACAATATTTTGTATACTTACATTGGATATATTTGAAGACGACCAGTGGCGAAGGTTCCATACAAGTCGCTTCCTACCGGCTTCCCTTTGAAAAATGGCTCAGTCAGTATTCTATAGACAAATACTATAATCATATTAAAGATAACTACTCCGGCTTACCTCTTACAAAAATTGACCCCTCGCTACTAGAAGACGATGTATCTGGATCAATTATCTTGGCACTCGCAAACACTTTAGGCACAGCTTTAGGTAGTGATTATGAAGGTACCGTATCTAGCAAGTCATGTGCGGACCCATCCACGGATCGACCGGCAAGCGTAGCTTATCATTCGAACAGCCATTGCGGCTGTTATACAGGGTGGCAGGGACGTCACCGCGCAAACTGTAGCCATGAATCCAGCACATGGTTCTAGAACTCGTAGAGTAGAAAATTTTTGTCAGTGTGTCATAGAAAAGTGCAATACTTACGCGGAACAGGTACTTAATTATTTTTTAATAACCGACGAAAAATTGCAACGGGGTACCAGAATCATGTACCTACTGAATCCATGGTTGGTTGCGCGTTGATGTTACTGTTACTGCCAGTCTGTATTATCCTCTAGCCCTGACTTTCGCGAGACCCACTCGTGAAAATCACTATTGTGTTATTTAAAAGATGTTGCGACGGTGATAATTTTGTCTCAGTGTTCACTAGTTGTGCCACTATAAATGGTTTTCATTGCAAGTGTGCAATAGGGGCAAAATGGGTTATTGAAATTTTTTTGTGGGATTACCGTTGAAGAGTTTGAAGACCTAAAATTCACAATAAAACTATTTTTCACACTGATTGATATACAACCTCTATTCCGATTTACTATAATAGACAGTGAGAAACGTCAAAAAAATGCAGAAAAATGTTTTTCCTAACGTCATTATGTCATAAAATATTTTAACAAAACGTGTAAATCGTCTCGTCTTCTAAGCAATTGTTCCATTATCCTATATTCCGCGAAAGGCAATAGCATCAGATTCCCGATAATGATATGAGGTAATACCGTAAATACGCTATTGTCACGAATTACTGACATACCGTGTGCACGTAAACATAAACACCATTAAGTACAGTCTGACCTGCATTATGTCTGAGGACGCGCAGAGCGACAGTTTTTCCGACTTGTATTTTTTTATTAAATTTTTAAATGTAAGCGTGTCTCAATGAATGGTAATTTAAATGATTTCGCACTGTGGAAGATCAGATGGGAGAGAGTACGCGATGAGTTGAATCATTCTATGTAAGAAAGTTTTTAAACAGGGCGGCAGTTCTTGTGACTAACTTCTTCTTCTTCTGGTGCCTCTGCAATTATTGAAGTTTGGCCAACTCTAAATGTTTCTCCTTAACTTTGCACCGTTATGCCGTTAATCGACCTCAAAAAATCCACCGTATGGTGGATACGCGGAAACGCATGTCCGATTATAATCCACCCTAATCCTATAAATTCTGTTTATCCAACTAAGCCTAGGGTGGATTCTCGGACATGCGTTCCCGTGTATCCACCTTAGCATGGATTTTTTGGGGTGAATAAACAGAATTGCGAGGTTGAACAGCTCAGCAACACTCGTGACTCCGCAGCATTCGCGAAGGTTTCTCAACCGAGACTTTTCTTCGGCCAACACGGCAAAACCGCGTCTCCCCGCTAAAACTATAAATCTTCCAATATATTCCAATGTGTTCCCACTTCCAATAAGTTCTCAGTTATTCCAAAAATGTATCTGGTATGGAATCTTACTAAGGTCCGTATTACATACAAATCCTCACTCATTCTCGATTTCGATCGATTCAATTCGTTTTTTTTTTATAAGTTTCAAGTAATTAATTGGCTTAAAACTAGTTTTACGTTATGCTTTACTGTTGAGTGAGTTTTTGTAACACGGGCCTTAGTATACCTATTCACTATACCTACCTGTCGTAAGGTCAAACATATTTTTCCCTTTTATTTTTTTTAAATAAAAGGAGATGCCTTAGGGCAAAATTCACAGAGTGCACTTTGAATTTATTTTAGGTAAAGTTACCGTCTTTATTGTATAAAGTATAATGTTGATATTCGTACAAAACGTTTACTCACATTTGCTTATACGTTTAAGAACATTATAAGCATGAGAATAATGTTCATATTCGTTTGAGACACTGCTTGCATTACTTAGAAAAGTGCGATCTGTAAGTCTTGTCCTCAGACGGGCTATTTCTTTGGCAGACGTTTGACATAAACGTTTCCGTGTTGGTCAGGTGCATTCGCAGTGGAGTGATTGACGAAGATAGCGCGGCTATCATTCGGGCGAAGTCGTGCCTCGCCGCCAGCCGACAGGAGACAGTCGCCAGGAAAGCTGCTAGAGATCTGTTCGCCAGGTAAGAACTTGTCTTAACTTAATAACTATGAACTGACTGGACATGGTTGTAGTTGTTTGTACTTTTTTTTTTTTTGCGGATGGGAAATCATCAAATGAGTCCTCCCGCTCTGGGTGGAGCGGAAGGGAGTGTCAGACTCTTACTGACTAAAACCCACCCGTGTTCCTTCCTTAGCCCTTTATGTTCCGGGCCAGCGGTAACCCTTTCGGACAATCCCGCTGACTGGTTGTTTGTACTGACACTGACTTTACAGGTCCAATCAAATCTGTGATTATTTCTTATCAAAAAAACATTTCAAACACTAATGGTCCATGTCTCCATGGTCCTCACATGATCTGACCAAGATAATGTCTTGAGTTTAAAAGAGGCTGTGACCTCTGAGTTTGTTTCGGTGTGTCTTATTAAAGTAGTCGGTTAAGAAAGACCGACCCCATCTAGTTTCAAAATATTATTATTTCTTTTAAAGTGCAAAAGTGTTTTACAACTAATTTACAGAAATAAAATATCATATACCTATCATATCGGTTTCGTCCACTCAGCCTGTCGAACGGCGAGCAGTACATCACTACGGCACAGCTGGAGCGACGCATCCGTGAGATATGTAGCACCACGCTACGGAAGCAGCCCAACGATAGCGACTCGCCGGACGATGACTCCTCAGGTAAGAAAGAAAATACATCTATTTAAGCACACTCACAATGGGCCTTATAAGAAGGCTAAAAGTCACCCAAAGGGCAATGGAGAGGGCTATGCTTGGAGTTTCCCTGCGTGATTGAATCAGGAATGAGGAGATCCGCAGGAGAACCAAGGTAACCGACATAGCCCGAAGAATTGCCAAACTTAAGTGGCAGTGGGCAGGGCACATTGCTCGCAGAACAGATGGCCGATGGGGCCGAAAGGTTCTGGAGTGGCGACCGCGTACCGGAAGACGTAGCGTTGGAAGGCCTCCCACAAGGTGGACCGATGACCTTGTGAAGGCCGCAGGAACCCGTTGGATGCGGAAAGCACAGGACCGGTCGAAGTGGAGGTGCTTGGGGAGGCCTATGTCCAGCAGTGGACGTCTTTCGGCTGAAATGATGATGATGATGATGAAGCACACTCGATCTCGCTTCACTCGATTGAATTCTTTTTATTTTTGTTTTATTCCACGTGCGCACTACACCGACAAAATTATATACTAGATATGAACGTTCATCCAGTCCTTTAATTTCATTTTCGACTAATCGGTAGGATAGTGATAGATGCCGAGTGCCGTAATCTTATATTGTGGGATCTGAACCGATCTATGATCTAATGAATCTATTTTTTTTTCACTTTTGATTCATACTGCGTTCAGACGTTTCACTTCTAGTGGAAGGCAAAATAATTATACATACCAACGATCTGGTACTTGGCTGGAAAAAAAAAAAATAGCGCTTTGGTTTAAATTTAATTAAATAATCACGAAAAACCACTACAAATGCGAAGTTGCCAGCCCGCGCGGGATGAACGCTCTTAAGCCTTACTTGCTATTGCCATCAACCGGGCACAAATCCAGGCTGTTACTGACAAAAAAACTTTTTTACAAAAAAAAAAAAACAACCGACTTCCAAAAAACACTATAAAGTGAAAAATAACTTTAATTTCGGAAGTCGGTGTTCACTTTTTAGTGGGTCAGTTTGTAATTTATCTAAGTTAGATTAGCCTAATGTCAACTGCTCATCACCTTTTACAAAATATTGCTTTATCCGATGCAGGGACGTTAATTGTTGAGGAGTTCCCCTAATAAGAACCAGGAGAACTGTAGCTGATTGAGAAGTCACCATCAGCTCCATTTCACCATACGCATTGTAACGGGCATAAATTGCTTAGCAACCACATTAAAGTAATCCAAAAAAATTAAAAATTATTTTTAGTCACAATTATTAGTACTACTCCTACAAGGAGAGAATAGACGGTGACCCCCAAACTAGGCGATTGCCTGTATCTTGGGAGTCAGAATCGAATCGCAACCCGTGAAATATTTATCATTGAGTATTTTCGATGGCCATCTGTGGTCTTTATCATCAGCTCCACTTTACCAAATGTTGTTTTCCGAGAGCAAATTGGTTATTGGTTACTTTAAAATAAGAATTTTCCAAATCGGTTCGTCAATGACGGAGCCATGCGCGAACAATAAACGCCAAGCAGAGTAAACGAACAGATCGTTAATGTAGACAATGTAGATAATTTTTTAGATTTTTGTTGATTTTTCAAAAAACCGCTTGACCGATTTCGATAAAATTTTCATGGGACCATTTGGGAAGTATACCCTTGGATATCAATAACACCGTCTTTGTCTTTAAAATATTTATTCCTCAATTTTTCATGATTGCACCTACCACTGTTTGTCTCTGCATCACCCAAAGGTTGACTGGTAGAAAATGCCTATGGCTTTAAGTCCACCTCTGTACATTTATGTGCTTGAAGTATTACATAAATAAAATAAATAAGCACTGCCTGAAGTGGGAATCGATCACAGGACCTCTTGCTCAGCAGTAGCTACCACTTCACCTACGAGGCAGTCACCAACACAGTACAGCAGGTAGAGTTCTCTACCAAAATGGTAAAAAAGGAAAAGTTATGCTGCGACTTCGCCTGTCTGTCTGTCACAGCTCTTATTTCATGAACGACTTCTATCAACAACAGATTTTTATTATTTTTACATTTTTAAAACGCGTTGTTTTTTTATTATTCACGTTTATTTTTTATACTTAGCAGTTATAAAATACTCTATTAATATAATTTACAGAAGAGGCGCGCGCCCTCGACGACGGCCAGGCTCTGCAGCCGTCGCAGCTTCACGCTGGCGACCAGGTACACAGCAATGGTACCATGCGCACTGCCGACACGCCAGATGAAGGTAATTTCTAAATTACATTAACCGATGACAGTTTCAGTTAGGACACAAGGCAAGGCCCGTTTTCACCACAAATTACTAAATACATCATCGTCATCTTCAAACGATTGACAGAAACAGAACGATGCCTATGGTGAAACACGTTCCTTTTTCGTAATTTTTCCTTTAGCTCTCTAGTTTGTGGCTAGTTGTGCTCCGTACAAGTTTTCTTAAATAAAACTAATCTTGAGGCAAACCATTCTTTCATTACATAAGTGTAACAAAACCTTCTTTCTTTTTTTTTCCAGAATACCCAGAAAGATGTGGGCCCAACGAGGAAATACGGAACCTTACCGTCGATAACTTAGTATCTGCCGCCGTAGACTACTGCCAAGGAGAACTGCCCCTAGTCAGCTACGAACTGACCCTAACAGACCCTAGTGTTAAAGCCCTAGACCATATACCCTTACTACACCAAGCGTTTCTACATCCCATCGTCTTCTTACAAGTGCTATACCTTAAATTACTATATCATTTCGGTACTTTTACTTTCCGACTGTCGAATGTTGAGCTATCTCTTCTCCTAATAGCCTATTTGTCAGCCAGTGCGGATAGTCTGTATCACTTAGTCCCTCTAGCCATATACTATGTGAGTTTCGTCGCCATGGTTATTTGTACGTTCAAAATGTTGCATGCCAAAAGACAGTTCATTGACTTTCGGAAGTGGTCGGGATTGTTTCTTAGATACAGCGATGGGAACTTACAGCCGGACGAGTCTGAGAATCTGTTTGTTCGAAACAATCTCGGTCCTTTTGTTCAATTCTTTTCCGCTCTGTTTATAAATCTGTTCTTGTATCCGTTCATAGCGATTCAATGGGTTCCCTTCTCGGAGTTCTGTGTGTTATCATTCTTTTTAATGTTCCTCACGTTGATTTCATTCGGAAGTAGCGGGAAGTCGTATCCGGATCTGCTTGCTCTCTTATCTTTTGGTATCAACGTGTTAGCCAAATATCCTTACGAAAAAGATACCGTCGTGCACCAAGGCTGGCGATTTCTCGATTTGCAAGTGTCGAATTATCCGTCTTATATACTGGGGAATAGCATTGAGTTTTGCTTGAACGCGCGGGTGTTCTTTTCCTTGATGGTGCCTGTTATATTGATGGGTATGGCTAGACGTAGTAGCTGGCAGGGTGTGTTCAAATACGCGTTGCCTCACTGTGTGACGTTGAGTTGGCTACAGATGTTTATTACTTGTTCTCACGGGTGTACCACATACGGGTTGATAAGAGGCACCTTGGCTCTTGTTTGCTCATTCCTCTTCCTGCCTCTCGTCGGCGTGGTGACGGTGACTTTGCCTATATTCGCCTTCCTCCAATACATCACGATGTCCCGTGTCTTCTACACTGTGTCTGTTCTGGTCGGCTTCGGACTGAGTTTTGGCGCGACCTGCGTTCTGGCGAAGTCAGACACCACAAAGAAGTTTGTTACCCCGTTTCAGGTTTGTGTATTTTTTTGTTAATATTTTTATGTGAAATAATATGAATTGACAACATTTCAAAATTATAAGACCCTATTATAATATTGTCCTAATTAAAATCAGTGTTTCTGCGTACGATTTATGTCAAATTGTTATTCAACAGTAGTTAAGTGCTTAGATATTGAATTAAATCGAAACATGAAATAATAAATTTAGATAATTGTCATGTTTTGGAACCACAATTTCAACGTCACATGATAAAGTTCAAATTCCATTGTAACCAATTTCTTTTTGTATTCTAATACAAACGGTCAAGTCAATCAAAAATCAACTTAGACCACATACCGATTAAGTAGATAATTGATCATGTAGCAATACATGTAACTTATCCAAGATTCTGAATTGGAGTGTAATAGAGCAACTTTCACTTCATTAAAGCAATTCACTTTAATGTTATATTTCGTGTTTCATGAACGGTTGCCAATATATCGCACCTTGAAAACAAAAGTGGCACTATACCGAAACAAAAGTGGCACTATACCGAAGATGGCAATATTGAGTTACAACAATGACTTCATAATTTACTTGCTTGTTTTCAGTGCATAACTTAAATAAGATAGTTAAACTGATAAATGAAATTAATTGCATTCTTTTATTCCAGTTATTTGCTAAGATACTGACCAAAATAAATGGTAATACTGAAAAATGTAAATTTTTGTATAACGCCACTTTTGTTTTCAAGGTGCGATATGTTATTCTTTCTTTCTTTTATAATATTGTATTATTTGTGTTGTCCACAGCTCATAATCGGCCTCATAACACTGGTCTACTTAGGCAACCAGTTCGTAATGAATCTCCAAGACGACGGCCTCCCCTCCGGACTCATCGAATTAATAGGTGACGATAAATCTAGCATCAAGAACCTTCTGAAAAACGAATTCATAACTGACTATGAAGATAACACATATCATATCAACTGGGACGATTACTACAACCAATGTAACACTCCATCTTGGTCAGATTATAACACGGCTGCCACGCAAATTAAATGTTCCATACTCGATGGCGCCAACGTAAATTGGGAAGGTTATGTCAAAGACGTTCAACTCAAAAACGTGAGGAATCGATGGAGGGACTTTGTGGCTTGGTTACCAAGCTTCTTTCAAGAATACTTCAGGTGCTACTACGGTGAAGAATTTTCGACCTTATGTCAAAGGGGAGAGAGCTTGCAGTCCGTTAAAGAATGCGAATTTGTCAGGAGCGTCGCGCGCCAAAGTGGG
This sequence comes from Mesoligia furuncula, assembly GCA_916614155.1. NCBI lineage: Eukaryota > Metazoa > Arthropoda > Insecta > Lepidoptera > Noctuidae > Mesoligia > Mesoligia furuncula. Next base: position 12,563,971 of record OU744813.1, read on the forward strand.
AAGAGCTGCCATTTAAATAATTTAAATGAGTAAGTTTATTTTTATATTTTTAGAGGTGTATTTTTAGGGATGGCAATGTAAAATAAGAGGAAGTGTGAAAGTGGCAACGGTAACTTAGAAGTTGTGTGGAAGTCGGTTGCCGTGGCATATGGGCATGTGATGCGGAGGAACGAGGAAAGTTTCGAGTATGAATGTGGATGGCTATAAGAGTAGAGGAAGACCAAAGAAACGATGGATGGAACGTGTGAAAGTTGAGCTAGTAAGGAGGTGGGACTAATAGAGAAGTATCGATGAAAGATGTTGCGCCGACCCCAAATAAATTGGGATAAGTACAAGAGAATGATGACTAAGGCTGAGTTGCATCATCTGACTTTAACCGTAACTTTAACCATAACCGGTGATTTTTGTATGCAGTTTGACAGACTTTTGACGTTTGTTAAAGTTAAAGTAAGATGATGCAACCCAGGCTAAATAAATGTTTAGATAGAAAATATCTAGGCAATGCGCAAACTCAGTATGTCATGATTCTAGACCCCTAACGTAGAAATTTTTCGTCGGTTGTCCTGGGTTCGAATTCCAAGTTGGAAAATGTTATTGGGTTTTTCCATTACGAATATTCCGGTAATGTCCCGGGGTCTGCATTTGTGCCCAGTTTTGCTCGCAGAACTTAATGTTTATAGGGCAAAAAATTAGTACAGTAAAGCTCTGTCTAATCTGGGGAATACAATAATAAAAAGAAAAAGTTTTATTGACATATTTACATTTTAATTTGAAGCACTGACTCCTGAACTAGGTGGTACCTGTGTTACAGGAGTCAGTGTCTTCACACCCGAACATTGACAATTTATACTATAATATTAAAATAACGTAAAATTAAAGGAATTTAGAATACTGTAATGATGATATGGTATATTTATAATTTACTTACTTCTTTTCAGATACACATATGAAATTAAACTTGTAATGGAAGCGAGCGGTGGTTTACTAAAACGTCAATCCGAAATATCTATAGTCTTCGACCACTGCTTCAGTAACTTCACCAGAATGTTACGCGCCAATGACAAGATACGATTCAAAGGCGTGCTGTCAAACGAAAATGTACCTTATAATATTGGCACTAAGGACCTAAACATTAAAGGATATGAAATAAATTGCCTAGAATGCAAGGAGGCTCAAGGTACGGTCAGGTCGAAAGCGCCCTCTGTATCTAAATTCTCAGAACTATGTAAAACTATTGTAAATGACTGTGTTGTGTCTACAAAGTATATTTTAAATTTCCTGTTGAATCCCGTGGTTGTTTTTAAATAAATGATATATTATGTGTTTTAATGTGTTTTAATTTTTCTGTGGTAAGCGTGGAACTTTGATATTTTTTCTTGAAATTGTTGGCATTAAAGTTCCGTTATATTCTATACTAGCTTCTGCCCACGACTACGTTCGCGTGAAATTTCTTGTTTCCCCGACCCACCGGGTTGCATTGCGTCATTCGTTTGCGCTATTACGTCGTTTACGCCCGTAGCACACCTCCGCTGCGAAATACGAGTAGCGCAACCGCCGGATGAATTTCGCTGCGATCTAGTGTAGTGTGTGTAGCGGAACTGGGCGTCGGAACGTCACGCGAGTCAGTTGAGAGGCAATCGGAGCGAAATGTCGTAGTGTTTTTCATTTCATTTTTACAGTCTGGATGATTTAATAAATAGAGAATAGGTCTATTTCTGACCTCTTGAATTAATTTTTCTGTAAAATCGACGTCAATTACATTAAAAAAATGCAGGTTCACTTTTCATTTTTGACGACTTTCACAAACAAAAAAAAAAAAAAAAAACGAAAACAACGCCGCACCGCAAAAAAATGGCGGCCGGAGCGCGGAAGTGTGGCTGGTGTCGGAGCAGATCGACGAAACCGCGCGGGGAAAGAGATAGAATTATAGTCAAATCTATGCGTTAGAACAGGCAGTTTCGCTAGTTTTCCGCTTCTCCTACATACGGAGTAGGGCTTTCAGTCTCGATGCATTACTGAGTCCCGGGAAAAAAAAACGAGACTCGATGTGGTCTCGAAATTCCCGGGAAAAACGAGACTTTTGAGACTATGTCAAAAATAGGTTTCTAACTTATAGGCTATGCAATTAGGCAGTCAAAACAAGATATTTTAATAAAGTACTTTATTAAACAAACATCATCATCATTATTTCAGCCGGAAGACGTCCACTGCTGGACATAGGCCTCCTCCAAGCACCTCCACTTCGACCGGTTATGTGCTTCTCGCATCCAACGGGTTCCTGCGGCCTTCACAAGGTCGTCGAACCACCTTGTAGGAGGCCTTCTAACGCTACGTCTTCCGGTACGCGGTCACCACTCCAGAACCTTTCGGCCCCATCGGCCATCTGTTCTGCGAGCAATGTGCCCTGCCCACTGCCACTTAAGTTTGGCAATCCTTCGAGCTATGTCGGTTACCTTGGTTCTCCTGCGGATCTCCTCATTCCTGAATCGATCACCAGGAAACTCCAAGCATAGCCCTCTCCATTGCCCTTTGGGTGACTTTTAGCCTTCTTATAAGGCCCATTGTGAGCGACCACGTTTCCGTTCCATAAGTCATCACTGGCAACACACACTGGTCAAAGACTTTCGTCTTGAGACACTGCGGTATGTGGGACGAGAAGATATTGCGTAGCTTCCCGAACGCTGCCCGGCCGAGTCGGATTCGACGATTGACCTCTTTCTCGAAGTTAGACCTACCTATCTGGACAGTTTCTCCTAGGTAAACATACTCGTCCACGACTTCGAGTGTAGCGTCTCCGACCTTTAAGAGAGTAGGTGTTACATGGGCATTTGACATGACCTTCGTTTTGTCCATGTTCATTTTAAGACCCACTCTTTCGGAGGCTCTACTGAGGTCATCGAGCATTGTACTGAGGTTCTCCATAGTCTCAGCCATGACTACGGTATCGTCGGCAAACCGAAGGTGAGTTCTCGAGTGAACTCGCCTTTGATGTTAATGCCAGCCCCTTTCCAGTCCAGAACCTTGAAGAATAGTTCCGGAGAGATACCGTCTCCCTGTCTCACACCTCGCTGCAGAAGGATAGGTTTCGAGGTCTGCTCCTGGAGTCGGACTGACATAATGGCGTTTTCATACAGACACTTCAGCACCTCGATGTACCGATAGTCGATCTGGCACCGTTGAAGAGACTGCAGCACAGCCCATGTCTCGATCGAATCAAATGCTTTCTCGTAGTCCACAAACGCTAAGCAGAGAGGCAGGTTATACTCTTCGGTTTTCTGTATAGCCTGTCGCAGCGTAGGTATGTATGTGGTCTACGGTGCTTTACGGAATCCGGCTTGTTCGGGAGGCTGGAAGTCGTCAAACTTGCGAGCGAGACGGTTCGTGATGACTCTCGAAAACAGCTTGTAGACATGGCTCAGAAGTGAGATGGGGCTATAATTCTTAAGAAGGGCATTGTCGCCCTTCTTAAAGAAACACACCTCAGTTCCATGCTTGTGGTGTTTTGCAACAGCTTCTGAAGGGCCTTACGAACGGGTTTTCCTCCGGCCTTCAGGAGCTCGGCCGTAATTCCGTCATCACCCGGCGCCTTGTTGTTTTTGAGCTGCTTCAGAGCCATCCTAATCTCGTATAGGCTGACGTCCGGGATGTCTTCGGTATAGTGTCGGGTCAATCTAGCTCTTGGGTCGTTTGCCAGATTCATAACGGGGTTACTTGTTGACGTGTATAACTGTCCATAGAACCTCTCGATCTCTCTCAACAGCTCAGGTTTGGCGGATACGATCCTGCCATCATCGATCTTCAGTTTCGTAAGCTGGTCTTTCCCAATAGACAGATCTCTAGCAAAGACCTTGGGGCCTTTATTTCGCTCTATCGCGTCCTTAATACGGTCTGTATTAAAGCGGCGAAGATCGCTTTTCAAGGACTGGTCCGTTTATTGAGTTGCCGGTAATTTAGCGCATCATCTGAAGACTGCAGGATCATCTCGCGCCTCTCCTTCATGAGCCGTAAAGTAGGATCAGATACCTTCTTTTTTGAATATTAAACAAACGCAAATTAAAAATTAAAAAATTATTTGTTGAAGTTTTTTTCATTTTTATAGTAGGTACGAAAGAAACAAAAGGCGTTTAATGTGGTTTCAGACGGAGAGAAGCTAATTTTATTACAAATGTAACCCGCATCTCAAGTCTCAAAAGTCTCGTTATTCCCGTGACTGAAAATGTTTTTCTCGAGTCTCGAAAATACCAAAATATCATCGAGACTGTCGAAATTTTCGAGACCGAGACTCCCGGGATGAAAGCCGCGGAGGTGTGCTTCGAAATTTGTAACGATACTTCGTTACAAATTTTGAAATGTTGGTATACCTAACATTTCAAAATTTTGAAATTGATGATGATGAAATTGGTGTTGAAATTGAAAATTTTGAGATTGATGAATGACCACTAAATGTTATCGTATAATTTAAAAATTAATTACGATGATAATTTAAAATTTTTGAAATGTTAGGTATACCAACATTACAAATTTTTTAAATTATACGATAACATTTAGTAAAAAAAAAGTAAAAGTAAAAATTTATTTATTTTACCACACTAATCAAATACAGTACAGACATTATTTAAATAAATGGAGTGGACTGGAGCCTAAACTAGGGCAGCCCTGTATTTCAGGACTCCAGGTCTTCCACCCGCGGCGAGTAAGTTGGTACAAATATTAATGAATGACAACTAGAGGTGTAATTCATTGTATATTATGTGTGTTTGTGTGAGTCCGTGTGTGTGTTGTGTAATTCATTGTATATTACGAGTGTTTGTGTGTGTTTTGGTTGTGTTCGTGTGTGTGTGCGTTGTGTGTGTGTTCGTGAGTGTGTGTGTTGTGTGTGTGATGAGTGAGAGTACGGTTGCGCGCGTCTGTATTTGTATGAGTAGGTATGTATGCATGTGTGGTTATGGATGAGTAAGCTTTGACTGCTCTTGATTCACTGCAGAAAAAGCAGAGAATTATTTAGAAATTATAAGTAAGGATTCCGTGTCATTGTAATTTAAATTTAGAAGATATTTTTGAATAATAGATTTACATTCATAGGAGGTTTTTGGGAATATATTTAAAAGAGAGTTAAGTTTATTATATAGATAAGGAGCAAGGAAACATGAGTGTCTTCTGAAGAAAGCAGTTTTGTGTTTAGTTGCCTTGCATATTCTGTTATTTCTTCGTGCAGGATATGTTAACTTAGGATCGTAGGTTAGTTCCTTATGCTTGCGGAGTGTAGTGTGAAGGATGAATAGTTGCCTCACTGTCAAGACATTGCAGTCCTTATATAGGTTCTCTGTGGGATAACGAAAGGGTTTTCTGAGCATTACTTTGAGTAATGACCTTTGTGCACGTTCAACTTTTATGATTTTTGTCTTGCAAGTCCCACCCCATACCGGAATACAATAACCCAAGATTGATTGAACCAAGGCAAAATAAACCGTTTTTAACATCTTTAAGTTGACTACGTTTCTGAGCTTTCTAAAAATCCATATCATTTTACGCGTACGTGCCGACAGATTACCTAGTTGTGCATGCCATGAAAGGGTATCATCTATTTGAGTTCCGAGATATCTAATATTGGTGGTTTTTACGAGTGATGCGCAAGAGCACGTTAATGACTGGGCATTTTTACAGATGTGTGCTTTTAAAATGAAGTTATTTGGTTGTGTTGTTTTATTTATCGAAAATGTTATATATTTTGTTTTATTGACATTTAATGTTAGAAGATTTTTATTTAACCACAGTGATGCCTGATGAAGTCCTTTTTCGGCAAGGTACCGTGCCTCGGCCCAGGAATCTCCCTGAAATATGAGCGCAGTGTCATCAGCGTATGAAAATATTTTTCCTTTTGACGGTTCATATTGGCAAAGTTCGTTGATATATATCAGGAAGAGACCTGGGCCAAGAACACTTCCCTGGGGAACTCCACAGGTGATGGGGAGGGGGCAGCTAATGTAGTCACCTATCTTCACAGATTGGTACCTGTTGGTTAGGAAATCTTTCACGAGTTGGAGAGGTAGGCCGCGTATGCCGATCGCTTCGAGTTTCGTCAGAAGTAGGTCAATCGAAATGGTATCGAAGGCCTTGGCTATATCCAGAAAAACTCCGACACATTTCCGACCCTGGTCCAAATTGCTTGCCACAAAATTTGTAAGCTGTATCGCCGCATCTTCTGCAGATTTATTAGGTTGAAAACCATATTGCGAATCTGCTATAATATGTTCTTGTTTTAGAAAACTCATTAGGCGTTTATTGATAAGCTTTTCAAATATCTTGGACATTGCAGGCAGGACCGAAATCGGACGATAGTTCTCGACGCTGCCTCTAGCTTCAAACATTCACTAATTCATCCTATTCATAAAAGTGGGTCTTTTATGAATAGGATGAATTAGTGAATGTTTGAAGCAGTTTGGAAAAATACCTTTGTTTATACATAGGTTGAAAATATGAGTCAGGGAGGCTTATTACATTTTTTATGCGTTTTAGGAATGTGGTAGGTATGCCGTCATATCCAGTAGCGGAGTCATTTTTAAGATTTTGAATTATGGACTCAACTTCGGTATTATCTGTTTCTAGCAGTACGATGGATTTTAATCTACGTTGGGTTTTAATATTACATATTATTTTAGATATATCGAAGGATTTAGTAATAGTGTCTACAAGTGTTTGACCAGTACTTGCAAAGTACTGATTTATCTTGTCTACGGATTGCTGGGCTTCGTGTGGCTTAGCACTTATTAATTCTTCCGCTGGATTTTTAGTTTTAGTAGTGTTGGTGATATTTCGTATCATTTCCCAAGTTTGTTTTGGATTCTTACAATTTTCAATCGTCGAGGTCTCATATTTCTCTTTCACCTTGTTTAGAACATCATTACAAAAATTCCTGTACCTATGATAGGAGATCTTTAGAACTTCATCTGAAGGAGAAGCCTTCAGTTTTTTATGTAGGGCGTCGCGGTGGGTGATACATCTGAGTAAACCGGCAGTAATCCATGGCTTAAGTATTTGCTTCCTGTTAGGAACTTTACGAACTGTAGTGTTTATATCTAAGGCGTCTTTGACGTACTTTATCAAAATTTCAATTGCATTATTTGGATCATCTATATCAAGAATGGAACGAAATTCCTTTCATTTCAAGTCCCTGGTTCCAGACATTAGCGCGTTCAAACAAACTCTTCATTTTTATTTTTAGTATACAAGGTGGAAACTTTCAGCGGGGCAGTAAGGGGAAGTACCTAATCCGTTGCAGCTACGCGAATTTGGTCTTGGAGACTATCCATAATTTTTTATGGAATTTTGATCCCCATTCACAGATTTACAAAAAAAAAAAAATACAGTTAGGAAGAAAATAATCATTTTACACAAAAACATTTTTTGATGCCAATCGATCCTGTTTCTAATACTGATCAAAAACATCTATGTGACAAACCATCGATGGAGTACTCAAAAAGTCACAAATTGCAGAAAACTTTTCCCTTACCTACATTTTGTAAAGAATTTGTGTACCTACCTAACTGAAATACAAAATTATGAATAAAAGACAAATGATGAATTTTACACATATCGAAAAGAAGGCGTATTAATTTTCTTTTTTTATTAACTAACATAACTAACTTGGAAAGCTGCCGCGCTAAAATGGAACTGGGCTGGACACATCTGCCGCATGTCAGACGAACAATGGGCCAAACTTACGACCCAATGGGTCCCTCTTAATGGCAAACGACATCGTGGCAGGCCCAGATGGAGATGGCGGGATGAGCTGGACTCCTTCAACAAGAACTGGTCCTTAGCAGCTTTGAACAGAGAGAAGTGGAAAGAGAGTAGGGAGGCCTTTGCCCTGCAGTGGGACATCACAGGCTAATAATAATAACATAACTTAATGTTATTCTTATTTAAAATCTTGCTGTTTCTTGCCCTACGATATCATGTGCTCGAAGTGACCGCCATTTTGGCGAATACATAAATCGATTCATTTCTGTAGTGACCTAGTGGCTGCTGACAATTTATTTGTCTGACTTCCATACAAAATTGTGGTTAGTGAGTCTTTAAGTTCTTGAACACTATCGTATTGCTTTTTGTAAACCTCAGTTTTCAGGTAGCCCCACAAAAAGAAATCTAGAGGTGTCAGATCTGGACTACGCGCTGGCCAAGAAATAGGACCATGTGTTCTTATCCATTGATCACCAAACTGTCAGTTCAAAGTCGAACGCGTACTGCGGCTGTTGTTTGTGAGGTGGAGCGCCATCCTATTGAAAAAACATTCTTCTTGATTTCGACAGTGGTAAATGATCGACGAGGTTTTCAAGATTCTCTAATATTCTGTTGTTATAAATGTTGGAATTCAAGGTGCCTCCATAAAATTCCACCATTACCATTACCATTCGGTTCCACATTATACCACACCAACAATTAAAATACAATCGCACTTGATTATGTGTTTCGCGAAACCTGAAAGGATTTTCTCTACACCAATGGTGATTTCGCCGGTTGTACATTCCATCATTAGAAATATTTTTTTCATCAGACCATAATATGAAATTCAGAAAATGGTAATCTACGCTTATTTTTCCTCTTAACCACCTGCAAAAAGTAAGTCTTCGAACAGCATCCCCTGAATGTAAGGCTTGAACTTGTCGTTCCTGTCGGTAACATTTATAACCATACTTCTTCCATATCTTTAGTACGAAACGATGTGAGACACCTACTTCCTCAGCGACTGCTCTTGATGATATTTTGGGATAAGCTTCGACAAGTGTAAGAACAGAAATTATCAAATTTTCATCTAGTATAAATGGGTGGCGTAAGTAGGTACAGATTTTTTCTTGAAAGAGCCACCGTGCGCAAGATTTCTTAAAATATTTGTAATAACCTTTCTGGTTGGCACATGACGATTTGGATATTTGATCATATACCATTCTAACGCAGCTGATGTATTTTTATTATTTACGTAATATGCTTCTAGCAAGTCTAAACGTTCTAAATTGGAGATCATTTCTCTCTTATCAATAGCTGTCCAATTATGCACTTAATGTAAAATTCGCAACACACTCAGAGCTTTTCGGACGCAACAAACTGTCAGATTGTTTTTAGGGTTCCGTACCCAAAGGGTAAAAACGGGACCCTATTATTAAGACTTCGCTGTCTGTCCGTCTGTCTGTCTGTCTGTCACCAGGCTGTATCTCAAGAACCGCAATAGCTAGACAGTTGAAATTTTCACACATGATGTATTTCTGTTGCCGCTATAACAACAAATACTAAAAACAAAATAAAATAAATATTTAAGGGGGGCTCCCATACAACAAACGCGATTTTTTTGCCCTTTTTTGCTCGATATCAAAAATGGCAACAGGTAGGCACTTGAAATATTCACAAAATACTCAGTTGTATTTTATCTTTAATAATAAATAATAAAATTAAAATAAAATAAATATTTAAGGGGGGCTCCCATATAACAAACATGTTTTTTTCGGCGTTTTTGCCTTGTGGTACGGAACCCTTCGTGTGCGAGTCCGACTCGCACTTGGCCAGTTTTTACTTAATAATAACGAGTTCGAAATTTGAATTGTTTTTAAACTTATCGTTTTATTCAGTCAACAAAAAGTTCTCAACCGTCACTAAAAAAGCTTTTGCGTAAAATTTTCATACAAAATGTACGCGAAAAGTTTTTTGCAATTTGCGACTTTTTGAGTACTCCAACGATGGTTGGTCCCATAGAAGTTTTTGATCAGTATTAGAAACAGGATCGATTGGCATCAAAAAATGTTTTTGTGTAAAATGGCTATTTTCTTGCTAACTGTATTTTTTTTTGAAAATCTGTGAATGGAGATCAAAATTCCATAAAAAATTATGGACAGTCTCCTAAGACCATTTTCGTGTAGCTGCAACGGATAAGGTACTTCCCCTTACTGCCCCGCTGAAAGTTTCCATCCTGTAGATTAGTACGGATTTTTAGAACACAGTATGTAAGGATAGTTCAAGGTGAATTTCGGAAATCGGAACTGAATGTGTTCGCTATTTTCCTAATAAAACGCGATTATCGCAAGTTCCCTTGAATTTTGTTCGTGCGAACCTGCGATCAAGCAAACGCGTCGCACGAGTACGCGGTTGTTGCGCTCTTGGAATGATATGACTTACTCGTGCGATCAATAAGTCGCGTTTGTACGTCATACTTATCACTACATAACAAAGTCCACCCGCCGCTTCTGTCTGTCTGAACGCGATTACTTAGACCGGATTTTTATACAATTTTTACCAAGGACGGATTCACAATACAGTTTGTATCGAAATAAACTGTCATTCCCTATTGAACCCCTTTTGGGGTTGAATTTTCGAAATCTTTCCCAAGTGCTCGCTTTCGTTATAAAAAAAACTCTTGTGCAAAATTTCAAACTTCAGGCACATGAGGAAAGTGTACTGTACTCATGTGCTTCAGGGCCCTTACTTCGATTTACGTCAATTTCTTAGTTAATCACGCTATTGTATTCTCTATGCCACAATGCATGGCGTGCGCTCACCGGCAAGGAATATACTACTCTCTAACGAGAGCTGACCGGTATTATACAAGGAGGTCAGTGATGGCGTGGTTTAAACTGACAAAATACATGTTGCCAGTATGGTTGACATTTATATTCCTTGCCGTTAACAAGGCAAGATATTGAAATGGTTTGCACGCAATGATATTATAAGTAGGTACTTATAATATCATTGTTTGCACGTGTAAGATTTTCCGGGGAATACCTAATACGGGCCCTGTATTAGTTATACGGTAGTCCCTGTACGGTGCTATTCTGTTAAAATCTCACCGTGAAAACTTAGGTGAAGTGACCGTGGAGTAAGCTGTCAATAGTGTCAATTCCTAGCAAAAAAAAACTCAATTCACCTAAGTTTTCGACCGGCTGGGCCCATTGAGACTAGTACGAGAGCGCATGACCAACATTTTTGCTTCACCGGTTTACGACCAAAACCGTATTAACCGGTTGAATGCCGTAATTACAGAAACAATTAAAAAGTAATTGTGTCTCGCGTGGATCCACCTTCCGGACATACGAAGAGTTAAATATAGATAGATTTGGTTATTCTGAATCCAAAAATACTAATTTCAGAAATTGTACGGGTCACGTCTGACATATGAAAGAGATGCAATATTTCTGAAAACAAACTTTTTCGCCTCTAGTAGCAGTAGTTCGGTTGTTAGTCCGGTTGACCGAACTACTGAAACTTTCAGTTGCGATAGTTCAGTTCTAACAAAGCACCGAACTACTGAAACTTAAATAGTACCCCTATAGTCCGGTTGACCGAACTACTGAAACTTTCAGTTGCGATAGTTCGGTTCTAACAAAGCACCGAACTACTGAAATGTAGTATGTACCCCTATAGTTTGGCAAATAAACTAGGCATATAATGTAAACAAACTATATCTTAAAAAAAAAAAAAAAATTTAAAACAAACTATAGGTAGGTAATTATCATATTAATAAAAAAAAAAAAAATTAAATTAAGATATAGTTTGTTTACATTATATGCCTAGTTTATTTGCCGAACTAAAGGGGTACATACTTAAGTTTCAGTAGTTCGGTGCTTTGACTGTTAGAACCGAACTATCGCAACTGAAAGTTTCAGTAGTTCGGTCAACCGGACTAACAACCGAACTACTGCTACTAGAGGCTTTTTTGTAATACAATGACGATACGTATATTTTTAATATCAGATATTGTGATAAAAGTGATAAAACCAACTGCCTATTTTTTAGGGTTCCGTAGTTCCTACAAGGAACCCTTATAGTTTCGTCATATCCGTCTGTCTGTCTGTCTGTCCGAGGTTTTGCTAAGAGACCGTTAGTACTAGAAAGCTGTAATTTTGTAGGAGTGCGTATATCAATTACGTCGACAAAGTTGTAAAATAAAAATTAGGAAAATATTTTTTTTTAGGGTAGCTTCCCTACAGGTGAAATGGGAATGAATATTTTTTTCGTCGTCTACCCCATCGTGTGGGGTATCGTTGAATAGGTCTTCTAAAATGACTTGGGGGGTTGCTAAAATTATTTTTCGATTTACAAAATATTAAACTTTAAAGTGCAATGTTTTGGTCCAGTCCCTCTAAAACCTAAACTGCTGGCTTGAAAAATCTGGAAAAATTCACGATGATAGTGCATTTCATAAACTTTAAAGGAAAAGTATAGCGGTTAAGATAGCTTTATTAGTTTAGCGGTAATAGTCGTTGAACTTGGGTGTTGGATAATTTTGTACCAAATACAAAAACCTTAGCATTAATCCTTTAAAGAGACTAAGATGAAGTAGTTGCTTGTTTAACGGGTAAAGACTTGCATTGGAAAATAAAATATGAAAAAAAAAATTTTTTATTTTAATTTTTTTATATTCAGAATAAAGAACAACAGAACCGTACTACATTGTGATAACGGGCTACTACGGAACCCTACATTGTGCGTGGCCCGACACGCATTTGGCCGGTTTTTTTGACATAGCAGTAATGGGGCCCCTTTTAAACCTGCGATGTTGACCAGTACTGCCTTTATACGGTTTTACCCGTAAAACGATACGAACATGGTTTTGGTCGTGGGCTCTCGTACTACTGTCGTTGTCTGTCACTGTCAGTGAATGAATTTAAGATTTTTACTAAGTAAGTAATAAATTTATTTTCATTCAAGATAATATTTGTATAATATATAAAGCTTAAAATAATATATACTTGTATATAAGAGTTACTTTGTGGCAGGAGTCGATGAGCTCTTAAACCCTTCGTATCGGGGATCGGGGAACGTGAATTGACGCGAGACGTAATGGCTTCTTAATTGTTTCAGTAATTACAGCATTAAACCGGTTAAAGGTGTTTTTCTCCGACTCACAACCTATATTACTTGACGTAGGTAGGTATATTAAACTCGGGCACAGTACCCCCGACCCGGTTGCCCAATCAACTGGCTAAGCCGCGGCGGCCCACAGCTACTATATTTAGCTTTACGCAACCCGCGCGCCGCGGCCCGCCCATCGTGACATATTGTTAACATCAATAGACCGCGAGATTCTTTAAAACGTATTTTTGCCTGTGTCATGTCCCGGGTAAGCCGGGCTAAGGAAAGAAAAGAAAGAATAACATTTATTTGGCAACAGGCAACTTCTCATAGAGAGAAGTAATGGACTTGATCACCGCGCTTGCTCACTGCGCTTGCTCACTGCGGTTTAGTAATTTCAGACCGAAGTCCAGGGCTGTGGTGTCTAAGGATAAGCGACTTGGAAGGTACCTACTTATAACTCTGAAGAGCTATATTGGTTTTTGCTGGGTTTGAACTCGCAACTTGAGGCGTAAGAAGCGGATCAGATAATGACGGGCTACCACGACGCAACTGTATATTTTATTTATTTTGTTGAAAACATACTTATTTTATGAAGGATCAGAAGGAGCATCAATGGTCGTGGGATTCCGCTGGATGATTGAAGCCCTGTGCTTCTCATCCACCGGATCGATTTGGTCACCTTTGGGGGAGGACTATAAATGCAGCAGTGCACGTCTTTCGGTTGAAATTAATGAATGCGTCATAAAATTTACATAACCACTCCTGGGCTACGGCTGCCCACGTACAATGTGCACATTGCATCGGACAAGACTACGGTTTTTTTTCAATTTCGGCCCTTTGTACCAATGAGCCTTTGGATCCATTGAGATAGTAGAGTTTTTATCAATAGCATAATTATCATCATTCAAGACTCATAGTTTGGACTGGTGATTGTCGGTATAAAGTCTTTTGTTTCCGCGTTGTAAAACAAATGAAAAGAGACAAATGCCAAATCGGGGTTATTCCTTAGGGTGATCCCAAGGCTGCCTAAAGCTACGGTTTCCAAGAAAAGCGACGACCGCACATAACGGCCGCAGTGACAATGGCTGTCATGAAAATGATGACAGCGGAAATATTTAAATCGGTAGATTCACCCTACTGCGTCAAAAGATAGTCGCGTTTCCGTTTCGTTTTGACATCTCTGACAATGAAGCTACTTGACTTGATTGTCATGGAAACGCTATAGGTACTTACCTACAATAATGAGATTATCAGTAGGTATAGACACTTTTTCGCGTGAAACGGAACGTGAACGGTGAGGGCAAATCTAGCGATTTAAGTCTGGGCAGCAAGGTTTGACTTTACTGTGTCAAAAACGCTCTCTAGGAAAACCCACCAGCTTATACATTCATAACGTTTCAGTGACGTCATTGAACCGTAAATTGCGAACGCTATGTGGGCGGTCACCGCTTTTCTAGAAAAGCGTAGGTACCTTTAGGTGGATACGCGAAAACGCATGCCCGAGAATCCAACCTAGGCCTAGTTGGGTAGCCGGAATTTATAGGCTCAGGTAGGTAAGGTGGATTCTCGGTCATGCGTTTCCGCGTATCCAACTTAATGTGGATTTTTGGGGATAAACGGAATAACCAACGATTATGACTAAATTCGAAATCTAAGAATAAGTAAATGACTTTCTTTCACATCTTGCTTAAAGGAAAAGGTTAGGAAGCTACGGAAATGAGAAGTGATTTTATCTTTTTAGAATGATTTATATTAGAGTAGTAGGTAAGTATAATCAGCCATGGTGGCTGGACGAGAGTAGCCAAGCATCGAGATTTATGACGTGCGAATGGAGAGGCCTAATCTCCAGCAGTGGACTGATGGTGATGATCATTAGCTGCCTACAGCTAATGATCATCATCATCATCAGTCTAGTGCTGGAGTTTAGATCTCGTTATAAAATCTTTTGCCGTGGTACCTATGCCACGGCAAAAAATTTTTATAACGAGATCTACGTAACTAAATCACTTCAATAATGTGAAAAAAGTAAGGTTTCTAAAACTCAAAGTAAGGTTTCTAATAACCGGTCGCAGCGATTCAGTAGCGCGTTTCGGTCAACACGCGACTGCATCGTTACGTTTGGCCGTTTGTCGCATTTATAACGCGCGACAGAACCGATTCAGTAGTGATACAGTATCGCTTCTGCATCGATGCAAACGCACGACTGTTTCGGGCGACATCAGGTAAAAAGAGCGAAATCTTGAATATAACATTTTCTACATTTTTCCTTGTAATTTGGTACTTTACTAGTTTATGAAACGTAATGTCCACCACGTAGGTACGTTTTCTTTATTATATGGGTGTGCCCACGGATATCGAGGTGCGCCCAATATTTACGTTGCCCACGATTACGTGTGGCTGCTTCCGTAAGAGCAGCAATAAAGACTACGCGACAAACGTCTCGATCGAGTCCATTTTACAACTGCAGCGTCCACAGCCATTCACAGGTAAGTCACGCCGCGTAGGTACGACTGGATCGATGCTGCATCGCAACTGTACCGATGCTGAATCGGGACTTCGTAGATGCTGCATCGCGATAGTCACGATGAAAAATCATAATGGACGAACGTATAAGTACGACCAGCGACAGCATCGCAACTATATTGCGGTCTTTTTGCGACTGTATCGCTACTGAATAGCTGCAAAAAGTCGCCGTGGTTGACCTTCCTTACCTACCCTACCTATACCTACAAAATGAGATTATTCTTTACGAGTTTTTTTTTCTTCTTAGTTGTCAATAGCTAATAGGCAGAAATCTAGAATTAATTTATTCTCTGTGAGCAAAAACCATTCATTAGTAAACAGTCTGCGAAGGTGACCCTTGTTTGTATCAAATAATTAATTGGACTAATAAGGGATTTCGATTTAATTATCGCGAGGACTAACAAAGCGGATTCTGATGAGATTATCTGTTGTAAGATGTCGAAGAGATCCTTACAAGGACTCCCTTTGACATCTAGATAAATTAATTGTTTGTTTATTTATTTATTTATGTACCTATAGGTAGGTACTCCAACGACTTGTTCACTAATAACATAGTATATAAAATAACTTATATATAATCTATTAATATGATGTATTTGTCACTAAAAGAAGTACCGTAAAATGCTGTAACTTTGCCTGGATTTTGACGTTTTTTGTTCGTATCTCTGAACCTATTTACTATTACGGCTTCTAAAGACTTGCAGATGGAAAACAGATCTTATGCCTTGCCAGGTAGAACCCAAATCTATTTAAATCATGCCGTCATTCAGAATTACAAGCACTCAAAGTCGTAGGCAAAGTTGTAGGTAAAAGACACAACTTTGCCTAGAAGGATATCTCAATAAAATATATTGTTGATCTTTTTAGTACTTTTTTTCCGTGTACATGAGACACCGTGCTTGTCCCCAGCAGTTAGATTATTGCCATGACGGTAATATATATTTTTTTACAGCTAATAGGCAATGTTGTAGCAGGTACCAGAAACTTTTCATACAAAAATGTCGTTGACTCTAGGGTTGTCCCAAAAAAATACGGATTATGTTCTTAAACTTTTATTCACTTTGTAAAAAAATAAAACAAATTGCTACTTATGAGTAAAAATCACAAATATATTGCTTTTTAGCAATGCTGGCTTTTACGATTTGGGCTTCTTCCTCAGTTGTCAACTCTGTAGGTCGACCAAATGGTTTGCTATGCATGTTTTTTGATTGATTAAAAATGGTCTGACGCGGGATCCCAAATTTCTTTTCCGCTTCGTATGACGAAATGATTTTTTTTCGTACGAGATCTGCAGCAACTTCTAATATTTCTACAGAGTAATCGGCATAACTACGAGCTCCTGGTTTTCTCCTGCTTCCTTGTGTATTATTCGGCATTTTTGCATATAACTGCAACAAAGTTAAGACTTACTTAAATACAAAATCATGCCTGTAATCACTGAAGGGTCAGGCAGAGATACACCTCTGCCTCACCCTTACAGGCGATTGAAAACATAACTGTCGAAATAACAATAAGAATGTTCTATTGACATAAAAAATGTAACATTTTCAATTGAAGCTCTAACTCCTAGGTGATACCTGTGTTTCACCCGATTTGGGAACATTAACAATGTATGCAATAAAATTAAAATATCGTAAAACGAAGGGAATTTAGTGCATGCAAGCTCTTGAGTTTCGATATAACCGGGTTCCAAGCTGTGAAAATTTCATGCAAATATGACATTTATATAGTAAAAATATATCAATATTAAAATCCGACTAGTGACAACCCTAGACCCAGGCAAAGTTGTGTCACTCAAGTTTCCAAAACAGTGCACAACATTGCCTACTAAGTTATTTTAATGAAATCGTGTCCTTTTAATAAAAATATCAAGCAATATTGAAAGTAGATAGTATGTTCTTACCCTGGGATGTTATAGCTGCACGAAAACACCTTTCCTTTAGCTAAAACTTCAAAAGTTACAAGACACTAAAAATTTTCACCTACGCGCACCGGTGTTTGTCGGCCAACTGACAGAGTAACAATGAAGCTACCATTACAAAAAATAAAAAATCTGTTGCCCTAATAATGTAAAATCACTACCAAATGGTAGAAAATAAGAAAAAACTAAGCAAACGCGAAATATCGTAATTGAAACGAAATAGGCAAACTTGGGCATAGTTGGCAAAGTTGCAGCGTTTTACGGTACCTACACAGTTTACACTTATATAAAAAATACATAGAAATTAAGAGAATTTAGTATTTCAAAGTGATTTGAAATAGGTACTTAAATAAACTAACTTATTTTCTGTTACAATGTTATAATGGAATATAAATATGAGCTACTTTACTATAGGAAGACAATACAAAAGAAAATACAACATCAGATTAAGGTAGGTACTTAATTAATTAAGAAGTAATAGATACCTACTCAGTTTAATTTTGGTGTGACTATTATACGTAAGACGACTGCAATAAAAGTGATCAAATACTAATATAAGTGATCGAATACCTAGTTGGGGATCATATGTTTTTTACGGAATTGGCATAGAGTGTCTGCAAATATGTCAATGTTGCTGCTATTGTGGATTATATTATAATTAGCGATAAATCGGATGGACAAAACGAAGGTCATGTCAAATGCCCGTGTAGGTAACACCCACTCTCAGAGATCGGAGATGCTACACTCGAAGTCGTGGACGATTATGTTTACCTACGACAAACTGTCCAGTTAGTATAGGTCCAATTTCGAGAAAGAGGTCAATTGTCGAACCCGACCCGGCTGGGCAGCGTTCGGGAAGCTACACAATATCTTCTCGTCCTTCATACAGCAGTGTCTCAAGACGGTCACGATCACCTTTGGGGGAGGACTATACATTGAAAGAAATAAGCAGTAAATAAAAATGAAAAAACATTAATCTGAACTGCTTTAAACAGTTCTTTAGGAGCCTAACGTTTAAAACAGTATTTTTTACTGATCCGAAAATAGTTAAAGCTTGAGGTAAAATGTTACCGTCATGATAGTACCTGAAGTTTAATGGTTTAAGTAGCTAAAAGGTCACAAAATTAACTGTTTTATTCATTTGGTGATATCGTTCAAACCCAATGATATTATTTCTAATATAAAATGGTAAACTGACTGACTGACTGTTGATATATCAACACACAGCCCAAACCGCTGCTTCTAGAGACATGAAACTTGGAGGGTGTGTTCTTTGTGAAGAGTAAGTATCCACTAAGAAAGGATTTTTGGGAATTCTACCCCTAATGGGGTGAAATAGGGGATGGAAGTTTAATGAAAGTCAGTCAGTTTGAAGTTAGGATCTTCAAGTTTTGTGTTTAGGCTGAAGATTGAAAATTAATTTACACGTGTTTCAGCGTTTTTGACAATCTTACCCCCGAAGGGTTAAAAAGGGGGATGAAGCTGTGTATGGAAAGTCCTTAATTTTCGAAGTAAAAATCACAAAATTTATTATCTAGGCTTATGGTTGGAAGGTAACGCAACGGTGTTGTTAGAATTTCAACCCTTAAGGGGGTGAAAAGGGGGATGAAATTTTGTTTTTAATTATATAATCTATCAACACACAGCCCAAACCGCTGGTCCTAGAGACATGAAACTTGGACGGTGTGTTCTTTGTGAAGAGTAAATATCCACTAAGAAGGAGTTTTTGGAAATTCAACCTTTAAGGAGGTGAAAAGGGGGGATTTAGTTTGTATGAAAAATCTTATTCCTTGAGTTAATAACCTTGAAACTTGGCACGAATATTTATCTAAGTAAATTCTGAAGTTTCGCATTTTTTGTTTTTCTAAACTAACCTCTAAAGAGGGATTGAGGGGTGTCAAAATTTGTATGGAAGAATTTTAACGCGCTGTCCGATTAACTCGAAACTGAGTAGGTATGTATAGGTACTTAAAACTGAAAATAAAGAATAGTTAACTTTGATAGACTAGCGAAGCAGGTGGCGGCATGGTTGAGGGACAATCTCACGTTCCAGCCGCCGCGTGACGACTCGCGGCCACCATAGGCGCGGGCCTGCGGACGGAGAATAATGGGTAGCTCACCGTCCGATCAGGATCAGGCCCGGAAGGCGCGTATATGTTCCACGCGCGCCTCAAAGAGATGTCAGCAACAGTGAAGGGGCCCGGTTAAGGGTTTTTCAAAAATATACCCCTAACTGCATGAAAAAGGGTAGTTAATTTTACAGGGCAGGATATTACTGCGTGGCTTGATTAGCTCGAAAATTAGTATATATAATCTTTGCGTCAAGTTACGAACACATCTTAAACGATTTTTCAAAATTCCACTTCTATAAGGGTGAAAAGCGGGTATACAGATTAAATGAAAATAAACTGAAAACTTAATTGGCAAGAATACTATCTAAGTAAATAATGAAGTTTGTCATTTTTTTTTTCTAAACTACCCCCTATAGGGGGATTGGGGGGTGTCAAAATTTGTAAGGAAGAATTTTAACGCGCAGTTCGATTAACTCGAAACTCAGTATTTATACTTAGGTATGACCAAAAATAAAGAATAACGTATCAGGGTTTTTTGATAATCTACCCCTAACGGGGTGAAGAGGGGTAGTCAATTCCACAGGGGAGTATTTTATTACGTGGCTTGATTAACTGGAAAATTGGTATAAATAATCCTTATTCATAGAAACATCCCACACGATTTTTCTAAATTCCATCCCTATGGCCGATAAAAAGAGGTGATACAGTTTATATGAAAAATCTTATTTATTTGGTTTATAAACTTTATAGACTTCCAAAACAAACACTAAGTACAAAGTGAAAAAAACTTTAATTTCGGAAATCGATGTCTTTGGATCTGGATTAGTTTTTTGCCACCGACTTCTGAAATTAAAGTCATTTTTCACTTTGTAGTGTTTTTTTTGGAAGTCGGTTTTTTTGTTAAAAAGTTTTTATTTCTCGCTTTTTAGTGGATCCGTTTATAATTTATCCAAGTTACAATAGCCTAATGTTAACTTACTCATCGCCTTTACCAAAATATTGCTTTTCCCGATGCAGGGACATTAATTGTTGAGGAGTTCTCCTGGTATTTCACCATTAGCTGCATTTCACCATTCGCATTGTAACGAGCATAAATTGCTTGGCAACCATATTAAAGTAATCGAATCGCAACCCGTGAAATACTTATTATTGAGTAGTTCCGGTGGCCATCTGTGGCCTATAACAATAGTTCCACTTCACCAAATAGTGCTTTTCGAGAGCAAATGCACGAGTCACTATAAAAAATACCCAAATCGCTATAGGTGTGCCTATAATATTTGAAGAGTTTCTTCTTTCTTCTTGTTTCTTCTTTCTTAATTTTTTCTTCTTTCTTAATTTGAAGAGTTTCTTCTTTCTTATTTCTCCAGGATCCCATACTCTGATCCTGACCTGATGACAATGGGACCACCTGGAAAATATACCCTTTAAAACAAAATAATATTTTTTCAAATCGGTCTAGCCGTCTTCGAGTAGTCGGGAACATAATTAAAAAAAAAAGACTCCGACGAACTGAGAACCTCCTCCTTTTTTTTGAAGTCGGTTAAAAATAAAAAAGTGTGTTTTAGGGTTTTTCAAAAATCGACTCCTACCAAGGTGGAAAAGGGTTATAAAGTTAAGGGTTGGATTTTACTGCTTGCTTCCATTAACTCGAAAATGTGTATGGGTCTTTGAGTCAAGTTATGAACACATCCCAAACGATTTTTCAAAATTTCACCCCTGCGGGGGTGATAAGCGGGGATACAGTATAAATGTAGGGAACAGCTGATTTTTTTTTCGCGATTTCAGGTTTGGTCCCATAATTTCCTGACTGACTGATACTATATCAACGCACAGCCTAAAATTTGGAGGACTTTTTACTTATAATATCATTGTTCAAACTATTGAAATTTACTTAGGTAGGTACATTACAGTAATGGTGGTTTTCCTCTTTTTTTTTGGTGTTTTTTTCAGTAATTAAAAGTTACTGTTTTACAAACATTTCTTCTTACTGTATAAAGTCAGTACTTACCTAAGTCTTAATGAACTCGCTTTAATGTACTGTAGTAAGATATTATTTTCTTCATTGTATGCAGCAGTGGACGTCTTTCGGCTGAAATAAATGAATTTGTCATAAAGTTTACATATCCACTTCTGAGCTATGGCTGCCCACGATGTTACAATGTGCACTATTGCATCGGACAAGATCGGTTTTGTTCAATTTCAGCCCTTTGTGCCAATGATCCTTTAGATCAGATAGAAAAGTTTTTATCAATAGGTACCATTATCAAGCTAGGGTCTCCTAGAAAAGCGAAGACCGCACATAACGGCCGCAGTGACAGTGGCTGTCATGAAAATGATGACAGCGGCAAAGATTTAAATCGCTAGTGAGTAATGACGCCCTACGCGTCATAAGGTCGCGTTTCCATTGACTTATAATATATTACTAGCGTTTCCATTTCTCATTTCATTGTTTTGACGCCTCTGCTGACGCACAATGAAGCAGCGACTTGACTTGATTGTCATGGAAACGCTATACAATAATGAGCTTATCAGTATAGACACTTTTTCGCGTGAATAAGTACGGTGAGGGCAAATCTAGCGATTAAAGTCTTTGGGCAGCAGAGTTTGACTTTACTGTGTCAAAAATGCTCTCTAGGAAAACCTAGCTTACTTTCTTATATAACGTTTCAGTGACGTCATTGACTCGTAAATTGCGGACGCTATGTGGGCGCTCACCGCTGTTCTAGGAAAGCGTACCTTTAGGTGGATACGCGGAACCGCATGTCCGAGAATCCACCTTAAGCTTATAAATTCCGTTGGACATTTCCATCGAATGAAATGGTTGTCTGTTATCCTCAAAGACTCAACCAAATCATTGTTGTTCCATTGGTGTCTCGATCGCAACTAGAACATCTGAAGCGCAGATACCTGGTGAAGGCCTTCTGTACCTGGTGAAGGCGTTCTATCCTATTGACATGGACGAATATGAATATGAAAAAAATAGAATCAAACCAAGTAAGTAGGTACCTAGTTACGCACAATGGTCCACTAAAGGACTAAGTGCGGAAACCAAACTCATAACATAGAACATAGAAAAGAAAAAGCGGTTCAAACCGGTATGAGAAAGTTTATAGTGCATAAGACAAAGATTAAAACAGAAGACGATCCAGGAGGGGATCGAGGCGTGGGGGGGCGGAGGGGGGGTTCTGGGGATCAGAACGGAATAATTCACTGAAAACAACACGTGCTATAAGCACCGCCCCCTCTGCGGTCATGTCACCACGACTCGAATTTCAGCAATAACAACCAGCAACGATCAATGCGATGTTAAAAATGATGCTGAATTTCCGCTGATGATGATGTTCGCAACAACCCTGTATGTGGGGTAATTTCTCGTGGACCTGAAATTACCCCACATACAATATTAAGATAATTTTGTGTTAGGAACATGATAAATAGCTTTAATGTTTTCTCAACACGTCAAAGAGTTCAACATAAGACTTTTGTAAGTAGACATGTGACGTCGGTCATTAATTATTTGAACAATATGTAGGTACCTACTACCTACGCATACCTATTACGAAAGATTTTTGGCTTGAAAATAATTAGGTAGTTAGTAAATATATGGCCCTAATTATCAGTAGGCAGGTGTTTTAGATTGCTTAGGTACGCAGTGGAGATTAATTAATTTCCCTCTAAAAACGATGAAGGAAAACATCGCAAGAAAATCGGCATATCGAGTGTCCTATAAGGCTAAGCGCGCACTGCGATGCGATTTTATTAATCGCATGTTCATGTCAAATAAATTCCCGGACGCTAATAAACTTTTTTCAAGCGATTACTTAGCGCAGTGCGCCAACTGTAGTATAAGTATTGGTATTGTTTACAGATCACAGATCGATTTATTTTCCGCAACGATTAAATTTCGAGGGGCGCGCTTATCCTAATTCTAGGACATAGGTATGTGTCATGTTGTATCCATCAAATCGCAGTTCAGAGAAAAAGCCTAAGGTCCAGCGATCCAATGAGGCCCCTGAGATCCTGGGTATTGACCCCAGGATCTCAGGGGCCTCATTCGACCGCTGGTCGGGCAAAGTGTTATGGAGGTTTTCCATCAGGAATATATTCTCAGTAAAAGCCCATATTTAGATAGCTGGCGAAACATGGATGTTCTTTTAATACACCTCTGTTTAACTCTTCCGGGAATATATCCGTGATGCTGTGTTGTGTCGGGACCCTATCCTATAGCTTTACAAACAGTGGAGTATCGACGCCTGCCCTGGTCCTCGGAGATAGACGCACAATGACGCATTGTTCGCGCCGTGTCTATTGTGTGACGCGAAAATAGCTGCGAACGGTATGGTACGGGCGAGCGTTCGCGATTCTGTCGATGCGATTTGTCGTGTGTTTCTAAACTGATAAACGAAAATTTTGATGATTTTTACTTTTTTGTACTTTTTATTTGCTTCACAAAATAGGGAGAGCTTTACGAAGATTCTTTAGATTTTATCCTAGTCAAGGAAAGTGTCATTTGAAACACCATTTTGTTTATTATGTGGTAGGGACCGTTCTGTCTTCCGCGGTCGAACACCACGTCACCGCCACAAACTTAGGCATCTGAACCAGTGGCCAAAAGTGGAACTAACGATATCACTGACAGGAATTCAACAACGTCAGTTATCTTATTCTTATCTGAACTTCAGATGAAAGTTATTTGAAGACACAGTCACATTCATTTATTCTCCAGATTTTGAAGAGTAAATTCCTAAACATTGACATAGGCGCCGATTCTGTTATTCACAAACTAAACTAAATTTAAGTTCATGCATCTTTTTCTTTCTATTTCATTATGAAAAGGACAGAAGATAAATATTAGTTTAGTCCTGTCAAATTAGTCAGCGCCTCACGTAAATTGACGTATTTTTAATATCCAATTTTTTAATATCGTCTAAATTGTCTATGGAGTATCTTAATTTGACAGGACTAAACTAATATTTATCTTCTGTCCTTTTCTTAATGAAATAGAAAGAAAAAGTTGCATGAACTTAAATTTAGTTTAGTTTGTGATCAACAGAATCGGCGCCATAATATACTTTCTAAACCAAACCAGACAAATGTATTCCTCAGCCAACAGCATACAAAAGATTGCCTATAGAAGTCGCAAACAATGTTTAGTGGAAAGCTTGTGATCGATGTTAAAACCGTAATGGTTAACTGTTATTAGCATTTT
The DNA here is from genome assembly GCA_916614155.1 of Mesoligia furuncula. Classification (NCBI taxonomy): domain Eukaryota; kingdom Metazoa; phylum Arthropoda; class Insecta; order Lepidoptera; family Noctuidae; genus Mesoligia; species Mesoligia furuncula. Next base: position 12,588,536 of record OU744813.1, read on the forward strand.
GTATAGGTATTTAAATATTATTCAGTACCTTCCTGTATGTATAACACAGCTCAACTTAAAGCCTCGTTTCATGGCAAAAAAAAAGTTGAGTAGCATTGTTGCAACAACATGTTTTTGTTGCGAGGTATATTCTGCTAGCAACAAAATTCGACTGACGCTTCAGTTTTTAAATCTTAATGATTGAACTTAATATGTAGGTATTTATTCTTTTAATAAAATCGGAACAGAAGTAAAATTAAAAGAACACTTGCGCCTAGCAACATAACATATTGTGTTAATATAGTACGACAATTATAATTATAAAAGTGTCAGTGTTAACGGACTTGTTTTGCTGACCGTGCTTGTTTTTGCATTGCAGGCAAAATGTTTTTTTGTAGCCGGTCGGCGAGCGTAATCATCTGGTTAGTAACAATAGTTTTCGTGTGTGGTAAGGACGTGATTTACGATGTCGATAAACATGTTGGTACTTAGGGGAGTGTGGGGGAATTGAGAATGGCGGGTAAATGGGAATAGCTAGGTAAGTAATAGGTACTTTCCCCCGCACTGCACCGCTCCGCACACGTTCAGGTTCAACAGACGCGTCTAAAACGACCCACAGTGCGTACGCGACAGTGAGAGTAAAAGGCCGCACGCACGCTGTCACGGTGAGTCGAACTATTTTTTTAGCATTTCTGTTATAATTTTTATCCTATATTATAATAGATGTAAATATGATATTTTTGAGTTTAGAGACACCGTATTTCATTACAATCATGCACGTTATATCTTTTTTAAAACCCCACGTGCTTTGAAGGTTATCAAAAATACTGTTATGAATGAACGCCACTTTCAAAATGGCGTTCAACTGGGAACGGTAACGGCAACGGTAACGGCAACTGGGAACGGTATCAGATGGGTAATTGGGAACATTCTAAATTACCCCATTTCGTTCTTAATTACCCCTAATGCTACTAGTTGATTATGTAAAAATGTTTTAGATGCCTCGAAATTACGTACGAAAGACTGAAACAAAATACCAAATTGAAGATCTTCGCCATGCAATTGAAGATGTCAGAAGTAAGAAGATTACACTGGGCAAAGAACTTTTCCGAGAACACTTCTTTGCCTCCTCATGTATCTCCCAAAATGCAGCCGTGGGATCTTACAATCTTCAGTTCACTGAAGATGGCATACAATAAAGAATGTGAGGTCTACATAGTTAATAATCGTACAATAAAACAGCTAACATAAGCAAAGCTGCCAGTGGATTTAGAACCGTTGGAATTGCTATTGATCCTAACAAATTTAAAGACAGCTTTGAAAATACGGTATTTGACCATCCCCACACCTGTCAAAATTATAACGTTCATGAAACTGCAGCTGAGCAAAGTTTGAATGAGTCTATTAACACTGGCAGCCAAAGTCCAATACCAACACAGGATGCCACTTCTGTTCCCGAAAATGACAATGATTTGAGAATTACCACTACTCCTCCTAGATCCACTTCTGTGCCTCTTTCCGAAATTATCAATTGCCAATCATTCCTAAAATAGGAAACACCTTTAGAGGTGTTTCCTATTTTAGGAATGATTGCAGAATAAGAAGCAGTCTCATATATTATCCAGCACACCTATAAAAATTCAACTAGAAGAAAAACAGAAAAGACAAAGTGAGAGAAAAGCTAAAAAAGAAAAAATGCAAACAAAAAAAAAAAGAACATTAAAACTATACAAAAGAAGTCACGAGTCAAGGGTAAAGGAGCCACAGATTTGACGAAGACTTTAGAAGGAAATGAAAACGAAGAGGAGTTTTACTGTATAATATGCAACGAAAAGTTTGAATCCCCACCGACAGAAGATTGGATCATGTGCGCTATTTGTAGACTCTGGGCACATGAAAAATGTACTGCTGGCGAGACTAGTAAAGGTTACGTGTGTGATATGTGCCACACTAAGAAATTGTAGTTTATTGTAAGATTTAACTGTATCATTCCTAATTACCCCATACCATTCCCATTTACCCCGTGGGGTGATCTCATTTACCCCATAGGGTATCGGGTAAGAAGGAACAGCAATGTTTTTTGTTTTCGTTCATATTTCTTATAACACGTTGATTTTAAAGATTTTTTTCACACTAATAATTAGATAAATAAGCAAAGGTAATGTTGCAATAAAAGTTTATTATGTCCATGAGATTTTTCTATTGAGCCTTGGTAGTTAAGTGTTCCCAATTCACCCACTCTCCCCTACTTGGTAGTGTGATAGTTGCCAGTTTCCTCGTCCAATATCTTTCAACTAGCTTCATGTTTCTGACTGACCGACCCCTTGACAATTCAAAAGTGCCTGTAATTGGTTTATTTGAAATAAATGCCTTGAGTATGAGTTTTCTCCACCACCCCTTACTTCCCGTGGGTGTCGTAAAAGGCGACTAAGGATCGTACCGGAGAATGGGCAGCAGCGTTCTCTATGTATTCCACCATCATACCATACTGCGATCGCCAACCCGCCTGCCAAGCGTGGCGATTATGGCAAACCCTCCCAAAATTGGCGGAGGCCTATGTCCAGCAGTGGACGTCTATCGGCTGAAACGACGACGACGACGACGATGAGTTTTCTTGGCGAAGACTTTATACATTGGATAGGAAGTGTTGCTGTATCTAAACACTACTTGCAGGACCGGCTGATGTTGTGAAAACAATGTTTACGCACCAGCAGTGCGATTCTGTAACTATCTCACCGTGAAAACTTAGGTGAAGTGAGCGTGGAGTGAGCTGTCAATAGTGTCAATTCCTAGCAAAAACAAACTCACTTCACCTGAGTTTTCACGGTGAGATTTTTACAGAATCGACCGGCTGGGTAGCATCTGTTGCTGAACTTTTATTCACCATGAACACGAGGTTTTATCTTTTCTTATGATAAGCCCTGAAAGAGTTAACCATTGTTGGTACGGTGTCGGTAACAGGATATTTTTAGCTTTTTTCTTTGGTAACGTTATAAAAATGGGCGCTATTATTCTTTGATGAAAGTGATCATTAGTTGATACCTAAAGAAAAGAGAATTTGGATGTTCCATCGGAGATTATATTAATTAGTATTCCCTCATTGTTTTCAGTTCTGTGAGAGTTTTAGTAAATCTGTTGTGTAATATGATAATATTATCATGTTAAAAAATTTTTATATCACGAAGTGACGCGCGCATTGCTTGTGGTAACCAAGTGTACGCAGTGATTGCTGTGAATGTATGCGTAAGGACGAGTAGCGTCAGCATACATTTCCGACGTCGCTGTTGTCTCGGATGGTGCCGACTGCCGATAGCTCCTGCACGTACACACTTGGAAACCACAAGTAAAGCGCGCGTCGCTTCTTAGGATAAAGATAGTATACCATTGTTAGCTGCTGCAATAGAATAAGTTACCGAATTGAAAAGTTATTATCCACATTTAAATAATTTGTCTATCTATACATATAAATAAAACCAAGTCGGGTTAGTTACACAATTTTTAACTCAAAAACGGCTGAACCGATTTTTATGATCTTTGATCTGTTGGATTTGTCTCCGAATAGCAGAATAACTATTAAAAAAGGGAAAATTTCACGAAAAAAAAAATTATGATAATAATTTATTTTCTCAAACATTAATTCTTATTGATTGAGGGGCCCGTGGCTAAATAATAACAGCCGCACAGGTCGATCGATCAGGTTAAACTACGCTTGCCGCGGTTGGTCTGTGGATGGGTGACCATCTTTACATACCGAGACGCCTCCGTGCCTCGGAAAGTACGTTAAGCCGTTGGTACCGGCTGTCATTCGTGGATCTTTGACAGTCGTTACGGGTAGTTAGAAGCCCGAAAGTCTGACAACCAGTCTTACCAAGGGGTATCGTATTACCCAGTAACTGGGTTGTGGAGGAGAGATAGGCAGTCGCTCCATGTAATATATTGGTATTCAGCTGCATCCGGTTAGACTGGAAGCCGACCCCAACATAGTTGGGAAAAGGCTAGGCAGATGATGATTAATTCTTATTGATTCTGATGCGGTACGAAGTTCGCCGGAGTCAGTTTACTCTTAAAGAACATAGTTGTCTTAAAACGTCCAAAGAGTTTCTTGTCCGTTCTTCTCCATACCTACTACGCTTTTAAATGGACAACTTCATATTTTCTGGCTGACCGGTTCCTTGAAGAGCAGCGGTGGCCCAGTGGTATCGATCCCGATTTACGAGTGATAGGTCGTGAGTTCGACTCCGAGCCCAGGCAGGCACTTTACACTGTGTATTTAATTTCTTCACCACTGCTCTCAAACGGTGAAAGAAAACATCGTGAGGAAACCGGCATGTCGTAGAACCAAAAAATCGAAGAAATGTGACATCTACCAACCCGTTCTGGGCCAAACAAATGTAGCTTTGTGTAACGATGTCCCTTCCACCGTCTATATATACCTACGTACATAGGTATCATTAAAATTACATTAATTTCATAACTCGATAAAAAAACCTCTCAAACCAAACCAAATTTAGTTCACCAATTTGTTATAAATTACCACAATAAAAGTGAGTAGGGTCGGCTAAAAGTTAAATTGAGAGCCTGATGTGATTTCCAAGCACTCGTTACTTCGAATTACGAGTTTCGGAAAATTTTGATTTGAACTCCTTTTGGTCTTTTTCCCCAAAGTCCTTCCTAAATTGATCTGGAAAGGACGATTGTAACGACATCAAGTAATTTAAAGTGTACTTGGTATAGGTACTTACCTACTTATTTATTGAAAACTGGTTATTGCCCGCGATTTCGCCTGGGTGTATTTTGTGTTAGAATAGAAAAGAATAGAACACTTTTATTTCAGACAGGAGTTCATAGGGTTAGTAACAATTTTACTTCACTTCTTGTGTTAGTAGGTTATAGACACAAATTACCATACTTATACAATTAAAATTTTCGTGGAGCTGCACCCACCTCCGCAACATCAGGGAAACCCACCGATCTGCGAACCTACCGCGCGTATTATCTACTTACAGATTTGTTTAATACAATTAATATCTAGGTTGAAAATTAGTCTCCCTATTTCTTTTGTCAGAGCAGGCTGGCTATGTATTTGTCAAATTTCAAAACGGGTTCAGTGTAGCGTAACGTTCAAGCAAATAGCAATTAAGTAGGTACCCGAAAGCACTGAAAATTTATCTTTTAAACTAATCAAAGTATTTTTTTACTAAAACAAACTCTAAACTTTAATAATCTAACTCAGAACACAATTAAAAAGTAGTATATACCTAATGCTTTTGATTTAAGTACTTACGTACACGCTTACGATCGTAGTTTTAATTATAATAAAATAATAATAAATCTTTATTTTGCCAAAAATAACAACAACCTTACAACAGATTTTACAAGTAGGTACTTACATATAATCCATGGATCCAAAAGATTAGACACCCAATTAGCAACTCAGTTCACAATAAAATATTTAGGTCGTTGCGAAACCGATTCACCCTGACTCCCGTACTAGTATAAACTGTATTACGGTGAGCCAGCATTCCTCGTTCTCTGTATACAATATTATAATAAGCCGATTTGAGAGTAAATAATTAGATAATCTCACTTTTCAAATAGTACAAAGCAATACTGTAGGTAGAATCTGAGTAGAATGTGTCAAACATTCAAATTGTTGTTAACTTGATTTTTACTTTGTAGGTAGTAGTGTAAGTTCACATAGTATAAGTAAAATTTTTAGATGCTAAGTTTGTTTACAAATATTTGTAGTGTTCTTGTTACTTTATATAAAACAAATAAAAAAAATAGATCGATTAAAAAAATAACATAAGTGAATTTAAGAAAATTAAAAAAAAACATGTAAATTTTAATGAAAAATAAAATAAAATAAAACTTTTTTTTTTTTTTTCTTCTATAACCTGCCATATTTGGTGTTATCTGGTATAAAATGTGTGTGTGTGGGGGGGGGGAGGTGTGTGTGTGTATGTGCGTGCTGGGGTGTGTGTGTGTGTGTATGACATTATGTCATCTCAAAATATTTTCCACTTCATGGTAATCTAGTTCTTTAAGAAATTCATCAAGAGACTTTTTACATTCGCGACAGCTAAGATCTCTTATTTTTAATTTTTTGCTTATTTTATTGTATATGCTGGGGCCAAGATAATTTGGAAAAGTCTGAGCAAACTTAGTCTTACACTTGGGAGTATTGTAAACTATATCGGACCTTCGCCTAGTCCCGAAGTCAGGTTTTATTTTGTGTTGTGCAATAATTAAAAGCCGGATGAAGAGTTTCCGTACAGAAAGTACATTATTTTCTTTATATAAGAGATCTGTAGGATACCTGTAGTTTTTAAAACACATTACCTTAAGTAGTGCACGTTGAGCTCTTTCTACAACCAACAAGGTAGTTTTTGATGTACCGCCCCAAATAGTTAGACAGTAGCTTACAATAGACTGACAAAGTGAGTAATACACAGTAGTGCGTAATTGCATTGAACAAGCATTTCTGAGTATTTTAAAAATGTAAATTAGTTTTCGTATACGAGCACTTAGTTTTTTGACTTGTTCTTTCCAGTTAAGAAACTGATCCACCACACACCGAGATATTTAGTGGAGGTGGCATTGATAATACCGCAACAGTTACATGTTAAAACATCCTGACATTTGTGTACCTTTAGATCCATGGTGTTTGCTGGAGGCTGAGTTTTAATTGACGTGCTAAACGTGACGTATACGGTTTTTTGGGCATTCAAGGTGAGCAAATTGTTATCAAGCCAAGTTGCCACTGAGCGCATTCCTTGATTTGCTATATTATTTATGTCCAACCATGTTTTTGCTCTAAATAACAGAACCGTGTCATCGGCAAATGTGACAATTTGTCCCTTGTTCAGAGAAAGGTCACATAGATCATTAATGTAGATCAAAAAAAGCGTTGGCCCTAGTACGCTTCCCTGCGGCACTCCGTATACCACATCAACCTCTTGGCTATAGTCATCATTGATTTTGACACTTTGTTTGCGGTTACTTAAATAATCCCTGAATAAAGCCAGAGGTATACCTCGAATTCCCATGAATTCCAGCTTAGCGAGGAGAATAGGGACGGAGACCGTATCGAACGCCTTTGCGAGATCCAAAAATATACCCAGGACTCTATCTCCACCATCCAAGCCATCAACAATAAAGGAAGTTAACTTATGTAAGGCATCACTGGTAGATCTGCCTTCCCTAAATCCAAATTGGTTGCACGAGAAATATCCTTTTGACTCTAAATATTTCTTTAGTCTACAGTTGATTAGTTTTTCCAAAATTTTTGACAAACTAGGCAACAAGGAAATAGGTCTATAATTCGACACGTTATCTCTATCCCCAGACTTAAAAACTGGAACAGTGACAGACTTTTTTAGAGCCAGCGGAAAGGTCCCTTTGGTAAAACAGATGTTGCAAATACTAGTAACTGGTTTTACAATAACATCCACCGCTTTTTTTAAAAACTTTGTAGTTATACCGTCCCACCCCGATGAACCTGTATTTTTAAGATTGGTGATAATACGTTTAACTTCACTCTCATCTGTTGGGAAGAGCATAAAGGAATGCAGAGGTGGATTGATATTATTTAGATTCAAATTTCTACTAAGTTGCTCTTCTTCTGTTTTAGTTCTAGATAATATATTATTGGCTAAATCGGCACCAACTTTAGCAAAATAGTTATTTATGTCATTCAGAGAGCTCTGACTGTCCTCCGCGTTACTTAAAAGGTTCGCTACTGACGTATCTGTTTTGTCCAAGTTGCACATATCTTTTATTAAGCCCCACTGACTTTTTATGTTATTTTTACTATTCTCTAATTCGGTTTTAAAATGATTATTTTTTAAAGTTTTCAATAAATTATTACAAGTGTTGCGATAACGTTTATATGTAATTTTCAAAACCTCATTATTTGGATTTAATCTAAGTTTTAGGTGAAGTTTATCCCGGTTTCTCATACATCTACACAAACCTGGTGTTATCCAGGGTTTGATATTTGTTTTACGTGTGGATAATTTATAGGTATGTGTATGTCGTTTTAAGGTGTCTCTTATGATATTAAGGAATTGGTTAGTCATTTCATTTGGATCCGTCAGAGATAGCATTTCTTTCCAATCAAGCTGCTGCAAATCTGCCACAGCGGCATCATAGTCACATTTTGTGTACAATCTTTTGTTAGGTTTCTTGATAACCGTTGTCTTGCGAGGTATTGTAGTCATAACACAACTATGGTCTGTCAATGCGCTATTACAAACTATAGTTGTAGTTTTGAATTTTGTTTTGATAAAACAGTGATCAAGACAGTTTCCTTCTCTAGTAGGAAAGGTATGTGATGCTAAGAGACCATGTGAAGCCAACAAATTACTGTATTCCAGAGATTGCCCATTCTGGTTATCCTTTATATTTATATTAATATCCCCTATCAACACAATACTTTTAAATTTTTTTAGCCCTGTTATCACTTGATCCAAAGATCCCAAGAATGAATTTATATTCCTAAAAGAAGGTGGTCTATAAATCGCAATTATGGCTAAATCCCTATCGCTAGTGATAATTAAACAGTTTGCTTCCAGACAATAATTTGGTTCTGTTATAGAGCAGTTTATGCTGTTTTTAACATAAATGACGATGCCGCTATTTTTATTTAGATATGTTTTTGTAGAATAAGAGACGTAATTATCAATCGACGGTATGACGGTAGTATCCGAGAGCCAGCATTCGGTCAATATAATTAGATCATAGGCAATATCCAGCCGCTTAAGAAGAACTAAAAGTTCATCACCATTTTTATGTAAACTTCTAATATTCTGAGTTAAAATAGTAACATTTTGATGAGTCATATGAAGAGCTGATTTACAGTGTTCCGGAAATTCGGCGACCAATGCGTTGCCGACATTGATTTTTTCATCAATGTCCGAGGAAATTAGTTGGAAATCAACCATAGTCTGTACTAGATGTTGTTGGTGTTGGTCTATTGACAACGAAATGACTCGCCAAATTTATCGGAACACAGAATTTTGTTGGGCGCTTGCAATGTTTGATAATGTGTAGGTTTTTAAGTAATATTTTGTTTTTGTAATTGTATTTATGTGTATGGCTGGCAGGGTTAAGTAATAGATTTTTTTTGTTGGTACTACAGAAAGCATGCATAAACTATGACAACGTAAGACATAAAAAAACTGTTTAAAAGTATTAAAAAATAGTCACTTGCTTAGATTGTGGGTATTAGGATCAGAATCGACTCTGTAGTCTTCAATTTGTTCCAGAGTTTTGATTTGTATTCTTGGCAATCCATCATCTTTTTTTATAAAAACTTTACCGTAGGAAATCCAGCAATACTTGAAATAATTTTTCTTTTGTGCTTGTTTAGCATGATACAAGATATGTCGTGTAGCAGGAGTTAGCGATTCTGAGATGAAAATTGGTTGTTTCTCACCCGGCAACTGGATCAGCTTAGTGTTATATTTTTCATCTTTGTGATTGTTGTTGTAAGTACGAAGAGCCTGTATCACATTGGTGCGGCATTGCGTCATCTTGTATTCAACTACAATCGGTTTATTTTTATTTGATCGTTTCCTGTATATTTGGCAGACTTGCTCCCTCGAAATTGATACATCAAGTGATTTGTGAATTTCACCAACTATCAGGTTGAGGTCTTCATTTTCACTGAACGGTATATTTGTTATTTCCAATGAAGTTTCAAGTTGTTTTCTTAGAATATCTTCTATTTTATTTTCAAGTAAGATGACTTTATTTTTTGTTTCATTATTTTCGAGTACTAAGTTTTCATATTTCCCTTTTAGCTCGCTATACCGTAGTGTCGTGTTTTCGAGTGCATTTTTCATACTCAAATTTTGCTTAAGGATTTCTTGATTCTGTTGTTTTAGGTCTTTAATCATATCGGATAATGAAGATAACTTATCGTTTTGGGATTTTTTCAAATCGCTTAACATTGTTACGATCTCAGATCGCAAGTTATTAAGGTCTTCTGTGTCACCACGTTCCTTTCTTTTTCTCGATGAGCTATATTCACGGTCTTGTTCTGAATAACTTGGTAGATCCGGTTGGGATGAAGATAATGTTATGTTCTCTGGAGGTATACGAAGCATCTTGGTATTTTGCATATACTACACGCCGTTCTTAACTCATCCACACGGTTGGTGCGTGATGTCTGGCGTCGAATATTGGACTTTCTACTTTATTAAATTAAAGCTAAGGTAGAAATTTACTTCGCTTTGTTTTCTCGGAATATTTAATAACTGCTAACAACACGGCTAGTCACTATGAGCGCGAACGAACGAATGAATTTGGGCGGAAATTGGGCGTGGGTATGTACCTACCTACCAACATATTATGTAATGTGTGAATGTCTTGCCGTTCCGATTTCAATTTGACAGTGAAACATATCAAAACATATTTTACTTATAGTAAATTCTCGATCATTTTGCAAGGTAGGTAAATGAACCGTTAAATTCAATTCAAATATCCAAAACTCATCACAGTTTGCGAGTTCGCGACAAAAACGTTGGCAAATGATTCGGAACGGGCGCCCAAAAATTGTTTCACAAATCAAATGGCGATTAAAAAGTTCCCGTAAGAAAATACTTACTTCCCTTGTTCGTATTACCTATCTCGTTTCAGCCGATAGACGTCCACTGCTGGACATAGGCCTCCCCCAATTTTGGAGGGGGTTTGCCATAATCGCCACGCTTGGCAGGCGGGTTGGCGATCGCAGTATGGTATGATGGTGGAATAAATAGAGAACGCTGCTGCCCATTCTCCGGTAAGACCCTTAGTCGCCTTTTACGACACCCACGGGAAGTAAGGGGTGGTGCAATTCTTTAAGTCCGGCACTACACAGACAATGTTCGTATTACCTGTCTACGTAAATTAGATTCAAAGAACTTGGGGTCTGTGTGTTGTGTGTGTGTGTGGATTTGACTTTTTAATATTTTTTTTCCGTTACCCCTTTTTTATCTCCAAAAGTCCTCGTAGGTCCAAAAGTCCGGACAAAGTTCGGATGGGGGGACAAGAAGCGGGACATGTCTGACAAATCCGGATGGATGGTAACCCTGCGTGGGATGCATTCCAGTTTCCATTATGTTGCTCAACGTTACATCCACAGTTACATCCAATGTCTCGGATTACGATTTTTGGAATATTGACCCATACCTTCCGTACCTCTACATTGTGTGTTTAGCAAATGTACGTTTGGACCTAATATAGTTATTTCTAGGATATATGTCTCCACTATTGAGTCGAATCAGGAACTTAAATTCAACGCGTCGGACAAACTGCTACTTGTTTTAAGCTTTGGTTTCATAAGAAAGCGGTGAACGACAGTGGCGGACTTTACCTGTCGGGGGGGCCCGGGGCGGCAACACAAAACGAGTCCCCCACCTGGTCTTCTCAGTTTATGTTTTCATAGGAGCTGCTTTGTCGACGAATGCAGAAGAGTTAGAGAAATCGCAGACTATAGGACGCAAGAGCGAGCGAAGTAAGTTCGAAAATTTTTCCACCCCGTGACCCCGCCTCGGAAAGGTTCGGTTTTCTTTTGAACATTATTTTAAACATAAATAAGGGTTACTTTATTGACTTTTGCAGAAAGCATAAGAATGAACAGAATTAAGGCTGCAAGAACGAAGCGAAGTCAAAAAAAATTGAGGGTGAAACGTAAGACAGAAATACTCTTGTACGATTATTTCTGACGAAGTCAAAGTCAAAGTCAAAGTCAAAGATTTATTTGCATACTAAGTGTACATTAATTGGTGTTGTTTACAAATGCAGGTACTTACAACTTAGCGGCCTTTTCCAGGCATCGCAAACTTGAGGGCTAACTAGCAAACATTTAAATTATAACGACACAATGAAATTCAATAATTACCTTCTATAATTAAGAAGGATTAAGTCTAATTAGTCATAACATTTTGACGCATGCACATTCTTATAATTAATTACTCTAATTGTGTATAATGTCTGTGAGCGAGGCTATGTGTGTCTGTATTTTTTAGTTAGTCATTCAAGTATGTCTGGTATTTAGGTATTTGTTTAGGTATTTAATTTTTCGCTATTCAATTATTTAAGTATGTCTGTATTATTTCATTATTTAGCTATTCAATTATTTCATTATTCAATTATTATTATTTTTAATTTTTAATTAAATATGTACTTAAGTAATTATTTCTGATTCAAAAATTCTTCAGTTGAGTAGTAGCAGTTTTTCAAAAGAAATGTTTTCAATTTATTGTTAAACGGGGTGAGTCTGGTTTCATTTTTTATCTCCTGAGGCAGCTTGTTGTATATTCTTATTGCCATGTGTTGTGGGCTCTGATGTAGTATTTTAAGTCTTGATGGTGGTTGGTATAAGTTACGAATTATTTAAAAAAAAGTTGTATTCCCATTCGCTCGCTCTTGCATCCTATGTCGACGGAGGCCAGCTGCGTGGGGCTCCTATTTCTGAGTAAAGGGTTTAAAGTAACCTAACCAAACCTAACCTCGGGGTGTCTTTCGCTCGCTCTTGCATCCTACGTTGCGCTTTCTGTGAACCAAGGTATCTGAAAACAGTGGATTCTATGAACAAAGTTTACGGTAAGAAGTGCTATCTATGAACAGAGATCTCAGTCAGCATTGCTTCCTATGGACCGAGATATCTACGAACAATGTTTTCTATCAACAGAGTTTTTGGCAAAACGTGCTGTATAGGAATAGAGATTTATATGAGCTTTGCTTTCTGTATGTAGTTGTATTGTACAAGCGTGTTTCTATCTTAGGTTCCACACCGAAAAAATTGGCACACCAGGTTGTGTGGGTTAGGTTTTCTTTTGACTATTCATACAGAAGTAGGAGTTACATTGCCGATTTAGGTATCCAGAAAGCCTTACAATCAAAGCATTGTTGACAAGAGCGAGCAAAACGAGTTCGAAAATTGTAGCACCCTGCAATTGTATTTTGCATATGTAAGGGGGCCTCCAACCACTACTTACTGAACTTATTTTGGCCATTTGTCGGATTTGATTAAAAAGTAATTCTAAAGATTTGTGCCCCCCAGGACCAGGGGCCTGGGCTGGACCGCTTAGTCCGCCAGTGGTAAACGCTCACGCAATAAGGGCCGTCCAAATACAGAGCGTTTGTTGACACATTAATGTGGAAATATGACGGAACCCCTTTTAAAATAGGTATTTAAACCAAAGCTTTAGTGAAGATTAAAAAGTGTAGACGTAGCATTGGAACGAATTATAAAAGAATACCTCATCCCGTGCTACAAATATTAGCTGGCGAAACTTCACAAACTTGATTTAGATAGGGCTGCCATCACCTAAATTGTTGACGCCGTCGCCGGGCAAAAACTTTAAAAATCCTGAACATTTAAAAAATATCCGCCTAAATACCCTGGGCGCCGTCCAAATTTGGACAAATCCGGGGAAAACCCGGACGGATGCATACCCTTGGGTTAGATACCTAATCATGTAAATTTTTTTTTCTAAACTCGCCTTATCCCGTTTCTGAGAAAAAGATCTTGATGGCGAAGTGATCCTTTATTGAGATTCTTAGGGTTCCGTGCCTCAACAGGAAAAATGAAACCCTAAATGTATAATATTTTGCCGCATCACTACAGTTTCATACGTAACTAAAATGCATTTCATTCAAGCCTCGTATATCTTTTGTGCATCCGTGGACACATTATTAAATGTACGGAGACAACAGTGTTAAGGTTTCCTTCATCCGGTGCAGGAATCAGTTCACTGTATGGTAGTATACTCGACCTTGTAATTACTTTACCACTTATGACAACAATTAACACTAGAATAAAAAATAATTGAGTTTGTAACTATCTAACTGTCACATATACCAACCGGTCTATCCTGTAAGAATCTTACCGTGAAAACTAAGGTGAAGTGATTTTGAAATGAACTGTCGTTCCACCTGCAGTGCTAATCTGTAAAAAAATACTTTGAACCCTTAGGTGAAGTCAGCTGTCAATAGTGTCAATCCCTAACATAGGAGTATGGTGGAATGACAGCTCACTTCACCTAAGTTTTCTCAGTGAGATACTTACAGAATAGGTCGGCTGTAATAGGACTTTTTGCCGCGAGGTCAAAATCGGAACTAACTTCTTTCAATACATTTCACAAAAATATTACACAGTTTTTTTACCAACAGCGCAACTCTGTCAACAGTAGTGCAGTCAAACAAAACTTGTTGTTTTTTGACGTGCAAGTTACATTCAAACTTAGGATGGTAAAGATATTACGAGGTTGACTATACCTAGCTTCTCTAAATAAGATACAAGGCTTTCTATGGCATTATCTTTTGGACTTTATTCTTCGAAGTATGGTAGACAGAACTGAACTGAACAGTGAGTAAAGATTGAAAGAAAGGAATTGGAAGGTTGTGATGTTTTTTGAAACAAATGGAGTTTTGATAAGACAAAATTTTTAGAGCTAGAGAGAGCTCAGAGATCTCTCCTTAAGGTTATGCTTTTTAAACCCTTCAGATTCCCTACTCAAAACCTTTACCTATCTTCTGACCTTCTGTCTGTACCTAAGTAAGCTTTATGTCCTCCAACTCATTCTTAGAAAACACAAATCCCTACCGTATGACCCCTCAATGGCTAATAGACGAAGGAAACACGCCGTCGCACCAACTGTCACAGTAAGATCTGCTTTTGCTAAGAGACAGTATGGGCGGCAAGCATCTCACCTATACAACTTAATTAACAAAGAGCTAACAATATACCTTCTAAAACTCAAGGAATGTAAAAAGAGTGTTTCAAATTGGCTTAAGACTAAAAGTTATGATGAAGTTTTGAGTCCATGGTGACCACAATTCAATAGAATAGGTACTCTGTATTGTATACCATAAAATTACATATTTATATAATGGCGCCAATTCTGTGTTTTCACAAACTAAACTAAATTTATGTTCAGGCATCTTTTTCTTTCTATTTCATTAAGAAAAGGACAGAAGATAAATATTAGTTTAGTCCTGTCAAATTAGTCAGCGCCTGACGTAAATTGATGTAGTTTTAGTAGCCAATTTTTTAATCTCGTCTAAGTTGTCTATGGAGTATCTTAATTTGACAGGACTAAACTAATATTTATCTCCTGTCCTTTTCTTAATGAAATAGAAAGAAAAATATGCATGAACTTAAATTTAGTTTAGTTTGTGCACAACAGAATCGGCGCCACTGAATATTTGCTTAGGTTGACACAATGGGTGTTCTTATCACCTAATCGCTCATAATGTTCTGTACAGACCGTTTGCTCAATAACCTAACTATAATAATTTCGTGTTGTTTATGGTTAATGGAAGAGGCTTCGACCTTTCCGATTCCAAGATTTTGTCTCAGGGTTAACCATAATACCAAAATTCTCACTCATAACTGTACGCCTTCACTCATCCTCACATACTCACACACACACACTACACTTCACTTAAGCGCGCCTCTTTTTCCTTTTTGTTTACTTTTTAATACCTTCTTGCATGCCCTTTTTTTTAATACATGTTATTCAATTACAAATATATTTTGGGGAAATGAAAATTGGAAGAGCGGTGTCTCCTAACACAAGCATTTCCTTGCTTAAAAAGAGACTCCAAATCATATAATGTAAGCCAAATATGTTAATTGAATTAAACATTTTTATTTTTATGATAACAGATGCATTACTGATTATGACTTACCAACGACCATAATTATGGAGAGAGAGAAAAGGATAAAAAACATTTTTGGGCAATTTAAGTATCTACCTATATATCTAAAAATAAAAATTGTTTGAAGCAGATGATCTCTGGAAGTACTTACTAATTGCGTTACACACTATGAACCACAAACTGCATAATTTTCAAGGATATTGCTTATCCAGTGCTTCATATGTCCGAACAATTTGTCTGCTCAACAACGTAGGTACATAAAGCAATGAATGTTGTTGAACTGTTAAAATGAAAGCCACTCCTACTGTTAGTGTATTACGCAATTACCCCACAGGTCGCAAAGATTCTTTCACAGTAAAAAGCTCATCTGTTATTGCGAGTGCTTGCTGGATATATTTTACAGACTTTGATGCGAACGAAGATTAAAAAAAGATTAATGGTATGACGGTCCCTTGCCAATATATGTATGAAAATATCATGTAAGTAAGAAAAGGAGAGTAGCCCAAAACGGGTAAGCTAAGGTTGATGATAAATAAAAACAGTTTATAGATACAAATTGAACATTTATTTGTACATTTTGAAATGTTTAGTTATCAAGGACTATAAAATAAATGACATATTTAGTAGTTTTGTACATTAAGAATAAAAAAATAACAAAAATCTTTACCATTCGAATTACCCGTTTTGCCCGTAGGGGGGGCCTAAAGCAGGTAGGGCTTTTGGGCAAAGCGGGTAGGGACTGAATTACATTAGGTCAACGTCAATCAATGACTAAAACTGTTTCATAACAATCATAACTCAGATGGAGCTCCACCAGGATCATCAGCTACTTGCAGTGATGATGGTTGGATTAATGGACCAGTATTCTTGGAATGGTTACGGCACTTTGTAGACAACATAATGAGTTGGCAACGTAAACAGATAATCCATATGAAATAGATACTCAACTAGCTCTAATTCTTGAGCTACTGTAAAAACTGTTGTGAATCTTCCTAGATTTTTTTTGACATCCTTTCTTTACATGTATCTGTAAAGTCGAAAAGTTGATGCCATATTTTTTTGCTGCACCATTGACGGAAGTTTTGAGAGCTTCTTCTATCGCAAGCTTCATAACTCCCTCATCCCACGATGCATTTGCAGTATTTCTTTTGTATTTATTAACCATCTGCAAAAATAAAAGAACTAATAAGCAGTCAATGAAATTATACAAGGCAAATCGGGTATGGGCAAAACGGGCACCCGCTTTAGCCCTACCCTTTTTGCCCAGAAGCATGTATTTTTTTCAATCGACTCATATCCTTAAAACCCAAATAATAAACGCCAACCTATAACACAAATACAACGTCTATTTATTGCAAAATAATAACACAAAACTAGTAAAAACATATTGTAAACCATTTTCGAGTATTCAAAAGTAATGTAACTCAATTTTTTTTAGTGGAAATAGCAAAAAACTTCTTTCTTATATTACCGTGAACTCGTGTCCGCCAGAGAAGCGCGCCGACTCCCTGTGATTGGCGAGCGGCAGGGTCCGCGCACTGCACGCACACATTCTTATTAGCAATAACGGTGCGCAATTTAAAAAGCATACCCGTTTTAGGCGGGCTACCCGTTTTAGGCTTACCTCCCCTACATCTTCTAAATAAAATAAGTAATAGATCTAATTTTAATACTAGACATAGTAAAGACAAAATAGTTCAACCTTGTGATAATTTTGTGAAATTAAATTAGGTTGAAAGAAAATTCAAAACTCATATTAAAACTACACTTGTAAGCAAACATATGAGAGCATTATATTCAAGATAAGAATGCTTGGAAACATGCTGGTCCTGCTCCATATGCAAAATTGCTAGTATTAGCATTTTTTTTTTTTTTTTTTTCTCGGAACCATTAGGTCCCGGTCCTTTGGAAGGCGTACGAGGGGCTGAAGCCAACTCGCAGAGGCCCCTTAGGAAATTTTAATGAAATGCGGCACCAACCGACGATTATCCCTGTATGCGCTATGCAAGTGCACCCAAGGATAACCCCCGGTTGGTGTAGGACTATTGCAGGATATGGAAAAAAAAAAAGTTGGACTATGGGTTTGGGTGGCTAAAGTGGACTGGTTACCAAGAACTATGGAATAACTACGACCCCTGCCTGATCAATGTTTTATATATACACGGATAAATGGCAGGGGGTGACTTGCACACTCAACAATGGGCCCCCGGAAACGATCGCTAGCACATAGTGACGTAGCAACAAGGGGGCAACATGTCCCTGAGGTGCTTATGAGGAGTGGAGAGGTATTCCACGGCTATCAGGACAATCCCGGAAGTACGGTCAAGATCCCTACCAGCATCTTACTGGAATACTTCCTTCCTCCGAGCACGTTTGCTCTTGCGAATCTCCACTCAAGCCGGCCAATAAAGGCAAGAATGGGGTGGGAGCTCTGTTCATCTTCATTGTTCACTCCAGCCGGCCAATAAAGGCAAGCCAGAGGTGAGGAACAAGACTTCTCCCTGAAGATAGGGTCCGTGGGGTCGCTACTGCCCAACAGTTCGCCACATGCTGCCCTGCGGATTTCTGTATCTCTCTTGGTCTGGCTCCTCACCTTAGACCTATTCCAGAAAAGTAAACTCTTCCGGCATAGGCCTAGAGTTTGGAGCGCGCAAGCCCCACCACGGCGTCAACGTAGAGATACGGCGGCGGGGGTATAGGTATAGGTATAGGTATTAGCATTATTATTACTCTATTATTAGCATTGCCATTCAACGTGGCAATGCTGCCAGTCTTCTGGGCACGTTTCCGGATGACAGCGATGCGGACGAGTACTTCGACGCCTAAGTGTCCTTTGTTTTTGTATTTATTTGTATAGTAAGTTAGTTAGTCATTTAATTTAGTATTTTAGTGTTAAATAAATAACTTTAATATTACTTACACACTGACTTATTATTTTAAAATTTTAGAAAAATCATCTATTTTCAACATATTGTATCTATCATAATTCATTATCTGTCATTGCTTCATTTTTAATTCTTCTTACCTATTGTGCTGTTGTTATCTTATTGTACATACAAAGTCTTCACATATATTTATATAATTATTGTATACAAGATATTGAAAAACATTTTAAGAGAGTAAATGTGGAGTTCGTTTTCCATTCTTTTTCATACGAAACTACCTTTTGGAATGGGCAACGAATCAATTCTATTTTCTTGTCAATTTTGACGTTCAAAAATGTCTTTTATGTCATCATCTGCCTCAGCTGCCTAGCCTTTTCCCAACTATGATGGGATCTGTATCCAGTCTAACCGGATGCAGCTGAATATCAGTATTTTACGTGGAGCGACTGCTTATCTGATCTCCACAACTCAGTTACTGGGTAATACAATACCTTGGTAAGACTGGTTGTCAAACTTTCGAGCATTTTATTACCCGTAACGTCTGTCGAAGATCCAAGAATTATGCTTAACGTTAGGATTAAGGGTTAACATGCTTTCCGAGGCACGGAGGGGTCTCTGTATGTTAAGATGGTCACCCATCCACGGACCGACAGTGGCAAGCGGAGCTTAACCTGATTGATCAATCCGTGCGACTGTTATTACTTAGCCACGAGTCCCTCTTCTCCAAGTAACCGTTTCTATATTCCTGTTTGTTGGCTACGGGGTGACATATGCAAAACTCCTTCATGCTTCGGGTATTGTAGATGTCCATAGGGCGATGGTGGCAAAACGCTGTTTTTAATTGCAGGAAAATGTTTTTTCCTTGCCCTTTACATTAAAAACGTGTAAATTTAACTGAATTGCAATGCGCAGCTATTCCTGCAAAAGTGAAAAATGAGCGAAATTGCTATTTCGATACTTCGCACTACGATATCCGTAAAACATAGC
Source organism: Mesoligia furuncula (assembly GCA_916614155.1). Classification (NCBI taxonomy): domain Eukaryota; kingdom Metazoa; phylum Arthropoda; class Insecta; order Lepidoptera; family Noctuidae; genus Mesoligia; species Mesoligia furuncula. The sequence goes on from OU744813.1 coordinate 12,608,041, forward strand.
TCGAGCGTGTTTGGGTTTCAGTTGCATTTAGAGATATATCGCACGCGATTAATCGTAGCACATATGCTCTATGTCGTGTCGCAAAACTTTGGACTTTTTTCTGCTGAAATATTTTTTGTTGTTAGAATTTTCGTGATATTGTAATCAGAAGATTTATTCACTGTTTTGAATAACCCTCCATAATGCTAAGTATTCGGATGCCTTAGTAATTTTCAAAGTATTCTATAATGAGAATATCTCCGAAACATAACTTTTGCACTACCCATCAAATAGTTAAATCATAAATGTATACCTATTTCAAGACACATAAAAAGCACTTCTAAATGTCAAAATATTCAAGAAAATAGAATTGCTTCTAGTGACCTCTTCAAAAATGAAGTTTCGTACGGATAAGAATGGGAATTTCGTAGTTATTTACAAATGTTTTACAATATTTTGCACATCAAGTTACTACAAACTGTCAAATTTCTTTAATAGATTTTCAACTTTATCGCTAAGTCATAAGGTTCAAAGTTGATTGGGAAAATTTGACTTTTTCGGGTAGCTTGATGTGCTGGCGTCTGTACATATGCATGATTGATATAATTTAATGTGAATATATGAACCTGGGATAAAAGTAAAATGGGACAAGGGCAGGAAGATGATGATAATAATGTACCTGGAATAAAATTACTATACATACATACAACAATAGGTAACGTATGTGATAAGTGGTTGTTCGTATGAATACACTTTGATTTTCCTGACTGTAACAAATTGGTGCGGTGTCGTGTGGCTTGTTGTGGTCTGCGGTCGCTCCCTGACGGCTCATGTCGCCGGGGTGTGGTCGCAGCCTTAAGGCTCGTACAAACAAGCGTTTTAGGTTGCAAACATACTGGCATGACCTAAGAGGCCACGCCGTTTGTCGTACGTCGCATTATGGTAGCGTACAATGAGCGTATAGCTGACACTAAGAAAGAAAGATAGAATAGATACGAGTATATATATAATATTTTGATAGTGATTTTGCTAGTAAGCAAAGTATGTCATTGCACCCGAGGTGGGATTATAGCCCGATCTGAAGCCGAGGCCAAAATGGAGATGAGTGTGCAATGAAACTTACGTTGGAGCGCAGTATCCTTGGAGTTCGCCTTACCGACCAGATATGGATAACGATACTGCGCTCCAAAACACAAAACGTCAACGTCAACCAAAAAGCACCAAAGCTCAAGTGGGACTGGACCGTACATGTCTGATGCTTTGCATTGTGGGCTCACAACATGGGTACCTGAAAACGTCCAACGGCATCGCGGCAGACCCAGTGGTAGATGGACATCGGAGAAATCGCGACGCCCCCGTAAGGGGGCGTGGCGGGCGGTACCGGGGCTATGCCCCCCGGCCGCGGAGGCGACACGTTGGCCTGTTAAAACAGGCCCCTCATTAGGGTGGCAACACGGCCAGCAGATTGTTGAGCGCGCGTGGGTAATGCGCGCCCATGTGTGTGGTTGCATGTTGTGTCTCTGTAGGCGCGCCGCGACGCTGTTATGCAGCGCCGCTTTCTTCACGACACCTTGGCGGTCAGTCCCCGCCAGGTGAGACCCCCAGTTACCTGGGGGAGGCCCGGCGGAGGACGACCAGCGACAGAGGTGCCGACTCGACGCTCCTACAGAGTATAGGTGAGTTGCTCCCGCCCGCCCCGCTCCCAGAGCTAGCCGGTCACGGTCCGGGCTAAGGAGCAGTCGTGTGTGTGTGGGCGGTATTGTACTGTGTAACACCGCCCAGTGTCTACGCGTATCGCGTCCCGCGTTCGCGTACGCGTGTGAGTATTAGCGTCTGTTTAGTAGTGAGTGTCTGAGTTCGCCGCACGACGCGCCTATATTAACCTAGCACGCGCCGCGCGACGAGCGTATGTACTTTGTAGAGTTCAGTTGAGTCGGGTGAGCCGCGTGTAACCTGGGTGCGGCTCACTCGAGGCGTCAGTCCGGTGCGATGGGGTCGTCGTCCGCTACCAGGTCGCGGGGCAGGGGTCTCGCGTCAGGGGGGCGCGCGTGCCAGGGCGCGATGTCCTGGACATGGGGCCAGGCCGATGCGTCGGCACGCGCGAACATTCCCGTCGCGAGGCGCCGCACAAACTCATCCAGGCTCTCAATCCCGAGATCCCTCCGGATGACATCGTTCCTCACGAAACGAGGCGCGCCTACTATGGTCCGCAGCGCAAGACTTTCCTGCGCGCGGAGTAGCTTTCGGCTCGGCTCGCTCGTGAGGGCGAACCATGCCGGAGCGGCGTACGTCATGATTGGGCGTACGTACAGCTTGTACACACCCAATTTGACGCGCGCCGGGATGCGGGACGAGAGCACTGGTTTGAGCAGGGTGCGGGCGACCCTACCCCGTGCGGCGACCGAGCGGACGTGTGGCCCCATCGTGAGCCGACGATCGATGGTGACCCCCAGGTACTTGACCCGGGGCGACCACGCGATGTCGGCTCCTTGTAGCTTCAAGGGTGGTGGGAGGGGCGCGGACCCGGTGATCAGCGCCTGCGTCTTACCCACGTTCACCGACAGCCGCCATTTTGACAGCCACTCGGGAAGCAAGTCGAGCGCGCGCTGCATCTTGACCGCCGCGTACTTCGCATTAAGCGATGAGGTAATGTACGCGGCGTCGTCTGCGTACAGCGCGAGCATTGCGTCCGGAGTGGTGGGGATGTCGTCGGTGTAACGCGAGTAACACGCCGGCGAGACACAGCTGCCCTGCGGTACACCCGCGAGCACCGGGCGGGCGCTAGACAGCGCCCCATCGACCACCACCCTGAAAGTCCTGTTGGAGAGAAAAGTAGAGACCACCTTTACGACGCGACGGGGCGCGCCGGATGTGGCCATCTTATAAATGAGGCCCTCATGCCACACGCGGTCGAAGGCCTTCTCCATGTCGAGGAGTACTGCCACCGAGTATTCCTTTTTGTTTAGCGCGGCTGCGAGGTGGTGCAGTACCCTCGACAGCTGGAGCGTCGTGCTATGCTCCGCCCGGAACCCGAACTGCTCCGGACGCGGCGTTATGTGTGGCTGGAGGTGTCGCAGCAGGAGTGCTTCGAACACCTTGGAGACGGTCGACAGCAGCGTGATCGGCCGATAGCTCTCCGGCTTCAATATGTTTTTTCCCGCCTTGGGCAGCATGATGACGCGCCCCTCCTTCCACGAGGCGGGAAAGGTCCCCGTGCGCAGTATCGCCGTAAACAGGCGCGCCAGCGCCGCGACCATACGGTACGGCAGGTGGCGCAGCACTGTGTTTGTGATACCGTCAGCACCGGGGGCCTTCCTGGGCCTCGTCCTAAGGATGGCGCGTCTGACTGCGCCCGGCGAGAAAAATATCGGTTCTTCCTCGGGAGCTATCGGCGTGGCGAAGTAGTCTCCGAGGTGTTGCTCGACTGCTGCGACATGACCGGTGTCGCTGGTCGGGTTGGGGCGGAACTGACGCTCCAGGTATTCGGCGAAGACCTCCGCCCGGTCCTCCGCTACGTACTTGAGCGCCCCGTCGCTACTTAGCAGCGGACGCACCGGGGCTGGGGTACTCGTGAGTTGGCCGCAAAGTCTGTGTAGTGACGGCCAACTGTCCGTCGCAGAGTCGATTCTTTCCTCCCAGCCCTCGGCGGTTTGCGCCTGGAGCTCGGCCTTGATCTTCTCCGCGAGACGGTTCAGCTGTGTTTTTAAAGTTGGGCATCTCAGCTGTTGCCACTGTTTGCGAAGGCGCCTCTTCTCGGCGATCATCGCATTGATGCGAGCCGGCAGGGGCGGCAATGGCCCTCTCCCCTGCGGCTGCATGCTTGTCGCCGCTTGTAAGGCGCTCTGGATGCAAACAGTGACGTCACACGCTATCTCGTCCACGTCCGCGGAGGTGACGATAGGCCGAGTCGGCGTGGTGGTCTCTACTTTCTCTGCGAACTGTGTCCAGTCCGTGCGTCGACGTGGCGCTATGGGCTTCAGTCGGGTCGGCATCCCCGATAAGACGACGAGTACGGGTTGGTGGTCCGATTGTAGCTCGTCGTCTATCACTTGCTGCGTGATCTGGCGGTGTAGCCCTCGGTGGACTACGATGTCCAGCACGTCCGGCATGTACTGCCTGGCGTCCGGGTAGTGGGTGGGCGTCTCCGGGCCGGACACCGTATAGCCGAAGGCTTCCGCGTCCGCGAAGAGTCGTCTCCCCTCGGTATTCGTGTGGCACGAGTTCCACGCCGGGTGCTTACAATTGAAGTCGCCGGCGAGGATGGTGGCGCGTGAGGTGCTACCAAGCAGGGCCCGCAGCTCGGAATGGTCCAGGCGAGCCGCGGGCGGCTTGTAGCACGCGTAGATGTTGATATCTTCGCCGGCTACGTGTAGCTGCACACCCAGCGCGTAAAACGTGCCGAGCGACGGCAAGGGGAGTTCTTGATGGACGACCCTTCGCCTCACAAGTACCGCCAGACCACGGTACGTTGAATGAGCCGACCGTTCGTCCTTCCTATAAGCGAGGTACCCCGGGAACCTGATCTTGTCCTCGGGTCCCAGGAGCGTCTCGCTTATTAGCGCCACGTCGATGTTTTGTTCCCGAAGGAGGTGGCGGAGGGGGGCGACCTTATCCCGTAGGCCGCGGGCATTCCAATGAATCACCCTCAACGATCTATCCATGGTACAGTGTCAGTAACATGGCTAGACCGTCGAGGATGACGGTCTCAACATTTTGTCCCTGCCTAATCGCTTTGATTAAGTCCATTAATAATTTAATGGCGCAGGCTGTAAATTCCTTTTTTGTTGCTCCCGCCGCTGCGCTGGTGGCGCCAGCGCCGGCACTCGCAGCTTTCGTAATTGGTCGAGGTTCCCTTTTTTCCCGCTGCGTAGTGCCGGCGCTAGCGGTGGGTGCCTCGATGTTTATTTTATTTGCTACAGCCTGCGCCCCGCTTTCGGCAGGGACGGCCGTAGGGATATCTTCCTGTGTCGCGGAGGGGGGGGGTTTGGGTTTCTTTCCCTTCCTCTTCCCCCCGCGCCTCTTCTTCCTCCGCCCGGAGGAGGTGGCTTGGGTTCTCTCTGTGGGCCCGTTGGCCGCCGCCATCAGCGTCGTGCCTTGGGCCTCTACGGTTGGCGTCTCTTGCGGCCTTTCTGTAGCCGCTTTGGGCTGGCGCGCTTTGGCCGTGATGGCAGCGGTCCCCGCTCGCTTATTCCTGATTTCGTCCTGGAATACGGGGCATTTTATGTTGCACGCGGGGTGCGGGCCACCGCAGTTCACGCAGGTGGCCGGCTCTTCCCACGGGCGCGGGCAATCACGCGCCGCGTGCTCGCCACCGCATCGCACACAAGCGAGCGGTCGGTGGCACAGGTGTGAGCTGTGTCTGAAGCGTTGGCACCTGTGACACTGTGCGGGCCCGCGTTTTCCACGCCAAGCCTCAATTCTGACACCACGCATATACATAAATATGGTGGTGTCGTATATGGCCCGGACGTCTGGTGTCTTTTTCAGAATTGCGTGGAATACGCAGCCGGGTCTTCCTGCCGCCCCCTTTATGTGGCGGACGTACTCCGGCTGGTATCCCAGCGTCCGGAGCTCCTCCTCTATCTCCTTCGGGTCTGTGTCCGCCGGGAGTCCTCGTATGGCTACCTTCAGGTTTTTGTCCGCTGGTAGCGAGTACGCGAACCAGGAGACGCCACTGTCCTTCTCCAGGCCCGTCAAGTACCGCTGGACCAGCCGGTACTCCTCTTCGCTGTCTGGGGTGAAGCGGACTCCACCCCCGTATGGACGAGCGTTTGGGGGCCGGCCCAGTTTGGCACTGATGGCCCGGAAGTGCGTCACCCAGTTAGGCAGCTTCTCAACTACCAGCGGAGGGTAGCGGAGCTTTTTCTTCTTCCCCGGTTGCTGCTGCGAGGCCGCGCCAGGGGCGGCGGCAGAGGGGGGTGGCGCATCGGTAGATGCGGCAGGGGCAGGGGGAGTTAAAATGGTACTCACCCCTGATGTTGTTGGTGTTGGTGGCGGCGATGGTGATGGCGAGCGCGGCGGTGTGCGGCGCGCCACTGCGGCGAAGGTGGGCGACGGAGGGGCGCCCCGACCCCGCGGCGCGCTTTCGCGCTGTGGCCGCGGCGGGTCAAGGCAGTACCTCTTCGCCACTTCCTCCGCTGCAGTCTCGCCGGAGCTCCTCCTGCGTCGCTGGGGTCTGGGCTCGCGATCGAACCCCCCCCGCGACGGTGTTGGAGACGCAGGTGACGCAGCCGGCGACATCGCCGCGGCGTACGTTTCTCCCACGGTGGGCCGCGTGCCGGATCGCGGGGTCGTGTCTCGCGACACGTCTGAGCGACCGGACGCGGCCGAGCCCACCGATGCGAGCGACATACTCGACCCCGCGTTCGACGAGCATGCCGAAAGCAGGGCGGGCGAGTCGTACGCCGCGGACCTAGGTGGTGCCGGCGATTGGGGTACCTGCGTTGTGGTCCTGTGGTGTGCCGGGCGGGTGTGAGGTCCAGCACTCGCTGGCCGCTCCTGCTCCGCTGTTGCCGGTCCCGCCAGCGAGAAGCGGGGGCCGGATGTGGCGGTGCGCGAAGCTGGCACAGCTTGGGGTGTCTCCGTGGCGGGCGCCGGCGGCGATGTGAATCGCGGCGGCGGCGCGGCGCTACGAGCGGGTGGTGCGCGGGGTCGCGCGGGTGGCGCGGGTGGTTGCGCGGGTGGCGCGGGGTTCACTAGCGGCGCGGCGGCGCGCGCGGCGGGCGCTGCGGTGCGCGCAGCGGGTACGGCGGCGCGCGCGACGGACGCGGGCGCGGGGGTGCGCGCGGTTGTGGACACGCGCGCGGACGGCACCGGGGCGCGCGCTGGCGGCGCGCGGCCTTGTGACGCGACAGGCCCCGGGGCCTGAATCGGGACCGGGCGGAAGGCCGTCGGGCGAACTGAGACGGCTTGCTGGCGACTCGTCGACGGCGTCGGCGCAGCGCGCGCAGGCGCCGATGACGCCGGTGGGCCGGCAGCTACAGCGGCGTCCGACTTCCCCCCCCCCTTCTCTTCCCTCTTCCTTCTTCTTTGTTTTCTCCTTCTTCCGGCTGGTTCCCACCGGCGGTGCACCGGACAACGCCACGCCGATGTTCGGCAGCGACGTCGCCCGGTCCAGCGCCGGGAGGGAGTCCTGGGACCCGGCATCGCGGCCCAGGGAGCCGCGCATGCCGGGTTTCGGCATCTTTGTGGGCGTGGTCTCCGCGACCGCGGCGGCGATTTCTCGCCGGGCAGCAGCGGGGGCTCCCTCTGTGTTTGCACAAGGAACGCTTGTGGCAAACACAGAGAAAACGATTAAAATTTGCGGTCCGCGCGGAGCAAACTTGCGACACTGACTGTAGGACAAGCTCGCGTGACCACGAGCGAATCCTGGTAGATGGAGGGACGAGCTTAAGGCTTATAAGCGGGATTGGTCCAGATTGGCGCAGGATCGTGTTGAGTAGAAAAAAGAAAAGCCTTTTGCCCTGCAGAGGGACAACACAGGCTGATTAATTTATTATCAAACGACGGTTTTCAATACACAGGTATTTATTTGGCTGAAATCCTACTAATATTATAAATGTGAAAGTTTGTGAAGATGTTTGGATGTTTGTTACTCAATCACGCGTAAACCGTTGAACATCTTTGGATGAAAATTGGCACATAGATAGACCATTTCCTGGATTAACACATAGCATACTTTTTATCTCGATATTCCCACGGGATCGAAACTTACGCGGGTGCAACCGTGTATCTATGATATCTAAAACTAGGTTAATGTACAGTATTATAATAGTCTAAAGGATTGTACAGCGTGCCGATTTAATGTCGACATTAATTTAAAACACGTATAGGGTTTCCGCGTTTTCGATTTATGACCATATTTTAATTTCATTAAACGTTGTTATTTATTTACAATTTTCTAAAATATGAGTAGCGTCTTGGAGCAACCTGTACTTAAAGAAATGTAGCGCAGGGGTCATTTGCCGAGGTCACGGATTAATTAAATTAAAACGAATGACGTGCAAAGAGTAGGAGTATTGAAGGAAAGAGAGGCATCCTATGTTAGCGAGCGGCGCAGGCGGTAGTTTTCAAATTCCGAATTAATTATGTTGTTGTTTTATGATTACTGGCCACTACTCCACTAGCCCTAGCACTACCCGTGAATGTCGCCATTGTAGCGGCACGTTGTATGTATATAATCTAGATCGAATATTTAGAAAAGTGTCAGTCCAAAATAAAAGTTTTAAAAATCAAGATAAACGAAAAAATACTTTACCAAGTTTTTTTTGGATAACGTTGCCAATTATTGTAGGAATCACCCTGGAAGATCAAAGTGCAAAGAAAAAAAAAACAAAACAAAATAAATGTGTCGGAAATACGTCATTCATTTGACTATTCGGAACTTTAGCGCCATCTGGTGGCGCTGCACAGAGTCTAGCCTGAGTCCGTGGAGGGGTCGAGGAGAGCGAGCTTCGAGGTGGAGCGGCGAACTTGACCATATTGGACATCGGACGGACAACATGTGCTCAGAAACTGTCGCGCGTTCCGTATCGTTGAGTGTGTGCTAGTGTAATTAAACTGTTCGTGAAAGTATAATTTGATTTGAACTGCAAACTGTTTTTGCTATTGCGCAATAACCAGCACTACCCATAGTACGCCCACACTACTTAAAATATGCCTGATGATAACGAGACGCACTATACCTTCTCCGACAAATGCTTAAAACATTTTCAATATTAGTTTACCAATTGAAGGTTTGCGTAAATAGTATTTATTTTATTAACCGACTTCAAAAAAAGGAGGAGGTTTCTCAATTCGACCGTATATATATATATATATATTTTTTTTTTTTTTATGTGTGTTCGCGGATAACTTCGTCGTTTATGAACCGATTTTGATTATTCTTTTTTTTTTGGAAAGGATATATGCCAAGGGTGGTCCCATGATAAGGAAACCAGGATCTGATGATGGCATCCCAGTGAAATCGAGGGGAACTTTCGAAAATCGTATGAGCGACTAGTGCGTTTGTTAATTTTTTCATTAAGTATTTTAAAGTACTACAATTTGATGAAGGCCTGGAGTCGATCTGATGATGGAGCCGAAAGACAGTCGAGGGGACTCCTCAACGATTTACAGCAGTTACCTTGTGTTTGGGCTTGATTAATTTGTATTGATGTGAACTTTACACCTAGATGGGTTGCGACTGTCATTAGGGGTCTGATGATGAAGACGAAGGACAGTTAAGGGAATTCCTCAACAGTTTACAGTAGCTACCTTGTGTATGTTCACCGATTACTCGCAGACGGCTGGACCGATTCCAAAAGTTCTTTTTTTATTTGAAAGGGTATACTTTCGAGGTGGTCCCATCATCATCAAGTTGGAATCTGATGAGAGGATTCCATGGAAATCGAGGGAAACCCTCAAATTTTATAGGCAAAGCTACAGCGATTTGGATATTTTTTAAAGTAACTTGAGCATTTGCTCTCGGAAATCACTTGGTAAAGTGGAGCTGATGATGAAGATCACAGATGGCCATCGGAACTACTCACTGACAAATATTTCACGGGTTGCGATTCAATTAGTTTAATATGGTTGCTAAGCAATTTATGTTCGTCACAATGCGTATTGCGAGTGATTGTTGAGGATCTCCTGGTTCTTACCGGGAGAACTCCTCAACAATTAACGTCCCTGCATCGGGAAAAGCAAAATTTTGTAAAAGGTGATGAACAGTTGGCATTAGGCTATTGTAACTTAGATAAATTACAAACTGACCCACTAAAAAGTGAAAAATAAAAACATTTTTACAAAAAAAAACAACCGACTTCCAAAAAAAACACTACAAATTGAAAAATAACTTTAATTTCGGAAGTCGGTGTCAATAAACGAAAACGCGGAACCGAAGACACCGACTTCCGAAATTAAAGTTATTTTTCAATTTGTAGTGTTTTTTTTGGAAGTCGGTTGTTTTTTTTTGTAAAAATGTTTTTAACGAATCACGTTTTGTGGTGCAAAGTACAATAACATTATTGTTTATGTGGCGTGTTGCGGTTTTGTTACGGCGTTGACAGGTTGACGCGGCGTTTGGGGATGTGCGCTTAATAATGTGTTAACTTGTTAATTTTGGCAGACTTTTTAATTCATATAATAAATGCAATGGAAAGGAGTATTCTAGGTATAAAAAGAAGAGATAGAGTGAAATTACAAGAAATTAAAAAGAAAACAAAATTTAAAAATGCATACACAGTCTACAGACACCTTAAATGGCGTTGGACGGGACATTATGTTAAGAGAAAGTAAAGATAAATTGACTAAGTTAGTAACAGAATGGTATCCAAGAGATATTAAAAGAAATACAGGCAGACAAACGAAAAGATGGGGAGACGACTTCAAGAAAATAGCTGGTAGCAGGAATAGTGGAAATCTTTAGAGGAGGCCTTTGTCGACAGACAAGCTGTTCCACAGAAACATCCAGTTGCCGATCATTCGAATGCAAGCAAGTTAGAATTGATGAAACAAACAAACAAACAGCAATAAAGGCTATTTTATTTATTTATTTTATTAACTTGTTAATTATTATGGCAGTGGTTTAAATAAAAATATGTTTAGATTATTAGATTTACTAATGATGAATGAGTGGCTCGGATCGTGGGTTTGATCGAGCGTAACCTAACCTAGATGTTTAATGCATTACCTATAGGTAATGTATTAAACATCTTAAGTAAATTTTGAACATCCTTATGTATGTTTTACCAGGCACTGTATTTCAAGTATATTGAGTGAAAACCGTCGATACACCATACAATATTTAACACTATATTTAAAAAAAAACTTTAATTAGTAAAAAAGAACGCCGAAAATTTCTACTCCGTACAATAACAATACATTTATACTCTTTAATTTTTAACTTTATTTGGCCATAACAGTACCTACACACTTTGTGAAAATTTCAAGTGTCTATCTATTATAGTTGAATACCAGTATTTTACATGGAGCTATTGCCAAAAACACTATATACATAGGTACGCTTTTATACACCTTGTATATTTACATATTGAAATAAATAACTACATACTAGACATTTTTCTCCAATAAACCAAGTCAATCTATAGATTGGCATCACCGGCAATTATTAATTGCTCGTAAGTCACGTTACTGCAGGCGACTGATGTTCATTAAACGGCTTAATTGAGTCTGATACACCTCGACGACAGTTCGATCGGAAGCGACGGGCCTTCGCAATTACCGCTGACCTCTATAACTTGCGTCAAGTGCGATGGCTTGATAGTTTCTTGTTTCTTTTTTGTGTACGATAACCATAACAAGAAAGAAAAAGATAGAAAGAACAATTGGTTTATTTTTCACAGAAACACGTGCATATAAAAAGATAAGTTATCTTGAATAAAAACAAAACATATCTATAATATTTGGAGCACGTAACTGCCGATCTCTTCTGTAAAAATCTCTACGTGAAAACATAGGTAAAGTAAACGTAAGTTTTTGATTTTTTGATTTTGATTGAAAGTGTGTTATCTCATACACATTCATTTTCAGTTTGACAAATTACTTGTTAATTTTTTTAATGAAAATCGTCTACCTTTACCATCTTTGTAAATATGCGAGCATGGTGCTCGCATATTTACCAGATGCATCTATCAGATATAATTAATTTATATGTCATGGTTTCATTTTAAATTCTTTTAAATATTGTGGTATACTTATTTTATTTTAGGTGCATCGTCTTCACATGTAGTATTAATAAATAATAATAATATTAAGTAGTAAAACATTTTAAAAGAGTAACGGTGGAGTTTCTTGCCCATTCTTCTGCTTATTAAAACTACCTTTTGGAAGGGACGACTAGAATCAATTCTATTTTATTATCATTTTTCACATTCAAAAGTGCTTTCTATTTCTAAGTGTCTATTTGAAATAAATGCTTTGACTTTGTTACGCCATTAACGGGCTGGACCCAAATTGGGTAACACACTTTCATTCACAATTCGAGAGTTTTGAAGGATATTTCTAATTCATTGCTTCATAGGTACCTATCATAAATTCGTGTCCTCAACAACGTGAACAACGCAACGAACGTGGGTGAACTGTCAAAATGAAAGAAATTGCGATCAATTGTCATTTTATGTGTGTTGCGCAATTATCCCGCTGCAGAAATAGAAACGTTGATCACTGTTGTACTTTTACTACTTACTTTATCATAATATTTAACTCGTTCATCATTCGTTATTTGCATCGTAAGTAAAGTTTCTTTCTGAAATCAGTGTGGTACTTTCCTCAAAAGACTATGGACGTAGGTACAATAATCTGCATGGTCCTCATATTATGATCTGACTTAATAATAGACTAGCTTCTGCCCGCGACTTCGTCCGCGTGAAATTCGTACTTTCCTCCTAATATTTCGAAAATTTATGTTTATGATCTTAACATTTATTTAGATAAATAAGTATTCGGGCCAATTTTTAAGTTTATAGAACAAAGAGTTTTTGTACTTTTCAAATAAATTATATCCCCGCTTTTCACTCCAACAGGGATGGAATTTTGAAAAATCGTTTGGGATGCATGTGTTCATAACTTGACTCAAAGGCCCATACCCATTCTCGAGTTAATGGAAGCAAGCAGTAAAATCCAACCCCTAAACTTTATTACTCTTTTCCAACTTGGTAGGAGTCGATTTTTGAAAAACCCTAAACCACACTTTTTTATTTTTAACCGACGTCAACAAAAGCAGGAGGTTCTCAATTCGTCGGAATCTTTTTTTTTTATGTACGTTCCCGATTACTCGAAGACGGCTAGACCGATTTGATTTTTTTTTTGTTTTCTGGGTATACTTTCCAGGTGGTCCCATTGTCATCAGGTCAGGATCTGATGAAGGGATAATGGAGAAATCGAAGGAACTCTTTAAATATTATAGGCACACCTATAGCGATTTGGGCAATTTTTACAGTAACTCGTGCATTTGCTCTCGAAAGCACTATTTGGTGAAGTGGAACCGATGATGAAGACCACAGATGGCCACCGGAACTACTCCATAATAAGTATTTCACGGGTTGCGATTCGATTAGTTTAACATGGTTGCTAAGTAATTTATGCTCGTCACAATGCGAATGGTGAAATGGAGCTGATGGTGAAATACCAGGAGAATTCCTTAACAATTAATGTCAGTCATGCATCGGGAAAAGCAATATTTTGGTAAAGGCGATGAGCAAGTTGATATTAGGATGTTTTAACTTAGATACATTATAAACAGACCCACTAAAAAGTGAGAAATAAAAACGTTATAACAAAAAAAAACCGACCTCCAAAAAAACACTACAAAGTGAAAAATAACTTTAATTTCGGAAGTCGGTGGCAAAAAACTTAAATACAGATCCAAAGACACCGACTTCCGAAATTAAAGTTAGTATTTCTGGAAGTCTATAAAGTTTATAAACCAAATAAATAAGATTTTTCATATAAACATTGTCCCCTCTTTTTATCCCCATAAGGATGGAATTTTGAACAATCGTCTGGGATGTTTCGATGACTTTTTTTTTTCGTGTGGCAAATCATCAAATGACCCCTCCCGCTCTGGGTGGAGCAGAAGGGAGTGTCAAACTCTTACTGACTAAAACCCAGCCATGTTCTTTCCTTAGCCTTTTATGTTCCGGACCAGCGGTAACCCTTTCGGACAATCCCGCTGACCCGGCAGGATGTTTCGATGACTCGACTCAAACATTATTTATACCAATTTTCGAGCTAATCATGCCACGTAATAAAATACTCCCCTGTGAAATTGACTACCCTTTTTCACGCAGTTAGGGGTAGATTTTCGAAAAACCTTGATACACATTAGTCTTTATATTTAGTTTTAAGTATACATACTCAGTTTCGAGCTAATCGGACAGCGCGTTAAAATTCTTCCATACAAATTTTGACACCCCCCAATCCCCAATCCCTTTTTAGAGAGTAGTTTAGAAAAACAAAAATTGCCAAACTTCATAATTTACTTAGATAAGTGTTCGTGCCAAGTTTCAAGGTTATTAACTCAAGGAATAAGATGTTTCATACAAACAAAATCCCCCCTTTTCCACCTCCTTAAAGGTTGAATTTCCAAAAACCCCTTCTTAGTGGATACCTACTCTTCACAAAAAACACACCCTCCAAAATTCATATCTCTAGGACCAGCAGTGCAGGCTGTGCGTTGATAGATTATCTATATATATAAAATGGTAAACTGACTGACTGTTGATATATCAACACACAGCCCAAACCGCTGGTCCTAGAGACATGAAACTTGGAGGGTTTGTTCTTTGTAAGGAGTAAGTATCCACTAAGAAAGGATTTTTGGGAATTCTACCCCTAAAGGGGTGAAATAGGGGATGGAAGTTTATATGAAAGTCTGTCAGTTTTGAAGTTAGGATCTTCAAGTTTTGTGTTTAGGCTGAGGATTTAAAATTAATTAACAAGTGTCTCAGCGTTGTGTATGGAAAGTCCTTAATTTTCGAAGTAAAAATCAAAAAATTCAATCTAGGCTTATGGTTGGAAGGTAACGCAACGCAACGTAAAAATGTAACGCAACGTAAAGGTAACGCAACGTAAAAATCTAGGCTTATTTATGGTTGGAAGGTAACGCAACGGTATTGTTAGAATTTCAACCCTTAAGCGAAAAATAAGGGCTTGAAAGTTTGTATGAAATGCCGTACGGCGTAAACGCTCTTAAGGGGGTGAAAAGGGGAATGAAATTTTGTTTTTAATTATATTATATAATCTATCAACGCACAGCCTGCACTGCTGGTCCTAGAGATATGAATTTTGGAGGGTGTGTTTTTTGTGAAGAGTAGGTATCCACTAAGAAGGGGTTTTTGGAAATTCAACCTTTAAGGAGGTGGAAAAGGGGGGATTTTGTTTGTATGAAACATCTTATTCCTTGAGTTAATAACCTTGAAACTTTGCACGAACACTTATCTAAGTAAATTATGAAGTTTGGCAATTTTTGTTTTTCTAAACTACTCTCTAAAAAGGGATTGGGGATTGGGGGGTGTCAAAATTTGTATGGAAGAATTTTAACGCACTGTCCGATTAGCTCGAAACTGAGTATGTATACTTAAAACTAAAAATAAAGACTAATGTGTATCAAGGTTTTTCGAAAATCTACTCCTAACTGCGTGAAAAAGGGTAGTCAATTTCACAGGGGAGTATTTTATTACGTGGCATGATTAGCTCGAAAATTGGTATAAATAATGTTTGAGTCGAGTCATCGAAACATCCTGCCGGGTCAGCGGGATTGTCCGAAAGGGTTACCGCTGGTCCGGAACATAAAAGGCTAAGGAAAGAACATGGCTGGGTTTTAGTCAGTAAGAGTTTGACACTCCCTTCTGCTCCACCCTGAGCGGGAGGGGTCATTTGATGATTTGCCACACGAAAAAAAAAAGTCATCGAAACATCCCAGACGATTGTTCAAAATTCCATCCTTATAGGGATAAAAAGAGGGGACACTGTTTATATGAAAAATCTTATTTATTTGGTTTATAAACTTTATAGACTTCCAGAAATACTAACTTTAATTTCGGAAGTCGGTGTCTTTGGATCTGTATTTAAGTTTTTTGCCACCGACTTCCGAAATTAAAGTTATTTTTCACTTTGTAGTGTTTTTTTGGAGGTCGTTTTTTTTTTGTTATAACGTTTTTATTTCTCACTTTTTAGTGGGTCTGTTTATAATGTATCTAAGTTAAAACATCCTAATATCAACTTGCTCATCGCCTTTACCAAAATATTGCTTTTCCCGATGCATGACTGACATTAATTGTTAAGGAATTCTCCTGGTATTTCACCATCAGCTCCATTTCACCATTCGCATTGTGACGAGCATAAATTACTTAGCAACCATGTTAAAGTAATCGAATCGCAACCCGTGAAATACTTATTATGGAGTAGTTCCGGTGGCCATCTGTGGTCTTCATCATCGGTTCCACTTCACCAAATAGTGCTTTCGACAGCAAATGCACGAGTTACTGTAAAAATTGCCCAAATCGCTATAGGTGTGCCTATAATATTTAAAGAGTTCCTTCGATTTCTCCATTATCCCTTCATCAGATCCTGACCTGATGACAATGGGACCACCTGGAAAGTATACCCAGAAAACAAAAAAAAAAATCAAATCGGTCTAGCCGTCTTCGAGTAATCGGGAACGTACATAAAAAAAAAAGATTCCGACGAATTGAGAACCTCCTGCTTTTGTTAACGTCGGTTAAAAATAAAAAAGTGTGTTTTAGGGTTTTTCAAAAATCGACTCCTACCAAGTTGGAAAAGAGTAATAAAGTTTAGGGGTTGGATTTTACTGCTTGCTTCCATTAACTCGAAAATGGGTATGGGCCTTTGAGTCAAGTTATGAACACATGCATCCCAAACGATTTTTCAAAATTCCATCCCTGTTGTAGTGAAAAGCGGGGATATAATTTATTTGAAAAGTACAAAAACTCTTTGTTCTATAAACTTAAAAATTGGCCCGAATACTTATTTATCTAAATAAATGTTAAGATCATAAACATAAATTTTCGAAATATTAGGAGGAAAGTACGAATTTCACGCGGACGAAGTCGCGGGCAGAAGCTAGTATAATATAATTAAAAACAAAATTTCATTCCCCTTTTCACCCCCTTAAGAGCGTTTACGCCGTACGGCATTTCATACATACTTTCAAGCCCCTATTATTCGAAATTAATGAACCGATGTTAATTAAACTTCATACGCATTAGCAGGATACAAAGGTCCAAAAAGTTAGTAGAGAACATTTCCAAATGTCTTATTTAAAAAAAGATAACTGGAAATCTCTGTTTCTATTGAAAATTTAAAATCGGTCTAATTTGGCTGTAACACTATTTTTCAAAAATGTTCTCTACTAACTTTTTAGACCTATGTATTTTGCATATGCGTACAAAGGGTCCATATTGGCTCACCTAAAGTTCTTTACCCGAAATTGTTCTTCCTAATGATTTGTAATCCAAATGATCAGTCTTCCTAAAATTTTTCATCCTAAAGTTTTCATTCATACTATTTGTAGTGCTACCGGCGATGTTCATAACACTCATGTTTCCGAAAATTGTAATTAATAATATCATTAATGTAAATATATTTAAACTCCTACTGTTTTTTATCATAACGCTTTTGTCCCTAAACATAATTACCATTATATTAGAAGATGATATTTATAGTTTTAATTTGAGAGTATGATTATTATTATTTGGGGGTATGCTTTACAGTTGGTTTAATACTCAAAGGCTTTACATAACGTACTGAGTTGTGTCTATGGAACCACTGTACTTCCACACCCGGCGCTTTTCGATAGTAGCTATTTTTTTTTTGGATACAATAGACTCTTTTTAGTGTAAATTTGAAAACCGCAAAGTTCGCAAAATCATAGTGGCCGAGAAAAGAAATACCAATTTTTTTTTCATCTACAGAAATATGTGATTAGGCGAAGTCGACGGAGCCCCGCTTCGCGGGGCCCCTATTTCTGTCTACAGGGTTTAAAGGAACCTAACACGAAGGGGATGACGGGGGCTCGTTCGCTCGCTTTGCTCGCTCACTCGAGCCCCCGTCATCCCCTTCGAACCTAACCTGTCCGAGTCGGGGTGCCCCAAGTCCCGAGCTCGCTTCGCTCGCTCTTGCATCCTAAGTTGTCATTACAAATGTGTTACTTTTGTAATTATATTATGTTGGTTACCGCTATAAATAAAATCTAAACAAAAAAAAATCTAAAAATGAAATTTAAACAAAAAAGATATGACTTTGAATAATAGTGTAAGAGATGGTTATGTTGAGAAAATATAGGAAAACAAATAAAAGTATAATAGATGTTTATTGCTACAGACATTATGAAGTTGAATGCTTCGGAATTATGAACATTAGAGACAGAGTAGTTAGGAATTGTGATTTTTAGGATGAAAAATTTTAGGAAGAACATTTTCGGATGTCCAATTATCGGAGTTGAAAATTTAGGTGAACTTTGGCGCACCCGCGTACAAAGTTTCATTAAAATCGGGGCATTCATTTCGAAAAATAAGGGCTTGAAAGTTTGTATGAAATGCCGTACGGCGTAAACGCTCTTAAGGGTTGAAATTCTAACAATACCGTTGCGTTACCTTCCAACCATAAATAAGCCTAGATTTTTACGTTGCGTTACCTTTACGTTGCGTTACATTTTTACGTTGCGTTGCGTTACCTTCCAACCATAAGCCTAGATTGAATTTTTTGATTTTTACTTCGAAAATTAAGGACTTTCCATACACAACGCTGAGACACTTGTTAATTAATTTTAAATCCTCAGCCTAAACACAAAACTTGAAGATCCTAACTTCAAAACTGACAGACTTTCATATAAACTTCCATCCCCTATTTCACCCCTTTAGGGGTAGAATTCCCAAAAATCCTTTCTTAGTGGATACTTACTCCTTACAAAGAACAAACCCTCCAAGTTTCATGTCTCTAGGACCAGCGGTTTGGGCTGTGTGTTGATATATCAACAGTCAGTCAGTTTACCATTTTATATATATAGAAGATAAAGAAAATCGAGAAAAGAAATGCCTAACCTATACCAAATATAATACTTATAATATTTATATACATACCCTAAATATTAATTAAGATAAGTATACCGAAAATCAGGGAAATAAGTGCCTAACCTATAATAAATGCTTACAATATTTATTTACAAACCCTGAATAAAAATTAAGATAAGTAAATACCCAAAAATCCAGGAAAGAACCGCCTAAGTCAGTATTCAAGTGAATCGCAATAATCGAAAGCAACTATTCGCCTATACTCTCCAGGATACGTGCGTTCGCTGAATACCTTAACAAATGTTCGCCGTGATTCTTTAAATTGACATAACTTATTTATTTATGAACCGATTGACATGAAATAAACACTAAATGTTAAGTGAAGCTTACTACAATATATTAGTGAAAACCGCATCTAAATCGAATAAGCCGTTTCTGATATTAGCGTGCACAAACACAGCAGACAAACAGACAAACAGATAAACAGACAAACAGACAAAAAAAAATTTAATTACAATTTCGGGTTCGGCATCGATATAATACTACTTTTTTTTAATATATACTACTTTTTTTTAATATATTTCTATTGTACAGACACCACTTTTCTACAATTTTATTATATGTATATAGATAATAGGTACTACGGGCTGGTGTCCGCAACTCCACGTCAATGCGCGTATTTTGCGTATGGGTGGGAAAATCGACTATTCGATCCACCCCAGCTCTTCAAGGAAGGCCAGCAACGCCTTCATGTTACTGACCGTCTCACGTAGGGTACCTGGGTTACCGAAGTACTTTGCCCTGTACGTGGCGACCACCGGGCAGTTTAGAAGCACATGTGCCGCTGTCTCATCGGCCTCCATGCAGGCCCTGCACAGCGGACTGTCAGTTACTCCTATGAGAAAGAGGTGTTTATTGAATGACCCGTGGCCAGTTAAAGCTGCGCAGCAGCAGCTTTTGTTTTGTTAGACGGAGAACCTGTTTCGTGAGGCGGCCATCCAATGTGGGAAGTGCTTCCCTAGCCTGCCGCCTGCATTCACCTTGGTCCGTCCATAGTTTGGTATGTTGGTCTCTTGTGCGTTTCCTTACCAGAGTGCGTATGTACCCGAAGGGGAGTGGCACGATGGGCTCCTGTCCCACGGGTGCCATGCTCAACCCTCTTCTGGCAAGTTCGTCGGCTGCATCGTTGCCTAGTGAACCGCTATGTCCTTTGTTCCATTGAATGGTTATATTATTGAGGTTACTCACCTGGTTGAGGCTTTAGTGACACTCGTATATTAGCCCAGAGTCAGCTGTGTAACTGTTCAGCGCTTGCAGAACAGCCATGCTGTCTGAGAGTATGCGGATTGAGTCTTCCTTTACTTCCCTGGCCATAACGACTGAAGCTGCTAGAGAGATGCCCAAGCATTCGGCCTGGAACACTGTGTTGTGGACCACCAATGGTGTAGCTATATGTATGTTGAAGTCCTCTAAGAAGATTCCAGCTCCTGTGCCATTACCTGTTTTATGATCTGACTTAGATAATGTCTGGACTTTAAAAGAGACCTCTGAAGTTGTATCGGTGTTTCTCCTCAGGGTAATTTTAGAAATTATATTTTTTTTGACGAAACATAACATCATTCTTTGTTTCCCCGAAAGATTTGGTAGAGGTGTAAAAGAGGAGGAGGAGGAGGGAGGGAGGTATGGTACGTGTAAAATGTTTGACAGAAATAAATGTTGACAATTTATTATTTACTAGCTTCTGCCCGCGACTTCGTCTGCGTGAAATTAATGTTCCCCCGACCCACCCTGTCGCATCGCATCGCCTGTCCGCGTTCATTTTGCTCTGCTCTTAAGGGTCATAGCGTGATGTTAAATAGCCAATAGCTTTCCTCAAGAATACAGCTTTATTATTTGTATAGACGGTTAAGATTTTCGAAAGTCCACCGTACATAATTATTATTATGACAGTTTACCTTCAGCCTACCTACCTACAAAGGATATAAACTGTTACAACAGCCAACCTTCATAATGAAATAATGTTTGACGAGCCTGCAGTGTCGTTAGGCAAACTCGTTTTTCTTAGCACCGTTTTGAGCCAAATTCCATTAATATTGATTTGACGCCATCTCGTTTGCGTCGGATGGGCGATTCAAAAATGTGGCAATAATGAATGGGCGCGCTCGGATGCGGCATAGCGATGAGCTAGGCGATTTTTATCACTTAAAGGGATTTTTTTGAGGTTGAAGGTAAAATAAAGAATGAAAAACGTGACGCCATTCAAAACGATTACGAAAGAACGAAGTGTTATTTTAGTTTTGCCAGCCACGATATTACTTATTTTATAGCACTGTGTAACGTAAACCAGCATTTAAGTCACGCTTTTCTGTGACTTAAGTGGTCCATTTTTTACACAGAAAAGCGTGACTTAAGTGCGGGTGTAGTTCATACGAACTATAATAGTACATTATGATACATGTGTGCTATGTTGATCATTATGCTCGAGGCGGTATTATTCGCGAGCCGCAGGCGAGAGTCTAATGATCAATGCACACGCGTTTCATACGACGTTTTTCAACACACTTGCAAGGAAAAAAACAGACTTGTATTGTTAAATATTAACTTGTTTGGAAAATGGCGCGCTAGTTTTGTTTTGCCGCGCGCCGTGCTAGCTAGCACTAGCGATGCGCGCGCAGGTGTAAATAAAAGCACTGTCTCTTATTTTAAATATATGTATTAGTCTATGGCACTGACGAAACCACAGCCACAGACAAAAACAACAACAGCCGCCTTCAGCTGTTGTTGTAGGCGGCTGTTGTTGTTTTTGTCTGTTTTTTTGGCTGTTGCCTATAGAAAAAATATAATAAACACAAAATAATGTTTAGAGTTTAGACTGATCGTAGTGTTGTCGTATGTCAAATTGTAGTTTAGTTAGTATGGAATTAGTACTACTGGCATAGAGAAATATACATTAGTTCAGTGAGAATCCGCAATAATAAAACGCCAGTTAACCCTCTTTTCCGTTTGGTTTCGGAAGGGACCACGGACAATTAATTTTCTTCCGTTTTTTGTAATTTGCAGGTCAGTATCAGGTTGTATCTTGATAAAATATCATTCGCGACTATAATATATAATGTATTTACATAATTATTGTCATTAGAATAGAATCTTTCAAGTTAGATTTTTTCCCTAAGAACTTTTCCATTAGAAAGATGTATTAATGATTCGAATGATTATCATTGTGTAAAGTCGTACCCGTTATAGTCGCAAATCATATTTTGATCAAGATACAACCTGACACTGACCTGAAAATTACAAAAAAACCTAAAAAAATTTGAATTTCGCCGTCTACCCAGTGGTATCTCAGTGGTATGGTCTACGCATTCACCTCAAAATTGACCGTGGTCCCTGAAATATTAGTTAATTTTGGGACCAAGGACAATACAGACTATTTAAAAAAAAAGTGAATTAATGAGATTAAAAAAGCGCGCATCTCCGACTAGTAAATAGTTATCTGTGGAAATAAAGCACATGTGGATTAAAGTAAAGAAAAAGCACGCGTTTTTAATACACTGCATTATGGACCTAAAAGCGGTTCAATAAGAGCCACTTTACGAGCAAGTGAGTTGAAAATTAGTATACAATACATGTCACTACGTTCTTCGTTCGTACGTTCTACGTTCTTATCGTGAACATTTGGAATACTCCGTGCAAGCATTTCGATTAAACATGTTGTTAAGCGATTTTAATCATTATATTTTTGTTGTTAAGGTTGAAAAGCTAATAAGTTTCACGACTACTAAAAATAACCAAGGCGTTTAAAATGTTACTGATGCGCGATATTTTCTTTTTATTAATCCACCCTGATTAATAAAAAAAAAATATCGCTCATCAGTAACATTTTAAAGTTGTCTACGGTTAATAGCTAATCCTGTGATTCATTTTAATAGCTTGTTGTGATTACGCGATAATGAACTTTATGAAAATGGTAGTCAGAAGCCCGAAAGTCTGACAACCAGTCTTACCAAGGGGTATCGTGTTACCCAGTAACTGGGTTGTGGAGGTCAGATAGGCAGTCGCTCCATGTAAAATACTGGTATTCAGCTGCATCTGGTTAGACTGGAAGCCGACTCCAACATAGTTGCGAAAAGGCTAGGCTGATGGTGAATTTCTCAGTAGCAGCCTGGAGTCTGGATCTGTGCCCAGTTGATGGCAATAGGCTCGCCGCTTATTACATCGGCCTTAAACATAACTGGCAAAATGTGGGTGTACCTAATAAAGGTACATCTGTACCCGACCCTGCGGGGAATACAGGCGTTATGTTATGTGTGAAAAATTGAGAATGAAGGGATAGTGGATTTTACTGTTTAGCTTTTGGAAAGTGGCTGCTTTTTAGGGTTCCGTAGTTCTGACAAGGAATCCTTCTAGTTAATAATTAGAGTATTGAATTGACGCAAGTTATAGGAATAGGTTAACAATCGCATCGCAATGTTTCTCATTGCACATGTAAATACGCTAACTTGCTAATGAGTTTAGCTAACGTTTTTTGAAAACCGTTCAATGAGAATACATTTAATTTGTTATTAATTAAAACTTTATGCACTAGTATAAATAACTGGACACAGGTGCACTTAATGCCTTTTAATCATAATCCAATCTCTATTAGATTAAATATTCTATTAATTTTCTTAACTCACTGTTCAAAAAGTGTATAAGCATAATCAGCCTATATTGTTCCCACTGCTGGGACTCAGGCCTCGTCTCTGTGAAAGGCAGTGGGCCGTAATCTACCACGCGGGCCCAGTGTGGGTTGGTAGATGTCACAACATCACATGTATTCGAACTTTCGAAAAAAAGTTATGTCGGAAGAAAATTAAATTATCTTCGAGTAGAGGCAGTTACTACCAGGCGCAGGCGAGGAAAATACAGAGTATGAATTTAAATTAGAATCCGGTACTGTTTGCACCTCGGATGTGCCGACGCTTTCGTAGCATTATGATGATGTTAATTTACGATAGGGCTGCCATGCACTGATATACCTACAGTCGGGACACGACAGCAATAAATTTCCTTGACAATACAACGAATAATAGAATAGAATACTCTTCAGTATGACTCATTGACATACTGCAAAGTTATAATGAATCGAATGAATATTATCTAGTTTTGTTTTGTTACACAATTTAAATATTTATCTGTATAAAAATATATGGATGTAAATGTATAGGATGAATAAAAAAAAACAGCGAGAATAACTGTTACAAAAAATATAATACGAAATAACCATTGCTGTTGTTATTAAAACGTTTATAAATAAATATACATCTAAATCATCTATTCACATAAAAATAGTACAAATAAGTATGAATTCCTTGATTTCAGAGGTAGGATTAAAAAAAAAACATCATAATAAAAACAAGTGTTGAAATAGTAAAAACTATTGAAATAACAAATATGTTGCTGTCAGCTGGCAACCCTATGCACACCGAGGCACGGACACTATCGTTTGTACCTGACTGTAATCGTATTTACTGAACCGTAGGCATATTACGGCTCTTCCCCAAATATCCCTATAATGATGGATAGTACGGAAATGGATACGCTAAGGATTACAACATTATAATGCACAGTCTCTCTCTGTTTGTTTGCGCTAGCTTATAATTGGAGAATCATGTAAACTAATATTATAGAGGTATTTTACCTTACCTCTATGTTTGTTTGTTATGGGATCAGTAGATGGGACTGAACCCAAACAGGATCTTTACTTTGTGTGAATTATTTCATCACTACTTCATCAAAACGATGAAGGAAAACACCGTGAGGAAACAAAAATTCGAAGACATGTGAAATCTACCACTACCGCTGGGCCCGCGTGGTGGATTACGGCCCACTTCCTCTCACAGAGAGGAGGCCTCTGTCCCAGCAGTGGGAACATTATAAGCTGATTATGATGATGATTACTAGAGATTACCTCTTACAAACGTAATCTCCGGAAGTACAGCCCGTCGATTCTGTAAAAATCTCACCGTGAAAACTTAGGTGAAGTGAGTTTGTTTTTGCTGGGAATTTACACTATTGACAGCTCACTCCACGTTCATTTCACCTAAGTTTTCACGGTGAGTTTTTTACAGAATATCACAGCTGGTCCGATAACAAAATTCTTTCACTTATTGAAAGCTACGCTATTGCCGAATGCCATAGGATCATAATCAGCCTATAATGTTCCCACTACTGGAACACAGGCCTCCTCTCTTCGAGAGGCAGTGGGCTATAATCTACCACGCGGGCCCAGTGCGGGTTGGTAGATGTCACATGTCTTCGAATTTTTGGTTCTAGGACATAGGTCTCCTCACGACGTTTTCCTTCACCGTTTTGGAACGTGGTGATGAAATAATTTACACAAAGTAAAGCGCCTGTCTGGGTTCGAATCTACGATCTACAACTCGTAAGTCGCGGCCATTACCAGTGTGCCACCACTGCTAAAGTGCCATAGGATGGAAGGGTGTTTTATACACGCGGACTTAGTCGCAGACAGAAACAAATCAGTTTACTTATAAAGAAAATTGCGCGTGTATTATCTAAGTTAAAAAGGCACTTGTGTACATAGTTCCTACGTCATGAAACAAACATTTATTATCTTCAAATAAATGTCTTATTTTAATAAAATTAGCTGTTCAGTACATTTTGACTGCAGAGGTATATATGTACTTTTATATGAAACTGCTGATTTTTTTTGATGACTGAAATTAATTTTCTACTCTAGAGGGTCCAGAATCACAATGTGCTGAATAACATGGCTACAGTTTGCGCGTATTTTACAAGCGCTCGCATAGTATAAAACAATGTTACAAATCGTTTCTTTCTTTCGCATGCGATAATAAAAATGGATTCCCCGTCGCACAAAAGGTGAGTTAGCATTGTACGTCTAGTCATCAATCATTAGATAAATGATCAACACTGGTATCAGGCATCGCCCTTCACCTTCAACATGATGGCTGCCTACTGATAACGCTACCTCATTCATTTTCATCAGAGAATAGAAAGTAGGAACTTTGAAAAAAAAGCAGTTTTTTTAGCGTTCCGTCCACAAAAGGTACCACATTAATAAGCCTACGCTGTCTGTGTGTCTGTCATAGGGCTGTATTTTTTTAACCGTAAAGCCAAATTTTCATTACGCCCGGGTGATGGCAATATGCCCTCTTAGGTACATGGAAATCCAACTTTTCTATTAATATTACAAAGTGAAAGTGAAAGTTTGTATGTTGGAAAAAAAAAATATCTATTAAAATTTTTGTTTTTTTAAATCTTTGTTTTTAGTTTTTTTTTATTTGGATGTTTGTTACTCAATCACAAAAACGGCTAAACGGATTTGGATGAAACTTGGCACAAATGATGTTTTTATTCCGGTAGTATCCCGTAGGATAATTTCCGACCTCCATGCGGGTGAAGCTGCAGGCAAAAGCTAGTTAAACATAACTGGCGAAATGTGTATTACGCCTCTGCCTAATCCTTTTAATCAGCATTCGCGATTTATTTGCCAAAAATGTAAACAAATATGAGTTTATGGAAAATTAACTTTAAATCCTACACAATAAAGTTTAGTTTTGTTACAAATTAAAATTAGTGGCCTCTTACGACAATCTAGGCAGGGTATTGAAATAAAAGGAAACAACAAACTATCTCAAACACTGTATATTTAAAAGCTTAAATTAGGAACAACTAATTAAAGAACTAATTTACTTTATTTTTGCCAGCCAGCTAAAATTTCAGCAGAAAGAGCTATGGGCGTGGGAAGTTGGAGATAAACCCAGTACTGTTCCGTTTAAAAGTTAAGTTAAATTAAATAATATAAATTTCAAATTTAAGATAAGTAACCTTCCAGTTATATTGAAAGTTATTAAATAATAAATGGGCCCCAGGCACTTTAAGAGTCCCGGATCCCGTAGCCGACGAAGGTGTCCAATAAATATACTTCCTGATGAGCGTAGAATGTCGAACCCAAGATCCTCAATTCAAATTATGTTGAAGACCGGTTTCCACTATTCTAAACCGGACAAAGGTAACCAACTGGTTCTTACAGAAACCGTATTAAATAAAAAAATATTCTAAGGGATAAAAAAAAACTGTCCCGCCTGCGCTATTGCTAGACGGACTACTCCGCCAGCCGCACAGTCGTCTCCGCAAGAGGCTTCGAGTGGACTCGAGGAATGGGTGTCGCGTCCAGGCCCCAGACGCTCCTCTAGATCCGGGCGGCGAGACGAATCTCTCCTGGAAACGACATTACGGAGACCTAATAATATAGGAGGAAACTAAATAACCTTCCTTGAGGCTACCAAGCTTGGAAATCTAGAAGGCTAAATCATTAGTCGATTAACATGGCCTTTTTCAACTACAACATAAGGAGCTACGACTTCTGTTTGCCTGATCCTGAGTGATGGCACAATATGAATGAGGATTACCCACGTGGCGTTCATCAACTCCACAACAAGGGCCCGTTCCCTTGGATAATTATTTAATACCGTGGATAACACTGAGGAATTTCCTATGGCATATCTATGGAAAATAGTCAGCGGGTGAAATACTCACGGTTGATTTAGGGACAAAGCAAGATCTTCGACTGGCTGGAAAACTGTCTGCGTATGCGCAATTTGGAATCCTGTAATAAATATCCGTGGATCACGACAATGTCCTTTTAACAACCAGGGAAGGGCTCACAGACCACTTTCAAACAATATTACAACAAAATCCTTACCTTTTGAAACATGGAATAAGTTTTGTAGTATCACTCAAGTGTGTTCAAGGGCAAAATGACGCCACCACGCTTCAATAATCCTGTCATAGATAACAAACCGGAACTAGACGGAGCATTTCGAAAATCTCCCTTTATTGCAGGTTAAATGATTGTAAGATCACTGAAGATAAATCCTACACCAAGATACTTAATTCTTGAAAATCACTAACAACTTCCCAACGTCACGTTTAAACGCTGAAACAATAAAAATCTTCATGACCCAGACCAACTAACAAATTATTTGTAATTTCCAATACTAAAACTTGTTTTGATTGGGGAAATTATCCCAGAATAGAAATTCTGCAAATTTAGAATATAAAGACGCCAGCACATCAAGCTAGCCGAAACTGAAATATTTTCCTAATCAATCTTGAACCTTATGCTGTAGCTATAAAGTTGAAAATCTATTAAAGATATTTTACAGAGTGTTGTAACTTGATGTGCTGGCGTCTGTACAACCTTGCCACATTATGTCAAAGACAATGCACAGATTAAAATTGGGTTTATTTGACAACGAAGTTTCTAGAAAGAAGTCTATGCAAATACCATGGTAGGTATAAAAAAACAACGTAACAGATTACGATAAAACTTCAAGCATTTTTATAACTTTTTCAATAGTGCTAGTCTCTCGGAATTCAACTTAATTACTATTAAAATAAAGTTGATATTTGTTTAACTTGAAATAATATTAATTTGAAACATATGTTTGAATAGACTTTAGGAATATTGCCTTGATGTTATGTTATTAAGTATAATTATGTGTCGTGAAATTAACATTATCGCAGAGTTTATGGCCTCGTTAGCATCGAAGATTTATCGAAAAGATCCTAATGTTTAAGTTGCGACAATAGTTTCACGTCGTGTTTCCATTACAATTTTGAAAAGAAGTTTCATGCAGCACAAAACGATTAACATATCATATGAATATCGTGTACGTAGTAATATTTTATGCGTAGTAATAGGGCCTCATTGACCCTTTGAATACGAAACCCAAAAAGAAATTCAAAGGCACCCGTCACTCCACTTATCGGTGTGCAAATCGTGCTACGCGTCGTGCTACGAACATAGCTCTGTGCTACGGCGTAGCTCAGTGCTACGATCTCTACGCTATCAGTAGTAACACTTGAAGTATGAAAACCGCACTTACTGCTACGAAATAAAGGCGCTGTGAAACTTAAATTGTCATGGTCGAGCAGTTAGCTACACGACTTGCATAATATTATCAAGACCTACCTACCTACTCAAATACCTTTTAGTCAAAAATAACATTTAGGTATATTTTCTACGAATTTTAATGACCCTTATAAGTATTTGATCTTGACGCAAAGAGCCAAAATGATTGCCGTTTTCTTTTATATCAGCGTTTTTATAAATTAGGGGCGGGCCATCACGCAATTGGATTTTTATTTGATGTTAACGGGCCTTCTCCAGATGCCAGCCAAATATTGGAAACCAATATTCATTAGGAAGGGACGTTCCCTTAAACGACCACAAATTCAGTAAAATGCGTCAAATGTAACTTTGTTTCAGAGATGAGAAATCATTCTTTTGGCTTTATTTAAACTCAGTTATAACGATAGTGAGCGAAGTCAATCATAACAATGATTTGAATTATTTTAACAGCTAAGGCGTACACTATCATTCCAACATAATTCTGCTACATAAAAAAGGGAGACAAATCCGATATAAGTAATTACCGTCCTATTAGCCTCCTCCATCTGTACAAAGCTTTCATCAAGGTCCTGGAAAACCGAATTTCCGACCAACTAGACCTCCACCAGCCTCCTGAACAAGCTGGTTTCCGCCGCGGCTTGTCAGCTACCGACCACTTACACTCTTTAAACCAACTGATAGAAAAGTACGAAGAATTTAACTTACAGTTGTACCTTGCTTTCGTGGATTATTGCAAAGCATTTGATAGTCATTCACACAAAGCTATTTTTACGACACTACAAACAGGAAATAGATCCCACTTATGTTAAATTACTGGAACGAATTTATTTTAATAGTACAGCTGCCATACGCTTAGATTTTTTTTATAAATTTTAAGGCAAAACCACGACCCAAAAATTCAAATAGCTATGGATATAAAACACGATGAATTTATATGAGAAACATTTATAATGTAAAGCCTTTTCAGACAAGCTCGTAACAAAGACTTGATGTCCTGAATTTGTTTACGGTACGTACATGGACAATATAAGGCATCTTCACGCATATATTATCGTACCTTCAGCCTGGTTTGGAAGATTTACTTCTCCGTTGTATAAGTCTTTGATCTTCACTTGTAAATGTGTAGGAATGAGTAATTCTGTGCTTGTCATTGCTTGTCGAGATGTTGCCTGACGTGAATTTTATTGTTCACTTTATTTTGTTATATATTTAACTAGCTTTTGCCCGCGGCTTCGCTCGCGTTAAGTATTATTAAAAAAACTAATACATTTACATCCTCCATCATCCCTTATTTTATCCCCATGGGGGTTGAATTTATCAAAATCCTTTCTTAGGGGATGCCTACGTCATAGTAGCTATATAAGTCTCAGCCCGATCGGTTTAAAATTGACAAAGTTTCATACAAACTTTCATCCCCTATTTTATCTCCTTGGGGTAGAATTTATCAAAATCCTTTCTTAGCGGATGCCTACGTCATAACATCTACCTGCATGCCAAATTTCAGCCCGATCCCTCTAGTGGTTTGACCTGTGCGTTGATAGATCACTATGTCAATCAGTCACCTTTTAGTTTTATATATTTAGATGATTTAACTTAACGTAACATCACGACTGTGTTCGTCAAAGGGTTAAGCAGAGGTATACACACACATATGGCAGGTATGTTTAAGTCAAGTATATTGCCATCAACTGGGAACAAACCATCCAAACTCCGGGCTGCTACTAAGAAATTCGAGACGGTAAAACCCAATAACACTTTGCCCGACCCGGGAATCAAACCCAGGATCTCATCTCATTAGCGCTTGCGACCTCTAGACCAGAGAAACAGTCGAGGATTAACTTTGTGTAATGTTGTGTAATGTATTTTTTAAGTAGAGCCCCAGAGTCACGTAACACAAAAATAGCAACAACACAAGCTATTTCAAGAAAAATATTAAATGTTGCAGTGTTGTTAAGGGCATAGAAGTGACATTCTATCAGTGATGACGGTGATGACAGACTGAGAAATATATTGGATTGACGTGAGCTACCGATTAGCGTATGAAGTTGTGACAATCCCGTTGAAGTCCTCGTAGAAATACGAAACGCTTTGAAAACAATTGCTACTTGTGTAGGCCCTCTGGTAACATGTCATCATTTCAGACGAATCGTAGGTAGGTAGGTAGATATCATAGATGTTCTACACAACAAACAAACAAACAACGTAGGTACCTAAGTAGGTAAGTATTGAATATTATGGTCTACTAATGTTTTGTTTTTATTTTCCAATTCCAGTATACAGACCTACACCTCAGTGGGGCGACGGACGATGGGCTTTTCACGCGTAGTACAAACGTCAACTTAGCGCGTGTAGTATGTACTATGTCGTGTAGTAGTAGTAGTATTTCAATTTTAAGCTAACAATACTTGACACCGATTTTGTTTCATTCATATTCACCCCCTCTCGTAGAGGTAACTCTCCCTAACAATCACCAAAACCTAAGTAGGTACGTATTACACTGTGAGTAGTAATGAAACACTCGCAGTAAGTAAGTAAGTAAGTAAGTAAGTATGTACATATGTATGTATGTATGTATGTATGTTGTATGTATGTCCGGTGGTGGTAGTTACTTGCGTACATCTGAGTAGTAAGTAAGTAAGTACGAAGATCGAAAAAGTCAGTGGACTTCATTCTGGACATAGGCCTCCTCAAGCATCGCCATTTCGCCCGGTTCGGCACTTCTCACATCGCATCCAGTGGATTCTTGCGGTTTTCACAAGGTATAATAAATTAGTCCTACGTATTTAAATATTTACAAGTTTTACAACAGTGTTTCCAGCAACAGTTACCGTTGCGAAAGAAAAGGTTCAGCAACTGTTTCCTCTACCCATGCGAGGGTTTACCTTCAACGCATCAGTAAATAATAACGAATATATGTGCACGAATTTCTCACGGTAAGAGCGAAGTGCCCCAAATTTTATGACGAACATAAAATTCCCGTGAAGGCGAATACTCAGGTAAAAGGTGACACGTCATGTAAGAGTTGCCATGATGGTAAAAGTACCAGTATTTTACCAAAGATATGGGACTTCCTGTTGCACTCTACTTCAAATAATTATGATATTATGGGAGGCTTTTACCCAGGAGTCGGAGAGCACAGGCTAAAAAAAAACAAATTTTCATTGAACGAATGTTAAGGCACAGGTTTACATAATGTTTTCCATTTGTCATATTTTTCACTGACAGCGTTCTAATTAATATCTACTTATGATTGGTTTATGTACTTTAAGTAACGACTCTGTGTAAACAGGTCAGACTCGGAACATTAAATTAACCTGGATACCGTCATTAAAGGTTGTAGCTAATTATAGTGCTTTTAATGTTCAAGCAATTCTATTGTTCGAAATATTATGTTACTATACGATTACATGTACATTGAAATAGAATAACAGTTATTAATGTATTGACCAATTTGCCATACTTAACTGGCCAGGTTAATTGAGTATTGGTATGTCTGTCAGCTCCTAGAATTTCCGCATAATGAGAGCTCAGGTGGCTGTGGGCGCGTTCACTGCGGCGGCGAGCCGCCCACTACCTGAACGCGCCCCAGAAGGTGGTAGCCATAAGGGTTATCCGGGGCTACCGCACGATCTCTGGCGAGGCGGCAAGCCTCCTTGCCGGACTGCCGCCATGGGATCTGGAGGCGATAGTCCTCGCGCGCCTGTATGAGTGGCGCGCGGAGGCACTACGTCGGGGGGAGGATCCGCTTCCGCGGCAAATCGCTGCGGAGCGGACGGATCTCCGGCGCGATCTCATGGCGGCATGGAAAGAGCGACTGTCGCAACCCAGCGCAGGGCACGCCGCGATAGCGGCGATAAGACCCCTCTTTGAGGAGTGGCTAGAGAGGCGCCACGGCGCCCTCACCTACCGCCTGACGCAGGTCCTCACCGGACACGGAAGTTTCGGGAGGTTCCTGCACATTATCAGGCGGGAGGAAACGCCCGGGTGTCACCATTGCCAGGATCGCCCAGAGGACACGGTGGAGCACACGGTGGAGGTCTGCCCCGCTTGGGCGGAGCACCGCCGTGTCCTCGTAGAGGCGATTGGCAGCGACGACGACCTCTCGCGTCCGGCCCTGGTGCAAGCCATGGTCCGGGGCGAGAGGGAGTGGGAGGCAGTCACCTCCTTCTGCGAAGCAGTCATGCTAGCGAAGGAGGTGGCGGGACGGCTCAGGGAGAGAGCCTCCCGTCCCAGCCGCCGCGGGAGACGCTCCGGGCGTCGGGAGCCGCGTGATGACTCCCGGCCACCGTAGGCGCGGGCCTGCGGGCGGAGAGTAATGGGTAGCTCACCGTCCGATCAGGACCAGGCCCGTGCCGGACGGCGCGTACGTGTTCCACGCGCGCCTCAAAGAGATGTCAGCATCGAGGAGGGGCCCCTTAGGGCCGAAGCCTGCCGGGTCAGCGGGATTGTCCGAAAGGGTTACCGCTGGCCCGGAACATAAAGGGCTAAGGAAGGAACACGGGTGGGTTTTAGTCAGTAAGAGTCTGACACTCCCTTCCGCTCCACCCAGAGCGGGAGGAGTCATTTGATGATTTCCCATCTGAAAAAAAAAAAAAAAAGGTGGCATTTCCCGTTAGATTTTTGGAAGGCAGTTGTGTGTGTGTGCACCCAAATTTCGTCAGTTAAGTTTCATATATTTATAGCATGGGATTTAAACTAACATACAACTTTATAGCGTTAAAATTGAGCAATTCAATTAATTAAACAATATTTAGAATTATCTATTCTTTGATGCCTAGTATGATGTCATTATGTAGAAAATGTAAGGATTTTTTTAATAAACCTTTATGCACAAGTAAACAAATAATTTGTACAAAGGCGGACTTAATGCCTGAGGCATTTTCTACCAGTCAACCTCAGGGTCATGCAGAGAAAAACACACAACAAGAATATTAAAAGACCGCTCTTTTGTATAAGGAAGCAACTCTTGACTTTGATATTATTATTATGTAATTTGGTAAAACATAAGTGCATTTTATACGTCTGAAGCTCATATAAAGCATTGTAAGGGTTCCCGCACATTGACCATTTTGCGGCAAGGAGAACTTTATAGGCCATCTTCTCATGAATGTCTTGAACCAACATTGTAAGTTTATGTTCGGTGATGTCAGCACCGTTGAATGTGCTTGAATATAACGGCAAAAATTGTACTGTTTGCCATAAAATTGTGGAAAACACAATTGATATAGTCGACCTTGTAGTTGCTTTATCACTCTGTGTTTGTAAGTAAGTTTTAGGTCGAATTTCACTAGTGAAACTGAACGCCATTAGCACATCTCTAAACCGCGTTCAAGAGCTGTCACTGTCATAATTGTTATGGAATGTGGACGCGCCGATCATGTTCAGTTTCATTGGTGAAATTGATCTGAAGTGACAATCATCACTCGCACGTCATAAAACGACAAGATATATTTTGTCATCATCATCTGCCTAGCCTTTTCCCAACTATGTTGGGGTCGGCTTCCAGTCTAACCGGATGCAGCTGAATACCAGTATTTTACATGGAGCGACTGCCTATCTGACCTCCACAACCCAGTTACTGGGTAATACGATACCCTTGGTAAGACTGGTTGTCAGACTTTCGGGCTTCTGACTACCCGTAACGACTGTCAAAGATCCACGAATGACAGCCGGGACCAACAGCTTAACGTGCTTTCCGAGGCACGGAGGGGTCTCGGTATGTAAAGATGGTCACCCATCCACAGACCAACCGCGGCAAGCGTAGGTTAACCTGATAGATCGAACTGTGCGGCTGGTATTATTTAGCCACGGGCCCCTCACAAGATATATTTGTCTATGTGACTGTTTATTGTTGTCGAAAGTGATAAAGCACTTACGAGGTCGACTATTACCTAGTATGCATTGGGACCTATATTCATTTCACGTTTTAATCTCTTAGTAAGCGCTCAGTATGTGAGAAACCTAAGTCTTAATACAATTTCAGTGCATTTCTACATCCGCAATACAGATGTTTAGCTCATAATTGTAGATTGCAGTCGGGAGTCGGGTTTTCTCTTAAATTAGTGTTCATTATGTAAGGTCTGTTGTAATTGTTTCCTCCGAAACATCTGCTCTGCTTTAATACAGCTTGAATATTATGTTCACAATGAGACTTGAACCTTAATTACTATTACTTACTAGCTGTGCCCGCGACTTCGTCCGCGTGGAATAGTGACTTTTCGGGCAGCATATTTTGAATTACATATACCGTCTACAGACCGGGCATTTGCTGTCCGAACCCTCTGAGAACTCAGGCGAATTTCAGTGAAAGTCTCAGACTCTAGTGCTTGAGCTTCACGATCGGTAGTGAGACGTATTTCTCGTTCTTCCTGTGTTTCCTGAGACCGAACATTTGCTGTCCGAACCCTCTGAGAACTCAGACGAATTTCCCTATCAGTGAAAGTCTCAGACTCACGCGATAGTGCATGAGCTTCACTATCAGCAGTGAGACGTACTTCCCGTTCGTCCTGTGTCTCCTGGGATCGAGCATTTGTTGTCCGTACTCTCTGGGAGCTCAGGCGGGTTTCCCTGACAGCAAAAGTCTCAGACTCACGCGATAGCGCGTGAGTTTCGCGATCGACAGATAAACGTGCCTTTCGTTGTTCCCCGTTTTCCCTATTTCGAGTTGTCATCATTCGAGAACGATTTGAACTCAGTCGAGATTCTCGCTGAGTCGAAGTTTCTGCAGCACGAAACCTAGCCTGGTGCAGAGAGCCTTTTGCCTCACGACCTTCCTCAGATTCCTGTGATCTAACTAATCTCATCCTTTTAGCATTTCTGCTACATTGGGAGAGGTTGGATCTTCTTCGAGGCATTCTTACAATAAAATAGTACTTACTACTTAACACACAGTTATTTAGTAAACACGTACTATCGTAAACAATTAAATTACAAATACTTACAGATTATTATACAGTCTAAAATTATCACAGTTTAAGAAATAAGTGTTAAGACGTGTAAACCAAACGTCATTATCATCATCATTTCAGCCGATAGACGTCCACTGCTGGACATAGGCCTCCCCCAATTTTGGGGGGTTTGCCATAATCGCCACGCTTGGCAGGCGGGTTGGCGATCGCAGTATGGTATGGTGGTGGAATGCATAGAGAACGCTGCTGCCCATTCTCCGGTGAGACCCTTAGTCGCCTTTTACGACACCCACGGGAAGTAAGGGGTGGTGCTATTCTTCTACACAGACAAACGTACTAACTTTATAAAACAAAAGAATTGTTAGAAAAAATAATTACTAACCTAAGCTAATGAACTTATACTTAATAAAGAAAATCAAGAAAAGAAATGCCTAACCTATACCAAATACTTATAATATTTATATACAAACCCTAAATACAAATTAAGATAAGTATACCGAAAATCAGGGAAAGAAATGCCTAACCAATAATAAATGCTTACAATATTTATTTACAAAACCCTAAATAAAAATTAAGATAAGTAAATACCCAATAATCAAGGAAAGAACCGCCTAACCTATACCAAATACTTACAAAATTTTAAAGAAAATTAAGAAAAAGAACCCAACCTACAAACCCTAAAATATAAATAAATGAAATATGCAAACAGTCAGTATTCAAGTGAATCGCAATAATCGAATCCAACTATTCGCCTATACTCTCCAGGATACATACGTGCGTTCGCTACGAATAACTGAATCCTTATGGCAGCGGCGCGTTTTCTTTTGAAATGGTCATCTCGCAGTTCAACCTGAGGGGTTGTCGACTGCTTAACCTGGCTTTCCTGTGGATGCCTCAATAAATTAAGGCCTCCAGCCAGGGCATAATACACAACTTAACTACACAATATAAACTTAAAAACTATGCGACTACACGCTAAGGGCACCCCCTGTGGGGTACGGACCTCGGCTTAGGGCGTCGCTGGGAGAGGGCAGCAAGGGACAGGCTGGATCGGAATTATGGCAGCGGCGCGTGTCTCAGCGCGCTTTATACAAGGTGTAACGGAAAGGGGGTATCAACCCTGAAGGAGGTGAATGTGCTCATGAAACTGAACTAATTTCCCCAAAGAACATAGGTCGAAATATGAAAAAAAATTTGGACCTCCCATAGTAGGTAAATCATTGATGTGCTATTACTACGGGAGGTCCAAATTTTTTTTTTCATCTTCATTCACCTCCTTCAGGGTTGATACCCCCTTTCCGTTACACCTTGTATATATAGCCACGGACGCGCAGGCGCGAGGCGTTTACGTACTCTGATAGAATACCTTATAAATGTTCGCCGTGATTCTTTAAATTGACATAACTTTTTTATTTATGAACCGATTGACATGAAATAAACACTAAATGTTAAGTGAAGCTTACTACAATATATTAGTGAACAATATATTAGTAACCGCATCTAAATCGAATAAGCCGTTTCTGATATTAGCGTGCACAAACACAGCAGACAAACAGACAAACCGACAAACAGACAAACAGACAAAAAAAAATTTAATTACATTTTCGGGTTCGGCATCGATATAATAACAACCCTTGCTACTTTTTTTTAATATATTTCCATTGTACAGACACCACTTTTCTACAATTTTATTATATGTATAGATGAGCAAACTATTAGCTAATTAGCTAAGAGCTTTCGAATAATGGTGTAACTTTATGTTCAGAACAAACCGGAAATAGAAAGTTTCTTGGGTGAGTTGTCCAGCAGGAGAAGTCTTTTGGTTGAAATGATGGTGTTCTTTTTCTTCTGTTGGCCCAAAACTTCGCTACTTCCACAGCGTCGTCGGTGGCAGCCTAGCGCACAGGTTAACTGCATGTTATGCAGTGCCGCGCCAGCAATCATCACTATCCTACCCTCTGATTCAGAGGGTAGGATAGTGATGATTGGTGGCGGCATAGTAATGATGATGATAATGAGGTTCGGAGCATCGTACTCGCAACTGGTACTCCTGCATGACCATGTGTGGCCGTAGACAAAGCGAAGAGAGTACGTGAGGGTAAAGTGTTTTTTATTTCCCTATGGCGAAAATGCGTGAGCTTATGTGTATTTGAAAATCAAATAAATTACTAATCCCAGAAGTAATAAGGGTCCTTCTAGCCTGAACATACATAACATACTGATATGTGTTTATTTAACCCTCGGACATCCTCGGGCAGCTCTGCGGAGTAAATACCGTTTGGAGAGCTTAGTTTGTCTAACATGGCGCGTCACAACTCTGATGTCATAAAACCCTTCGTTCAAGTGACACTCAAGCAGATTTTATTGCCATCACACGTCTCATGCGACAGCGACTGTGACTGTGGAGAAAACAAATGAAAGAAGTTATCATCAGCCATTGTTCCCACTACTGGGACACAGGCTTTCTCTCTGTAAGTGGGCCGTAATGCACCACGCGGAGCTAGCGCGGGTTGGTAGATGTCACAGGACTTCGAATTTTTCTCACGATGTTTTCCTTCACCGTTTTGAGAGCAGTGGGCGTGGGGATGTAATACTTTACACAAAGTAAAGCGCCTGTCTGGGTTCGAATCTACGACCTACAACTTGTAAGTCGCGGCCATTTCCACTGGGCCGCCACTGCACTGCTCACAATGAAAGAAAATGCTTAAGCCTATATCAGACGCTTTATTCGAGAGAATGGTTCACTCGAACGAACGGTTCGTTTTTGTTGCATTTCACGTTTAGACGACACTGACAAAATTATATAAGAATGAACATTCATCTGCCCCTTTCATTTCAGTTTTCGATCATTCGGTTGGCGAGTGAATCGAACATCGTTGGATCCGTTCACTAATAAATTTATTTTTCACTTTGTGTTCAAACGAATGGCAAGCAAAAATTAAAAAAAAGGGAAGCGTCTGATGTCGGGTTTAGGACGAATCCACGCGACGCGACTTGGACGTGGAGCGACAGATGGGAGTCACTAACAACAACACTAACAAAGTCGCATCGCCCGTGGCCGTGAACCGTTCCTCAGCGTACTATTTGTATGAGTGTACTGTTGCGATGATTCAACCCCTGAGTTGCTGACGGGTTTCTTATTGATTTTCGGATGTCGGTCAGTGTTATTATGATATTTTTGTCTGATAAGAATTGAGGGCGGACAAAAACAGTAATGTTTGTTTGTAGATTTGTTTTCCATAAAATAGTTTTTGGAAGACACAAAAGTGAGGAATGACCGTCTTCTCTGTTATTATTATTTGCGGATACATCCGAATTTGTATTCACCTCACAATGTTTGAAACTAGAAGTCTTTCATCTTTTTTTTTGCAGTAATGTATATCAGATTTGAC
Source organism: Mesoligia furuncula (assembly GCA_916614155.1). Taxonomy (NCBI): domain Eukaryota; kingdom Metazoa; phylum Arthropoda; class Insecta; order Lepidoptera; family Noctuidae; genus Mesoligia; species Mesoligia furuncula. The sequence continues at coordinate 12,646,796 of OU744813.1, forward strand.
CTTTTATTCATGGAGATATTAATTACATTACGTGAATCATTCTCAATCAATTTTGAAACTCGAAATAGGTCAAGTTTCAAAGTGGTGTTTGCAGAATAGCACTACTGACTTCATTACTTATTTTTCACATAGTATGTTTTGCAGTGTTAATTGTATTTTCGTTGTAATGTATTTTCACACTATAGTATAGATAAATAAATAAATACAAAATTCGCTTCTCCGATGAGTTGTTCATCGTCAAACGATTCACTTCACATGTATCATCAGCATCATCATTTCAGCCGAAAGACATCCACTGCTGGACATAGGCCTTCCGTCAAAAGGGGGGGTTTGCCATAATCGCCACGCTTGGCAGGCGGGTTGGCGATCGCAGTATGGTATGGTGATGGAATGTATAGAGAACGCTGCTGCCCATTCTCCGGTACGCCCCTTAGTCGCCTTTTATGACACCCACGGGAAGTATGGGGTGGTGCTATTCTTTAAGTCCCACACAGACAACACACAGACTTCACATGCATAGAAAAATAAAATTCAGGCCGATTACCAAGAAATAATGTCAAATCACATGTTACGTACCGTTCTCTTTAAGGAAAGTATTACCTACCACATTCAATCTTCGGGATTTTTGGATAGCTTTTCACCCCACAACTAGTACTTTTGTGTGTAATGGAAGAGTTTTTGACTAGCCGTCTCAACGTGTACAAACCTCGCGTCCACGGGCTATAAACTTTTTCTGATAATAAATGGTCCTTCTGTGATTTTGTGCTACAAATCCCTCAAGATACGAACAATAACATTAACCAACACCTTGGCAAAAATGTGTATTGAAGTTTAGCAGGATTCAGGAAAACTTGGATGCGACGCCGAGCCCATAGGAGCGCGAGGCAGTGGACGGGAGTTGGCAGGTAAGCTGGTTCAAATCTTCAACTTTAAAACCACTACACAGCGCGCAATCAGTATTCCCATCCCTTATGGTGGCTAGGCGTTCCCCGCACTACTTATTTCCACGCATTAACAACAACGCCATAAAGTGCTCCAAAATAAAATACCTAAAAATACCCCTGCGCAAAAAGATAATACAGAAATGGCTTTTTACACTCTCCTACGATGAAACAGAAAATATTATTTATACGAAGATAAGCAACATTATAACTGTACTCCTAAGCTCACGTCAGATTTTTTTCAGAATAAATCTATTTAAATCGATAGATTAATAAACTAGAATAATAATGTAATAATTATTTTGTTTTTATTATTATATTTTTATGTTATATGGGATTAAACATAAAAATAATTTTTCAACACACTTGCTCGTAAAGTGGCTCTTATTGAACCGCTTTTAGGTCCATAATGCAGTGTATTAAAAACGCGTGCTTTTTTTTACTTTAATCCACAAGTGCTTTATTTCCACAGATAACTACTTATTTACTAGTCGGAGATGCGCGCTTTTTTAATCTCATCAATTCACTTTTTTTTTAAATAGTCTGTATTGTCCTTGGTCCCAAAATTAACTAATATTTGTTTACCCGGACAATATAACCGTATAGTTTCCGTTAGAATGGACCCGAACACACGAACCTCCGCCGGCTCGGTACTGGGTCCCATTGGACCCAGGAATTGCGACATACGACACCCTACATTGATTTTGTAAATATTTGTTATGCTACCCATCCAATCTTATGAATGTGCGTTAACTAAGAGAGTTGGATAAAAAAACTCTTAAGTTAACGCCATTAAATATTTCATATTTAGCGCGCAAGCATATTAATTTACCTTTATTAAATTCAAGTCTTTAAATGCGATAATCGCCATTTTGTTGACAGTGGTAGGCGAGGCTAAAAAACATAAAAATTGGGGATTTAGAACATCCAAACTCCACCACAGGGGCAGTGAATAATACATAATTTAATTGTTTGACGAATTCATCCATTGTTCAAGTTAAATAAGTAGCGGTAATGAAGTTTTTTGATATTTAATGTCGAGTTTCGCGCCAATCTGTTATACATTTAACTTTTCACAAATATCACGCACACACATGTAGGTAAGATTTAAAATGTGACAAAATATTATAGATAATATATTATAAACAACACGAAAATGCCCAAATGTTAACGTAATATTGAAGCACAGGTCCAATAACACGTATTAATCATTACCGCTACTCAATTTGTGTTCAAAATCGCCGTCCATTATTGTTTTTTTTTTATAGTAATAATGTGCGAAAGCGATTATGCTAAATGATTTTTTTTTTAATTCTCTACTATTATACTTTTAAATCGATACTCGGAAACTGAAATAAAATTATTTTAAGCATTAAATACGATAAGCGTTGTTTATAATAATGATTTATGCTCTTGTAATGTTATTTTTAGTTTTTTGGACACTATATTGAAACTGAATCAATAGGTAACTGAGGACCTTTGACCATAGTCATTAATTATTGAATTTCGCGCCGAAGTGTTTCTATATTTGAATTTATCTTCGGAAATGCGCTCGCCGTGCAAAATTATTTTTATTTATTGTACTTACTACATATTTATTTTTGATATTTTCTAATAGTTTGCTACAGAATGCCCGGTATATATTTTTTAGGTAGGCTTTAGCAAAAGTGCGGGAATGATGGTCAGGTTTGTATCTTGATCAAAATATGATTTGCGACTCTAACAGGTGCCTACATCTTTACAGAATTATAATCATTCGAAACATTAATACATCTTTCTTATGGAAAAGTTCTTAGGGAAAAAATCTAACTAGAAAGATTCTATTCTAATGACTATAATTCTGTAAATACATATACAGAGCGTTAGGTTAAACGAGGGACATACTTTAAGGGGAGTTAGTACTCATGAAAATGAGCAACTTTTACTATGGGGCCGAACCTGAAATCGCAAAAAAAAATCAGCTGTTCAGTACATTTCGACGAGCTATGCGAACATAAATGTAGGAAAAGGCTGATTTTTTTTCGCGATTTCAGGGTTCCATCCCATATTAAAAGTTGTTAATTTTCATGAGTACTAACTCCCCTCAAAGTATGTCCCTCGTTTAACCTAACGCTCTGTATATTATAGTCGCGAATCATATTTGATCAAGATGCAACCTGATACTGACCTGCAAATTACAAAAAACGTAAGAAAATTTTAATTATCCACCTAAAATTGTCCGTGGTCCCTACCCGAAACCAAACGGAAAAGACCCTGACTGGCGTTCTATCATTGCGGATTCTCACTGAACGTATGTAGGTACCTATATTTCTCTATGCCAATAGTACTTTCTAATTCCATAGTAACTAAACTACAATTGTTTTTTTTTTTACAATTGTTTTTACATGCTCTGTGGTCAGTGCTTTTATTTACACTTGCGCGCGCATTGCTATTGCTGGCTATGCGGAAAGACAAAACCAACGCGCCATTTTCCATACAAGTTAATATTTAACAATACGAGTCTGTTTTTTTCCTCGCAAGTGTGTTGAAAAACGTCGTATGAAACGCGTGTGCATCGATCATTAGACTCTCGGCTTTCTTATCGCACTCGCCTGCGGCTCGCGCGAATAATACCGCCTCGAGCATAATGATCAATATAGCACACATGTATCATAATGTACTATTTCAACACACTTGCTCGTAAAGTGGCTCTTATTGAACCGCTTTTAGGTCCATAATGCAGTGTATTAAAAACGCGTGCTTTTTTTTTACTTTAATCCACAAGTGCTTTAATTCCACAGATAACTACTTATTTACTAGTCGGAGATGCGCGCTTTTTTAATCTCATCAATTCACTTTTTTTTTAAATAGTCTGTATTGTCCTTGGTCCCAAAATCAACTAATATTTGTTTACCCGGACAATATAACCGTATAGTTTCCGTTAGAATGGACCCGAACACACGAACCTCTGCCGGCTCGGTACTGGGTCCCATTGGACCCAGGAATTACGACATACGACACCCTACATTGATTTTGTAAATATTTGTTATGCTACCCATCCAATCTTATGAATGTGCGTTAACTAAGAGAGTTGGATAAAAAACTCTTAAGTTAACGCCATTAAATATTTCATATTTAGCGCGCAAGCATATTAATTTACCTTTATTAAATTCAAGTCTTTAAATGCGATAATCGCCATTTTGTTGACAGTGGTGGTCGAGGCTAAAAAACATAAAAATTGGGGATTTCGAACATCCAAACTCCACCACAGGGGCAGTGAATAATACATAATTTAATTATTTGACGAATTCATCCATTGTTCAAGTTAAATAAGTAGCGGTAATGAAGTTTTTTGATATTTAATGTGGAGTTTCGCGCCAATCTGTTATACATTTAACTTTTTGATAATATATTATAAACAACACGAAAATGCCCAAATGTTAACGTAATATTGAGGCACAGGTCCAATAACACGTATTAATCATTACCGCTACTCAATTTGTGTTCAAAATCGCCGTCCATTATTGTTTTTTTTTTTTATAGTAATAATGTGCGAAAGCGATTATGCTAAACGATTTTTTTTAATTCTCTACTACTTTTAAATCGATACTCGGAAACTGAAATAAAATTATTTTAAGCATTAAATACGATAAGCATTGTTTATAATAATGATTTTTTTGGACACTATATTGAAACTGAATCAATAGGTAACTGAGGACCTTTGACCATAGTCATTAATTATTTAATTTCGCGCCGAACTGTTTCTATATTTGAATTTATCTTCGGAATGCGCTCGCCGTGCAAAATTATTTTTATTTATTGTACTTACTACATATTTATTTTTGATATTTTCTAATAGTTTGCTACAGAATGCCCGGTATATATTTTTTAGGTAGGCTTAGCAAAAGTGCGGGAATGATGGTCAGGTTTGTATCTTGATCAAAATATGATTTGCGACTCTAACAGGTACCTACATCTTTACAGAATTATAATCATTCGAATCATTAATACATCTTTCTTATGGAAAAGTTCTTAGGGAAAAAATCTAACTAGAAAGATTCTATTCTAATGACTATAATTCTGTAAATACATATACAGAGCGTTAGGTTAAACGAGGGACATACTTTGAGGGGAGTTAGTACTCATGAAAATGAGCAACTTTTACTATGGGGCCGAACCTGAAATCGCAAAAAAAAATCAGCTGTTCAGTACATTTCGACGAGCTATGCGAATATAAATGTAGGAAACGGCTGATTTTTTTTCGCGATTTCAGGGTTCCATCCCATATTAAAAGTTGTTAATTTTCATGAGTACTAACTCCCCTCAAAGTATGTCACTCGTTTAACCTAACGCTCTGTATATTATAGTCGCGAATCATATTTGATCAAGATGCAACCTGATACTGACCTGCAAATTACAAAAAATGTAAGAAAATTTTAATTATCCACCTAAAATTGTCCGTGGTCCCTACCCGAAACCAAACGGAAAAGACCCTGACTGGCGTTCTATCATTGCGGATTCTCACTGAACTAATGTAGGTATATTTCTCTATGCCAATAGTACTTTCTAATTCCAGACTAACTAAACTACAATTGTTTTTTTTTTACAATTGTTTTTACATGCTCTGTGGTCAGTGCTTTTATTTACACTTGCGCGCGCATTGCTAGTGCTGGCTATGCGGAATTACTTACTCTATGTGCGGAAAGACAACCAGCGCGCCATTTTCCATGCAAGTTAATATTTAACAATACAAGTCTGTTTTTTTCCTCGCAAGTGTGTTGAAAAACGTCGTATGAAACGCGTGTGCATCGATCATTAGACTCTCGGCTTTCTTATCGCACTCGCCTGCGGCTCGCGCGAATAATACCGCCTCGAGCATAATGATCAACATAGCACACATGTATCATAATGTACTATTATGTGATTTCAAAATAAATGTATTCGTTGTAATTTTATAAATAAAGTTCTAGTTAAAACAGTTTATTTTCTTATAAAGAACAATTTATTGAAGCAAAGCAGGTAGGTACTAGTAAATAAATTAACTTTTGGAAATATTTTTTTTTCTCCTATTTAGGAGTGAGCCGTTCTTTTGACAAGTGACAACAGCTTGACTGTCTCGACAAAAGTCGATGGTACTTGTAAAATGGAACGTAAACTTGTTGAACTTTTGTGCAGAACGCTGAGAAAAGAAATACGTATGGTAAATATAAAACGTTTAAAAAAATAACTACAAGGACCAGCAGTTATACTTTAATAAGATAAATGTTCGATAAAATAATTAAATGATAATACTCACACTCAGTCCCGCTATATCAAATATTTGTGATATAATATTAAGTTCACTTTTACGCAGCGCGATAATATCCACTTTCATCTCAATACTTTTTGCTTGTATTTCAAAATTAATTACAACACCACTTATAGATAAACACACGAAACTAGAAAGAAAGAAAGAAAGAAAGAAAAAGTATTTATTGCGACTCGTACAGGAAGATCACAAACTAAACTAAACACAGTCAAATAAAAGTCCAAGTAGGGTACTAGGGTTTAATATCAAATTATCAACCAACCAAGAACCAACAACGTTCTATATAAAGAGTCGTAACTCGTAAGTTAACTGCATCTGTCTACCTTAGAATTTATATATTTAGATTTCTGTGGGTATTATGTGAACAAGACGAACCTGACACGCAACTATATCCAATAGCGTGATTATTCGAGTAATTATTAAAACATTTAAAAAATATTATCACCGCGCGTGAGATTTGAACCCACGGCCTCGGCTCGCTACGCATAAACGCGCTTACCGACGTATGATAACCGCTAAGCTAACTCAAACTCAAACGATTTATTTCAATTAAACCATTTACAGGCACTTTTGAATTGTCAAGAAGTCGGTCAGTCAGAAAATATGAAGCTAGTTGCCCATTCCAAAGCGTAGGTACCTATGGAGAAGAACGGGCAAGAAACTCCATGGACACTCTTTTAAATTGTATTTTTACAAAAATATTAGTTACATCATTAATGTTGAATTTACAATTATATGTGAGAACGATGTAAAAAAAAAAAATACGTACGCCCTAAGACGGCGCCCGTTCACGAACATGACGCATAGCTATCATGCCTTATACCCTAATGGTTGAATTTATGAAATACAATCAGTTGCCAACGAAATGCGATTGTGTGTGTCTATTCTACTATAGTATATAAATTACTCATTAAAAGAAGGTCGTAAGAAAAACTAAACGTCAAGCTATTGCTTTGTGACTTTGCCTATGGACTTTTGGAGCCCACCGTACAATATTATTAATAAATAACGTAACATAACGATTATTAGTAAATATCCGTTGAGTTTCTTGCCAATTCTTCTTCTTCAGCTTCATCTTTCTGACTGACCGACCACTTGACAATTCAAAAGTGCCTGTATTTGGTTTATCTGAAATAAATGCTTTGAGTTGAGTTTTTATATATTTTAACGTAAAGCAAGTATTAATTACATTTAATATTTACAGACGGCCTAAATTCTAGTCTTTCTATTCAAAATCAAGTCCAGAAGCCGTTTATTCAAAAAAGGCGGAATCAGCAGTGTTTTAATGTCAAAATTACATAAGACAGTCCCCAAAACGCCCGCCCTTCAGCACTTCCTAGTCCTTTAGCTGGGAAGTAGAAATATTGCAACGAACTCCCCAGCAGTACGACGAAGAACTTAATACTAAATTTGATGTACTGTGTGTGTAAAATATTAATAACTAGTTGACCCAGCAAACGTTGTTTTGCCATATAAATTATTTCTAGCTGCCCGGCGCTACTTCGTTCTCATGGTGTCCTACCCCTTACCCTACCCTATCCCTATCCTACTCCTACCCTACTCCTGCACTACTCCTACCCTACTCCTATAAGTAAATAAAAGTATTAACAAAAAAACCGGATAAAAAGTATTATATGTCCGTCTCCTGGTTCTAAGCTACCTCCCCACCAATTTTTAGCCAAAGCTGTTAAGCCGTTCTTGAGTTATAAATAGTGTAACTAACATGACTTTCTTTTATATATATAGATTACGATCCAGATTGTTCCGTACATGTCAAAATAGACTATTGTTCTCTTTATCTAACATGCCTCTTGCTCTTACACATTGGCAAAGAGCGAGATGAATATAGTTGGGGTGTAAGTTCTAATCTTGTTATTTCATTTAAACTGTTATTAGTTTCAGTTTTAAAGCCGCAATGGCCTAAAAGCTTATCTGTTAGCAGGCTTTGTTATTAATAATGGAACTCCCATTTATTTGTGTATCTATATTAATAACTAGCTTCCGCCCGCGACTCCGTCCGCGCGGATGTCGGTCTTCGCGTGGATGGTTTATTTCTCCATTTTGAGTAACTCTGACAATGACATCTTATAAATATCTATTGGACCCAAATACGGCTAAGCCTATAATAATTAAGGAGATCCCTCTATTGAGCTACTGCTGTTGAGCTCGCGTTCTGTAGTAAGTTTTTTTTTCATAGTAATTCCGACCTTGATAAGTAGCATGTAGCAGTAAATTACTGACAGTGACGAAAAGTTTGCAATAATAAAAAAGTGATCGTGACAATGCGACAGAAAATTAATTGAGAGCTTCAGCATACACAACATTGTTAGTGAGCTCGTCCGGAATATGAACATGAAGATTTCTTGGACTGCTCACACGGGAAAGAGCTACGTAAAGTTGCCCGTGTGAAAAACAACTCGCGGTAAGATCTACGCCAGCAACTCCTAGGGTCTGACCTTGAGCCTTATTTATTATCATGGCGTAACATAAAGCTACAGGAAACTGTATTCTCTTAAATTGAAATGGAAAATTATCCACTACGGGTAATGCAACGTGTGTTCGCGGTTCTACAGAACAACGACTATGAATAAAACCGAAAAATAAGATTTTTTTTTCTACGTATTTTTCCAGGATAAAAAGTATCCTATTTTATGCCCAGGATAATAAGGTATAATTATACCAAGTTTCATCGAAATCGAACCGTTAGTTTTCACGTGATGCCTGCATATACAGACAGACAGACAGACAGACAGACAAAAATTTTTTTAATCACATATTTGGGTTTGGTATCGATCCAGCAACACCCCCCGCTATTTATTTTTTCAATATTTTCAATGTACAGAATTGACCCTTCTACAGATTTATTATATGTATTTAATAATAACTAAAGACTTTGTTTTTAGGTTTGAGTCGGATTTGAAAAAATATTTTTGTATTTGGTACGCCAAATCTTGAAGAAGGCAATAAGCTATTTAACATCGCTAATCTTCTAAGGGTAGGAGCCGGGCATAAAGAAAAAAAGTCAGAAAGAACGCTAAGTGAGATCCAAGTAATAACGTGGGTAGGCGATGCGATGCGATGCGATGCGATGCGATGGGGTGGGTCGGCAGAACAAGAAATTTCACGCGGACGAAGTCGCAGACAGAAGCTAGTTAATCATGTAGGTAGAGTAAAAGAATTTCCTTACTTGCTTAATTTACTTGTTAAGCAAATTGACACAATACCTAATTTTTTCCATGCAACAGACTGTCAAAGAATTAATGTCGTGGAATCATTGATTGGAATGGATGTTGTGAATTAATGTTACGGTCAAGTTAATGCTATTGAAATGCAATTTGCTTCACAATTAATTTCCCTCACTTCACTTTACAGATAGGACAAAAATCACGAAGAGTAGCTCCGTCTAAGTTCGAAATTAGGCGGTCAACCCCGAAATAAACTGGAGGTGAAACCCCAAAAACTACGTAAAAGAAAGAATAAACTCTGACTTAGACTTTTACATTCTTCGTAAAAAATTTGAAATAAATCAGTTGAACAAAGTATTTCCTTGTTTCCCACGCCAAGGAATGCGGAACAATGGTACTAGTAGGGTTGCCAATTCTTTTTGAGAAAAATTACTTATCAAATTATTTGAATAAAGTAAAATTTAAGTATGTTACTATCCCCGTACAACAAATATTTTTGGGGGCTTTTAGCAAGCGGTAAGTAACAATGTTTTGTTGTCTTTGAAAGTTTCAAAGCTAGTTTTACAATCGAAATTTTGATTTAAATAAATAAATAACTCGTTTAAATCTATGGATAACCTGTTTCTCTCTTCTCGCCACTGCAGATTCATTACCGAAAAAACTCAGTGAAAGCTGAAATGGCGGGAACAGAGTAAATAAGAGATATTTTGTTTTTACATTTGGTAGGTACTTAAGGCTACGCCGCGCGCCTAGTGGCGCCCTCACCGTTTGTTTGGTTATTTCTTTTATTTTAGAATGAAAATGCAGAAAATAAGCACGTTTAAAGTTGTGCTCCACAAGATTATACGGTAATATTATTATAAACGGTAGTTTTACATTGTTTAGTTTTATTATAATCACTAAAACGGATAATAGTGGCCACTATTTTCCGTTTTTTTCACCCGTCTGGTCGGAGGAGCCTCCCTTTTCTATAGAGTAAGAGTGAACTTTACACCATGTTCTTCGTACCACTATAGTATAAAGTATATTTATCGAAAATAAAGTAAAAAACGTTATTATAAAGTATGGTTGGCAACCCTAGGTACTACTTAGTTAACTTTGTAGTAAACATTCTTTAGGAAACTGTTCATGCAGGAATGTTCTTTCGTTCATCGATTGAGTTTTATAGCTTTTACATTTTGAATTGTTTACAGCCCCGTTTTAATTGGATCAATGTTCCTTAACAATGTTGCTAGCAACATTTGATGTTGCAAGAAAAAGCTCTTTCCATTGGTGTATGTCTTATGGCTATTGGACGCCAAGAATTCCTTAACTTCGGTGCCCAAGTTTTCACCTATTTAGGTCATTAACTCCGCACGAACAATTGGCAACAGTCTTGTTGTAAGGTCCTACTGAAAAAGCTCTTTCCATTGGTATGTACCTTTTGGCTATTGCGGCGGTGCCCATTCTCTTTTGCATATTTTTAGAACGTATAGCTGGCTGGGTTTAGAATTTTATATTCTTGAAAGTGAGGCTTACTGCAGCTGCCGGGTACTGTCTTCTATATTTAATAGGATTCTTATTAGTATTATTTTACATATGAAGCATTTCTTTAAAAATCCTTTGGATTGTGACTAAGAAAGTGTGATACGCAATTGGAAATCTGTATCACGATTCACGATTACCTGTCAGTCCTCCCATCTTTCGCGAATTAAAAACTTGAAACACACACATTGAAATTCAATAAATACATATAAGTACTTAAAAGTTATATTTACAATTTAACACCCAAGAATACTAAATAATTTTCTTCATTTCACCGACGACCCAGTTATCGAAATTCGATAGCATTCCTCTATTGGTATTCCACAAGTATTTGCGAACCGATACCTATGTACAATTATTGTTAAGGCGAGGTTCTGTTCGGTTGTTCGCACAACCGAACAGAACCTCGCCTCGCTACAATAGTAGGTATTATGTGGGAACTGGGAATTATTATTATCCGAAGTCTGTAAACCAGTTAATGTAGGATTCTCTGTTACGATGTGAAGTTCTAAATGTGGTTAGAACATTGATATTATTATCCTTGTGGCTGTTTTGGAGTGAGAATCTTATACCTACTCTGAGTTTATTTTGTTGGGATCCTGCCGTTTTGCCTAAAAAAAAGGTTGCTAAAATTTGTTTGGATAATGAAATTTTGTCAAAATCGACAAAATTTCAATATCCAGACAAATTTTAGCAACCTTTTTTATACCAATGCAATATATCATAATGGTTTATTACAGCAAACAATCTTTAGACAATAAACATTTAGTCAAATGATTTGTTATAAAATAATACTAAGACAAAAATATATTTTTTTTGGGAATTACATGGTTTTGCTTACATAATTACTTATTCTTACTTTTTTAAATACATTGAAGCTACAGTACAATACAATACAATGTTTTCAGGTTTCACACTTGATAGACGGGATTTTATTTTTTTAATATTTTGTTTTCTTTTTCGTTTCTACAATTATTCTACTGCATTAAATACATTTTTGAAATAATCTCAATTAAATTATCTATACAATGGTATATAAATTTAGTAGTTTCTGTGTACTAGCAGGAGTAAAACAATAGAAACAGTAGCAGAAAGGAGGCAAATAAAATTTTTCGATCGTAAAGCACTCTCTAATGCTTCGCATTATGAGTCGAGCAATAAAAACACACTGTGAGAACGCAACTTTATAAAACCTTTAAGCTTTCCTTGTTTACTTACTTCAGGCGCCGGTGACACGCAAACTAAAAGGTCAAAGGAGTAGTAGGACACAACTCAAGAGTTACATTGACATACCTAATCTAACGACTAAAACTAATATTAACAATCGTTTGGGTGGGTTTTAGTCAGTAAGAGTCTGACACTCCCTTCCGCTCAACCCAGAGCGGGAGGGGTCATTTGATGATTTCTCACCCGAAAAAAAATAAATAAAAGGGTTACATTGACATACCTAATCTAACGACTAAAACAAATATTAACAATCGTTTATTTTCGCTCCACACACAAAGTCACGACTAATGAAACGATATTGACACTGCCAAATTCCTGCCTGAAATGTAATCGTGTTTGACGAATTTTGCCGCAGGCACTTCTAAGTTGGGTCGTACTGTAACTTGTAAGTAAGTAGGCTTATCTGGCCTACCTAGTGGTATTTTATTGGTTTCTGCGTATTTAGTAAGGATCTCGTTAATTAGAAAGTTGGAACTACCTAAGCAAGTAATTGTTAGGATTAATCTTTAATTTTTAATATAATTGTTACCCAAAGATTAATTTTAATTTATCTTTGAAATTACTTTTGTATTTTTCAATTTGTAATTTATTTTTGCGGAAAACTGTGTGAGTTCTTGCCCACTTTTCGATTGGTGGACTTGAGACATTTCGCCAGTTATGGGCGAGACGATTGCCATAGTACACAGACACAGGACTCATTAATCCTGATTCCGGGTTCCTACTGAGAAATTTCTGATGGAATATTGAGTAGATAACATATTATAACAAACACTATGCTTTTCAGAAAATGAAATGAATAAAGAAATACCCCTTCATTAATTCAACTAAACAGGGTCAAATTGAATTAGCTAGCTAAACTCCGCAGACGTGATGTCTAAACACGACAAAATAAAAAAATTACGATTTTTGTCGGGGTCAACGACCGTTGGTTGTCTTGTTACTAAAACAAAAGAAAATCTGTTTTTTTTCTTTCCTCGTGTTTAAATATCGATACCATAGGGTCTGTGAAGGTTACACAAAGAAAACTGAAGACCAATTCTCGTAATTTAAAACGTTCAAAATCTAGTCTCAGTCTCATCTCGGCGACAAACAAATGTCAAAAACTTGTCAAAATACCGGGAATTTAGACGTATTTTTGACAGATTGAGACTGAGATCAGACTGTGAACGTTCTTAAAATTACGATAATTGCCCCTCAGATATTTTGTACTACACTACCTGCGGTTGATGGCCCCAACAAAAACTCATCAAATTAATTTCTTTTTTGTTTGATCAAGTTAAGATATCGTACGGAGTTTCGCTAGCTGATTCAATTTGACCCTGTATACATTGCTGTCAATGGGTGTCGTGCTCAAAAACGCTCGCAGAACTTAGTTACTTTCTAGGTAAGACTTCTTTACCAGATGAAAAGGTCACTTCTGTAGTCCCGTGAAGAGTTGATCTCTGTTGTGGTCAGCAGTAGAAGTAGAGGTGTCACTGACTCTGGCAGGGCAACCATCAGGGATTTTATTTTTGATAACACAAAAAAGAAATTTGTCGCCAAATATCAGAATTTGTCGGTCACTGGTTCAAAAGATATAAGGGTTTATAGGTGGCCGATCTGGAGAGAGTCTCCCCAGCAGGGCCACATTTATATCTCAATAACTAGAGCACCAAGCGAAGATCTGTTTTGTTCAATATTTTGTCGCCAATTAGTCGGAATCAGTCACCAAGTCACAGATTTAATCGGGTCTTAGTTTAGGAGATATAATGAGTTCAATTAGTAAGGTATAATATAAGAGCTAGATCGAAGAGTTCACGAAAAACTCTTCGATCTAGCTCTTGGATCATTATATCTTTTTATGGTGTTCATAGTAAAGAGTATTCTATTCTATTCTATCTTTCGAACCAGTGCCCGACAAATTCTGATATTTGGCGACAAATTTCGACTAATTAGCGACACATTTTTTGTATTATCAAAATTAAAATCCCTGATGGTGACCCTGCCAGAGTCAGTGACACGAAGTAGAGCTCTATATAAAGCAGGCAGCATGTTTTCTGCAACACAAAATCATGATGCGCATCTTTTACTTTCTGACTCTCATGGACTCGAGTGATGCGACTTGCGACGCAACTAGCGTCAATACACGCGCGCGCTGTTTCCGTCCGTCGCTCCGCAAGTCGCGTCACGGTGACTCGTGGCATGCTCTTGTAGCGGTATCTACAACGCCACATGCGAACTACGCGTCATACTGACGTCACGCAAATTCCTGCATCTCGCAAGCAGAGTTTAAAGCGCAACTAGCATATACAGGGTTATTGGTAAAACATTAACAACCTCTTAAGAGATCATTGTACTCATCATTATGAAAAACTTTTGCTATGGGACCAAACCTGAAAACGTGAAAAAAAAATCAGCTGTGCCCTACATTTATGTTCGTACAACTCGTCAAGATGTAGGCAACAGCAGATTTTTCTTTCGCGATTTTAGGTTTGGTCCCATAGTAAAAGTTGTTCATAATGATGAGTACATTTACCTCTTAAGAGGTTGTTAATGTCTTACCGATAACCCTGTAATATACAACGGCCCGACATGAACCATCGGGCAGTAACCCGCCAGAAACGACACCAGTCTGGTCTTAGCGTCATCCCTTTTATATGGAGGATGAGTGAAATTTACACCCTGTTCCTCATACCTCTATACTGGTGACCCCGAACATGAACGTCAGCGCAGCCTTCGTGCACCTACTTCAGCGTGATGTCATCATTACTCCCGCAAGCTTTAGAGCGGCGAGCCACCCAGCCAGCCAGCATCCGCGGCTGTAACGGGTATCCTGACCACCAGCACGCAGCGACCACGCATACCTGGACATCACCCTCAGCTTTATCAGCAACCTCGGCACAGCACACTGCAATTTCGGCCGGTCCACAAGCAGAGCCCTTAAAAAAAAAACTCTGTCCTGGTCGACGCCAGCAGTCAGCCTCAACCCGGCGTTGTACCACATCCTATGCACTGGAGCATAACGCAGCGCCACGTCGACTCACTAGGCATTTTTGCAGACAGTTCCGACTCACTGGAACCCCAGCTAGCAAGATACAAGACTCAGCCCACTATCGACTTCCGGTCTCCGAAGGGGAGTGATGTAGCAGTATCTACAACTACGCGTCATAATGACGTCACGCAAAATCCTGCATCTCGCAAGCAGTTTACCGCGCAACTAGCATATACAAGGTCCCATTAAAATAGATGGACAAATTTTAACACAACGCTCAGCTCGTCTAACCAAACATAACCAAGCAAAAAAAAAACACTGATTAAAGTGATTTTATTTTGACCTCACTAGCTGATTACTTTTCTTGTAAATATCTATGCGTTTTTCTTATTAATTTTTTTACCATCGTCCTTATTTTGGTGGTCTAAATGATTTCTAAAAGTTTGTCCATCTATTTTAATGGGGCCTTATGTACAACTGCCCGATATGAATCATCGGGCAGTTGCCCGCCAGACACATGACCCGCCTGGTCAGAGGATCCTCCCTTTTCTATAGGATAAGTGAACTTTACACGTTCCTCATACCTCTATACTCTAAAGTAAACAAATTCTGTCATTTGTTTTCTCCGCAGTCACTGTCGCAAGACGCGTGGCGCTTGAGCGTGTAGCTCGGTGGCCACGGGGTAAGGCGGGTCATTGGCCTGTCGTAAACCTTACAATAGAATATTGACCTACTAATTAGTGTTATCTTGGTTTTTAATTAAGGCAATTGTTTTTGCATGACATCAGTCAGTGACTGCTGACCTGTAATTACTCCATTTCAGGGCAAAGGCCTCTTCTTTTTCTCGGAGGAAGATCGACCATTTATTACCCCCGCTTGCTCAATGTATTTTATCAATTTTCGACATTTTAGTTTGGCATAACTTTACTGCGGGTTTATTCATCAGCATAATCAGCTTATGATGTTCCCTCTACTGGGATACAGGCCGCAGCCAGTGTTGTATGCCAGCCTATAGCCATTGCGTCTCGCAGCCAATTAAATAACCAATAGCCAATTAAATTTGCCAATAATAATAATAGCCAATTTAATTTACGGATGTATTTATTTAAAGTTGTAACTTTACATTTTCTAAATTTCGAACCCAAATCCTCATGTTTGAGAAGCTGTCAGGAAAATTATTCGTCGAAAATATCTTATTTCTATTTACATAAATGTTACCCGTTTTTCGTTAATAACTCTAACAGACTCGCTTTGATAGTTTATTCACAGTTGTTGACTTATTTGCTAAGTAGCACTTAATTAATCAGCTGAAAGACTAGAAAGTTGGTTCATTGAATTTTAGTTTTTTAATTGATTAGTTCTTGAAATTACTTTGAAACCTTTGTCTTATTAGTTTTGTTTATTGCTTTGCTGTTTTTCGGCTATAATTATTATAAATTTTCGTTGGGACTTCTCGAAACAGATGTCCAGTTATCTTTTTTTAGATAAGACTTTTCGAAAATGTTCATAAGTAACTTTTACAAACGCTCTGTATTTCGACAGCCATTATGTGTTGTGTGACCGTTTAAATCCGTGTGTTTTGACCACGAATCGAGATCGAGATGGAACGTGTAATGTTCATCAAATACGACGTACTGTAGAGATAAACATGCAAGACAAAAATATCAAACGGCATGTTTGCTGTTATTTAATCGCTATTCAAACATAAATGTTAGAACATTCCCTAGCGACGAATTATTAACCACATCTCCAAACTCAAATACTTATCAATTTCGTTTTTATATATTTTTTCACCGATTTGTTCACATTCCTTGTCCATTTATTTTCAGTGCCTCTGTGCACGTTTGAAAATGCATATTTCAATTGAAATGTTGTCTGTTGAAAAAATGGAGAGCCCTTGAATTTTTTCTGAAAATATATCGTTTAATTTATTTCATTTCGAATAACATGACGACCTTTTTGCTTTCGAAATGTATTTCGATATTACATTGTATGTTATGGAATGTATTTTTCACAATCTACTCCGCTTTAGATAATGAAACAAAAGGTTTGTTCTACAGTAGAAACTTAGACTAAACAAATAGCTAGTGAACAATAATAATTTAATAAGCAGGTACTAACCGCCACAAATGATTTGATATGTAAAGCTCATAATAAAACCAGGTAAATAATTTTAATATAATTTATTTTCTGACTAGAAATCCTTAATTATACCAAATACCAGCTTTGGCCTCATCCCTTCAAGGGTGCCTATGACAAGCCGTCAGAAACATTAAGATCATAGAAAATATTATTTACAATAATGAATGAAAACTAACATTGCTTCTCTTACATTAAATATTAACTAAGTATTTGAATTTACATTACAAAGATTATCTTGATAAGCTCTTATATATTGCGTAGAGATCGACCTTGAAAGAAAACATTTTGATACACGTATACTTGTACAAACATTGGTTCGTGTGAGCCAATGATTGCGCCAATAAACAATTAATCATAATCTATCCATCCATCCCCGACATTTATCTTGTTTAGTGGATGGCCCAAACGTTGGCTTTTCCACGAAATAAGATATAGGGACTATCTACAGGGTGAAAGGAAAATTTCTTTTAAATGCTTAAGTATATCTTTTAATGTTTATCAGACTATAAGTAACAGTGACTTATTATAATGACTATTTATAATAATTGCGGTCTCAGCCAAAATTAAATACCTACCTAATGGAATATTATGTTTATAGTATTTCGGTTATGACATTATGTTGAAAGCTATCTACATTATCTGTGGCAAATCGAAATCGATCGAACGGTAGTAATTATTGCAGAGTTAATAATACTAACGCCTAATTACAAATTATTATATTACAGTTCCCTAATTAACGATAAAATTGAGTGAGTACCTACGTTCTATTTTGCAACCAGATTTTATCCAGATTTCGAAATTTACACATTTAATTTTATCTAAAATTAATCTCTAATACCTGATATACACAGCGTGCTACCAGCATAACTTATCTAATAATTTATTAGCACATTATTCCTGATAGCTTAGCGGCTACTAAAACTTGTATAGATAATAATGACGGATTATTTTTAAAGAACGCATAACTTATTCCTAGTACTCGTAGGTAAACTAACTAAAGGTAGGTACTTATGTGAAAATAATATGACCGTAGTGTGTTTTTTTAATATGATTTTCTGTAACCTTAACCATTACTAAGTGCATTTAGTGCTAAACGTATTTATTTAAAACATCATTCTGTCAACATCAAGCAATTTGACAGGGATGCAATTAAGTTACGTAAGGTTTGCGTTTAGATCCTGTAAGCCCTAAGGGGCTTACAGGACCTAAACGCAAAAAACGCAAGTTTTAGAAACAATAAAAGTATATGATCGAATACAGTAAATAAAATCAGAAAAATATATGATATTCTTCAGGATATAATATGCTAATACAACTAATTTGATACGATAGAAAAAAAAAATACTTTAAAAAGAAAGTTTTTAGAGGTATCTACCTCTAAAAACTTTATTTTTACAATAAAAACCATACTAACATTCATACCATCATTCGGATTTTTTGTCAGATTATTCTACAAGCAACATACTAAATCACTAGTGTTTAAATTTTTCAGTCCAAACAATAGTAGATAATTGCTGCATATTTTGCAATAAATTAGCCGCGTTGTGTCATCGCGCTTCTCTTTCTTTTCCATGCGGTCCGACAAAGACCGCGCTTTAGGTCATTTAGTCGCCTTAAAATACGGTTAACGGTGAATACATTCAAGCCCGCTTGAACTACCTATCACTAAATACATTTAGAGCTCAACGTATTGAAAACAACTTTTTCTCTCTGTCCCTTTCTAGGGATTGACAGAAATGCAACGATATTTTAATTACGTTTAGCGCTAAATACATTCAATGATTTTTGGTGCGGGCCTTAGTGTTTTAATGGTGCAAATGGTCTTTAAATGTCTACTTAAATAAAACGCTGTAATCTTTAAAAGGTCCGTCAACTTTCTATTTACATTGTAGAAAACTAACTACCGTAGCACAACATCGAACAGTACATGAAATGTTTACTAAAGGGGCAATTTTTTACTGCAATGCCTGTCTGCAGTATTATAGAATGGCCCCGGCCACTCTGGCCAAATATTGATGCAACATTTTTTATGTTTCGACATACGATCGCTCCGATATTGATAACATACTAAGTATTGCTGTTTCACTTTATTGATGCATATCTCTTTCTGGAGTTACCTGACTTTTACCGACCGACTTGTTTTCATTTCATTCGGTATCATAACAATGTTGATCCGATTGTAGTTCTTCAGAAAAGTGAAGTAAAGCAAAGAATACAAGACTACCGGCCATAGGTACATACTCTACAATAGTAATGTTGCCGCGATGGCCGGGTACATGAAAATAATACCAGCCACCTCTTGCGAATGCCGCCTTAAATACTATGTATGACATCGATTTCGACCTGCTCACATCACAAATCACTTAGGTAATACGTTTAGCGCTAAACGAATTTAAATCATCGTTCTGTATCTGTCTATCGTTTGAAGATTACAGGGAGTCTACGATCTAAGCACGAAAACCGTAGTTTAGGTCGTAGTTTCGGACGTTTCCTAATACGTGTCACCTACGGACAAGATTAGTTTGGGGCACGAACTAAGAATTAATGACAACCCAATTTTGACAGATGTCCTTCCTCCCGATGTGTTTTTACCCTTTCGAACTAATCGTTAATTAATTGGGAGTAGGTTTCTACTTTCGGACGGGCTCGAATCATCGTTGACAGATTTAGAGAGTAGACCCCCAGAGACGGAGACATGTTTTAAACATATTTAGCGCTAAACGCATTTAGTAATTTGTGATGCAAGCTGTCCTTATAAGTAAAATATTATGTACACTATATGTAACGATAAATTAATTTAACGTGATATGTTCTAAGATATAATACTGCCATTCCTGACTATTATATACATTTGTACCTAACTAATAAAGATCATTAGCGCTTTTCCCCATTTAGTATTACTTTATCGTAATACTGCTTAAATGTATAATAAAATGGAAGGGAAAGTACTAAAATAGGTCGACTTTGATAGACGTTTTTGGGTTTTTCGATTTTGTAGTTAATAACAGACTGAGAGTATTAGGATATTTTTGAGCTGAACATTTCTATAGGCGATTTTGAAAAAGCTATTACATTTTGAAAGACCTTTACGTGAACATGAATGAATAGAAACTATATTGAGTTTTAGTGAGTTCGAACCCAAAGGATAATAAGTACGTCCGCATTTTCGGCTTCAGTGCAAACTAAAGGATGTAGCTCCAGAGTATTAGTACATTTCTAGATATATTTAAACGTAATATTCAGCCGTTTTTTACGGTGGGTGCAATTTACAAAATATTTGATTATTACCTACGTAAAATCATGTAACATATATCTTACTATTTCCCTTTCAGTCTTAAGCGGGATTCGCAGCGATATTAGCTTAAGCCGCCTCACTTGATGTAATGCATATCAATAAGGTGTCCTATTTCCTTTTAATTTGAGATTTCCCCAAAAACGTATTACCTCAAAGCCGGCCAATATAAAAATATTACAACGAGGCCGCCATCTTTACGTCGAATGTGATTGCGAAATGTCACACAAAACGTTCTTTGTAATTTTATTTTGTTTATTAATGAAATCATCATCATCGTCCTCCTACCCTTATCTCAATTCGCAACATGTCCTTTTCCTCCATATTTCTCTATTAGTCGTCATCTCGGTAGTTGGTTTCCTCTCTCCTTAAACATCATCATTATATTTTCTTTTACGCCACTGTTACAAATTAAGATTTGTAGCCTTCTACGACAATCTAGGTTTAGTTTTGAAATAAATAGAAACAACAAACTATCTCAATTACTGTATAATTAAAAGTTTAAGTTAGAACTAAACTAATTAAATACAAAACAAATTTACTTTATTACATATAAACTAGGTAAGTTATATACTTATGATTGCCAGGCAAAACCGTTCTTTGCTCCTGTTTCATGTTTATTATTATTATATATATATATATATACATTTATTTAGATTAGTATAATATGCTTTATGAATGTGTTTATTGTATTATGTAAATGGTACACCACAGACTACCTATAGTATTTGTCTGTCCTTCCCCTATTCAATCCATCCAAAGGTTGTCCGCCATAAGACCGCCCATTGTGTCACCCTTTGTACAGTTTCTATATTTGTGTCTGTAATATTTATGGTGTACATAATAAAGAGTATTCTATTCTATTCTAGTTACCCCCTTTCTAACCATATTATTATCATTCACACAGACCATACATTTCTTACGGTTGTTTGGTCTTCTACTGTTATAGCCATCGACATTCATACTCAAAACTTTCCTCACGACATTTTTTCCTTTCTCCGTATCACATGCCTGTACTATGACAACCGTTTTCCACACAGCTTTTCAGTTACCGGTGCCACTTTCAGACTTTTCATATGAAATACTTTGATGTTTATTATCTACTGTTCATTTTGGAACTAGTATCCATATAAACATTTTGTATTCATAAAATAATATTCTAATTTGACGAGTCAATTTGAAATAAGAAGCGAGATATTCCAGTTCACCTGACTTAAATCCATTTTGCTAAAATTGTTTAAATTCTACGATTTGTCGTAGGTATGATCAGATTTTCAGCGACACACAGCAATAACGTCGCATTCGATCAAATATCCGGTATTCAGCTGCACCCGGTTATACTGGAAGCTGACCCCAAACATAGTTGGGAAAAGGCTAGGCAGAATAAGATGATGATGCAATTTAGTTCGATTTTAATTGGCAGGCAAATTCTTTGGTATTTTTGGAAAATGCCTAACGAATATGGTACCTATTAGTACGATTCTTTTGAAGTGACCTCTTTGTAATATTTTCATTAAAAAAACTGAAGAATGTTCGGTGAATTTATATACACAGTGCGAGGTTGACTATGAAAATTTATTTATATAAAGTGCTTGAAAAATTATAGTTTTTTTTAAAGAGATCTACTTATAATTTCTAAGCTCTACCTTAGGTGGTTTTTAACCGACTTCATCTATTTCAATATGTCTTTGTATCTGTAAACCTATTTACTACATTTTAATAAATAAATAATCTTTCTCTGTTTATTTAAAAGTGAACGATGACTAAAAATGTCCATGATATTTTATACCTAATGAATAATTATAGTGAATACAGGATGTAGGAAGTTTACATAGGCGATTAGCAAAAATAATAGCATCTACTGCTACATCTACAATTCAAAAGTGTAGATACAACTGAAATTCTTAAAATAAAATAAATTGTCTAAAACGAAAAAAAAAATAATGTAAAAAAAAAACTTCATCAACTTTAGGATATTTTAAATTTATAATTCGGAGACAACTTGATTTTGAAACAAGGTCGTGTCTACCTGCCTACAAGTCATATTTTAATTATAATTTAAGTTAATATTATTATTCTGTATAGTTTCCTAACGATATATTTTACAAAACATTTTTACACTAACATTTATTTACAGAAGTATCACAGGAATTTGTAAACGAATAAATATATTATGTAACCGGTGGGTTGTCTTGTTTTGATAAGCTTGACTAGACAAGTGGAGTATTAATTATTTATATAAGGGCTGGTTTTTCAGTAGCCAAATCATTTTTAAGTGACGAATAAGTTTGACTTATTTTATACGCAAAATCTGTCAATCCCCATTTATTTACCTCAGATAAAAGTTATCTGACTAATAAAAATCTGCCCTATAATTACAAAAACAATTTTAGGGCAGATTTAGGGGAATAAATAGTAGCCATAAATTTAGTAAATATATTAAGTTGATGGCTACTATTTAGTACTCTCACTATTTTCTCTTAGTTACTTATAAGTAAAGTGATGATTCACTTTACAGTATCAAGAAATAAACATAATAATTGTTTTCTTGTGTCAAATTGTAATCAATGTTTTTTTTTTTACATTTTACGTAAGGTTAGTACCAACAGGATGGCAGAGCATGGAACGACAAACACATTTCATAAGTTAAAATGATTTTGAATTTTATTTTTATACGCTTAGCACTCGCATTTTTATGATAGACTTGAGCATTCTGTGGAATGCTTTGGCAACCCGAAGGACCCCTTGGTATGCCAATTAATATTTTGATGTGCTATGTCGTGCTGGCTCGTTGGTAGCACCGGGTTTTATGAAACATATTTGAAACCAAAAGTACCAATTTCTTTCATTTCACTCCTACAATGGAACAAAAAGAAACAAAGAAAATAATGTGCCCTGATTTAATTATTCAAATGTATTTTTCTGCCACAAGTTAATGAAATTGTACACTGCGTAGATGGCATCTCTTTTATAATACAAACGAATTAAGAAAGTAATGAGGGAATTCTTTGTTGGAAAATCTTAATACTTGTTACTACTCCACCCATAAAATGTACATGCCCAGTTTGAATTAGGGGAAAATCTACAAAGGACTTTTAAATTCATCTATGGATATTCATTATTTCTTACGACAATGTGAATTTTTGTTCTTAATTTCGTAAATTTATTTTCTATTACAAATGTAAATATTTGATTCCACGACAATGATATGAAGGTATATTGAACTTATGAATGTATTGATGATATATAATTGCTATGACACGTAAAGCAGAATTTAACGTAACTAGTTGCGCAAGCTTAGTTACTCTTTGATAGTTTCACATGTAAATCGATAATTACACGTGATAATATTAATTAATAACTAAGTTTGCGCAACTGATTTCGTAATGTAAATCCGGCTTAATAATCTAATTCCTTGGCAACGAAGCGCAGGCTCTAATAAGCCTTTGTAAGGCTAATTTACATTTTCATCATATTTATTTTCTATTTCTAATATCACAATTCACACAAAAGACGGCGCATAGTATTTTTTACAATACTTGAAAGAAATTAAGAATTATAATGAGCAAACGCTTTTCGCGTAGAACTTGCGGTACGTCTTTGCACAATGAGTAGCAATGCATGACTGACAAGCCCGCTTACTTTTCCCTCAATCGTGCAAAGTAACTTCATCATTCAACGCGTCGCTTACGTTATTCATACTGAGACTGCCTTTTGTATGTATTGTGTCAATACTGTTTGTATCCCATACCAGTCTTCGGGCGTTCAAACCACGTCACTCTTGTCAAGCAGCCCGTTATTGCTGTTGCCGTCTTCTTGTCAAATGTGATACTCTCGAAGCGGCCGTACTGACTCAGCCGAAGACCTTGGAGTGGGGTCCACTCCTGACAGGCCAAGAGAACCGCTTCGACGCACCACCAAGGTTTTGGTCCCGTAGTCAGTGACGAAGTTTTCGTTCCGTGTCGGTGTGTTTGCCCTGACACTTTGGTACCCGCAGCAAGGAGGATACCTCGAAGTCAGGATCTTTTTAAAGGCTTCCCGAAACTCCGTGTTGAATATTGAATATATGATAGGGTTAAACGCCGAGTTTGAGTAGCCAAGCCACGTCAGGATTTTGAAAGCCAAATCTGTAACAAATTGATAATATTATACTTTCTTCTTCTGTTAATAAAATACGTTAGAACTCGCCATACTTTGAAGTACAGCGGGCGGGCGGCGGCGTTATTTCAATAAGGGTTTTAAAATGTTTCAGAGAGTCTATTAAAGTTGGTCTCAAAGTTTTATTTTCATAATTTTATTTGATGTCTGGTAATATTGTCATCTAAAAAGTCTGAGTCACAAAGAAAGTTTTAAAAGTACCTATCTATGACGAAGTAGGTATATTGGTATCAAACTTCGTTAAATTGAATCAAATACTTCGTTAAGTAGGATTCCGATTATTGTATGTTTTGTGTTAAGCCTGATTTACAAATAAAATATGATCAATGAATGTAGAATGTGTGACATTAACCAATGCAGCTATTAATTGCAACCTATTCAATATTTCGCAGAATTCATATATCAATATGAATTCTGCCTAACTTAAACCTAACATTTGTATGTAGAATTGCAAGTTTAATTAGAATTATTTTACATTAGCAATTCAGCTCGATCACTCTTGCAAATAAATTATTAAACCAAATAATATATTAACTTAAAACTTGTTGTAAATGTCACTGACTTCTGCGTTAATTATCATTATATATAACGTTATTCTGAGTACGTATATGAAAACCTAGTGAATATCTAGTTTTACCTAATGTCTAATGTAACCTTTTTGTTGACAAAGTTAATTTTGAGTTGAGACCATTTGTTTCGCACATTATTAGTTATTTAAATTAATGTTATTCATAGTGAAAAATTTGAAACTACATATTGGCATCTATAAAAATTCATTTCACCATATTAAATCTGCATATTATTAACTATTGAAGAGCAAAAAAAAAATGCAATATAGGTTCTGACGTTTATAGTCCCCCTTTCGTTTGATAATGAACAGCGTTTAATGGAAGCGTATTATGAGATTCATATTTACTTTGGACCGAGAATGGCTTACGTTCAAGGAATTATAATAAAAATACAGGAGAAAATATGAGCT
The DNA here is from genome assembly GCA_916614155.1 of Mesoligia furuncula. Classification (NCBI taxonomy): domain Eukaryota; kingdom Metazoa; phylum Arthropoda; class Insecta; order Lepidoptera; family Noctuidae; genus Mesoligia; species Mesoligia furuncula. The sequence continues at coordinate 12,672,502 of OU744813.1, forward strand.
CCACCTCTATTCACCTGTTCACGTAAATAATTTTATCTTCTAATAGTCTGTGAGGCTTATTATTTTATTTTCTCGTTTAAAATAAAGATCGCTTTTATATTGCTGCTGCTTTTTTAATTGGCGAAACCTCAATGAAGTTATCATTGAGGTTATGTGTATCGGTAGATATCCAATAGCAATGACAAGAATAAACATAAATCACGGTATCAACGGCTTGTCGCGCGTATCTACTAATCATTAGTTTTTGAAAACGTTTTTCTTTTGTTCTGATTGTTATTAGTAACCCCGTTTTTCCGTACGCAAAATACGCGCATCGACGTGGAGTTGCGGACACCAGCCCGTATTACCTGTTAACCCCGAGTTTACACCAAGGCATAAAACATGTATATACATGTAGGCTACGTTACTGTTTTCGTTTGTCGTTTACTGACCCCAAAAAATATCATAATTTTTTTTATTGATTTATTTATTAAACTTACTTATTGTGGTGTTATGTTTAGATTTCGATACTCATCTCGTCTGCGGAGTTTTGCTACCTAATTTAATTTGACCCTGTTAATAAAACTTGTAGAAAACTTCTCAAAAATTTGAAAAAGGTGAACTTAATAGTTAACGATATGTCTGACACAGCATCATTACCATGCATGTTTTAAACATGACATACCCACACGTATAAAAACTTGTACACGGGTTTAAACGCAAGATTAGGTACTGCCGATCGATTCTGTAAAAATCTCACCGTGATAACTTGGGAGAAGTGAGCTTAAAGTGAGCCGTCATAAGTGTCAATCCCTAGCATCAGATGGAATGGTAGCTCACCTCACCCAAGATCTCACGGTGAGATTTTAACAGAATAGACCGGCTGGTACTAGAAACTACTTACCCGGTATACACGTTTTACAAAACGCAGCTACGATGTTGACACAGAAGAACGGCACCCAGCACAAGAGGAACACTCCCATGATGATGCCGACGGTGATGGCCGCCTTGTGATCGGACACGTGGTACGGCGACGAGTGGACGTGGGTGTGCACGCGGGTTCGGACGGACTTTGTCCGGTTGTCCGGCATCTGAACCGTCCGGGTGACGGCCCGGATCGACTTCACGTGTTTTTGGGCGTAGCAGTATAGTCTGTGGAAGATGGTTGATGTTAGTATCCGTTGCCAGTAGAGGTAGAGGAGTGAGAGAGTATTTTATTTATTAATCGTATGGCAACGTATTAGGCAAAATTGTATTATAAAAATCATGAAGACTCTGGACAGTTCAGGGGCGTAAGCGTTAGGTTCTTAGCAGAAATGCTACTTCTGGCAATGGCGTTCATAAATTTTGTAATTTCATCAATCCTTGTGTCGTCCTCGCAATTCCTCCATGTTCTATCGTTACAAAGGCGTGCAAGAGCACGCCCTTGTAACGATAGAACATCCTACCAACCTCTACCCAACCTATTTCAACCTATTTCTATTTCAACCTATTTCTTAATAGGTAATTGAAAAAATACATTCGGCAATGCTTTTAGCCGCGTATACAATACCTCGCTTGATGCATTGCTTTTTGGCGACTCGCTGCGTTTGAACGCGGTATCAAAATTGTACATTTTCAATCTGTCGCTTTCCTGTCAGTCGCTGTATCGAGCAAAATCAAAATCAAAATGTTTTATTTCACATAAACCTACATGGGCACCTATGAAACGTCAGAAGCTAGGTGCACGGATCCAATTGGTCGTTTCCTATGGAGAAAAACCGGCAAGAAACTCCATGGTTACTCTTTTTAAAAATAATTGGCTTTTACAATGTTTCCAGATTACAGTAGGTATGGGAGGACAGCGCAGGCCTGTCAACAAGTACTTGATAAAATAGAAAATGGTCAACAGATCTAAAGTCTATAAGGCCTACAAAGTCCTCACATTTACAAAATAAGTATCTATCAAAAGGATAAATAATAAAATAAAGAAAAATAATAATAAAAACCTACTAAAACCAAGTGTTATGATTCCCATTAAAACCACAGAAAACCAGAGCTTCAGAAGAAGAAAGTAGCATGTCTGCTAAGTTCCTTAAATCGGCCATTGCTGCAAGTACGTTTGCCTAGTGTAATGACCACAGATATAGATATCTGTGGTAATGACTATGAGCATTTATTTTCACTTTGGGAGGAAACGTCGAAAAATATTTTTTTCAGGAATCACCCTATAATGTTCCCACTGCTGGGATACAGCCTCCTCCCAGAGAGGGAGTGGGCAGTAACCCACCACGTGGGCCCAGTGTGGGTTGGTCACGTGTCTTCGAATTTTTGGTTCTAGGACATGCCGGTTTCCTCACGATGTTTTCCTTCACCGTTTTGATAGCAGTGGTGATGAAATAATTTACAAAGTAAAGTGCCTCCCTGGCTTCGAACCTACGACCTACAAGTCGTAAGTCGCGGTCGTAACCACTGGGCCGCCACCGCTGCTTGACGGAGTTCATTTGAGACAAAGACCAAAACCAAAACAAATACCAGGCAAATTATTCGTTTTCAAGCGAAAATCTTTTCTAGAAGACTTTTTTAATAATCTCATGGTAATTTACTCGTTACGAGTGAGTCGACTGACGTAACTGTTCGTGTTCATTATAAAACTTATAATGAACTTTAAAACTTCAGCTTGTATCTTGATAATAAGCCTGCTAAATGCCAAAGTAAAAAAGTTTACTTTGTATTAATGTCTCGTTAATATTAATCAAAAGAACTATGTAAGTATAATAATAAGTTATTTTCGTCGTTGTCCCTTACGCTGTGACTTATTTATATCTCCCTAGACGACGATAAAAATGTTATTTATGTACCTCTGCACATATGTATATAATACCTATATTTGCCCTTTGACAAAAACGTGTGTGTTGTACACACACTTTTTTTGCCGTGAAAAACGACGGTTACGGTTATTTAGAGTAACGGTTTATCAGCCGAGTGTACGCACGATCGTCATTGTTGTATGGATCACTATGGAAGCTTGTTGATAGACACGTTTTTTCTACGGCGCGGTTTAGGTATACGCCGTACCAATAGAACCATGCTGTGTACAAAGGGCCAGGCTACGTGGATGTGAGGCCTTGAGTAAACACACGTTTTCCTAGCCGTTAAAAACTACGGTATTTTCACCGTGTGAATATGGAACCTTGTTGATAGACACGGCAGCACTACGGCATCGCGCCGTCACTATACCATAGAACCGGGTCATATACAAGATCACACGATTTTTGTATGCCGCGGTTAACACACTGTACTGTAAAGAAACAATGGCGAAACGCTTTCAATATAAAATAATCTGTCTGTGTTATTTTACCGTAAACGAAAACAATGTACATTATTTTAGTTCTAAGTAGGTAAGGGTAATGTATTCATTCGTCTATTATCAACCTACAAATTCAACCAAGTACCCAAACGAAATTACTGCTATAAATAATTTGCCTCTCACAATATTATTAACTAAAATTTTGATGAAATCTTGTCAAAACCAGCTTATGAGTAACCCTCTTTAATTAATAGGTAGGTATTTGAATGTAATATATTTAGCAAGCAAGCTCAAGCTAGACAGTATAGTTATTTGACAAATCGTCGTTCGAATCGTAATCGTATCGTCGTCGGCGTGTAGTGGAATGTGTAGCTCCACAGAGCACGGAATCGCCGTGCCTGCCGCCGCCGACTAGCGACGGTATAATCTGCACGGTCCTCACATGATCTGATCAAGACAAGGGGGCCTAAAAAGGCCACTTTGGCAGAATCATAAAAGTATTTTTTTTTTTTTTGCGGATGGGAAATCATCAAATGACTCCTCCCGCTCTGGGCGGAGCGGAAGGGAGTGTCAGAGTCTTACTGACTAAAACCCACCCGTGTTCCTTCCTTAGCCCTTTATGTTCCGGGCCAGCGGTAACCCTTTCGGACAATCCCGCTGGCCCGGCAGGCTTCGGCCTTAGGGCCGGAGGGGCCCCTTAGGGGCCCCTCCTCGATGCTGACATCTCTTTGAGGCGCGCGTGGAACACGTACGCGCCGTCCGGCACGGGCCTGGTCCTGATCGGACGGTGAGTTACCCATTACTCTCCGCCCGCAGGCCCGCGCCTACGGTGGCCGGGAGTCGTCACGCAGCTCCCGACGCCGGGGGCGTCCCCCGCGGCGGCTGAGACGGGAGGCTCTCTCCCTGAACCGTCCCGCCACCTCCTTCGCTAGCATGACTGCTTCGCAGAAGGAGGTGACTGCCTCCCACTCCCTCTCGCCCCGGACCATGGCTTGCACCAGGGCCGGACGCGAGAGGTCGCCGCCGCTGCCGATCGCCTCTACGAGGACACGGCGTTGCTCCGCCCAAGCGGGGCAGACCTCCACCGTGTGCTCCACCGTGTCCTCTGGGCGATCCTGGCAATGGTGACACCCGGGCGTTTCCTCCCGCCTGTTGATGTGCAGGAACCTCCCGAAACTTTCGTGTCCGGTGAGGATCTGCGCCAGGCGGCAGGCGAGGGCGCCGTGGCGCCTCTCTAGCCACTCCTTAAAAAGGGGTCTTATCGCCGCTATCGCGGCGTGCCCTGCGCTGGGTTGCGACAGTCGCTCTTTCCATGCCGCCATGAGATCGCGCCGGAGATCCGCCCGCTCCGCAGCGATTTGCCGCGGAAGCGGATCAAAGAAAAACACGGACTGTCTTCACCATATTATGATTCATAATGTTATCCTTGTATGATTCTGCCAAAGTTGCCTTTTTAGGCCCCAAGGTCTGAGGGGTAGACTACTAGCAGTAGGAATGGCATTCATTGCGTTATTTAAGTTGTTGTGCAAACAAATTTTTCGAACATATGAAGCAATGGATTAGCAATTATTTCCTTCAAAATTATTTAGATTGTGATTACACTATTAGGATGCAGGACCTAAAAGAGCCTGTGACCTTGAAGTTGGTGTCGGTTTTTCTTCCAAGAGTAGTCAGGAAACACTGAATTAATCAAGGTTAGAACAAAAAATTGTCGTGTAAAAGTGAATGGACAAGCATTCTTACAGAAATAAATATCAATTACAATTCGTTGCACCGCAGGTGTGTTGAGCGCACAACTTCTATCATCGTCGCCATTCAAAACCGTAAGTTTCTATACGTCATTTGTGTCGTAGGTGGCCCGCTTGGTTTGTATGGATAGTATAGACAGTGCCGCCTCTAGCTGAAGCCAGACATCTCCGTGCTCTGTTTGTAGCTCCATAGCGGTGCGGCAAATAGTTGTGGTGAATGAAACCCCCTTTAATTAGGCTGTAGTCTGTGCTCTGTTTGTGTTTCGATGACATTCTACATGGGCCTAATTTCGCTTCAAAGCCTGGAGGCAACATGTTCTGATTGTTTTGAGAAGACGGTCTTTGAAAGGATGAGGAACAGGAGGTTTATTGACGTATCTTAATAATGACAATCAATTTTTTGGTGGAAAACAGAAAAAAGTCACACTCACAAGGTGATGGTGGTGTTCAAGGTTCACTTTATCCTACTAAAATGAGACAGTTAAAGTATTAGGCCTAAAGCCAAGAGCTTCTGACTCAGTTTAATTCCAAGAAATAATACCAACGTTTTGTCTTTAGTTGAAATGTATAATGCCTATTATGTTTTATTTATTACGACTATGAACATTTCTGCGGTTACCTAGCAAATAGTTTTCAATTATATTTAAGGGACTATATACAGATAACAATGTAGAATAATGTTAAATATATCGTTTTCTAAAAAGGATATTTAGATCTTTTGAATTGTAGCAGAGTTTTATTTTAAAGTTTCGTCGAGCGCGACAGATCTCTCATGGTCTCAGGTGTAGATATTAAAATAGCCTTCCTGAGTGGTGTTGGCCCACACTGAGAAGTCGGCTTCAAATACCAACGCATGAACTATGCCCATTCCGGTGTGACAAAAGAAGAAGATTGTGGGTTTTAAACTGAATGCCACGTGATTTTCACTTTTACGGTTTCCTAGAAGAGTTGTGCCATTGATACCGAAATCAACGTGACCACCTACTGGGCTCAACCAATTTAGTAAATTCCTATTTTGCAAACGTAGGCATGGAGTTGAAAAGTAAAATTCCAACTGGGCTTTCTCCACTCCCAACGAACGTGGCAAATGTCAAGTCCTCTTGTAACTCTTTTGTGCTTTTGGAGACGTCTGAAGAGGAAATGGAAGGAGTCATCAGCAACCTTCGCTCAGATTGTGGAGCAGGGTGGGGCAATATAACGTCAACGGTCCTTAAGAATTTAAAAAACTGCATAGTCCCTCCCCTCACTTATGTCCTAGATGTTTAGCATCCCTTAAAAATCAATTGTTATCACTATTTTTAAATGCAGTAGCAAGGAGGAAGTGGCAAATTATCGGCCATTTTCATTGCTCACCTCTATTTCGAAGGTATTTGAAAGTAATATGAATAACAGATTTGTGAAATTCTTAGAAGATAAAAACATCTTATCACCTAACCAATATGGTTTCAGAAAATGTAAATCTACAACTGACTGTATTCATACATTCACTGAAAATATTGTAAGTAAATTAGATAATAGAAAAAAAGCCTGACTATCTTTCTTGACCTTCAGAAAGCTTTGATACTAATATCCAAACTAGAACATATGGGAATAAGGAACGCACAATTAAAACTATTTCAGAACTTTATAAAAGATCGATCTCAGTCAGTTCGGATAGATAATACCCTGAGTGAAGAAAGACCGATAAATATTGGAATCCCACAAGGCAGCATCTTAGGTCCCCCCCTCTTCCTTTGCTACATTAATGATCTTTGCCAGCTTAACATTAGAAACTGTCATGTATTATGCCGACGACACTACTTTAACGTTTTATGGTAATTCATGGAACGGCCCAAGAAGGTTTCAATATTTTCCACTCATTGGCTTGCTCTCAACAACAGTTTGTCCTTAAATGCAACCGAAACTATAATATATAGAGTTCACAATACATAATTTAGCAGCACATACAAATAATTTCAAGATTTATGCACACACATGTAATCCTCTAACCACAAACTGTACCATGTGCCCAATGATAACTAAAACAGAATCAATAAAATACTTAGGTATAATAATCGGTAAAAACCTATCTTTCAAACATCACAATTCACATCTGGTTCATATATTTAAAAATCTCAGGCATGTAGTTGGTTAAACTGTGTACGAATCCCTTTGCCAATCAATCTTATCGTATTGTACCACATGGGGCGGCTCGTATACAACGAATATCCTAAACGTTGAAAGAGCTCAACGTCTTCTTTTAAAAGTTGCTCTATTCAAACCATGTTTATACGCTACAACTACACTCTATAACGAAGCAAATGTATTAACAGTCAGACAGCTTGATATACTATTAACAGTTATAAAAAAAACATTCCTTTATAGACGTTTCCACAGCTAAGCAGAAGGTTAATACTAGGCGATTTTATGAAGTGTGTGAAACAAATCCGGTCAAAACATCTTTTGCCCTGAATTTTTTCAATTTCAGAGCAAGCAGATTATATAAGAAAATTAACAAAATTCTTGCAATTGTTAATTTGTCTAAGATAGAATGTAAAAAGAAGCTTACACAGTGGCTTTTAGAACTTGATTATGAAGAAACTGAAAAACTGCTCACAATCTCCTAATCGCACACACACACACGTACACACACTCAACACCACACCACACCACACACACGACACCTTCCACTTCACACTCACACTTCACACGCTAATAAACACACACACGCATTTTTATTTTTCCTTGCAATTATTTGTGAAACTTCCAATTTCGGCGAGGGGGGGCAGGAGTCCATAGCACAGGGTTTATTTTATCCCACAAGTCCTAGTTAGTACCTACAATATTTTTGTAACACCTCTATTTTAATGTAATTGTACTTTGTGGGATAAAATAAACAAACATTATTATTGTTGATTTAAAATATTGTAGAAGAGTACCATCGACACGAAAAGAAGAAGAAGAAGAGTGGTGGCCGCAGTTACAGCGCGTGTCTTGGTAAGTTCCACAACTTAAGCGCGCACCCACGCGTACGCGTGTACGCGCGCTTTACATAAATACTATATCAGAAGGCCAATTCCCATAATTAAAAAAGTTTAAAATCTAGTCGCAATCTCATCTCAGTGACAATCAATGTCAGAAACTTGACAAAAAATCCAGGGAAATTAGAGGCATTTTTGACACGCTCAGTCGCAGAATGTACCTTTCGCAAAATGCACCCCATACACAAAAAAGGCACGTTTTGCGAAAGGTACGTTTTGCGAAAGGTGCATTACCCCCTTTAATTAGGCTGTAGTCTGTGCTCTGTTTGTGTTTCGATGACATTCTACATGGGCCTAATTTCGCTTCAAAGCCTGGAGGCAACATGTTCTGATTGTTTTGAGAATACGGTCTTTGAAAGGATGAGGAACAGGAGGTTTATTGACGTATCTTAATAATGACAATAATTTTTTTTGTGGAAAGCAGAAAAAAGTCACACTCACAAGGTGATGGTTGTGTTCAAGGTTCACTTTATCCTACTATAATGAGACCGTTAAAGTAATAGGCCTAAAGCCAAGAGCTTCAGACTCAGTTTAATCCAAGAAATAATACCATCGTTTTGTCTTTAGTTGAAATGTATAGTGCCTATTATGTTTTATTTATTACGACTATGAACATTTCTGCGGTTACCTAACAAATAGTTTTCAATTACATTAAGGGACTACAAAGAGGTAACAAGGTAGAATAATGTTAAATATATCGTTTTGTATTAGTAATTGTAGCAGAGTTTTTAACCGACTTCTAAAAAAGGAGGAGGTTCTCAATTCGAATGTTTGTATTTTTTTTTTTTTATGTTTGTTCGCGCATAACTCCGTCGCTTGCCAACCGATTTGAAAACTTCTTTTTTTGTTGGATAGGGTATACTTCCCAAATGGTCCCATGAAAATTTTATCGATATCGGAAAAGCGGTTTTTGAAAAATCAACAAAAATCTAAAAATTTATCTACATTGTCTACATTAACGATCTTTTCGTTTACTCTGCATTGCGTTTTTTGTTCACGCATAACTGCGTCATTTACGAACCGATTTGAAAAATTCTTTTTTTTTTAAAGTAACTTGAGTATTTGCTCTCGGAAATCATCATTTGGTAAAGTGGAGCTGATGATAAAGACCTCAGATTGCCATCGGAACTACTCAATGACAAATATTTCACGGGTTGCGATTCGATTACTTTAATATGGTTGCTAAGCAATTTATGCTCGTTACAATGCGTATGGTGAAATGGAGCTGATGGTGACTTCTCAATCAGCTCCAGTTCTCCTGGTTCTTATTAGGGGAACTCCTCAACAATTAGCGTCCCTGGATCGGGTAAAGCAATATTTTGTAAAATGTGATGAGCAGTTGACATTAGGCTATTGTAACTTAGATAAATTACAAACTAACCCACTAAAAAGTGAAAAATAAAAACTTTTTTACAAAAAAAAAACAACCGACTTCCAAAAAACACTATAAAGTGAAAAATAACTTTAATTTCGGAAGTCGGTGGCAAAAAACTAAAATACAAATCCAAAGACACCGACTTCCGAAATTAAAGTTATTTTTCACTTTATAGTGTTTTTTGGAAGTCGGTTGTTTTTTTTTTGTAAAAAAGTTTTATTTTAAAGTTTCGTCGAGCGCGCCGGATCTCTCATGGTCTCAGGTGTAGATATTATAATAGCCTTCCGACTTCTCAGTGTGGGCCAACACCACTCAGGTGTTGGCCCACACAGAGAAGTCAGCTTTAAATACCAACGCATGAACTATGTGTACGGTGCCCATTCCGGTGCGACAAAAGAAGAAGATTGTAGGGTTTTAAACTGAATGCCACGTGATTTTAGCGAATCTTTTCGAGCGGCTTGAGTTGCAGTCAAGCTACGGTTTCCTAGAAGAGTTGTTCCACTGATCTGACTGACCGAAATCAACGTGACCACCTACTGGGCTCAACCAATTTAGTAAATTCCTAAGAAAGGTACATTTTGAGAAAGGTGCATTTTGAGAAAGGTACGTTTTGAGAAAGGTACATTTTGCGACTGAACGTTTTCGTTCATAATTTTAAAAGGTTACAAGTATAGATATAAGAGAGAAGGTTACAAGAGTCCTTTTTCTAAAGCTTAAGAACTCAATAGAATGAACACCAATGTGCAAATAGGCGACAAAACATAACATTGTAAATCATGATAGATTGTAAATAAACTGTGTCAGTCCGTCGGTCCCGTACCCTTGGGAATAAAACATTGATTGATGAGTTTCGGTAGCTTTACAAAACTTTGGATACAAAATTGTTCCTCGTCATGTTCTCGTTTTTAGTTCAGCTATTTTTTTTTTCTTTTTGTGCCCTAGATTTTACTTTAAGAAGTATTTGTAGTACCTAAGTTTGAGGGAAATATGTCGTAAGGAAAGTTTTGAGTAATGAGGATGACTATAAGAGTAGGGGAACACCAAAGAAACGATGTATGGGCTGTGTCAAAGATGATATGGATAGAAAGGGGGTGACTACTGAGATGACGAGTTCAGTCGGCCGCCGAGAGAATGTGTTCCTGAGATCTTTCAGTGCGACAATTCTAGCAACTAATAAAGATCAAATCCGCAAAACACGTTTTCGTTTATATAAAACTGTCGAGTGTCAAGAATGCTTTCTCTCGACTTTAATAGATAAATATGGAAGACATGCTGCGCCGACCCCAAATAAATTGTGACAAGGACAAGATAATGATGGTGTAGGAGCCTATTCACGTACGATCTAATTAATGGTTTACTAAGCACGCCTGTTTACACATTATGCCGTAGCTGCAGCGGCACCGCCGCCGCCGTGGTACAACCTTTGGATTTGTATAAACCCTTACACATGGCGCCGTGGGGGTGGCGGCGAGTTTTGATAGGTCTTATCAAAATCCGACGACGGATTAGTCGACGGATTGTAGTACGATTTCTACAGCGTGGTGTCAAAAATGAAGACTTCACTTTTCTTCGTAGAGTAGAGATAGAAGCGGTCTTGCTTAGCGTGCAAGTATGTATGCAGTCAGGAAATTCATTGTTAAATAAATTGACACCCTACGTCAATTTTCCGTGTTAAAGTCATTTCCTACAACCAATTTGAGTTGGTAGTGAATTTGATTAACAATTAATTTTCCTGATTTTACCTATGTAATATCAAACCGTGATTTTATATTAATTTAAATTGTATAGTCCCTTGCCAAATTTTGTCATCGGCGTCGATGCAAATAAATATTTTATTAGCTACACAAAATTAAATAACTTTGGAAGTACCTAGATACCTATACCTCGAATAGCTTTGAATTATCAAAGAGAAGCGAAAACGTAATGAAATTCTCGTTTATTTCGATGAAAATTTGCGAAATTCTTATTGAAGCTACTCCAAAAAACGTTCCATTTCCTGTCTATTATTTTACTTAAACACAGGAGGTGCTCCTTCGACTTCATTATTGCAAAATAATAAATAAATTTTCAAGTCATTTTACAGAATAAGTCATTTTTTCGGTCGTAACAACGGCGTTGGAAATGTTTTCCTTGAAAATTATTGTATAATTTACCAAGTATTGCCAAGACTAGGCATATAGAGATATGCCTAGTCTTGGCAATACTTGGTAAATTATTTTAAATACTCTTTTTTAAAGCACCTATATAAAAAAATAGTTTTTTTTAGTGTTTACTTTGTTTGTGTAACTTCGTTTGCTGTAGACAGACACTTTTATCCTATTTAGGCACAGCCCAACGGCTGTGACACCGATAGAGCCTCTAGCTTATTTTGTTTACTATATGGTTTTGGGGTCCAATTTCAAACAATAGGCACCCACAACACGGTCAATCTCAATTTCTTCAACTCCACCTATCGCAGTCCAGTGCGGGCATAGGCGCAGGGGGCTTACTCTGCATACTAATTTTAATTCTAATGAAATGCCAATACGATTCCAATGTAATTTTATAGTCACGTGATTCGGTACTCTTGAAAACAATATTGTCACCATTGAAATGAAATTGACATTGCTCCGCCATTATTTTGTTACACGTGAAGTTAGCTATGTTACGGGCTGAAATAGTGTGGTTCAACTCATTACGATAAACTGGTAATATTGCTTTAAAATGCTTTATTTATTTATTTATTTATTGAGGATCTCCAACAAAGGATACACATAAACAATAGAAATTTACAATAATAAAAAAGATTCTTTTACGTGTGCTCCTTCAATTACAGGAGACCACAGCATGCACATATAACTAGGTGTAAACACGATAAAAATAGAATACAAGTTATAAAATTAGAAGGAAAAAGGCTCAGTAGCCGTGGCTTGGTCACCCAAGGTGAAGCGAAGAGGAACCCGAGGAGGGGCCGCTCGTCAGGGCTTTTGCCGGTAAGCCGACGACGTAGCGGCCAACAAGTAGGTTGCGGTGCCGCTTGGGCGATATCGCAACTGAGGCGGGCCGCGATGTGGGGCATCGCGGCTGAAGGTTGGAGGCCACGGCGGGAGAGGAGTGCCGTGCGCCGTGCGGTATTGCGGTGCGCCGCTCTCCCTACCTTCCGCGGCCTTGACGGGGTCGCCACCGTCTGATGTCGGACGCGGTGGGGCCGCAGGGGAGGAGGATTGTCCGTATGACGTTGGCCGCTTTCCCTATCCTCTGCGGCCGAAAATTGGCAGGCGGCGGGGCCAATGACCTGACCCGTCGCATGAGGACCAAGGGTGCCCAGACACGGGGTCGTCGTGCGCCCATGTGCTGGTTTGGTCCCTGGGGTGGTCACGGCGTACTATGTGTTCTGGTGCGCCGGTGATGGGGAGTACTCCCCAGAGGAGGGTCCGGTGACGGACAGCCGCGGCGGGTTCACGGATGAGTGCTAACGCGTGCCCGTGTTCCCGCCGTAAGCGGCAGAGCTGGACACCGTGGAGTTTTAGTGGGTTAGAGTCCCACATAACTGCACTATCTCCCCGTGGTAGTGCAGAATACATGAGCATTTCTCCACATAAAAAAAAAAAGAAAAAAAATTCAAGTGGTTTTAGAAGAGAATTCGAACTGCAAGTTTGTTTGTTTAAGACAATATTGCTCGCGTTTGATTCTTTTTAGTAAGAAATAATTACTATTATATAATATTAATAATTAATTAGTATTACAGTTTTATACAAATGGTACCAAGTAAATAGATATACAACTTCTATAAGAAGAAATGTTTTTGTAACGAACGCTGAACGTGTTTGTGTGAATAATATAGTGAACATGACTGAGTTATATACCAGTGAAGTGATAAATAAGTTAGAATATGTAAAAGTGATAGTTAGAATAGGATTAAACTACCTAACGTGGGAGTCCACACGTGCTACTACCGTTTTACTGAGTAAGATTTTGATTTTCTAAGTAAATTTTAAGTGTTTGTATTGTTCTAATTAGCTTTCTAATTGGTTTTATATTATTAGTTTTCGTATTAGAATCTGATATGAATATTTAACGTAGAATTTTTGATTATTTTAATGTACGAAGAATAATGATAGAATAATTACGTAAAAACTCGCAAATATTCCTATAAATTAAAAACCTCGTTTTCAAGTTACGTAAGTAATTATTTTATCATTTCTTAATTTATCACTTCACTAGTATTTATCAAAGTCATGTTCACTATTCATTCACATATAGGTACACGTTCGGCGTTCGTTACAAAAACATTACTTTATAAAGCAGTTGTAAGTATATCTAGTCACTTGGTATCATTTGTATAAAACTGTAATACTAATTAGTTAAGTAACTTAGCGGACAGTAATTATTTCTTAGTCTTCAGTAAAAAGAACCAAACGCGAGCAATATTGTTATAAACAAACAAACTTGCAGTTCGAATTCACTTCTAAAACTACTTTATGTTTGAAATTGGAGAACTTACACGCAGTCTTTTTTTTTTAGAAGTGTAGGCAACGATCCTACTGCATGAAGCCAAAGTCATGGTAAATTTTATGATTTTAATCCTTTTCTTACGCCCAAATGAATTTAATACTTTATAATTAATCAATTAAAGAACTATTTATATTATTTTTATTTATTAGCCTTGTTATTTAAAGGATAAAGCATTTTAAAGGCCTCTTACCGGTTTATCGTAATGAGTTGAACCACACTATTGCAGCCCGTAACATAGCTAACTTCACGTGTAACAAAATAATGGCGGACCAATGTCAATTTCATTTCAATGGTGACAATATTGTTTTCAAGAGTACCGAATCACGTGACTGTAAAATTAACATTGGAATCGTATTGGCCTTTCATTGGAATTAAAATTATTTTGGAGAGTAAGCCCCCTGGACCGTAAATATGGAGCTTGATCGCAGATTGCGATCAAGATTGACCGTTATTAAACGGTCAATCTTGATCGCAATCTGCACCACACACACACACACACACAACATTACACACATCACAAACATTTACATTGTTTTTAATCGAATGGCACCTATGAAGGTGCCATTCGATTAAAAACAATGTAAAAACAAAAGATATTAAAATTAAAAAGAGGTAGATAGGTTATACGCGCTGCGTAAGCAGACGATCCAGGAGGGGATCGAGGTGGGGGGGGGGGGGGTGGAAGGGGTGTTCAGGGGATCAGACCGGAATAACTCGTCAAAACTTAGCTAGTTAGCCAAGTTTTCTTTGTTTTATCTCTTTTTCGCTCTCGATAATTACAACATATCGTCCTGCTTCCACGTGTCTTCTAATAGTGTGACGTTGTGCCGTTTTTGAAGATCGAATGTTGGTGACAATCCTTTTACAGTTTTGATTCTGACTAGCTACTGCCCGCGGCTTCGTCCACGTGGAAATCGGAAATTATCCCACGGGAACGTGCTACCGGGACAAAAGGTTACAGCTATCTGCCAGTGAAAGTCCCGTCAAAATCTGTCCAGCCGTTTTGAAGATAATTAAACCGGAACAAACAGATAGACAGACAAAATATAAAAATAAAGTTTTTTTTAAAGCTTTTTTTTCAGTTAAATTTTATTTACTTGTATTGAGTATTAATGTTGCATCACTGTCAAAATCAAAGTGATTTTAATTCTCATTCAATTAAGATTTCTGTTGGGTTGCTACTGTCAGAGGTAAAATAACCATGAACGGACTGTACGTAACCTATATAATATTATACCTCTTTTTACTTGTAATATCATTGTCAGAAACAAAATAACAATTTAGAAGAAACCCACCTGCAGTATATACTTATCATAACAATACACGGTAGAATGAAGGATATGCAGCTGGAGAGGACCGCATACGTCGGCGTCAGGACAAGCGCGCACGTGGGGTATCTCGGCGGCTTCTGAGTAGCCAGGGCTTCTTCATCAGGCCTGTGGAGCCCTAGCGAGATGGGCAGGAAGCTGACCAGGCCGGCTAGCAGCCAGATCATGGCGATGGTCGCTACGGCGACCTTTCGAGTCACCCAGCGACCGTATCTGAGAAGAAAGTGACTGTTACTGCATTGTGTTATGTTTTTTCTAAGACATTTTAAGCTCCTTGTAATTTTTTGACAGTTGTATTAAATGGTCCTAACGCGGCAAAATGACGCAGTGTGTCAATCTGCCTATTAATCAAATTCCCTGACTGGATCACGAAAGGAAAAAAATAAAGTATCGTGGGTACTGATATTATCATAAAAGTACTTCACTATTGGTGGGGATTCGGCTAAAAATCAGTGTCTAGAAGACAGAGGTGATGTCTTTGGACATCAACAGTCACGAGGCACTATCCATAAGACTCGGTGAGGATGAGGTGAAGCAGGTCGACAAGTTTCGTTATCTGGGGAGCACGTTGACATCAAAGTGTGACCTTGATGCAGAGATCAACAGCAGGGTTGGCGCTGCAGCTGCAGTGTTTGGTAAGCTGGATGCCAAGGTCTTCAGGTCGCATGACCTAAAACTAGCTACCAAAGTCTCAGTATACATGGCGGCCGTGCTGCCTAACATTCTTTATTCAGCCGAAACCTGGACCGTGTACCGACGGCATATCCGCATGCTGGACCGGTTCCACCTTCGATGTCTTAGAAGAATTCTTAAGATCCGATGATCTGATTGCATGCGGAACACCGAAGTGCTACGCAGGGCTAATGTTGGTGGTATCGAGTCTTATCTCAAGCGGCGTCAACTTCGGTGGTGCGGTCATGTGTCACGGATGACATCGCAGCGAGTGGCTAAGCGTATCTTTAATGGTGAACTTGAGGAGGGCAAGCGCAAGCATGGCGGACAGCTTTAGCAGGTGCGACTTGGAGCCGTCTCGGTGGGAGCAGCAAGTAGCTCAAAGACTTGAGAGGAGGTCATTGGTTAAAACAAAAGTTCATGACATTGAACTACGGCGGCGCCTTGAGCTTGATGCTAAGCGTGATCGATTGAAAGCCCGACCACCTGCGGCAATTAACTATAATTTCATAGATGGTGTGCTCACGTGCCCACATTGTGCGAGTGTTTTCTTGAAGAAGATTGGCTACATGAGCCACATGCGAGCTCACGAACGGCAGCTACTGCGGAGTTGAAGCGATCGCCCTGGCCGAAATCGGACGGATTCCATCATCATCATCATCAAAAGTACTTTATTTATGTATGATATCTGATACAAAAACTAATAAAACTAAAACATTCAGGGTGCATTCCACCAAACTTTTATACCCAGAAAAAGTCTTACCATGAGAATAAATTTTGAATTTTTGACAGTCTTTCCACACTAGAACTGTCAGGCGTCAATTTTATTCCACGAATAAAAGATATCTGACTTTGGTAAAATCAGCTCTAAGACCTACAATTCCAAACACAACATTTGAAATGTGAAAGCATGTATACCTTCTAAATAAATTAATTCAAGTATTAAATAACGTGGCCCGAAATATTCGCTCTAGCTCCTTTGTAACAGTGATCAAAGTTGCGTGAAAGTATTTGACGTAAATTATGACAGAGTCGTTGTAAGCTCCAGAAAACTGGAGTTGACGGATAAGAAACGACAAAAGCACTTTAGTATCACTTTTGCGTTGTCCCAAGTTATTGAATACGCGTATTATTAAGATCAAGTTGGGAATATTATTTCAGGCTTCCAAGAAAGTGCGTACTTAATAATTATTTTGAATAAATGTGAGATTTATTTTAATAACTTTTTCCACTTTTTTCTTAGGCGTTCTTATCACACAAGTATTTACGAGTACCTTTGGGGGTAGGCTTTTTAGATTCAGAAGTAGCTACTTATCTTTAAATAACCATATACCAGGTAGAATTTAGTAGGCCAATATTCTATAGGACTTTATTTTCGGGAAATTCTTAGATGCTTTCATTCACGTATAGTTGACAAAAGGTATTTTGACTTTAACTTAACACTTAACCGGTCGAAGTGGAGGTGCTTCGGGGAGGCCTATGTTCAGCAGTGGACGTCTTTCGGCTGAAATGATGATGATGATGATTTTGACTTTACAGCAAAATATAATGTTTGCAGTTACACCCTATTGAGTGACATGAAGCAACTTAAGTATTCAACTGCATCCGGTAAGACTGAAAGCCGATCCCAACATAGTGGGGGAACGTTATGCAGATGTTGGAATAACTTTATAAGCTATACAGCTGGGGCATCGAGGCGCAACCTGTTACCATGGATTCATTAGATGAACACCCCTGCTTAGACACTTAGTCGGTTATTAAAAAAAAATAAACTGCAGGGTAATTGCGTAACACACTATCAGTAGTAATGGGTTTCATTTTGACAGTTCAACATTCATTGCGTTATTTGCGTTGTTGAGCAGACACATCTTTTGAACATATGAAGCAATGGATTAGAAATATGCTTCAAAATGATTCAAATTGATAGTAATAGTGTGTTACGCAATTAGGGTGCTGTTCCATACATTTTGACCGCATAGGTACCTAGGTATTGCACTTTTCTATGAAACAGCAGATTTTTAGGGTTCCGTACCTCAAAATGAAAAACGGAACCCTTATCATCACTTTGTTGTCCGTCTGTTTGTCTGTCAAGACCCTTTATCTCGGGAACGCGTGGAGTTATCGAGTTGAAATTAAAACCGTATATTCAAGCCTACAGTTCCTTGAACCTGTGAGAAAATCAAATTTCTAAGTTAACGTAAAAAATTAGTTTATGCCGCAAAAAATTATAAAAATGTATATTTCGATATCCGTGATTTCGACACTCTCAAGGGAATCAAAATTTATAGGGTACTTTCCGTTGACCTAGAATCATGAAATTTGGCAATAAGCAAGGTCATGTAGCACAAATAAAGGAAAACATCCGAAAAAACTAAATTTGTACATAAATAGAAAAAAAATCCCGTGTTAAACTACCGACAGTTTTTTTTAAAATAATCGACGAAAAATGTCTAAGCTGGGTGTTGTATTGTTTTCATGGTTTTAGTTTGCGCGTCAATGTTGCTTCCACTCTGCATTGCTCCACTACCGCCGGCAACCATTACCGGCAATAATTATTGCTGAAAAAAATTCCCGTGTAAGAGGAGATAAAGAACAGACGACAGTAAAAATATCCCAAGCCAGCTAACATGTTCTGATGGGTCGTCAATAAAATTATATGACCGTCACTTATTGGCATAGGTTTAATACGTTTTTCCTGACCTCTTATCAATTTATAACCGTACCAGGTCCAGTTACTGTCGCACCATTTAGCATTTGACTTGGGTCAACTTTATGTATTGTAAACTTATTATCTTTTTACGGTTTTTTTTTTAGACAAATGGTTCGAAGTTTCGAAATGTATTGGTATTTTTTTCTTAGGTATATTTTTGTATAGAAAATTCACAAATGTTTGTCAGTAATTAGAATTGTCGACATCAGCATTAATAGCCAAAAATAGAAATATAATAGGAATATAATAAGCTCGTACTTTGTGCTGCCTTTTCCCAACTATGTTGGGGTTGGCTTCCAGTCTAACCGGATGCAGTTGAATACCAGTATTTTACATGGAGAGACTGCCTACTTACCTCCACAACCCAGTAACTGGGGAATACGATAAGGTAAGACTTGTTGTCAGACTTTCGGGCTTCTGACTACCCTTAACGACTGTCAAAGATGTACAAATAACAGCCGGGACCAACAGCTTAAAGTGCTTTCCGAGGCACGGAGGGGTCTCGATATTTTATGGATGGTCCCATCCACGAACCGGCCGTGGCAAGCGTAGCTTAACTTGATCGATCAACCTTACGTAGCTATGAGCCCCTAATAAAAGTTTTATTACTATTGTCACATAAATCAGCATCATATATTTTACACATAAATTCTATCTAGTTAATTATTTACAGGTCAGGGAAAAAGTCACAACTGTTATTCTCTATCAACCGTATGGAATGGCTATAAGATGACCTATTTACGTTGTATTTCACTAAGTAAATCTACACATTTTTGTTAACAATAAAGTCGAACAAGCTTTTTTGTATACAGGCCAAAGTATTATATTTCATATTTACTCTACACGGCTAATTTTCATTATAATTTTGTGCGATATAACTTTTCTCGCATAAGAGTGATTGTACTCACCTAAAATACTTGTCTACTCACAAAATTGTTTTAAAGTAGGTGCAAGTTAAGCGGCCTGTATACCTACTGATTCAGTAGGTATACCGAACAAGCTATTCAGTAGTACTGAATAGCTTTCGGTACTGTACCTACATGGCACACATACAACGTGTTTCAGAGGGGTGTGACCAAACTTGGGGTGTGGTACCAGCTATCAAACTGAACTACTTTTCCCGGGGACCAACATCGCAATCATGAAAAAAAAAAATCAGTCGTCCCATACATTGGGTCAAGTAGGTATTGAAGTTTTGTATGGAACGAATGAAGTTTTTTAAAAAAAAATTACTGTTCCATAAATTTTGATCGCGTAGGTATTGCGCTTTTGTATAAAAACAGCTGTCTGTGTGGTACTTAAAGAATAGCGCCACCCCATACTTCCCGTGGGTGTCGTAAAAGGCGACTAAGGGGCGTACCGGAGAATGGGCAGCAGCGTTCTCTATGCATTCTACCACCATACCATACTGCGATCGCCAACCCGCCTGCCAAGCGTGGCGATTATGGCATCCTTTTGGCGGAGGCCTATGTCCAGCAGTGGACGTCTTTCGGCTGAAATGATGATGATGATAAAAACAGCAGTTTTTTTTTAATAACCTACGAAACGTTTCTACTCTAGAATGTAGAATCATGTGTTGATTCCATGGTTACAGTTTGCGAGTCGTCATCCCTGCCAACCTGTATATACTTCGCTTTAATTACGCCTTTCATTAAGATAAACATCTGTTATCTTCGCCCAAAACCACTGAACTAAGTCGTTAACATGATAGCTCTCACCTCAAAGGGTCTTTGATGTGTATGTATCTGTCGAGCGAGATGGCACACAAGTTGAGTATGGAGGCAGTTGAGCACATGACGTCACAGGCCACCCAGGTGTCGCAGAACTGCTCGCCGAATACCCAGTATCTGGGAATAGAAACTAGTGTTAATATGAGAAGAAACGGAGAATTAAGCGTCTTTCTTTCTGTCCGTCTATTGGCGCGCTTATAGGTATCCATTAGGTAATTCTGGGTGCAAATAGGGATCGCTTTAAAAAAAAATGTTTAATCACAAATAAATGAACCTGTATCATTTGACTAACATCGTCACCTCATTTCAAGTCAAGTATCAACTTATTTAGATCCGCTGGTAGAAATGTCACGATACACCTTAGGTTAGACCTTTAAACCTTAAGGAATGCTACAGGGGTCACTTAGTTTTACGCCTCGACTGTGTTTCATGTATTATTTTAAGTTGACAGCAGCTCTCGAACATGCGGGGAGAAAGATTGTTCGCTGTCGGAGTTTAGGAGATATGCGTACTCTATGAGGCTTGTGCACCACCCGTTTTTCGGTCTGGTAGCGGCGGTTCGATATTCAAGCAAATGTCATGTAATCATCCAGCAAATGAATCAAGTCACAAGCGGCTATGAGTTGACAGTGTGGTAAGCTTACCCGAGCAAGTCGTTGACTCCAGCAAAGGTCATGACTGCTGCAGCAACCAGCATGTCAGCAATCGCCAGCGATGCTAGAAACAGGTTGCCGATGCGTCGCAGCCCTCGATCTGTGTATATTGCGATGCAGACCAGTATGTTTCCTGCTACGCTGAGGAAGATCAGCAGTGACAGGAAAATACCTGGTGACAACAGATTGGAATGTTTATAAAGAGTGGCGATTCGATTATCACATTAAATAGTACAACGGTTATTAGATGTTGTTATCAGTCGGTTTAAATAACAAAATACTTAAACAATTTTACTAAAAATAAAATACGGAAGTTTTCAAACAAAGTAAGTAGTAGCTTAAAAATAGGCTCAACATAAAGAACCCTTAATAATAAGCCACTAGACACGCGCGGCGCGATGGTATTAACAATTCAACAAAAACTTTATGTTATTGTTAAAACGAAAAACAAGGTCTTACGGCTAGAAAGCTAATTGTTATTAATTATTTCAATTGTGTATGTATAAAATACGTAATCTAGAATACGTGGTTTGAAGTTACTGTAATTACCTAATCGCTACACTGTATATGATGAAGTTATATAAGCTTTACGTGGTTATCTTTACGATACGGCGGCAGCACGAATGCGTGACATTACAAACGTAACATAAATGGGCACACCCAAATACTCCGAAATATTCTATTCCGAATTTCGATGTTCCGATTTTCAAAAGTCCGAATTTCATAATAAGTACCTAAGAATTATAATGTCTATTATTAGAAATCACGAAATTTATTTTACCGAATTTCGTAAATGCGATTTGTTTGTTTTCAGATTTTCGGTTCTCGGTCCGAAAAACGACATTCCCATTTTCAATACTTCGAATAAATTGCTAAAATTAGGATTCTGATTCAATTAGTATAATATTCAGTTATGCAAATAAATTCAAAATCTTTATGTAACGTTTAATGTAATTTAAAACGTCTACTTTGTTAATAATATTTGTGTATTAATATTATTTTTTTGTGTTTTCTTCTTCTCCCGGTAATAATTGATCGTAACCCAACGTGATTCCAACTATTCTATAGAATTTTGATCTACATTAACAGAATAAGTATCATTCGTAGTTATGAAAAAACTCTGGTAAAGATATTTTCAATTTTAAAATAGTTCGATTTTACGTTACGTTTACCCCGCACGTTCATGCTGGGTCCATTGAATAATAAAGTCGGAATAAAAAAATGCCAAAAAATCAACTTCAATTGTCCGTTAATTCAGATAACTGACAGTTGTGTGAAATGGTTATGTCACCGTGAAATGTGTGCAATGGTTATGTCAATCGAGGGTTTTAACAAAAGTCTTGTGCATGTAGGTAATGTATGTAATGTATATACCGTGTTATAACTATCACCGTATGATTGTGAACATCTTTAGTTTATAATCTCGTCGCTTCCGCTGACAAGTACCACAGAACAGCACAAGAACAAGCTAGTGAAGTGAAGTTCTATTTTATTATAATAAAAATATGTATGTTTAGGTAAAGGTATTTATCTATGGGCCTGCGTCGCCTGAAATAAATAAATAAATAAAAATAATCTATCTGACGAGATTATAAACGATCAATAAATTGTGAACTGCAACAAATTAACCATTTATTTTTGATAGTTTATAATCAGTCCATAGCAATCCGACAAATTGTACACTGGTATCAATCTCGCATGCGACGGATCGCACTTTGCGCTAACACTAAATAGCCAAGTATAAACTGCGACTAATTCGGCTACCGCCAAGACCGATAAATCAGGGACAGTTCACCATTTTATGGGTAATAAAATCGGACAGATTGTGAACCCTGTCCGTAAGGGCAGGCTCGTTCACAATTTGGCGGTTTGACATGGATAGATTATAAACTATCGAAAATGAAGACGTTATATTGTAAGCAGAATGGTACAGTTCACAATTAAGATTAGTGATAGGTATAGCACGGTATACATGGCTATTGGTCAAACATTAACAACCTCTTAAGAGGTCATTGTACCTACTCATCATTATGAACAACTTTTACTATGGGACCAAACCTGAAATCGCGGAAATAAAATCAGCTGTTCCCTACATTTTGACGAGTTTTACGAACATAAATTTAGGGAAAAGCTGATTTTTTTTGCGATTACAGGTTTGGTCCCATAGTAAAAGATGTTCATAATGATGAGTACCTACAATGACCTCTTAAGAGGTTGTTAATGTTTTACCAATAATCCTGTTTATGTCGCCGCTAACTTTAATTAGCCATTCAGTTAAGTGCTTAGCTTTATAACTAAACGGCGCCGTTCAACTAGCGGCCTATGTGATATTCAGCCAATGCGTCTACAACACTTAATGAATTGGCTGGCTGAAGCTTTGGCCATTTATATAATAGGGTTAATAATCATTTTTACAACTTGAAAAAATAACGGGAAGTCATTTTATTTACTTTTTTCTTTGTTTTTTTTTTCACCTTTTTTGATGTTTTTTGATACCTTAATTGTGTCTTTGGTGCACTGAATAAACGTTATATCTATCTATCTATTTAATTTTCGGTGGTTGTTGTGTTAAAACATGAACAGCGGTGCTATTCTGTAAAAATCTCACCGTGAAAACTGAGGTGAAGTGAGCGTGGAGTGAGCTGTCAATAGTGTCAATTCCTAGCAAAAACAAACTCACTTCACCTAAGTTTTCACGGTGAGATTTTTACAGAATCGACCGGCAGTAATGAAAAGAAAATTGGTCGGTTATTTAATTCTACAGTGTTAGTATAACACATACTCAAATAGTGTGATAAATGAACGACTAGTAAGTAAAAATGTTGGAATGGGGAGATGGGTAAATAATTCGGCAGTTCTTATGTTAGATTGGAACTGTGAACAACCACGCGCGAGCTGAATTGGTCGCAGTAAGTAAGTAAGCCAGGCCACCTCGACCAAATGGCTTACGTAAGGTAAGAACTGTGACCAAAAGCGCGCGAGCCGTGCCGCCGCAGCGACCGGCGAGCGCCACTTCCAAGTTAGATTTCTTAGAGAATATTCCCGATTTGTTATAACTGCCCACCCGTATCTGCCCGTAAGTCTTTTTAGTGCTAAATATGATTGAATAGATTGAAATTAAATATTTGTAATGACTCATATTTACTTACTTTTTTTTTTTTTGGGTGGGAAATCATCAAATGACCTCTCTCGCTCTGGGCGGAGCGGAAGGGAGTGTCAGACTCTTACTGACTAAAACCCACCCGTGTTCCTTCAGTTGCCTGTGCCAGGGGCCACGGTATCTCTTTCGAACAACCCGCGACCCTGGCGGGCATCGGCCCTAGCGGACCCCGTTAGTTGGTGCTGAAATTTCCTTGAGGCGCGCGTGAAACACAACGCACCGTCGACCCGGGCTGGTCCTTACCAGACGGCGAGCTGCCCGTTGCTCGCCGTCCGCAAGCCCGCGCCTACGGTGGCCGGGAATCGGCTGTCGATTCCCGACGCCCAGGGCGTCTTCTGCGGCGGCTAGGGGCGTGAGGGCGCAAGGATTGTCTCTCCCTCACGCGTTCCGCCTCCTCCTTCGCGAGCATCACTGCTTCGCAGAAGGAGGCGACAGCCTCCCATGCACTCTCGCTCCGTACCATGGCCCGGACTAGGGCCGGACGCGAGAGATCGCCGCTGCCGATCGCCGCCGTGAGGACACGGCGGTGCTCTGTCCAAGCTGGGCAGATCTCCACCGTATGCTCCACCGTGTCCTCCGGGCGATCCACACAATGATGACACCCGGGCGTTTCCTCCCGCCTTATTCTGAATAGGAACCTCCCGAAGCAGCCGTGCCCGGTGAGGACCTGCGTTAGGCGGAAGGTGAGGACCCCGTGGCGCCTCTCTAGCCACTCCTCAAAGAGGGGACTTATCGCCGCAATTGTGGCGTGTCCAGCACTGGGTTGCGAGAGTCGCACTCTCCATGTCGCATGAGATCCCGCCGGAGCTCTGTCCATCTGCGCTGCGATTTCTCGCGGCAGCGGAGTTACGCCCCGGCGTTTTACCTCCTCTCGCCACTCCCATATGTGGGCGAGGACTTTGGCCTCCAGATCCCATGGTGGCAATCCGGCAAGGAGGCTCGCTGCCTCCCCGGAGACCGTGCGGTAACCCCGGACTAGCCGGACGGCCATGACCCTCTGGGAATTTTTACTTACTTTACAGCTCAATTTTTACTGCTGAACTTGTTAATTAACATGCAATAATCAAGCTGCCGCCAATCAATCAATCGCCAATTTAAATGTCTGGGCTAGGCAAGTAGTTAAACGTTAGCGATCCAAGTCATTTGCCTAGCTGTTTGATTGAATGGCTGAATATCATTCAGGCCACTAGTTGAACGGCATCATTTAGTTAGAAGGCTAGGCTGTTAACTAAAAGGCTGATTAAGCTAGATGGCTGTGACAATTATACATTACATACATTACGTGCTCAAGGCTCTGATTAAAACCCTCGTTATCGATCAAACTAAATTTATTAGGACTGTTTGGTATTTTATAAATGAACCATGGTAATCTGCGTCCGCGATTTATTTGCCAAAAATGTAAACAAATATGAATTGTTGGAAAAATAACTTTAATTCCTACACAATAAAATTCAGTTTTCGCTACAACTTCAAACATTTTTATAACTTTATCAATAGTGTTAGTCACTCTGAAATCAACTTACT
This sequence comes from Mesoligia furuncula, assembly GCA_916614155.1. NCBI lineage: Eukaryota > Metazoa > Arthropoda > Insecta > Lepidoptera > Noctuidae > Mesoligia > Mesoligia furuncula. The sequence goes on from OU744813.1 coordinate 12,698,184, forward strand.
TGTCATTGAAATAAAGTTGATATTTGTTTAACATGAAATAGGGTGCGGGTGTGCAGCACTGCGCACTTTTACTATAGGTACCTAGGTCCTCATTTTACTTTACATCGAAGTCAGAAAGGAGCTATTTAAGCAGACTATTATTTCAGCTTGATAAAATTAGGTACTTGTTAAAAGTTATTTAAACTTCACTATGAGATCCCAAGTAACATCTGCGAAACTTTCCAAGTTTTGTTCACTATTGCAAAATTTAATAAGGCACTCACTCACACCTTGTGAAATATTGAAAAGTATTTGAAGATACACCTTATTTAGGTCCTTACCTTAGATAGGTACTAACCACATGGTACATGTTTTGTTTTGTATCGGTGTTTTTGCTGTTGATTTCACTATGTATTGTTAGTAAAACTTGGTGGAATCGATATAACTCAAACTAACCAGCTGGTTCATACTGTTTGGATAGCTTGACATTTGGAACAGCAGATTTTTTTTTCTATCACAATGGATTACAACCTTGTATAACGAGTTTTCTAATGTCTATCTGCTCTTTAACAAATAATATTATAGCCTTTTGGGACACTCAAGAGGGCCATGATCAATAGGAAGGTAATTTACAATACCTATCTCATTGGTCGGGACATGATATAGTTATAACACTCATTGTCAAGAGACAATAATCTCGAGATTATACCACCTCTCCGCGACACGAAACTCGCTGATCTCTATTGGAATCTCTCGTTGGCAGGTTGTCACCCCGCGGCCACGAGCTACACGCTCAAGCGACACGAGTCTCGCGTCAGCGATTGCGGAGACAACAAATGAAAAGAAGTTGTTTAGAGCATGCCACCCAAGTGACATGCGGAGCGATGGCGGACGGAAATAGGTGAAGGACGCGCGTGTCGCTTGTCGCAAGTCGTATAACTCGAGGTCGAGAGCCTACCTGTCTACTGGAGCGGAGAAACGGAGAAGTATTAAGCAATAGGATTGCACAAAATCTCCGCTCCTCTTCCGTCCAATTTTCCTATTGGTTAATATTTCTCCGTTTCTTCGCCCCGCAGCCTCGTTCCGCTCCGGTGGACAGGCAGCCTAAGGCACCTGTTCAACCGCCGACGATTTTCTCGTTCAAGAAACGTTCAGAAGTTTGTAGGTTTCGTATAAGTAAAATATATATATATATATATGTTACCGGCCAAACCCGATTTTAGGATGAACTAGTTTCGCCTAGGCCAAACCAGTTCTCCCTACACGGGTTGCTTGGTTGCGGTCGGTCGATAGGCGACGTAGGATGCAAGAGCGAGCGAAGGGCACCCCGAGGTTAGGTTTTGTTAGGTTACTTTAAACCCTTTACACAGAAATAGGAGCCGAAGTCCCGCTTCGCGGCAAGATGCAAGAGCGAGCGAATGAGAACTGGTTTGGCCTAGGCGAAACTAGTTCATCCTAAAATCGGGTTTGGCCGGTAACATATATATGTATATATATACGCTGAGTGCTCCCACCGCCGCGCGCCGGTGAGTCCTCGTTTGTCGCAGCGACAAGAGCACGATAATACGCTATTAAACACGACATAGATAAGCTATTAAACACGGTACTCGTTCAGCGGCGCCCGCTTGACTGACAGAACACTCGCTTGGTACATACGCATACCAGCGAGTAATCGCTTGTCGCCGTCGCGCACTCCTGTTCGTTGACCAGCTCGTTTTTAGTTGCTAGCTCTACTCGCTTCTCGTTAATCGCTGGCGGTGGGACAGGTGCCTAACACTAATTATTAAGACAATAATCTTGAGATTATATCACCTCTTCGGGACACTCGCTAATCTCTACTACTACTTTGTAATCTCACGTAGGCACGTTTAAGTGGCACTAGTACGCTCTCGTGTGATAACAATACCGATTTAACTAAGCCTCTTCCACAATAACACTTTTGACAATTCTAGTAACCAGTGAAGATCAATTTCGCAAAACACGTATTCGTTTGTATGCAACTGACAGGTGTCAAGAACGCATTCTTTCGACGGGCGGACTATAAAGGCAAGAGGTAAATTGTTTGTTTGTTTGTAACAGATAAGCTCTGAAACTAAATAAACTCAAACTCAACTCAAACTCAAACCATTTATTTCAATTAAACCATTTATAGGCACGTTAAAGCGTCAGTCCAGCAAATAGTAAGAAGACAACAATCCAAAAATAAAATAATTAAAAATAAGCCGAGGCAGCTGAGTGATGACCAGCCCCAACTGACGAAGCCCGTTCACGAACATGACGCATAGACAATACTGATCCGATATAATAAAAATCCTTTCTCTGATAGAAAGCTACATTATTGTTGAGTTCCAAAAGATATGATTTCTGGTATGGTATAGCCTTAGATAGTTAACTTCCACACGGGCGAAGTCACGGGCAGAAGATATTCCATAGTAATGATTGTCATTTATTTGTTGTGAATCTGTTTGCATTTTTTTTGCACCCACATTACGACAGTTGGAAGTGCCAATTAGTAGTTATGAAACGAAGCATACATGTTTCTGTAACATACTCGTACTTCATAGTTGCAAAGCTCATTAATTTACATGAGCATGTTGAAACCGTCCAAAATAAAGCCACGTTTCGCCATGCCAGCAGTATGTGAAAACGTACATTTTAGCCCTCTTTATAACTGCAATAAAAATCGAATAACAATTTTTACTAATGTATAATAGTCAGCCTTATAGTAGGTATTTTCTACATTACAGATTCCCGATCTTCTTTCAAAATACCACTTTTCCTGTATTTATCTTTTAGCACCGAGCACCTATCATCGACACGTCCACACTTACGAAGATCAGCGCGATACGAACATCGGCGCCTCCACCGGTTTGTTACCATCAGGAAATTGAACCGCTTAGCGCCGAACGAGGCGCGAAATAGACTGAGCCCGGTCCCACTGCAGACGGAGCGGACTCCGTATATTCCGTTTAAAGTTAGAACGTTAGACTAGTATGAAAAAAATGGCGAAACTTTTCTTACGACCGGACCTATACATCACCAGTTTTAGAATACTGGAGGTAGAAAAACCTATCTATCTCTGGTTAAAGCGCCAATATATAATCTATAAGAGACTAAGGAATCTTACCGGTCCACGCTATCTATCGATAGATAGCTATTTGTATGAAAAAGCCAAAATATGTGTCCCTATAACATGTTGACAGCTATTTGTTTGACAGGACCGTTAGAACAGAATGACAAATAGGTCTATTTGCCGAATTGCAGGGATAAACATGTCTACCTAAGCAATATTTCCTTAAAAAAACAAATGATAAATAATCATTTAAACATGTCCGATTTAAGTGATAGTACTAGAGTGGGCAAAACTTTTTCTTAGTGAAAAGTAAAAGCTATTTTAGCTAGTTGAACTCCGCTCCGCTCAGCTAGTTCTCGCTCCTTACCTTTTTGCAGTAGAAACCGGGCTTTCCTATTTGCTCACTCCACCAGATAGAGGTGTATATAAATGTTATGTAATTTCCTTCATTTTCGATGTGAGTGAGAAAAATGGGCCAGGTTATGGGTAAAAATGTGTTTCTTTTTAGGAAAATGGGATTCATTTTCTGTACTAAAAAAAGGTGTTACACACCTTTTGAACACCTTTTGGTAGTTCAAAAACTGCTTCAAAACTAACCTGAGTGTAGTTTGTGTAAACCTTAGTTTGTAGGTATTGACTTGACGTTCTACGAAATGTTGTTTTAATTGAAGCTAAACGGGGATTAAACTTTTCCTACTTATCAGTATAGTAGCTTCTTCTTGTCTGTGTGGTGCCGGACTTAAAGAATTGCACCACCCCTTACTTCCCGTGGGTGTCGTAAAAGGCGACTAAGGATCGTACCGGAGAATGGGCAGCAGCGTTCTCTATGTATTCCACCATCATACCATACTGCGATGCCAAGCGTGGCGATTATGGCAAACCCTCCCAAAATTGGGGGAGGCCTATGTCCAGCAGTGGACGTCTATCGGCTGAAACGACGACTTATAAGTATAGTAGCTTCGGCCCGCGACTACGTCCACGTGAAACTCCTAGTTCCCCCGACCCACCCCGTCACATCACAACGCCTGCCCGCGTTGTTACTTCGTTTCCGCTTTTCTTACTTTATTCTGTCTCGGCTTCTAGCGTTCCTCAAAAATTATTTGGGCTATCAAATTCTAAAATAATTTTTCAAATCCTACTGACAGTTTCAGAGATTAGTGCCTTCCAACAAACATATAGAAAACAAACAAATTTTTCAGCTTTATTATTGCTAATACCGTTAATGCGTTTTGAGGGACTGTCATAATTATGTAATTATGACGTACGAAAAGTGCTGATTCTCAGCCTAATTTGAGTTTTTTGATTTTTTATACAGATCATCATCATCATCTGCCTAGCTTTTTCCCAACTATGTTGGGGTCGGTTTCCAGCCTCACCGGATGCAGCTGAAAATCAGTATTTTACATGGAGCGACTGCCTATCTGACCTCTACAACCTATCAGTTACTGGGTAACACGATACCCCTTGGTAAGACTGGTTGTCAGACTTTCGGGCTTCTGATGACCCGTAACGACTGTCAAAGATCTACAAACGACAGCCTGGACCAACGGCTTAACGTGCTTACCGAGGAGCGAAGGGCTCTTGGTTTGTAAAAATGGTCACCCATCCAGGGACCAAGCGCAGACACACACAGACACGAACAGATATGGATTCAGAATGAAAGTAGAAAAAATATTACCAAGAATAATTTAATGTTGCCTCATTAGTGTAGTGGTCGCAAGTAACATGTAAGAGTTTGGGGTCCAAGGTTTATCGCTGGGCATCGGTCCGGGAGAGTGTTATTGGGTTCTGTTCTCGGTGAGAGGGAGTAGGCCGTAATCCACCACGCGGGCCTAGATATCACATGTCTTCGAATTATATACGCATGTAATAATAGTTAACTTTTTTGCATTATTTGGTGTAATACCGCCCAGTTACAAGTATTTTGTAATAGCTAGCTGTGACTTTTCTAAAGATAGACATAGAACTAACTTTATAAGGTTCGATTGGTAACCGTCCTGTTTAGAAATCCAAAAAGTGTGAAAACATGTTTTTTATCAACTCTACCGATGCACCTGAAGCGCCTTTTCCCAAATAAGTTGGGGTCGGCTTCCAGTCTAAGGATGCAGCTGAATACTAGTGTTTTACATGAAGCGACTGCCTATTTGACCACCACAACCCAATTACTGGGTAACTCGAAACCCGCTGTACCCACTATTCAAATACTAAATGAGGAGAGCGACCTCCAATAAGGATTTGGGATATCTCGGGAGGACGTTGGAATCTTATTTCCATATTGAACATGGGCTTAATGTAGTTTAGCGGTCGCTTATCATTTTAGGGATACTTTGCAAACAGAGGAAATCACTCTCTAGAGATCGATCATATATATTGTTTTACACGATTTATTTCCTGATCCTAGAATTATATTTGTAGGTAGGAAATATTGTTTCCAAAGTCATGAATGAAATTTAACAAAACTGGGAACGGTTTCTTAACATGACAACATCCCGTAATTATTCCGAAAGGGTGGCAGAGGTGTATAATTCACCTACATTTCATTGGTTGTGTTATAGAGGATGTGGAAGTTATGTCCTCGACTTCTTCCCTGCATATCTTTTAGGAGAGTATGTTGGGGTAAGTTTGGCGCAATACGGATCAAATTCCGAGCTAATTTAGTAATAAATTTTAGGTCGTGGGTTCGAACTTAGGCGCGGCTAAATAACAACAGCCGCACAGGTCGATCGATCAGGTTAAGTTACGCTTGCCGCGGTTGGTGGATGAGTGACCATCTTTACATACCGAGACCCCTCCGTGCCCCGGAAAGCACGTTAAGCCGTTGGTCCCTGCTATCATTCGTGGATCTTTGACAGTCGTTACGGGTAGTCAGAAGCACGAAAGTCTGACAACCAGTCTTACCAAGGGGTATCGTATTACCCAGTTACTGGGTTGTGGAGGTCAGATAGGCAGTCGCTTCATGTAAAATACTGGTATTCAGCTGCATCCGGTTAGACTGGAAGCCGACCCCAAGATAGTCGGGGAAAGGCTAGGCAGATGATGGGTTCGGACTCAGGCAGGCAGGTTTGTGTAAATAATTCTTTCACCGTTTTGGTGTCAACGCCGGCTGTCGCATAGGGTCGAAGCATTATGCTGTGCGATGGCCGTTTTGCGTGGATGTACCTAACGCATATTATCCCCCAACTTGTTCTTTTTTGTGTTGTTTCTCTGCGTCTTATTTACCACAAATAAAAGTATTTTCTTTCTTTGTTTTCTTTGTGATACGGGACCCTCGGTACGTGACTTCTTCTCGTATTTGGCCCAGTTTTTTGAGAATCAATGAGTCAGATCTACGCTGCGTAAGATGGTTGAAAGGTAGGTACTTATAGGGTACTTATTTATAATAAACATGTAAATCCGACAAGACTTACCGTTCACTGATTTGGAACACGTCTCGCTGAGTATTTGCTCGAGGGAAAAACAGGCTTTATAATAAAATTGTATAAATACAAGTATATTGCCTATTATTAACTTTTTAAAGGTTATTTTATTTATTTTATTCGGGAAATTTACAGCTAACTTATGTACTTATACTTACAGTGTTCTTAAACAATATACAATTGAAGGCCAATTACTAGTTTCCACTGAAAAACACTCAAAATAAAAACAAAAAAAAGGTCGATTCAAATTAAGCTATAACGTAGATTATAAATGCACGATCGACTAATAAAAGAGACGGTGTGACCTCTGAGTTTGTTTCGGCTTTGCTTCTCGGAGTAGTCAGATAAGAAACAAGTCCTCATCTAGTTTTTAAAATATGATTTTTGTACAAACCTACTTACTGGAATAAGATTATTTATCATTTAGGGCGCATTCCACCAAACTTTTATACCTAGAATAAGTCTTATCCTGAGAATAAATTTTGAATTTTTGACAGTTTTTCCAAAGTAGAACTGTCAGACGTCAATTTTATTCCACGAATAAAAGCTAACTGACTTTGGTAAAATCAGCCCTTAACAGATATAAGTATCCAGGCATGTAAGTATCCAAGTAGTAAAATTTTTGTCACCGATCTTGAGTGTGACCTAGAAGCAATTACGCAAAAAAAAAAACTTGTTAACAGTGTCACGGAAAGATTTTTAGCCGTGCCGCTTTCTGCTCGACTTGGCGGGGGCACTCCCGTGCCCCTAGATTTGATGCCCCTAGATGAGATCGCCAGTATCGAATCTATTGTTGAGTGTACACGTTAGTGGTAATAATTGAACTACGAAAACCGCTTAGCTTATGCATGATCAGCCTATGATGTTCCCACTGCTGGGAGCCAGGCCTCCTCTCTTCAAGAGGGAATGGGCTATAATCTACCACGCGGGCCCAGTGCGGCTTTGTAGATATCACATGTCTTCGAATTTTTGATTCTATGAGATGCCGGTTTCCTAAAAATGTTTTCTTTCACCATTTTGAGAGCAGTGGCGACGAAATTATTTACAGCGCCTATCTCGGTTCCAACCGAAGACCTAGGTACAACTCGTAAACCGCGGCCGTTACCCACCGCTGCTCAAAAAACCGCTTTCTGCTACGAAATAAAGGAGCTGTTAATGTCAAATTGTAAAAAAAAAACAGTGGCACTCTGGGAGCGCCGACAGAAGTGGAAAAAAAAACACAAACACTATACTTTGCCATCACTCACTGACATATCAGATCATTAAAACCGAGTACATCCCGAGGACAGCCGAACACATCCGAAGTTGGTATTTTTTTAATCGTCTTATAAACAAAACACGCGTGGTGTCGTTTACGGTAACAATGGCGCGAGTTCAATAGTTTTTCCCATATCAAAAATTGCAAAAAAAGAAAGAAGAAAGAAAGAAGTTTTCACTTGAAAAAAATGTCTTTGTTAATTGTTAAATATTGTTCGCTGTTATTGTGTCGTGCGATTGACTGTACCTATTATTTCAGTACTAACCGACAAGTAGTATGGACAGCAACGTGACAGCATCCGGGTCATCTCCTTCGTCATACACCACCGTCGTCTCGTTGAACTGAAGCGCCACCTACGACAACACATGAATTATTCATATGGCAACATTCTTGGGAGACGGTAGGACATACAGAGCACGGAATCGCCGCGACGCACACTGGATCGAAAATGAGCGTTTCGAAAGTTTTAAGTGTCGTTTTTTGGGCTTGAAATGGTTTCTATTTAGTATTACTATAGTCTAATATGGCACATGAAGTAATTTGGGTTGAAAACTAAGGAACTATATTTTTTTTTTACGAAAAAAGATATAAGTATGGAATTAGGGTGAATTTTCCAAGTGGGTGTGGATGGCCAAATCCTAAACTGTGAGAAATAGCAAAAAGTACTCAAAGGAGTCGCGGGCTCGATTTTGATGAAAACTAAAACTGCATCATTGGATTTTTGAAAAATCAATATTTCTAGCCAGGAATCGAACCCGATGATTTTGAAAAAAAAAACAGACACTGTATTATTACACCATTCGATAGTGTTGCTGATAAGGATCGAATTCTGGTAAGTAATGACATAGGGTAATTAAAGAAAAGAGCTCATTATTTGTAACTAAATACTTTTTTTATTTTTCTGTTATCTACCTATTAAACCTTAACTGATTAATTGTTAAAAATGATGACCATTGTTTTCAATACAATATAGCTGGATTCGACGTCTCAAGGATTGTACTGCATTCAAAATTTGAATTTAGAACATAATGTTGTGAAGGTGACTGCGCTGCGGGTGTATTGAGCATCATTTCGAACAAGGTACCTACAGGTAATGTCGGTATGAATACTTTAAAATAAGAAGCAGTTTATTAAAATTCAACATTTTCCTGTTTGCCGTATGTTATTACTTTCCAGAATTTGATCCTTATTAGGGACACTGTCGAGTGGTGTAATAATAGTGTGTGTTTTTTTTTTGTCAAAATCTTTGGGTTCGATTCCTGGCTAGAAATATTGATTTTTCAAAAATCCAATGATGCAGTTTTAGTTTTTATCAAAATCGAACCCACGAGGCCTTTGAGTACTTTTCGCTATTCCTCATAGTTTCGGATTTGGCCATCCACGCCCACTTGAAAAGTTCACCCTGTATATGAAAAATTAGGATATCTCTGAAATTGCAAAATTTTCCGTTATATCCCTAAAAAAGATTTAAGCTGCATTATTTTATTAAATAGCCGAAAATAAAATATTTGTTTTCGTTCCGTGCTCTGAGGTAGGGAATCATTATGGAGCTGGCAACATTCTTGAGGGGTGGCGTGATGTCAAGTATGTAATTGACGGATGTTTGGATTATCTATGTGTTCGTGAGGGATCCGTCGCGTTTAGTTTTTCGTAAACGTCCTCTTTTTAAGCGTGGAGTTAAATATGAAGAGTCGGGACTTACGTACATAACTCACACCTTCTGCCCACGGGGGTAGGCAGACGCTACAGATCAAAACCTACGAAGATTACTACTCCTTACTTACTTACTACCCCATTTTTTTTTGCGGATGGGAAATCATAAATGATAAATGATAAACGATTTATTTTCTGTAAGTAGGTTTTTACAAACACTTTTACACGTCATCACAAACACTTTTACACGTCATAAAATAACCCCTCCCGCTTTGGGTGGAGCGGAAAGGAGTGTCAGACTCTTACTGACTAAAACCCATCCGTGTTCCTTCCTTAGCCCTTTATGTTCCGGGCCAGCAGTAACCCTTTCGGACGATCCCGCTGACCACTTACTACGCCTTACATACTGCTTTTGCCTTGTCTAGGCAGTCATCATGCAACAAAATCAACCCGCGTACGCACGAACGTTTTTTAACGCGATGTTTATTTATCATGTTAATTAGTATCACCATATTCACCATTTTAACCTTATGGTATGAGAATTACAGGTAATAACAGGAAAACAAAATATTTACACCAGGATATCAAAATTCAGATAACGACGTCTTTTAATTACTCCGAATATATATTACTATAGTCTAATATGGCACATGAAGTAATTTGGGTTGAAAACTAAGAAATTATATTTTTTTTACGAAAATGATATATGGAATTAGGGTGAAATTTCCAAGTGGGTGTGGATGGCCAAAACCTAAACTATGAGGAATAGCAAAAAGTACTCAAAGGAGTCGCGGGCTCGATTTTGATGAAAACTAAAACTGCATCATTGGATTTTTGAAAAATCAATATTTTTAGCCAGGAATCGAACCAGACACTGTATTATTACACCATTCGATAGTGTTGCTGATAAGGATCGAATTCTGGGAAGTAACGACATACGGGAAATTAAAGAAAAGAGCTCATTTTTATGTAAATACTTTTTTATTTTTCTGTTACCTACCTATTAAACCTCAACTGATTAATTGTTAAAAATTATGACCATTGTTTTCAATACAATATAGCTGGATTCGACGTCTCAAGGATTGTACTGCATTCAAAATTTGAATTTAGAACATAATGTTGTGAAGGTGACAGCGCTGCGGGTGTATTGAGCATCATTTCGAACAAGGTACCTACAGGTAATGTCGGTATGAATACTTTAAAATAAGAAGCAGTTTATTAAAATTCAACATTTTCCTTATGTTTGCCGTATGTTATTACTTAGAATTTGATCCTTATTAGGGACACTGTCGAGTGGTGTAATAATAGTGTGTTTTTTTTTTGTCAAAATCTTTGGGTTCGATTCCTGGCTAGAAATATTGATTTTTCAAAAATCCAATGATGCAGTTTTAGTTTTTATCAAAATCGAACCCACGACGCCTTTGAGTACTTTTCGCTATTCCTCATAGTTTCGGATTTGGCCATCCACGCCCACTTGAAAAGTTCACCCTGTATATGAAAAATTAGGATATCTCTGAAATTGCAAAATTTTCCGTTATATCCCTAAAAAAGATTTAAGCTGCATTATTTTATTAAATAGCCGAAAATAAAATATTTGTTTTCGTTCCGTGCTCTGAGGTAGGGAATCATTATGGAGCTGGCAACATTCTTGAGGGGTGGCGTGATGTCAAGTATGTAATTGACGGATGTTTGGATTATCTATGTGTTCGTGAGGGATCCGTCGCGTTTAGTTTTTCGTAAACGTCCTCTTTTTAAGCGTGGAGTTAAATATGAAGAGTCGGGACTTACATACATAACTCACACCTTCTGCCCACGGGGGTAGGCAGACGCTACAGATCAAAACCTACGAAGATTACTACTCCTTACTTACTTACTCCCCCATTTTTTTTTGCGGATGGGAAATCATAAATGATAAATGATAAACGATTTATTTTCTGTAAGTAGGTTTTTACAAACACTTTTACACGTCATCACAAACACTTTTACACGTCATAAAATAACCCCTCCCGCTTTGGGTGGAGCGGAAAGGAGTGTCAGACTCTTACTGACTAAAACCCATCCGTGTTCCTTCCTTAGCCCTTTATGTTCCGGGCCAGCGGTAACCCTTTCAGACGATCCCGCTGACCACTTACTACGCCTTACATACTGCTTTTGCCTCGTCTAGGCAGTCATCATGCAACAAAATCAACCCGCGTACACACGAATGTTTTTTAACGCGATGTTTATTTATCATGTTAATTAGTATCACCATATATATTCACCATTTTAACCTTATGGTATGAGAATTACAGGTAATAACAGGAAAACAAAATATTTACACCAGGATATCAAACTTCAGATAACGACGTCTTTTAATTACTCCGAACTCTACCAAAGATAGTTCCACAACTACTTACTCCTGATGAAGCAATTTAACCACATAGGTATCGCTACGAAGGTAATACCCATCAAATGTTATTAAACTTAAATAAGTTAAGTTAGTTCGATGATTTCAGTCAGGGAACTCGTAGCTCGTTAGAGGGGCGATGCCTTACTACCTTACGTGTACAGAACTTAATGTGCCAGTGTGTCTGTTATGCGTCATAACATGATTATTTATTTATCATGAATTCAGGCACATTACCCATAATTTTGTTAGTATTAAAAAAACGTTACCGGGGACACTAGGAATTTCTCCTGTATTGTGGGTGCGTTTACAGACATTTAAACTCACATACACAAACAGCCGGACCCGGAACAACTACTTGTAGGTCATACAAATATTTGTTCCGTGCGGGAATCGAACCCGCGACACGCAGCGCAGCAGTCACCAACCGTGCCGTCAATACTTAAACTATGTGAGTATAATTATCTAAGACTTAAACAAATAAGGAACAATAATACACCACCACTCTTCACCACCCTTGGTTGACTGGTAGAGAATGCCTAAGGCATTAAGTCCGCCTTTGTACCTTTTTGTGCGAAAAGTTTAAATAAATAAATAATAAATAAATAAATAATAACAATCAATATTACTTAAGAAATACTAGAATAACAATAATACTTAATAATTATGAATAAGAGATGAGATATAGTTTTGTTGGTTGTTTGTGTGCTGGATGCTTGTAATAGTGAGTTGAGTAATAGTGGTTAACGTTAAGTTCATCATCATCATCATTTCAGCCGAAAGACGTCCACTGCTGGACATAGGCCTCCCCCAAAAGGGGGGGGGGGGTTTGACATAATCGCCACGCTTGGCAGGCGGGTTGGCGATCGCAGTATGGTATGGTGGTGGAATGCATAGAGAACGCTGCTGCCCATTCTCCGGTACGCCCCTTAGTCGCCTTTTACGACACCCACGGGAAGTATGGGGTGGTGCTATTCTTTAAGTCCGGCACCACACAGACAACGTCAAGTTATGTGAACATAACCCAGCAATGCATAAATGTGTAAGCTGTCACGCAGTTGTGTTTACATTTTTAATTGTTAGTTATTATTTTTTGCTTGAGTAGGTATAGTTTTTATTATATTTGTTGGTATATTGGCGTGTCTAACTGACATATGGCAAATAATTCAATTTAATGTTCTGTGTCTCGTAATGTTAATTACTTTGCATACCTACTTTGTATAGGATCAAGTTTTTCTGAGCTGACAGCTGCTGCTGGGAAGTTTGTTGCGCCACTTATTCTCATCGAAAGCACTGAAGCAGTGAAGGGCGGGCGTTTTGGGGACTGTCTTATATAATTTTGACATTCGAAAAGTTATGATTCTCAGCCTAATTTTAATAAATGACTTTTACTTTTGATTGTTTTGTTAGCAGCAGAATAAATATCAAACGATTAACGATTGACGATTAACGATGTGATGTGCACATAATACAGCTCGACATAGATATAGCTATTATGCAGTCCGCTACGACAGGCGTATCAACTACGCAATCTATTACGGCATAGACAGACAATACGTGATACACGACAGCGTACCAATTACACGATATGCTACGGCATAGCTACCACGCAATCAGCTGCGGCGTAGTAGGTACTACGCATTCAGCGGAATTTGGTGTAGCGACACCAAACTTTAATATCGTCAGATGTGTTGTGTCATGCACTTCTATGTTTTTGTCATTGTCTATTTCTTTAACTACATCTAGTTTTCTATTGCTTAGTTCTATAGTTTTATTTAAGAAATAATTTGAGAGAGCCAATTTAACAAATGATTACACAATATCTATTGTTAAACGTGTGTGGATTGGAGTGTTCGGCATATGAAATTAAATTGTGGTATTTTGCTCCACACATAAAGGAAAAAATATTAACTAGTGCACAAACTGTAACCAGCATATGGTTCTAGACCCCTTGTGCAGAAATGTTTCGTCGGTTAGAAAATAAAAATGATTGTTGTTCCATAAATTTAAACCGTATAGGTATAGGTTTTTCCATTAAACAACAGATTTTTTTTGATAACCGACGAATCTACGCTCTTGGGTCTACAATAATATTTATGCCGAATGCCGGTTACAGTTTGCGCACTGGTTATTTTTTTTTCCTGTATACATGATATGCATTGAAATAGTGTGAAGAGAATTAGTTTGACACCATAGAAAGGTTATGAGAACATTAAATTAATGTGATATTTGAGTGATAGATCTTTGAGTTGGAAACTCACATTGGTAGGTAAAACAGAGGCGAACTCCATTTTATAGAAGTTGGCTCCAGCGGTGCTTGTTCATCCTCAGGTCTTGGTGTCGACCTTCATCAGGAAGCTGTCCAGCTGGCTGTGAACCCTCGGCGCTACGTGCAGAGATGCCATTGTGGTTTGTCTCACATATCTGGAATAAATAGAAAATGCTGTTATTACTTCGTATATTCATTCTACTAAATAAAAATCTTAAATTAACTGACAAACAACACACAGCTTTAGCCGCTGGGCATGAAATTTTGCTCAATAGTTCCAGTGTTTTTACAAGGACGCACAAAAATAACAACAACAACAATCCATCAACCATGGTCTTAGAACATATTATTTTGAACTGTCCTTTATTGAAACTTTTCGCCGGTTATTAAAACAAAATTGCTGATGGGCTTGTGATTAAGTAATAACAGCCGTACGGGTCGATCAATCAGGTTAAGCTACGCTTGCCGTGGTTGGTCAGGAATGGGTGACCATCTTTACATACCAAGTTCCCCCCGTGCCTTGAAAAACACGTTAAGCCGTTGGTCCCGGCTGTCATTCGTGGATTTTTGACAGTCGTTACGGGTCACCGTCGTCAGAAGCCCGAAAGTCTGACAACCAGTCTTACCAAGGGGTTTCGTATTACCCAGTAACTGGATTGTGGAGGTCGGTCAGGCAGTCGCTCCATTTAAAATACTGGTACTCAGCTGCATCGGGTTAGACTGGAAGCCGACCCCGACATACTTAGTTGAGAAAAGGCTAGGCAGATGATGATATAAAAAAAAATAGCTATGTGATTGCGCGTCGATGTATGCCTATAACGAAGGTGAGCACTAAAGGGGTTAAATATGGAATGAAAGTTTGTATGGAAGTTCGCAATTTTCGCCGATGGGAAATCCCATCGAGCACACGGCTTGTTTTTAAAAATACATAGACAAATCGAAATACGAGGTGCAAAAACTGTTTCATAAATGATAAATGATTTTATTTTTGTAAGTAGGTTTGTACAAACACTTTTACACGTCAATCATGGTTTTTTAAAACTAGATGAGGTCGGCGTTTCCTATCTGACTACTCTGAGAAGAAAGGCCGAAACAAACTCAGAGGTCACAGTCTCTTTTAAAGTCCAGACATAATCTTGGTCAGGTTATATGAAGACCATGTAGATCGATGTCTGAGACGGTCTTTTGAAGAAAGAACCACACAGATTGAGAGGACCTGTCCAGTCAGTGCACGCATTTGTCAGAAATCGTGCAGCTCAACTCAAGACTTAAGGAGCTCAACGATTCGACGAACAATAGCAAAGAAAGGACATTTGGGTAGGCCACATAAATTACTCAAACTGCCAGACCAAGAGAAAAAAAAAACAGAACAGAAAGAATAATAAAAAATATATATAAAAGTAACAAAATGACCCACATCGTCTTCACATTCACAAATCACAATAAATAAAATAATGTAATACTTTACAAAGTAAGCAAATGTCATTGTTTATAAAAAAATCATTAATGTCAAAGTGTATATAAAAAAAAAGGACGTTCCAAATGCAGAAATGTGAAGCAGCTCAATCCCAAGCCTTTTTGTCCTCAATATAATCTTTAACTGTATAAAAGGCTTTCTGGCACAACTTACGTTTAATGAATGATTTGAATTTATTGAGGCTTAGATCTTGAACGTGGCTTGGTAGCTTATTATAAAAGCGTATACATTGGCATCTGAACGAGCCACCTATTTTTTTGAGCCTTGTTGTAGGTACAACAAATTTGTGTTTGTTTCTAGTATTTATATTATGGATATCACTGTATTTTTTAAACAATTTGATATTTTTATGGGCATATAAAAGATTTTCATAAATATACTGAGAAGGCACAGTCATTACATTAATCTCTTTAAATTTGTCTCTGAGAGAGTGTCTCGGACTTAATTTATAAATTGATCGAACAGCTCGCTTCTGTAAAACAAAGATAGTCTGAATATCGGCGGCATTTCCCCACAATAGAATACCGTACGACATTACACTATGAAAATAGCTAAAGTACACTAAACGGGCAGTCTCTATATCAGTTAAATTACGAATTTTTCTAACAGCATATGCTGCGGAACTTAGCCTTTTTGACAATTTATCTATATGTGGACCCCACTGAAGCTTAGCATCCAAAGTTATGCCCAAGAATACTGTGTTGTCTTCAGGATTCAATTCCTCGCCCTTTATCAACACATTAGTTTTCACATGCCTAACGTGAGGTAGCGTAAACTTAATGCATTTGGTTTTTTTCTCGTTTAGAAGCAAATTATTAACATTGAACCAATGGACTACTTTCGAGATCGCGCTATTTACATCGTCAGTAACCAACTGCTGACGTTTAAGTTTAAACAAAAGAGAAGTGTCATCTGCAAACAACACAATATCATGATTATCCTTTATGAGGTACGGCAAGTCATTAATATAAATAAGAAACAAGAAAGGACCAAGAATTGAGCCCTGTGGGACTCCCATTGTTACTATAGATCCGGGTGATCTTTTACCATTAACGTCAACGCTCTGAATCCTTTTACTCAAGTATGAAGTAAGAAGATCCAGAGCAGTGTTCCGGATTCCGTAGTGGCGGAGTTTCCTGATTAACGTTTCGTGAAGAACGCAATCGAATGCCTTGGACAAATCACAAAAGATGCCCAAGGCATCGCATTTATCTTCCCATGCATTATAAATATGTCCTAAAAGTTCAACACCGGCATCAGTAGTTGAACGACCCCGTGTAAAACCGAACTGTTTGCTGTGTAATAATTTATGTTTATTAAAAAATCTTTGCATTTGGTCTAAAATTAATTTCTCAAAAATTTTACTAAAGGTAGGTAGTACAGAAATAGGTCTATAATTTGTGGGGTCTGATGTACTACCTGATTTAAACAAAGGTATTATTTTACTATATTTCATAAGGTCAGGAAACTCCCCATTGTCAATACAACTATTAAAGATAAGAGCTAAAGAAGGTGCTACAATGTCAATAATAGACTTAGCTACTTCTACAGAATTACCCCACAGATCTGCAGTCTTTTTTACATTTAAAGTGTGAAAGGTTTTAATTATATCTCTACAGGTAATATATTCAAAATGAAATTCCGAATCGCAACCATTAACATTTTCCTTAAGCAAAGACTCAGCAACAGAAGGTGATGGGTTTAGTGATTTAGTAGTTGAAACGGGAATATCTGAAAAGAAATTTTCAAAAGCCTCGGCGACTTGTGAGTCTGATTTTATTATGTTGTCATTAATAGACAGGCTGTAGTCAGTATTTCGGTTACTAGATCTTCCCGTTTCACTATTAATAATATTCCAAGTCGTTTTAATTACATTACTGCTGTTTTTAATCTTTGAACCCAAATAACGTGACTTGGCCATGTAACAAACTTTTTTAAACAATTTTGAATAATTTCTAACATACAAATTAAATTCATCAGTGTTAATATAATTCCTTACATTGTACAGTTCATAAAGCCGTGTTCTACTTTTATGAATGCCAATGGTAGCCCAATCACTGAAGGATGCATTACTATTAACCGAGATAGTCTTGGGGATAAATGTGGAATCAAATTGTTTACAGTATAGTATACATTAAAAAAATTATCATAATATTATAAATTGTCATTTCCCAAATCTAAATTCTTGAAAAAATCGTGTAATTATCGTATTAGATAGTGCAAACTAAGTTAATTGCCTTCAGGTAGACGAATTATCGTCGTTCCAGATTTTTTTTTCTCTAAAATTATGAAAAGTTATAAGAAAATTATACTATCAATTTTAGTGCGCGCCCGATATGCAATCCATTCATTGCTGAGTTCACAACATGAAGCAAGTTGGCAACGCATTGAACTGACAGTATTTACCTAATTTTGACCGTTCCTACGAAAAAAAGCGCGCGCAACGACGTTGCCAAATCGTTCGCCCGCGGGCACGTCAACGTGCCCGCGGGCGAACGATTACCTTAATGACATGCTCTAAATTTATTTTATAATACGTTGAATTATAGGACGACCGCTTCACTGAGACGTTGCCTGAGGTAGCAGCGCGGTGCGGGAGGGGTGTGGTGACGCGAGAGCTCAGTGATTCGTCAACTTGTGACAACTATCACCCCTCCCCCACCGCGCAGCTACCTCAGGCAATGTCTCAGTTAAGCGGTCGGCCTATAGATATTTTGATTTGTCGTAGCTATTCAATTTCATCGTGTATTATACAGGGTTATTGATAAAACATTAACAACAAATTTCCTTGGATTGAGGATTGACAAAAAGCTAGACTGGAAAGCCCACATAGAAGAACTCAGTAAAAAAGTTTGCAATTCTTGTTACGCGCTATTCAAACTAGTCCCAGTGCTTAACACTGAATCATTGCTCACGGCATATCACGGTTTGGTTTCTTCACACTTAAGGTATGGAATAATTTTCTGGGGCAACTCAACTGACAAGGACATACCCTTTAAAGCCCAAAAAAGGTGCATCAGGACTATGTTTAAGTTACAGTCAACTGAAAGTTGTAAGCCCTACTTTAAAAAATATAAAATATTAACTCTGCCCTGCCTTTACATTTTAGACATTGTCATGTTTGTGAAATCAAATCGAAACTTATTTCCACGTCATTCTGAAGTGGTCGATCGCAACCATAGTAGACGTGATGACAGTATTCTCTGTCTACATAGATCGTAAACAGCTTTAATGCACAAGAGTGTTTTCTGCATGGCCCCTAAAATTTTCAATAAACTCCCATATAGTTGGAAGGAGCTTAATGTCCGTCAATTAAAAAATAAATTAAAGATACTGCTAGAAGGGAAAGCATACTACAGTATTCTAGAATTTCTAAATGATAACTTATTGTAGGTACCTAATATTATCAATACATCTTTGACATAATCTGTGCTTAAAGCAAGATAATACTATTGCTATAATGATAATTTTAATTGACATTTAGTGACTGTTACATAATTATGACCATATATTTAATTTAATTCTTTTAAAATTGACATTTATTATTTTTTCTATTTAAATATTTGTACGCCACTAAGGCCAAACATGACTGATCTTAAACTATAATGTAATTTATTAACTTGCATGCTCTGTATGTGTACTCATGTTTCCACAAATTAAGTATCTGAATCTGAATCTGAATCTGAAAACCTCCTCCCATAGTAAAAGTTGTTCATAATGACGAGTACAATGACCCCTTAAGAGGTTGTTAATGTTTTACCAATAACCCTGTATATTTTTTGTATTTTATATTTCATGGTATATTAGAAGACATTTATAAAACATTAATAAAAATATCCTCTGGTGTGAGCAGGGTCCAAGCTGCCGGTGGTTACGGTTCCAGATATAGCCTCACATTGCATGCCGGTGTTGCGCATACAGAGATGTTGATTGAGGCTTTCGGCCATTAAGCCATTGACCGTTATGACAATCTGCACAATGACAGCCGAGTTCACATTTCACATGTAGTCGAGAAGGATTTTTGTAAATCATAATGTGGCATCACAGCTAATGTGGAAAAATGTCAACTAACTTTTGAAGGACACAGTATTTAAAGCTATGTTTTGACAAACATTTTAAGTATAAATATTTCTTAGAATCAATGCCGTTTTAAATGAAATCGTACGACAGTCATATCAGTCCTACCTGTCGTGCGATTTCATTTCACCAATGAATGCCTCATATTTCATTTCACCAATGAATGCCACATATTTCATTTCACCAATGAATGCCTCATATTTGCCCAAACATCAATAATCCGTATTAGTGACGACAGGTGCGAGTCGAAGCCTTTTTATATTGTAATTGGTTCAGCGACTCCTTTGATTGAAAGTTCATATTATTACGTACCTATCAGAAGTTTAATTTGGGAATGACTTCATGACATATTGTTTTTGTAGTTATTATTATTGCCTCTGTTTGTAAATAGTTTGCAGGCTTCGTTTTTGGAAATAACTTTGTACCTTGAAAACATAACGATCTATCTTTCGGGAAAGTTTTACGTAATGTTTGTGAAAATAATGTGTTTCTGTATTGTGACGATAGAAAAATTGACAGAATAAAACTTTTTACAACCGACTTAAAAAAAAACACTACTAAGTAAAAAATTACTTTAATTTCGAAAGTTGGTGGCAAAAAGCTAAAATACAGATCCAAACACTGACTTCCGTTAATTTCGGAAGTCGATTGTTTTATTATGTAAAAAAGTTTTTTTTTCAGTTTTTAGTTATGGTAGCTACCTCATAATTCGTATACCAGTACTTGCTATGTACCTAAATAAAAGTGACAACTTCATCAAAATACACAAAGTGGATGAAATACGTATTATCCAAGCTAACTCAAAATTTATAGCCGACCACCGCACAAGCATCCTTTACAAAATGAAAAATAATTAAAAAAATCGGTCGATAATTGACGAAAATATCGATGAGGATACATAAAAAAAATATATATATAAGGAACATACAACCTCCTCCTTTTTTGAAATCGTTTAATAATTATATAACTGAAAGAAAAAAAGAAACCTGTTTTATTAACATACGCATTCGTAGGTAGAGGGTACCCCTCCTGGGCTATTTTCATTTAAGCTTTGTCAAAACTATAGTATAGTTTGACATTGTTTTTAATAAGGGTTCCATCGCTGATATTCGGCAGAGCCAGGTGAATAAGATGACTACAACTTACATTATTATTAGAAAATATGTGGCAATACAATAGGTACCTAACTTACTTTTTAGGGTTCCGTAGTTTCTACAAGGAACCCTTATAGTTTCGTCAAGTCCGTCTGTCTGTCTGTCTGTCTGTCCGAGGTTTTGCTAAGAGACCTTTAGTACTAGAAAGCTGTAATTTTGTAGGAGTGCGTATATTGATTACGCCGACAAAGTGGTAAAATAAAAATTTTGAAAAAATTTTTTTTTAGGGTGCTCCCCTACACGTGAAGTGGGGATGAATATTTTTTTCGTCGTCTACCCCATCGTGTGGGGTATCGTTGAATAGCTCTTCTAAAATGACTTAGGGGTTGCTAAAATAATTTTTCGATTTAATGCACCATTTACGAAATATGAAACTTTAAAGTGAAATTTTTTGTTCCAGTAGGGCGTCCCCCCCATCTAAAACCTAAACTGCTAGCTTGAAAGATCTGGAAAAATTCACGATGATAGTGCATTTCATGAACTTTAAAGGAAAAGTATAGCGGTTAAGATAACTTCATTAGTTTAGCAGTAATAGTCGTTGAGCTTGGGTGTTGGATAATTTTGTACCAAATACAAAATCCTTAGCATTAATTTTCTAAAGTGACTAAGATGAAGTAGTTGCTTGTTTATAACGGGTAAAGACTTGCATTGAAAAGAATTTTTTTTTTTTTATATTCAGAGAACAACAGAATCGTACTACATTGTGATAACGGGCTACTACGGAACGCTACAGTGTGCGTGGCCCGACACGCCCTTGGCCGGTTTTTCCCAAATCATTCGTATCGATGTACATATTTTCTGTTCCTTTGTCTGTCATAATATCTCAGCATATTGAAAGTCTTTGTCATAAAAATCAACTGTGTCATTAAGTTACAGTTTTTTTTTTCAACTTTGCTTCTTCATTATGAGCAGGACATGGATGACGAGACACGTCCAATTTTTTTTACAACTTTATTAATTTGTCAAACTTGGTCTGCTTGGAAGTACCAAATTATTTCGAGAGTTGGAATTGATTTGTTCGTTAATTGTTTGTAAAACGTTTTTGGTCAAAAATCTTGGATTTTTGGGTAAAATAAGTTTGAGTTTTGCGAAAATTGTCCGTACTTCAGTGTTAAATGATTAAGAAACAAATATCTATGGCATTTATTTCCAAGAATTTTCAAGTTAACTTATATTAGTATTGAATATTAATATAATTTAATAGAATTGGAGGGGCCCGTGGTTAAATAATAACAGCCGCACAGGTCGATCGATCAAGTTAAGCTACGCTTGCCGCGGTTGGTCTGTGGAAGGGTGACTATCTTTACATACCGTGACCCCTCCGTGCCTCGGAAAGCACGTTAAGCCGTTGGTCCCGGCTGTCATTCGTGGATCTTTGACAGTTGTTACGGGTAGTCAGAAGCCCGAAAGTCTGACAACCAGTCTTACCAAGGGGTATCGTATTACCCAGTAACTGGGTTGTGGAGGTCAGATAGGCAGTCGCTACATGTAAAATACTGGTATTCAGTTGCATCCGGTTAAACTGGAAGCCGACCCCAACATAATTGGGAAAAAGCTAGGCAGATGAATATAATTTAATAGAATTGATTTTTTTTAGGTACATAATAAAAAAAAATCTGTTCTATTACCTACATATTACTACATTTAACAGGGGGTGACATAATGGGCGGTCAAAAAAGGTATAGGTATAAGGTATAGATAGAGTTGTTAGTACATACATATACCACATTTCGCCAGTTATGTATGTCCGAAGTAACAGAGAGCGACCCTATTAAACAAAACTACAGAAAGTTGAACATTATAAATTATTATATAAAATAAAACAGTAGAAACAAACTAGCAACAATTAGGACCAAGTAAAGTTGTTAGTTGTTCTAATAATTGTATGTAAGTAATTTTCCCCTCGCCTGTTAAGCAAGCTCATTAAGTTCCGTAACAATAGAAAAAGTAATTGTGTCTCATTAGTGATAGTTGAGCTCTTCACTAGCCTTTGCCCGCGGATTGGCCCACGTGGATTTTGGGAAATATCCCAAGGGAATGCAATAGAAAAAGTAATTGTGTCTCATTAGTGATAGTTGAGCTCTTCACTAGCTTTTGCCCGCGTATTGGCCCACGTGGATTTTGGGAAATATCCCAAGGGAATGCAATAGAAAAACTAATTGTGTCTAATAAGTGATAGTTGAGCTCTTCACTAGCTTTTGCCCGCGGATTGGCCCACGTGGATTTTGGGAAATATCCCAAGGGAATGCAATATTAAAAGTAATTGTGTCGTATTAGTGATAGTTGAGCTCTTCACTAGCTTTTGCCCGCGGATTGGCCCACGTGGATTTTGGGAAATATCCCAAGGGAATGCAATAGAAAAAGTAATTGTGTCTCATTAGTGATAGTTGAGATTTTCACTAGCTTTTGCCCGCGGATTAGCCCACGTGGATTTAGGGAAATATTCCAAGGGAATGCAATAGAAAAAGTAATTGTGTCTCATTAGTGATAGTTGAGCTCTTCACTAGCTTTTGCCCGCGGATTGGCCCACGTGGATTTTGGGAAATATCCCAAGGGAATGCAATAGAAAAAGTAATTGTATCTCATTAGTGATAGTTGAGCTCTTCACTAGCTTTTGCCCGCGGCTTAGCCCGCATGGATTTTCGGAAATATCGCAAGGGAACTTACTATCGTACTACATTTTGAGGGACCAGTGGCAACGACTCCGACTTACGAGTTTTTACTTTGTGTAAATAATTTTATCACCACTGCTCTCAAAACGGTGAAGGAAAACACCGTAAAGAAACCGGCATAGAACCAAAAATTCGAAGACATGTGACATAATATCAACCCGCAATAGGCCCGCGTGTGGTAGATTATAGCCCACTCTCTTTCGAAGAGAGAAGGCCTGTGTCCCAGCAGTGGGAACATTATAGGCTGATTATCTAACTTACCACCGGGATTAAAAGTACCCTATGTTTTAATCCAGGTTATAAACTATCTGTGAGCCAAACTTCATCCAAAACCATTCTGCCGTTTTTGCGCCAATCCAGAACATATATCAGACAAACACACAAGAATTCTAAAAACTATATTTTCGGCATCAGACTTTTCCCACATCCCGTAGCAATTACTTTTTTTTTTCAATTTTCAATTAATCAAATTTCTTTAATAGATTTTCAACATTATCGCTAAAGCATAAGGTTCAAAGTTGATTGGGAAAATTTGACAGTTTCGTGTAGCTTGATGTGCTGGCGTCTGTACTTACGATTTATTCCTTGACTTCGTTACTATTTTATTGTAAAGTATACAGATGGTCGTCGTTGTTCTAGTGGTCGCAAGCGCTACTGTTTAGCATGAGGTCTTGGGTTCGATTCCCGGGTCGGACAAAGTGTTATTAGGTTTTTCTTTCTGGAATTTCTCAGTAGCAGCACGGAGTCTAGATTTGTGCCCGGTTTTTTGGCAATACGCCCCCTATTACATGGAACTACATAACAAGCGAAATGTGGGTGTATATGTATACCTCTGCCCAACTCTTCGGGGAAACAAAAGATGATGTAAAATAAAAAAAATAAATATCTGAAGCAAAAGCAAGTAACTAATAACTTCAATACACCTCATGATCTACACCCGAACCTCAATTCGTTCTATCCATTAGTGAACATTTAGCGCCGTCACGTTCCCATTTAACGCACCAAAGAAATCGCCTGTAACTGTTTGAGCAATCAGTTATGTTTACGGTGTTAATGTAAAATAAACAGCTTTAGTAATTAGTATAACCGACGCTGGCTGGCTGCACACGTAACTATAAAACTTAGCGATTTCGAACTCTACAAATTAATCGAACGCTATACCAGTGAATGCACACGCCATCATTAAGTAGGTTGATCGTCATTGAAAACTTCCACGAGAATCATGTCTACCTATACACTATACGTATACACGTGTAAATGGTCGAAGACGAAATTCAATTATTTTTACGTTTTTTGCAATTTGCTGGTCAGTATTATTAAGTTGTACGTTGATTAAAATATGATTCGCGGCTAATAGTAATTACAATCAGTAATACAACTTGTTAAGTTAGTATAAGCCTAAAATGTCAAGATTTCATGAAATAGTAATTCAGTAGGATTACTTCGTCTTAGAGGTTGATGACTTTAATGATTATAATTCTGTAAATACATATTTGTTACGTTCGCGAATCATATTTAAATCAACGTACAACTTAATACTGACCAGCAAATTGCTAAAAAACGTAAAAAAAATGAGTTTCGCGGGCTACCGCTTCCGGGCGCTTCCGCCTTAAATTAAATTTTAATTCATTTGTTTCAGACAACAGTGATCCATATTGTGTTAATAACAACTTATATTATAGTGTGTATAAGGAGTACTGCTACAAGTTAAAATAATGCACACTCCATGCAGAGGACGACCAGACAAGAAAACATGTTTCTAAAAAGCCTTTTATTTGGAGTATAGCTCTCCGCCACAGTTTTCAGGATATACATAGTTGCGACTACACCGCACTGTGCTCAGTAGCGACGCGGTTTTTTTAGCTTTTGGTTTTAATGTAACTACTAATGTTTTTGACTGGGTGCAGCTCATTTTATTTAATTATTTCAGACTTTCTGCAACCGACTTCCAGTGCTAAAAATACTGTCTCTGGTTAGTAAACGAAGTTGATTGCAAACTGGATTAAAATAATATTTCCGTAAGTTGCTTTAGCTATTTGCCGTTTTTAGATGTAGAAAAGTATAAAAGCACAAGTCAGCGCATTTTAAAGTCAGTTCCGTGAGAGAGATGAAAGAGAGATTGAGGGAAGGGAGAGTGCACCTGTGTCAGCGCGCCTACACTTGTGCACTATAGTGCACTCCCGCGCCGAAGGTTAAGTGTCCGTTCAGATTGGCCGATGCAAAAGAAACGATAGATGGACTGTGTGAAAGATGATATGGCTAAAAAAGTAATTTAAAAAATAAATAAACCCGATCGGTTGGAAGCAGGCGGGACCCATTTGAATCTATACATATAATAAAACAGTAACGAAAGAAAAACTGTACATTGTGAATTTTCGAGAAAAAAGAAGTGGCTTTTGTTAGAAAAACGTAACTGATGGCAAAAAGTGACTTTTTAGAATTTTTGTCTGTTTGTCTGTGTGTATGGTACGGCTTCACGCCAAAACTACTGGACAGATTGAATTGAAATTGAGCAAAAATGTTCTTAGTAAACCAAGGAAGGCTTTAGGCTACATATTATCACGCCGTATGTTATGGGAGGTAAGCAATATTGATTTTAAAATGTGTTTGTTCGTAATTGAATGCACAAAATAATTGAATGCACAAAATGACATGTTTATTTATTTATTTAGTTAAAAATAAAACTTTAACTCTGGGAACATAATAATCACGCTATTTTTATAAAGGAGCGGGGCAGTAATATTATAAATTGCAAGGGAACAGCTATTTCAACAATATGTCAACGGGGAATTTAGCGGTAAAGTCAGGCGACCGTTTACCGCACTAAATGGTGCGAGTTCAAATCCCATAATATTGTTTTAAAAAATCGTAAAATTCTTTTTTTTTTAGTTTTTGCTTTTTTTATGTGCATTAGGAACGATACTGTTATGAAATCTGAGAACTTCACAGTCATGTCCTATCTAATTGTATGGAGAGTTTCACACCAATATTACTAAACAGATTGCTTGGCGGTACAACAAGCTACACTATCATGAAGTCAAGTCAAACTTTTGGTTCTAAGCTATATCTTAGCAAGCACATTTGTTGTAGGTAATTCATTTAAGTATGTAATTCTTAGTTTTGATCCTTGCTGCTGTTACCATATTTTTTTTAATGCTAAACTAATGTAGTTGTCTGTTAAATTAACGACGATTTAGTTTTATTCATAACTAGCTGTGCCCCGCGGGTTCACTCGCGTAAATGTCGATCCCGTGGGAATACCGGAATAAAAAGTAGTCTATATGTTAATCCAGGGTGTCAGCTACCTCCATACAAATTTTTATCAAAATTGGTCCAGCCGTTTGAGCGTGAAGAAGTAACAAACAGATAAACACACACGCACACACTCACAAACTTTCGCTTTTATAATATTATAGTGTGATTTAGCTAATTTGGGTAAATAATATGTAGTTTCCGTTTTCTAACTAGATGGTGTTGGCGTCGAGTTAGATCGTGCTATGGTTTTGTTCCCAAAATGTGATGTTATAGGTGCCGATGTGCCGCTCTCATCCTATAGAAACGGGGGTTACCTTTGTTGTCTGTGTTGGTTGATGTGTTTAATTTTCCTGTTGGCCTACACAGAGTACTTTTTGATAGACTGAAATTGGCCTTTTTCAGACTCTGTGAAGGGGACAACTTTGCTAGATCACTCACCTATGATGAGGTGCCGTCGTACTATACGTACGACAAGCAAAGAGGTGTATTTAATTGACGTCGATGCGGACACGCCGTGGACGGGTTTCCGGGAATTTTTAAGGACACCGCATTGGGACGGGCTTACACTGTGCACCCAAATAATGGAAAGTGCTATTATTTGCGAATGTTACTACATACAGTGCACGGCCCAACATCATTTGCGTTTCTATGGACAGTCGATGACATTGAGTATCCCACATACCGCGTTGCTTGCGTAGCACGCCACCGTCTCGACGGTGATCAGCACTGGGACAACGCACTTGAGGAGGCCAGCATAGTCGTTTGCGACATCTGTTTGTCGTCATGTTGGTATTGCAAATCCGCTTCTATTGTGGGAGAAATATCGGCATCTTCTGTCGAAGACTTCCTAAGAGGTCTGAGACGCACTACTGAAGATAATACTGAGGCAACTGATGAGCGCGTTCTAAACAATTGCCTTAGTTCACTTCAAGATATGGTCATTTCGATCTGCGACAGTTCTCTGGTGGATTATGGGCTACCGACTTCACAACATCTGGATGTACAAGAACTTGGAAACAGAGAGTACAACTCTGAAATAAATTGTGATCCAAGAGCTATGAGTACCGTCGTCAATGACCATGTCTCTAAGTTTACCTCAGAGCAAAAGCAAATTTTCGACACCATCCTTGACTCGGCTCGGCCAAGGTAAAATGTTTTTCTTGGATGCTCCTGGTGGAACAGGGAGAATATTTGTCACCGCTGGCATTCTCGCAGAGGTCCTGACCTCTGCGAGAATGCCAGCGGTGACAAATTGCCATTGCAGTAGCATCGTCAGGAATCGCCGCAACACTGCTTCCTGGTGGCAAAACAGCGCACGCAATGTTTAAGATTCCCATAGATTTAGAGAGTAATGAAACACCTGTTTGTGGAGTGTCACGCAACAGTGCCAAAGGGCGCGTGTTTAAAGATTGCTGTTTAATCGTGTGGGATGAATGCATTATGGCGAACAGAAAAGCAGTAGAGGCGGTAAATAGGACTTTGCAGGACATCCGCAGGAACCAGCAAATGATGGGTGGCGTTACAGTTCTGTTTAGCGGCGATTTCCGACAAACGCTGTCTGTGGTGACGCGAGGAACTAGGGCTGATGAGGTGAATGCTTTATTGAAATACTCTTTCTTATGGCCACATATTCATAGGTTGCGCAACCCGTCCCGTCCCCGGGCTCTTAGAATTCGACATCAGACGTTTCAGATCTTCGATTTTGACGACCCCGTTGTCGCTAGCATAAGCAACAGGATCCGCGTACGAAGTCGCGGGCAGAAGCTAGTTTGAAAATATAATAAAAATTGTATGGGTCCCGCCTGCTTCCAACTTTTATTTAATTTAAAATGGGCTGGCTTGTTTGTAGCTTTTCAGTTTCGCAGTCGGGTTTTTTTTATTTTTTAAATTATTTTTTTATTTCCAGCTTTTTAGTTTACAAATGTGAAAGATTTCGCAAACGATTTAGTTCTTGGTACGTGTTTTTTTACGATTTGTCACTTCGAATTACTTTTAACCATATAAGTTATATATATTTTTGTAATCACCTTTTAAAACCCTTTATTTTGTTACCCCACTCGATAGGTTTCGAGAAAAAAAAAAATTTTTTTTGAAGACATATTGCGCCAAAAATTGGCCATTTTATTTTTTTCAATTTTGATATTCCCAGTGTCACTCTCACAATTAAGACGAATCTAACGGCACCTCTCAAGCTGAAATCGATCAAGCCATTTAGGCTACAGAGCGTGCCAAAGAAAAATACATACATACATACATACATACACTCGAAAAACATAACCCTCCTTCTGACGCAGTCGGGTAAAAAGGGGGTTACAACCGAGATGACGAAAAACAAAAAGTAGTGAAGTATGGAAGGAAAATATAAGTTGCGCCGACCTCAAATTAATTGGAGAAAGGGGAGAGAATGATTATATCGATACGATAATTATTATAATGTCGGCACGTCTGTAGCTAACATTAGTTACCGTGTCAATTATTTCAATTACAGTTGCGGTGGTTGGTTGCTATTTCGTTGTTGTGTTTACAATTAATTTTCGCATAATCGAAATTCATGTTGAATTTACGGTGTATTGCTAATGATGTTGGGCTTGGTAATTATTGTAAACTAGCAGCGTCTTACGGTTTCACTCGCATAAGTTTTGATTCCATGGGAATATCGGGGTAAATAGTATTCTATGTGTTAATCCTGGTTATAAGCTATCTGTGTGCCATATTTCATCCAAATCCGTTCAGCCGTTTGTGCGTGAAGAAGTAACAAACATACAACACACTCACAAACTTTCGCCTTTATAATATTATTAGTGTGACTACAGCCTGGTGTTTGCTTGTGTAAGAAAGAAAGAAAAAAAAGCAAGAAATATAATTATTTCATGCACAGGAAAAGCGTGACAAAACGGTTTAATTTTGATAGTGTACGAGGTCATCATTCTCATCAATCTCCTGCCCTTATCCCAATTAATTTGGGGTCGGAGCAACATTTCTTTTTCTTCCATACTTCTCCATTAGCCGCCATCTTGACAGTCACGAGTCGATAGTTTGCGGGCTGTCTGCAGAAATGATCCGAATGATAATATCTCGCCGATTTATTTTTGTGTACAATACAAATATCTTCCAAAAGGAACAAATCTATTACGTATAGGGACGTACTCACGGCGCCCATAATTAATATAACCTTTCTTTGGTTGAGCCAATTAAGAAGAAAACAAAAAAGTACTCTGAAACTAAACCCTAAACATTACATAATAAACTAGTGGTTACTCATAATCATCATCTACCTAGCCTTTTCCTAACTATATTAGGGTCGGCTTCCAGTCTAACCGGATGCAGCTGAATACCAGTATTTTACATGGTGCGACTGCCTATCTGACCTCCACAGCCCATTTACTGGGTAATACAATACCCCTTGGTAAGACTGGTTGTCAGACTTTTGGGTTTCTGACGACTTGTAATGTCTGTCAAAGGTTCACAAATGACGGGACCAGCGGCTTAACGTATTTTTCGAGGTACGGAGGGGTCTTGGTATGTAAAGACGGTGACCCACTCACGGACCAACCGCGTCAAGCGTAGCCTAACTTCATCGATCGACCCGTGCGGCTGTTATTGCTTAGCCACGAGCTCCCCAAGTAGTAGTTGCTATCATTATAAATAACCTACAATTATTACAGGTGCTATCAAATAAACCTATTTTCACACATACACCACTCACCTTCACACCATTCATTCACCTTTACAGGCTCGAATCCTATTTGTCTATACTTGAAAGCCTCATAAACCACATTCGAAAGATGCACCTGATGCGTAGAACGAATGCGTAGACTACAATGAATAGACATACTACACAAATTAATAGACTATTAAATTTCATGTTTGTGGACTGCATTTAAATTGACCCTACCTATGATCTGTTTCAAAAGTATCTGATGAAAATGTAAATAAATGGATCCGAAAACGTTCCCGTGGATGCCAATTTGTAGTGTCACTTAAAATTTGAGTGCTTTGATTTGATTGTTTCAATATTTAAGCTTGTAATTCTAATTTTAAACCACCTTAAAGATGTTTTTCATTTGACGATTGAGGTTAATTCTATAACTTTCTTTCTTTCCTATCTGCCAATATCGGCCGGGTACTGTTTTAGATGTCATTTTCAAGATTTTCAACTGTGTGTGATAATTGTCAATATTAAAAAAACTGGCCAAGTGCGAGTCGGACTCGCAAACGAAGGGTTCCGTACCACAAGGCGAAAACGCCGAAAAAAACACGTTTGTTGTATGGGAGCCCCCCTTAAATATTCATTTTATTTTGTTTTTAGTATTTGTTATTATAGCGGCAACAGAAATACATAATTTATGAAAATTACAACTGTCTAGCTATCGCGGTTCTTGAGATTCAGCCTGGTGACAGACAGACCGACAGACGGACAGACAGCGAAGTCTTAGTAATAGGGTCCCATTTTTACGGGGTACGGGACCCTAAAAATGGACTCGTAACAGTGCACCTATATCAGTAACAGATACATACCTAACTATAGATATATTCCTA
Source organism: Mesoligia furuncula (assembly GCA_916614155.1). Taxonomy (NCBI): domain Eukaryota; kingdom Metazoa; phylum Arthropoda; class Insecta; order Lepidoptera; family Noctuidae; genus Mesoligia; species Mesoligia furuncula. Next base: position 12,729,392 of record OU744813.1, read on the forward strand.
ATGAGTGTATATGCACCGTTCGTCATGACAGTAATTTTCCAGTAATTGGTCTATACGCTCCGCAGAACACGCTGATCGTTTGCGATTGATTCTTGTTACGAGATGGTATATGCATCGTACATTTCTGCTTTCCTGGTAGTTATTTAAATATATATATCGCCCTAATTTAATTGTATAACACTTAATCATAATCTAAATAATTTGGAAGGATATTGCTAATATTTACATTGTTTCATATGTTCGAAAAATTTGTCTGCACAACAACAAAATAACGCAATGAATTCAATTTTTGAACTGTCAAAATGAAAGCCATTGCTATTGTTATTGTGTTACGCAATTACCCTGCTGTTTTTTTTCACGCAAATCAATCAAAGAACCAAAAAGGAGTCATCTTTTATGATCATTTAACTAAGAAAATATACTTACATACAACCACGGATATCTATGCATACAACCAACCGTTTATACAAGGTAGAGGTGACAATAAAACAATCTTATAAATTAAACTGCATATATCTAATGACGTTGCCAGCCTGCATACAAAAATTAAATCAAATATATCCAATAGTTTAGCCACTATAGCTAGTTAGTAGTCAAAGATATGCAAAACCCATAATCGGCCCATCACTACTATTTAGTTTGTTTAAAAAAACCACTTCTTTAATGTGAATGCTAGAATTAGATAGATTAGAATTTATTTATTAGTTCCAAAATACTGATTTATTCCTTTGTAATACCAACAACTAATACCAGTGGTTTTTGTTTCAACTCATAAGTATTTATTTTATATTCCGAACGGATACCAATTCATATTGCTAATATTTTCATTAATGGTCGTATTGTTGTCTCTATATGTATGTTGTTTTTTAATTTTTATTGGATGAAATTGAATCTTAAATCCTGCCAATACGAACCACTGCGCTACATACACAACACACACACCATGCCAAACACACTTCTATTTCAAACACGCAACACACACACACACACACCTCAAGTAAAAAACCCTCAGACATAAAGAAATAAACCATTGAAATAAAATCCAAATTCCGGAAACATCACAGCTTCAACACCAGATTTCGGAAGTTCTTTACATTACCCGGTGAAGAGGCAAAGCAATTTGATTCGAGTAGGAGTGATAATGCCATCCAGTGGTATTATTGGGCGATCACAATTTGCATGAGCCTTGAAGGATTCCGACTTAATATTTTATCAACAGGTTATTGTTTATTCACGTTTTTTGACAGGTTTTTGCAGATGTTAGGAGTTTGGAATAGCGCATTTTTCCCGTAAAAGAGAATTTTATCATTATCAGAATATTGATTCTGTTCGAGTTTCAAACTGGTACTGTCCCCGTTGTTTTCAATGAACAGGAGACATCTTTTTCTCCAATTTTCCAATTTTGCGATTAAATAGTACTTCTCGTCGTAGCGTTTTCCTTTATCCATGATCAACACTAAGAAATACACTGAAATACCACTTGAAAAGTCTACAAAACTCAATAAACAAATTTATGATTAGAAAATTATTTGCACGGTACAACCAATCAAAACGTGAATGAGACACCATTATAAGGGCGCACAAAATAGTTTTTTGAATTGTTGCTCTACAATAGTCTAAGATATACATGCAGCATATATCTGTGCTACTACAAGTTAATAAATGTAATCTTGAAGGGCGAATCACTGAAGTTTAATAACATTTATTTTATTAAGACACGTTGTTCCATACTGTACAAATGATAGTAAAGGGTGTTGGTGTAAGAAAATCTCAGTAACCGTAATTTGGAAATATGGCAAAGATATTCCGATCCTTATTGCATAAGACTTTTATTATTATCGGAAAAATGGAAGAGTATATCTGCTTACTTTATTAAATAAAAATATTCATGGTCCTGGAGGAGCTGTATCCAAGTCTGTATAATGTATAACTTTATTCAATATTTTTTTACTACAGAATACAAGATTCTGAAGAGCTAGTAAAAAAATATATACGTACACAGTGTCAACTACGTATACCTTGGCTACGGGGAAAATAAATTGCGAAGCCAAATTTCCATATTATGAGATCCAGGGCGCAAATTATGCATAAATATAAGATTTATCGATAGCAGGCCTTTTCCTGATATTTTTTTTCCATAGGATGTTATTTAAATTATTTTAAAGGTCAACGGAATAGGGATATATACTTAGATATCCGGACATCTGAGGGGCAATTCTCGTAATTTTATGAAAGTTCACAGTCTGGGGGCCTAAAAAGGCCACTTTGGCAGAATCATAAAAGGATAACATAATGGACAGTTAACTGTTAAGTTAATCGTATCAAATGACGTTGGTGAATCATTATTCAGTAATTTTTTTTTCTGTGCTAAAATACCAATCAATCCAATCCCAATCTCTTTGATTGTACCTACGTCATCATTTCAGCCGAAAGACGTCCACTGCTGGACATAGGCCTCCCCCAAAAGGGGAGGGGGGGTTGCCATAATCGCCACGCTTGGCAGGCGGGTTGGCGATCGCAGTATGGTATGGTGGTGGAATGCATAGAGAACGCTGCTGCCCATTCTCCGGTACGCCCCTTAGTCGCCTTTTACGACACCCACGGGAAGTATGGGGTGGTGCTATTCTTTAAGTCCGGCACCACACAGACAAATCTACGTAGTACCTACGTAGTGCAGCGAAAAAAAGAAAAACACGGTCTTCGCCATATTATAATTCAAAATGTTATCCTTTTATGATTCTCCAAAGTGGCCTTTTTAGGCCCCCTGATCTCAGTCTCAGTCTGTCAAAAATACTTCTAATTTCCCAAAATTTTGGACAAGTTTTGACATTGATTGGCACTGAGATGAGATTGCGAATAGACTTTGAACGGAAATTGGCCTTCTGATGTCATTTCTTGGGATATTGGAGGTTAATCATAATTGATCAAAGATTAACTTTTCCGAAAACCTTTTTTTTATCCTTCGGGTTATTTTGACCAACCGGGAGATCGAGAGGAGGATCGAGAGGAGGCCTGTGTCCCAGCCGTAGGGACATTATAGGCAGATTATTCTACGTAGGGGTGATTATAATTAATGTGACGATTGGAGATAAATTATATAATAAGGAATGCGAAAGAAATGCGACTTACTTTGCATGATCATTTAGCAGGTTTTCACGAATAAACTACTATAAATTGTCAAAAAATGTAAAAGAAAGATGCACATTTACTATCTAAAAGTTCAGGTAGGTACTTGTGTACTCCAGTGTTCAATTTGTTAGGCAAAAGGAAAACAAAAAGGTAGTATGTATATTAAAAATAAATGGAAATAACTTCAAGCATAATAATTAAGAACGAAACACTAAAAAGTACCAATTAAAACAATATTACGCTACGTTAAGTGCGAAACTCCTAAAACGGCCTTTCAAACATAAAATCACTTATCTTAAAGTAACCCTTGACTAAAACAACACATTTGCGTTTTATTTCGAGCACTTTTAAATTTTATTTGAAGCACTTTCAGGGCTCCACTTAATTGAAACGATTACAGAGTAATATCGCATTTTACTGTCCCAGGGGTCGTTTATAGGTTGTTAAATTTAACATTTGGAAATAACTGTAATGGTGATATCAGGGAGTTGGTAATTGCTGTTACAAGATAACGTTTTGCGATGAATATGGTTGCTGAATACAAATGAGTTTGGAATATTGTACTTAGTACCTACCGTGCGTAAAGCCGGGGAAATTAATTCAAAGCAAAATTACTATACCTATATGTACTTATAATTTCAACATGGAAGATGTAACCATATATTATGTACATGAACTCGTGTCAATCACTCACCTTCTTCCCATGGGGGTAGAAACCACAGAACTCTACCTGCTACACTCCTTACATACTTCTTTTGCCTCGTGTACGTTCATACATCAGAAAGCCAATAATTCTCGTGATTTAAAACGTTCAAAATTTAGTCGCAGTCACATCTCGGCGACAAACAAATGTCAAAAACTTGTCAAAATTTTGGGAAATTAGAGGTTTTTTTGACAGATTGAGACTGAGATTAGACTGTGAACGTTCTTAAAATTACGAGAATTGCCCCTCTGGTCATTCATGCATGCCAGGTTGCGAGTACTACGCACCTGACCTTTCTAATTAACATCACCAATAAGGTCATTATGTCCTCCTGTGTTTCCACTCACATCTGCCTGTGTAACAATATTTGTTACATGAAACAGTGTCTATAGAGTTTCTTATATGAGTTACTTTAATACAATCATTTAATAGTCGTTAAAAAAACAAATTATGCTTATCAATAAGTATAGTGATTGCTGTAGAACAGTATTAATTTTGAGGCCGAAATATTCCTTACTTGTCACTTTTTTCAAAATCTGTCAAACGTAGAATCTGTGAAATATAGAATCTGTCATATGTAGAAGCTGTCATAAGTAGAATCTGTCATATCTAGAATCTGTCATATATAGACTATGATGTCAAAAGTAGAATCTGTCAAATGTCGACTAAACGAGTTTCTTGCCCTTTCTTCTCCTTATGAGCATACGCTTTTGAATGGGCAACTTCATCTTTTTGATTGACCGACTCCTTGACAGTTCAAAAGTGTCTGTAAATGGTTTAATTGGAATAAATGCTTTGAGTTTGAGTAACCATCTTAAATTGTCCGAATACTCAAATCACAAGTATCATTCTTTGTCAGTTGCGGGAAATGACTAAAATACTGTAAATTGAAACAGGTTTTCAATTGACTGAACAATTAATAAGCAGAAATGTACTTTGCAATATGTATTTACTGTAGTTTAGTGAAATAAATTTTAAGTAATAATATCGTTTGTGGTCGTATTAAACCTGTGGTCTAACAGTTGTGAGGTGAAGTATCTAAGAAGATACATAGCGTAATCTATTGAGATAATATTCGCCTACTGCAATCAATCTGCATTGGCTTTTCCCAACTATGTTGGGGTCGGCTTCCAGTCTAACCAGATGCAGCTGAATACTAGTACCTATTTTACATGGACCGACTGGCTATCTGACCTGCACAACCTATAGGTATTTGCCTACTTAATGCTATTAATATTTACGCACTAACGAACCCATTTTTGCAAAACGTTAATCATTTCTGTAGACTTAATTGTGATCGCAATTTATCAATATCACTTAGCAGGGTCGAGGACGTCCCAACGTAACCTTTGGCATAATCCCTTTGTTGTTTTAAAGACACCTGCGTCTCCCATCAGTTTTGACCTTGGTCTTTAAGACGACTTGGAAACGTTATTTCACCGGGGTTTAAGATTTTCCATCGACTTAAATACAGGGTGGCAAAAAAGTATAAATAAATTCAGCAAATGATTCTAGCGTAGAAATTTTATCAGAATCATATACTGAATCCATCGTAACAGGTTGCGCGCCGATGTTCCTGCCAACCCTGTATTTGAATTTAGACACTCAAATGCGAATTTGTAAAGTGATGTCAGAACACAGTGCTACCAAGGATCATTTGGCGCTCTTGAATGACATTGACATAGGGTGGTTCAAAAACATTTGTGAAATTGTTTCGAGAAGTTGTATTGAAAATACGAGATGGCAGCGTTAGTTCCGATTTTGGCCACGCGCCAAAAGTTCCTTATAGGTACCTACAAATGTACTTACAATACATCTATCACGTATTTGTAACCACAGAGTAATAAACGAATGGAAGGTTTATAACAATTAGTAATTAATAATGAATTGTTTACAAACAGTGGTTGGAGAATAATGTGAAACTAAATTATAAACTAAATTTAATTCATACTGAATGAATGGAGTTCATTAGTTAGGCTGGGGTGTTGGAATTACAAACTGGTATTATAGTTAATAGTAGCTATGAGTAAGTTTTGAATTATGTTGGCACTTGAGAACTGTTGACTTCACAAGTATTAGACGTCGTTTGTCGAATAGTATAATTACAATTTTCGTTTGTTTTTGCGCTTGGCGACACTCTGGCGTGTTCGTGCGTAACACGGAACGTTACTCGCGCGTCTATTGTTTTAATGATTAGAAAATCACGCGACTATTTGTACCTGTATAAACACTTCCATACAAGTTACTTGACACAATTGACGAGACCGAATTTAGTCCCGCATCCCGCGCGGGATTCATTTCAGTTCAATCAAAACATCAACTCACCCTATCGCAGTTCACTACTGGACATAATTAGACCTCTCCCATGTCATGTCCAAACCATCCGTCCTCCGCTCTCGTTTCAGTTAGGTAAGAATTTTACAGAAATATTGAATACAAAACAAAACCCAATGCAACTAACAAAACTTTTTTCAATTTCCCTTTGCATGAAACGAGTTGATAACAAAAATGCTATTTCATTTAAAGGCAACAACAACTTTTGTCATTCCGCGAGACGGACGGTTTGTTATTCATTAAAAAAAGTACTTTTCAGTTCACTTTCAGAAATAAAGCTAGGCTTAATTAAAACTAAAGAAAAAGGCAACAACTTGATACGAAAAGTTACATCGTTTGTGTTTGTACGTCCATTTTTAAGACCAACTCTTTTAGGAGTCCTCTTTAATTGCCACTCTGAAGTTTTCGTCTGTGGGATAGTTAAATTTTACTAGATACGTTGTATTTAAAACTTCGAACATTCTGATCATTGTGTAATACGTATTTTTACTACTTAGATGAACTCAAATTAAATAAGCGTATCATTCTCAGGTTGAATGTCACCCCGTAGTGTAAGGGATATATGTTATTGAGCACTGGGTATGTATATATAATAGTTCTCTAGACTGTATTTGGGCCACGGCAGCCAATCTCAACGGAGAATAGCCTTCAGCGCGAGAGATAATATTATAGTGCACATGTGTGTGCGTACTTGCATAGATACAGGTGCAGTCTCTTCCTCCACTCACATAGTCTGATGGGAATGGGACGGATGTGTTAAAGAAGAATGGGGTAATATCCTCTAGGTGGTACGAGGACTAAAACTCGGTGACTTGGTGCTAGTGGACTGTATTATAATATTTAGGTACAAGAGAAAAACAAACGGTAAAAACAAGTTTCAAATTGGCGAGAAAAGATATAGGTATGCGATCGCTCAGTAGCGTGGACGAGGACGCAGTGCTGTGCCAGCTGATGCGCGTCCGCACGTCGAGCGCCCCCTCCGCGACCGCAGCTCCCCCGCCCGCGGTCGCCCGGCGCGGTGTGATATTCTCGACATGTATATATACTTAGTATACATACTTAGTGCTCCTTTCAACTGTATAATGTATAACTGCCTATTAACAGTTAAAACTATTAGTAAGTTTTGATTCAGTGCTTCCTTTCAAGTAGGTATTGGTGAATGCAAAAAATGCGCAGATTCACACTGAAAAAAATAATTTCCAACTACAGCACATTAAAGCGATTTCATTAAGACTTACTGACTTTATACAGTAAGAAGAAACATTTGTAAAACAGTATCTTTTAATGATTGAACATACTATTTACTGAAAAAAACAAAAAAGAAAGGAAAACCACTTTTACTGTAATGTAAGTAAATTTCAATGGTTTGAACGATGTCACCATTGATTGACGTGTAAAAGTGTTTGTACAAACCTACTTACAAAAATAAAATCATTTATCATTTATCATTTATCATTAACAAAACAGTTAATTTTGTGACCTTTTAGCTACTTATAACGTTAAAGTTTACTGACATGACGGTAAAGTTTCGTTTTGCCTCAAGCTTTAACAGTTTCCGGATCAGTGAAAAAAAACTGTTATGAACGTTGGGCTCATATGGAACTGTAAAGCAGTTCAGATTAATGTTTTTTAATTTTTATTTACTGCTTATTTCTTTCAGTGCAACCGTAAGAATTTACACACGAAAAATTTATTAGTTTATTTCAAGCAAGTTCATCATCATGTCTTACCCTTTCCCAACTATGTTGGGCTCGACTTCCAGTGTTACCGTGTGCAGCTAAATACCAGTATTTTTAGACTGATTAGATTTTTGTTTTAGACTGCCTATCTGACCTCCACGACCCAGGTACTTGGTAACACAACAACCCTGGGTAAGAGTGGTTATCGATATAATTTCAAACAAGTTAGCTTATGGTTATTATTGTAGGCCTACATAAAGGCAGCATATAAACTGATTCTCCGTAGATAGATAAGCCTTACCTAATAAAAAAAGAAATGCTAAAGTTTTTGCATCGTCCTCTCTGAAGATTTCTTTAATCTAGCCGGTCTTTGTAATTGCTTTGAGCTAGAGTCGAGTCGACCCAAGAGACGCTAATTTTCTCACAAAGTCTATAAGAAATGGTGTGAAAAAAGATTTTTGTTAAGCCACTTTCATTTTTAAGGTCAGGTCTGATTCATAGGTAGATTGTCTTAAGACAGCTTAACAAAGTTGTATGGCATACGAATGTTAAAATGACACATCGAGTTTTATAGAGAGACGACATAATATTTCGTCTCTCTCTACTGCGCTACAGATATTATCTATGATTATTTATTAATGTACGGAAAAACACTTAGGTATTAGAGAAAAAAACATTAAGGTAGAAGAGCACAAAGGCTCATTTCATTAAAAACTTTTCCAACGAACCTACGACAGGAGAGTTAGATGAGAGTCGTGGACACAGTATGTGAAAGAAATGAAGTTTTACATGATATACCTACTAACTTTTTCTAAAACTCAATTATAATTATGAATGTATGTTGTGCGAAAATGACTACATCCTACACACTTATTAACATCTAACTACTCGTATGCTGCGCTGATGTGTTGTGCTTTGTTAGCTAATTTGCTGTTCACAGATTATAATAATAATAATAAAACCTTTATTTTCAGGCTACTTTGGCCCATAGATAAATACCTTACAGACTAACATATATATTATAAGAATACATTGTGTGTTAGTGTATAAACTTAAAACTATGTTAGTAAAACACTTCACTCGAGCACTGTCTTTGTGCGTTCGTGTGGCACTTGTCCGCGGAAGCGACGGAACATTACACCTTGCGGCCAAAAGTCCTCTGCCATGACGAGGCGCAGGTAACATGTAGGTACTCGCACCACGAACGCCTTAAAGTTGACGTTGCGGCGCGATTCAAGCAACTGCACTCTCGGCCTGTACTTGGTTCTTTGGCACACGTACTCCACGATGTCCTCGGCCTTAGTGGTATAATGAAGGCGCGAAATATACACGGGCGTGTTCGGCTGGGCGGCTCGTACAGGGATGTCGGTATGATGAGGAAACACAATAAAGAGAGCATAGCTATTAGCAAAGTTAGCTTAGTTAGTAGTCACAGCTTTAGCTAAATATTGTGAATCCCTAGACTATTTTTTATCTCATAACTAGCTGCGCCCCGCGGTTTCACCCGCATAAGTTTCGATCCCGTGGGAATATCGGGATAAAAAGTAGCCTATATGTTAATCCAGGGTGTAAGCTACCTCCATACCAAATTTTATCAAAATTGGTCCAGCGCGTGAAGAAGTAACAAACATATAAACATACACACACACCCTCACACACTCACAAACTTTCGCCTTTATAATATTAGTGTGATACATTTGTAGATTTATTTATAAGTTACTTACCTATAAATTAATTGTTCAGTTGACTTCATCATCGTTTCTTTGGTCTTCCTCTACTCTTATAGCCATCCACATTCATACTTAAGACTTTCCTCATGACATTTTCCTCACTCCTCTGCATTATATGAACATACCATGACAACAGATTTCCACGTGATAAGTTGAGTTACAGCAAAAATACAATACATTCAACTAAACTCACCGCGCGAGGTGTACAAATAAAAGACTCACCGATGTCCATTTACGAGCATTACGGTCGACTGACCTTTCCCTACAACTCTGGAAAAAGAACTAATGAATATGTAGGCCTGTGTAAATGGAACTAAATATTTTAGGATCAACTATGTTTATGGGACCGAGGATTCAAAGGGAACACATTGTGGCGGGGCCAAAAAAAGATAAATCTTCTTCTTGGTAGCGTATCGATGGTTCAAAAAGTTCAAACATCTTTGGCCCAAAATTTGGCTGCGCGGACTCTGCTCTCTGACGCAGTCATCATCATCGAAGGCTCTCAGATAGTTGGATTAAATGGAAAATAAATAGTATTGTGCAATCTAATAGGTCAAATATGACCATACTACACACCACTTACTACTTACACTACCTACTTACTTATTATACTTCATGATTTACCTTTATCTTTCTTTATTTTTTAAGTTATACTTCATGATTTAGATGTTATAGTTTTCGCCCTTGTTTGCATGTACGATTTGCTAGCGTAGTTGTGACGGATGAGACGAATAAATAAGAGTTTCATATTACTCCCCATCATCATGATATTTTTTTTTGTACTGGACCATACCTGGGAACCTTCTGGTTACGGAGATATTGAATGCTCCTGCTTTTTTACTGTTTCTCACGAAAACAAGCGTAACTTTACCCCCACAACTCCTATGCTCGCATGCCCCTTAAGCACAACGTTTTGCTTGCGTTATAGTGCGCGCTGTCGTAAACAGTGATATTTTAGAGGTATTCCACTCAGAGCACCGATTTCAACCGCACTTGGACGAACCGCACCTGAGCACTTCCACTAACCGCGGCATTGAAACAAAATTTTGTAACACCAAATATAAAAGTTGTTTCCCAGCAATTATTTTTATTCAATGTTACTTAGTTTTCATGTACAGAATGCGAGATAACAGCTATGTGTTGGGTCTTTTTAACCGACTTCAAAAAAAGGAGAAGGTTCTATTGGATTGAATATTTTCTTATTTTTTTTTTTTGTTTTACCTCAGAACTCCGTTATTTATAAGCTGATTTGCAAATTTTTTTTTTGAATGGATAGGAATGCCTCTGGGGTGGTCCCTACATTTTATCAACTTTTCTTGGGTAGTTTTGAAATAGCTTCAATACCTAATACGATTTTGTCCACTTAGTTTATATTCATGATCACTGATATTTACATAGTAGGTAAATATTATATACATTTGTGTGGGGTAGGTACAACTCAAACGTGAAAAATAAAAACATTTTTCAAAAAAAAAAAACCACCTACTTCCAAAGAAAACACTACTTAAAGTGAAAAATTACTTTAATTTCGGAAGTCGCTGACAAAAATGCGGAACTTCGCGACTTCCGAAACTAAAGTTAGGTATATATATTTTCACTTTGTAGTGTTTTTTTATGGAAATCGGTTGTTTTTTTTTGTAATTACACCCTGTAATTATGTATAACGATTAACAAATAAACCTGTTTTTCTTTCTTTATGCTTTAGGTACCTGTTTGTCTGGACTTTAAAAGAGAAAGAAAGACTGTAAACTCTTAAAACTTGAGTAATTTTTTGAGGGTTAGTGTTTTTTTGACCCAATATATAGAAGTTAATACCATTTAGGTACCTAGCATGGCCCATAATGAGAGTAATGTTTTTTAACATTGTTAACACTGTGTTTTAACATTAAATAAAACAATCATTTACCTAAGAATTATTTTACTTTCTACTATTTAATCAATTGTTAGCAGAACTCTCAAGTTGCGATGTTGGACAGCCACAAGTATGATAATGGCATTAAAATAAGCACAAAATTTTGGTTACTTCGTTTCACTTAAATTATGAGGACAAAGATTCGTATAAACAAGGAGAGTTACTCGACCATCGCGGCTTAAGGTAAGTTCTAAGTGAGGTAATAAAGGAGTTACTTTGATTGACCTTTAAAACTAAGCGGGGTAAGTTAGCAAGGCTATGTGTAACTTTCAGTTCTTAATTAACCCGGAAATTAACTTTTAATGAACTTAGTAAGTTTTCTGTTGTAGGAAAATGTGAAATTATGTCTTGGTAACATAATCTGCCTATAACGTTCCCACTGTCTGTGTGGTGCCGGACTTAAAGAATAGCACCACCCCATACTCGTGGGTGTCGTAAAAGACGACTAAGGGAGACCGGAGAATGGGCAGCAGCGTTCTCTATGCATTACACCATCATACCATACTGCGATCGCCAACTCGCCTGCCAAGCGTGGCGATTGTGGCAAACCCCCCCCCAAAATTGGGGGAGGCCTATGTCCAGCAGTGGACGTCTTTCGGCTGAAATGATGATGATGATGATGAACGTTCCCACTGCTGGGACACAGGTCTCTTCTTGGTGAAAGGGAGTTGGCCCTAATCCACCATGCGGGCCCATTGTGGCTTTGTAGATGTCACGTGTCTTCGAATTCCTGGTTCTATGAAATACACACAAAGTAAAGCGCCGGTCTGGATTCGAACCTACAATTCGTAAATCGCGGCCTTATCATTGGGCCACCACTGCTCTGTGTGTCTCGAAATTGAGAGGTAGCGGCTGTAGGCTAGCTGTAGGTACTGGCAATAGCTCAGCTACTAGTATATAACAGTAAATGTTCTTTAGTATCTCTTGAAGACTTTTGTTTCATAATTTATTAATCATCATCTTATCAGCCGAAAGACGTCCACTTCTGGACATAAGCTTCCTCTAAGCATCGCCATTTCGATCGGTTTTGTGCTTCTTGCATCCAGCGGATTCCTGCGACCTTTACCAGATCATTGGTCCATCGGAGGCCTTCCAACGCTACGTCTTCCGGTACGCGGACGCCACTAAAGAATCTTTCGGTCACATTGGCCATCACATGTCTGTTACCTAGGTTCTCCTACGGATTTCTTCATTTTTGATTCGATCACGTAGGGAAACTCCAAGCCTAACCTTCTCCATCGCCCTTTCGGTGGCTTTTAGCCATCTAATGAGGCCCATTACGATAGATAATTTATTAACTCACATGTACTTTAGGAAATTAAATGGAAATATTTTAAGCTTAAGCCACGTGAAGAGTGCCACTAGCTTTTCTGTATGATTAAGAAAAACGGTGATGTACTTAACTGTTGTTTGATGTCTAAAACAATAAATTAAGGAGTGTACATATCGACGGTTGAAAGGCTAATTGGTCTAAGTGACATTTTGTAAAACTCGCAGGAGGACGGATCAAAGTTTTTTTTTTAAATCATAAAATATCAACTATTTGATAGACTTTTACTTATTTAATACAGTATAATACACTCAGTATAAGTACATAAAAGTCTATCATATAGTTGATATTTTATGATTAAAAAAAAAAACTTTGATCCGTCCTTCTGCGAGTTTTACAAAATGTCGCTTAGACCAATTAGCCTTTCAACCGTCGATATATTAAACATGTCCAAGCTTTGCCATTTGTTTTAGAAGGCCTGATTTTTCTATAGAATAGAAATTATGTCGAACTGTCATATTTATCCTTCAGATATAAGTTATCTGATTATTGAAAAATCAGCCCTAAGTCGAAAAAAATCTTTAATGGTAGACAAAATTTCCTGACTACTAACTGGCCTTGTCCAATCAAATTCTGTAATATCTAACAGGATCTCCGGTTGTCAGTTGTCATTTTCGCGCAAAATCTCCGCCATTTTGTCCGACTTTATGAACCCCCGGTAATAGGATTACTCCTCTCACCGTGTTCATGTCACTGGCGCTAACTTCGTTCCCTTCATTATTTATGTTCGAAATTGCGTTGCATCGAAGGTGAGCTGATTTTATGCAATTTAGGTGAAGTGGAAGGAAATTGGATGGCTACTAAATGTTGAAGATTGAAGAGACAGCTGGAAAGTTACACTGTAGCCGCAAGTTGAATTCTTGATGTCCCAGAATTGTATATGGACTAGGTATGCTCTCCTAAGTGTGCGGGTCAGACCTGGTTAGAAATTACAAAATAAGAAGAGGCTGGGAATGAGACAGGAGAGGTATTTAACCAACAGCGAGAAAATATGCAAGCAAGCAAAAAAAAAAACTGTTCTTTTTAATGATATAAGGTTCTTCTTAAAAGAAGAACCTGATAGCAGATACCTACTCAAGATTTGGGAAAAATTACCTACCTACCTATTACAAAGTGAATGAATTGTTACAAGTTCTTAAAACGCATCGAAATTATTGTATCAATTTTTATGTATTGGCACAAAAGCAATTACATCAGCTAGAATTGTACGTTTTCTTTAGAAGCGTAAGTTGCTTATTGTTGCTGTGCTGTCGTTGCCAGAGATACAAAATGATAACTTGTGTATTTTGCTCGTTACAGAAAAGCTTTTTACTTCTGCGGAAATAAAAATGCAGGTCTTGATACCGACCAGAACATGGCTAACATAAGACAAAGATAATATTTGATTCATGTGTATTTTTGTTCACATCAATTGTCGGGTTCTCTAAATGCTTTGATAGTCGTGTACTCGTTAGCTAAGGGTTCCACTAAAACAGACCTTGAAAAATTCTGTTGACTTTTAACAGAAGCTAATCAATACTTAAGGTATTAGATGAGTCAGGTGGAATTAAATGTTGAGCAAATTGACACTCTATATCAATTTACCGTGTTGCTGTATGGATACTTAAATTACAACTGCCATTCTTTGACAGTTATTAAAAATTGACAGTGGTAATTTCAGTATAGGTACGGACAATTTAAGCTGATAGGCAATTTGCTTTACAATTAATTTCCCTTATATATATATATATATATATATGTGTTATCATGATTTAATAACGATATCGTTAACGTCTAATACGATTCACCAATAAATTAAGTTTGATCCTGTATAAACTTTTTGAAATATAGCCAAAGCGCCTAAATGTCAAACTTGTTCATATACCGATTTTCCTTCCATTAAAGGCGCCATCTTTTCCCCTCATACTTGACTTAACACCAATTTTCTTCCCCTTTTACATAACACGTTTGATCATCCAAAGTGCTATATCATACGATCCCAGGCCATTATTATTTTCAGGTTAGGTACTCCATCCTTTGTTCGTTGGGTGTAACTCTGTGTAAAAATAAGTAATTTGGGAACACTGATTGTAGAAATATGATGGATGTGATGTGACACAGTAACATTCTTTCAGCGATAATTTTGGCGAAAAAGTCAAAAATGTATTACTGTGGGTTATGTATAATGTATTTGTTCCTGCGGGGTACATACATAACACTCATAAAATGGCAATTGATCATAATGCCTTTCATTTTTAAAGTTCTGCCACGTTCATTGTGTTCTTTACGTTGTTTAGCAGACAAAGGACAATGGCTAAAAAGTATGGAACCTGGTACAACAACCATTGATAAATGATAAATGATTTTATTTTGTAAGTAGTACAAACACTTTTACACGTCAATCATGTTTTTTTAAAACTAGATGAGGTCGGCGTTTCCTATCTGACTACTCTGAGAAGAAAGGCCGAAACAAACTCAGAGGTCACAGTCTCTTTTAAAGTCCAGACATAATCTTGGTCAGGTTATATGAAGACCATGTAGATCGATGTCTGAGATGGTCTTTTGAGGAAAGAACCACACAGATTGAGAGGACCTGTCCAGTCAGTGCACGCATTTGTCAGAAATCGTGCAGCTCAACTCTCATTAGTAATGACATACATGTATGTGGATAGACCTTTTTATTTGGAACAAAACGTTTTGTCGTGCTTGACTGAAATGTTTATCCGTCCCTAGTAATAGGTACCAATATGAATGAAAAACTAAAAACTATATTTCAATGATTACACCAGTTTTAGGGAGAGGAGTGGAGGAAAGTTAAGGAAATAATAAAAAATGTATTTATAACAAAAAAAATTCAAAACATGGGTTAGGAATATCCTCCAAAACCACTGGGCTTGTGATTGAAACTGTTAAAGTGTTTATGCAATTATGGTGCTGTTGTAAGTCGTTGTAGAAATAAGTACTTAACACTTTGAAAGCGCCACTTTTTTACGCTATATGGTCAGAATTCTTAATCGTTCTTCTCCATTTTACTCTGTTCTTGATATTCATGTTAGAAATATTGTCTTAACTCTGTGCACTAGATCTTTTCTCTTTTCATTTTTTTTTCTTTTTACTTTATATATCCTTCGGGATCTCATGCTAGGAACAGATGTCGCAGTACATATTCAGTACGAATCAATATTATAAATGCGAAAGTGTGTCTGTCGGTTTGTCCTTCTTTCATGCAGCAATGGAGTGACGTTACGGCAAGATTTTTTCATAAACTTAATGGATTGGAGAATGACATAGGCTACTTTATGTCACGAAAACTGCGCAGTTCCTGTATGTGAAAGACCATCGGAACGCAGTCACGGGTAAACGATCGTTTTGAAATTGATAAACTTAGTTTTTACTTTTTTTAACACGTATCATAACATCACGCTGTTTGCCCTGAAAGATTAGATAGAGTATACAAAATACAGGATAGCGGTGACATAATTCTGGTTCCCCTTGCGGTGAAAATTTACGTAGGTTATTTAAAAAATCATTGCTGTTCCATACTGATTGACCGCGTAGGTTTTGGGATTGCATTTTTCTATTAAACAGTTGATTTTTTTTTTTGATAACCGACGAAATATTTCTATGCTTTTAAATGTCAAGAATCATGTGCTGCATTCATGGTTACAGTTTGCGTGTCGATATCCCTGCCACCTTATATAAGTACTCCCACGCTTTTTTTCCGCCATGGGAAATCATCAAATGACCCCTCTGGGTGGAGCGGAAGGGAGTGTCAGACTTCTTACTGACTAAAACCCATCCGTGTTCCTTCCTTAGCCCTTCATGTTCCGGGGTAGCGGTAACCCTTTCGGACAATCCCGCTGCCCCGGCAGGCTTCGGCCCTAGCGGCCCCCTTTTCTGTTGAGTCGAGACGCGGCTCCCGACACCCGGAGCGTCTCCCGCGGCAGCTGGGACGTGAGGCTCTGTCCCTCAGCCATCCCGCTATACACGCTGTACACAGTAAAGTAGTATCTAATGGGGCTCGTGGCTAACTAATAACAGCCGCACGGGTCGATCGATCGGGTTAAGCTACGCTTGCCGCGGTTGGTCCGTGGATAGGTAACCATCTTTACATATCAGGATCCCTCCGTGCCTCTGAATTTGAAAGCACGTTAAGCAGTTGGTCCCGGCTGTCATTCGTGGATCTTTGACAGTCCTTACGGGTCGTCAGAAACCCGATAAGTCTAACAACCAGTCTTACTTTGTGGGGTAAGATAGGCAGTCACTCTATGTAAAATACTTGTGGTATTCAGCTGCATCTAGTTAAGACGCAGCCGACCAATTTATAGGATTCATTTGTATTTCGACCCTTATCAAAAACTTAAACTAAATAAACTATCGGTTAACTATCATCCATCACCAGGTGTTTCACTATTGAACCTTGCCAATAAATCTAACTGCGGTCTTATAACCCTAAAACAGATTTAAGTTTAAACTAGGCATTGAAATCCAGTGGAAGGTTAATTATGATGGCTACCAGGTGTCTTAGAACACTCTAAAATACGTAATAAATCATCATTTAATGCAAAATATAATGTGTTCCATAAGTCTTTATGAGTATATTTATAAGTACCTAATGTTTTTAATTATATTATTATATAATATGTCTGTGTGGTGAAAGTAACTTAAAGAATAGCACCACCCAATACTTCCCGTGGGTGTCGTAAAAGGCGATTAAGGGGCGTACCGGAGAATGGGCAGCAGCGTTCTCTATGCATTCCACCACCATACCATACTGCGATCGCCAACCCGCCTGCCAAGCGTGGCGATTATGGCAAACCCCCCCCCCTTTTGGGGGAGGCATATGTCCAGCAGTGGACGTCTTTCGGGTGAAATGATAAATGTTTTTAATTATTTAAAATAAAAATAGAGGATTCATTCTAGAAGTTTCTTCGACGTTGACATTTTAGAACTAATTTAACGTCACGAACACTTATTTATGTATGGTGTTGTCTTGTAGGTATTTATGATTGATCAACTCAAGGAAAATTATTTAAAATGCTTTACATAGTTAAGGGGACTACATGAACTAAAGCGCAGTCACTGTCGGACTGCATAGAAAAGATAGAGAAGCGCGATGACACAACGCTGGTAATTTTTTGCAAAATATGAAGCAATTATCCATTTACAAAAAATCTATTGTTTGGACTAAAAAATTAAAACACTATAGTGCTTTAGTATGTTGCTTATAGAATAATCTGAAAATAAATCAGAATGAATGTATGTATATTAGTATTGTTTTTATTGTAAAAAGAAAGTTTTTACAGGTATCTTCATGATTTTTGTTTATCATATTAAGTTAATTGTATTATGTTTTCAACACATTATATACCTAGCATATACCCTGAAGAATATCATATATTTTTCTGATGTGGTTAACTGTAGTCGATCATATACTTTTATTGTTTCTAAAACTTGCGTTTTTTTGCGTTTAAGTCCTGTAATCCACTTAAATACATAAATCCAATCCTTCCCATGGGGTTAGCTAGAAACTACAGATCGCTACCTGTTACGATCCTTACATACTCCTTTTGCTTCGTTTACTTTGGAGAATCATAAAAGGATAACATTATGAATCGTAATATGGCGAAGACAGTCCGTGTTTTCCGTTTTTTCGCTGCACTACGTAGGTATAATTAAAGAGATTGGATTTGGATCGGATTGATTGGTATTTTAGCATAGACAAAAAAATAACTGAAAAATGCTTCACCACATGGGATTTGATACGATTAACTTAACGGTCTTCTTCTTAGCGTGTCGATAGCAATCTAAATGTACTCGGCCCAGAATTCGGCTACTTGTTTGGCGCCTTCATCACCGTCCATCAGTTCCTGTAACGTGCAGCTGACAGGACACGCAGGACACGATATTAAGTGTCCCATCGTTTGTGGGACAGCACCACATTTACACTCCAAGGCGGAGTCGTCTATGAATCTCCACCTGAACAAGTTATCCTTGCTTCGGCCTACCTGGGTCCGGAGTCTGTTTAAAGACTTCCAGATTACCCAAGGTAACTCATGTCCAGTTGGGAGATCTTCAGCGGGTGGGACGAACGGTTTGGGTAAGGTAGCACTGTCTCGCCACAGCTTCAGTCTCTCTTGTGATGGTCCGCCAGAGAGTGGAACGACACACTTTAAAAAACTGTTTCGGCTTTTCAGCCTTTGTGGCACAAGAATGTTGTCGTGCAAAGGGTGTCGTGTGTCGGAGACCATTTTGGCTCTTTCGCTGGAGCTTGCCACCGCTCTGCGAACCACTGGTGGCGCTATTCCTGCTAGCGGATACAGCATTTGTACCGGGGTTGGTTTTAGGCAGCCAGTCATGATCCGGCACGTTTCATTCAAAGCTGTATCCACCAGCTTTGCATGGGCAGAACGGCTCCACACGGGGCACGCGAATTCTCCCGCAGAAAAAGATAGCGCCAGTCCAGTAGTCCGCACAACGTCAGGCGAAGCACCCCATTTCGATGAGACCAGTCGACGAAGAAGACTGTTGCGAGTGTGCACCTTCTGCTTGATATTCGTGCAGTTTTTGCTGAAGGTTAGAGACCTGTCCAGGGTAACACCAAGATATTTAGGGGAGTTACTGTGTTCGATGGGCACCCCACCCCAAACGATGTTAAGTTTGCGGCCCGCCTCTCTATTGCGGAGATGAAATACGCAAGACTGGGTTTTGCTCGGATTGGGCTTAAGTGAGTTAGCGGAGTAATATGTGACTAAGTCACCAAGAGCATCTGACAAGTGGGCCTCAACCTCCTCAAAGGTGGTAGCTTGGGACGTGAGGGCAAGGTCGTCTGCATACAGGAAGCGGGACGTGTTAGGGCTGGATGGTTGGTCGTTGGTGTAGATATTAAAAAGAAGCGGTGCCAGTACACTACCTTGAGGTAGGCCATTTTTCTGCGCTCTCCAACGACTTCTTTCCGAGAGAAGATGGACCTGAAACCGACGATTGTGGAGGAGTTCTCGGAGTATTCGGACAAAGTTCTGATCGCTTATCAATGTCTCCACCTTCCATAGCAACCGTTTGAGGTTGACTGTATCATAGGCAGCTGACAGATCCACAAAAACAGCGCCTGTGACCTGTGTGTGTGATTCCTATCTCGAAACCATCCTCAATGTGTTGAACAAGTTTGAGGGTCTGATTGCAGCAAGACTTGACGGGTCTGAAACCAGCTTGCTCCGGGATTAACTTCGGGTCAATAACACTCGTTAGTCGGTTCAGCAGCATTCTCTCAAACAATTTGTACGTATGGCAGAGCAGAGATATTGGACGAAAGTTTTTTGGATCGTCCGTTGCTTTACCTGGCTTTGGAATTGCTATTACCTTTGATTTTCTCCAGAGACGGGGTATTGAAGCTGATTCCAAACAGTTGTTGTATAGATATAGCAACCACGACACAGCAACTGGGCCAAGGTGTTTGATTTGCTCAACTGATATGTCGTCCACTCCAGAGGCTTTACCACACTTAAGAGCCCCAATCGCTGTGACGATATCAGAAAGGTTGAATGGTTTGCTAATATCGTCGCAAGCGCCATCGGGTTTTTGTGGCTTGGGTACTTTGCTGGAGCGGCGTGTTGGTTTACCGTTAACAAGCAGTTGGTGAGCTATCTGGTTAGCGGTGACTTGGCTTGGCGGAGTTGGTTGAGGGGACTCGCTGGTTAGCTTTCTTATAGTGCTCCATGCCTTTTTACTGTTATGGGTCATGTCGATGTTAGTAACAGTGTTGATCCACCTCTCCCGTCTGATTTCACCCAATTTTGATAGCAGCACTTCTCCAGCCCGCGTGGTTTCCTCCGAAAAGGGGTCGGTGCTATACAGGGTTTCGTACCGGCTCAGTAGATCACTGGTTTCTGTCGACAGCCCTGGAATATAGGAAGTCCTGCAGCCCCTTGGGATGTGTCTACGAGAAGTAGTTGAAACAATCTCAACAAATTGGTCGTAGTTTTGCGGGGTTGGCAAAACATTCAGGAGGGCGTCATCAATCGACCGCGTGAACGACTCCCAGTCGGCCTTGGTGTAGTTAAATCGGCGCTTAAAGGGGACATTTATAGGACGGACCACCGGTTCGATGCAGCACATAATGGGTCTGTGCTGGGTGCGTGGGATAGGCGAACATACGCTTTTGGTGCACTGTGAGCTGATAGACGAGCTGACGAAGATTAGGTCAGGGTTGTATCCGCGTTTCCAGCGCCCGCTATTAAATGACGCCGGTTGTTTGGCGTCATGTATTAGCGTCAAATCATTCGTCTCAGCCCATTTCTCGACTGCTTCTCCGCTAATGTCCGTGTCATTGTAGCCCCAGTTGGAGCTACGGCTGTTAAAGTCACCGATTATAACTTTAATTGGTTGGCTGTTGAAATTCTCTAGTGGAATGAAATTAAATGTGGTGCCAGGTGGTTTGTAAACGGAAGTGATGGTGCAGTTGCCAACATCAACGGTGATGATTTCTATGCCGTTCTCGTTTGAACACTTGGTGGATAGTATGCTTACGCCGGGAGCAGCAAACACTGCGTTACCGTGCTTTGGGTGACAGATCTCGGCGATAAGCGTAAGTCCAGGGATGTGTGGCCGGCTTTGTGTTTCATCTCGATGGGTCTCTTGAACGCAAAGAATGTCGCAGTGAGTTTTGTGGTAGACATCAGAAAGAATTTCTGATTTGTCTCGTGAGAACCCTTCGATGTTAATCGAGACTACGCACAGAGCCGGTTTTATAAGTGGACTTTGGATTGCCATCGTGGTGAAAGGATTAGCCAATCAGCGTGAATAACTCGCTGATTGCCCAGGGTGCGCCGGACGTATAGTGGTTCTGTATATACGTCGCTCGGGGAGGCTCCTTTCATGCACCCCAACTTAACGGTTAACTGTCCATTATGAAATCCTTTCCTTTCCTTCTTACGTTTCTGAAGAACATCAAGAATGAAGACATCTGCCTTGTAAATACCTATTTTAGTCGCCGTTCCTTCATTCTATCAACATGACCAAACTATCTAAGCAAACACTGTTAAATTTATGTCACTACATCTTCTTTTAAAACGTTGCCGAAAATGATTTATGACAGAGTATTTTATTACAGGTAAACACGCTACACCCTCACAGTTTTTCCAACCATGAAAAACAACATAAGTACTTATAAAGACATAACATTACATATTCATTACATGGACACATTAACTGGGTCGTATATCTGTTCTATTATTCAAATTATAAGAATCAGGTCAAAACACTGAAAATGATGTATGGCTGAACGTAGTAATTAATATGAAAATCATCTATATGTATACTAGCAATAAAGCTGTAGAGTTTAGAGTTTGTTTAAATTTTTATGACATTGATTTTTACATTCTGTGACTACTGTAACTCACACACTTGTTAAAATTCTAGGAAAATCATCTACTTTTAGAATGATTGTAAATGTGAGCACCATGTATCTATCTCATAATTGATTTACCTGTCATTGCTTTATTTTTAATTACTTGTGTGGTAGACAGTAGACTAATTTTATTCTAAGTGCATCGTCTTCACATATACCTACCTAATTATATAATAAATGTATGCAAAACCTTGTGAAACATTTTCCAATCAATTCTATTTTATTGTAATTTTTGACGTTCAAAGTGCCTTTTATGTGCCTATTTGAAATAAATGATTTGACTTTGACTTTGTTTGAATGCGCTAATATCTGGAACTGCCTGTCAGATTAATAAAATCTTTTTGTGTTTTATAGCCCAATTCTTGAGCCGAGCAATAAGAAAAAAAGTAAGAAAGAACGCTAAGCGAAAACGAAGTAATATCGCGGACATGGATGCGATGTGACGGAGTGGGTTGGGGGACCAAAAAATTTCACGTCGCATGCAGAAGTCCTTTAAAAAAGTTCATTTGTTTTCTTAACTTAATTTACATTTATATTGGGAACTGGCTCCAATACGAGCCGTGTCCAGGAGCACCACTTTCCTAACCAAGCCCTTGATCCAACCGCCTAATGAGAGCTTCCTC
This sequence comes from Mesoligia furuncula, assembly GCA_916614155.1. NCBI lineage: Eukaryota > Metazoa > Arthropoda > Insecta > Lepidoptera > Noctuidae > Mesoligia > Mesoligia furuncula. The sequence goes on from OU744813.1 coordinate 12,752,217, forward strand.
AGGTGTAGGACGAGGCTCTTCGCTATGCCATTGGCTTTTACGACTATCGGGCACAATGAACGGAGAGGCTACATCCCACAACATTGGCATGTGTATCCCTATCTAAAGTGTCATACTTACACTCGGGTAGGTACTACACGTCTAAAATATAGATTAGGACTTTAGGAGTTGAGTAAGAAACACAACTACCCCCCACCTTCAAATCTTAGTGTAAGAGATAGCGACTAATGATAACATTTTCTACTAATGCACGTTATTAAGCCAAATGTTTTTAAGATGTTATTTTCTACAAGCAATTTGGGTTCTGAAAATCACCTTTTAACCTTTAATCGCCTACTTCAAACGTTCATTAAGGTTAAGACTATGTTCGTTAGTAAATGTTTTTCATTAATGCTTAGGCTTTATGTTACTTGGGATCCCTTTGTTGTTGTGTTTTTAATCTCTGTTGGCTGATATCACGCTCATACAGACTGGCAATTAGGTTATCAGATTAAACAGTACAGCGGTATTACAAGTTGTTATCAGTCTTTTAAAATAAAATAAAAAAAAACAAAAAAAATAAACAATTTTACTAAAAACGGAAAACTAATTTTTCAAACAAAATAAATGGTTTAAAAATTGGCACGATATAAACCACTCTTAATAATAAGGCTCTAGACACGTGCGAGGCGATGGTATCAAGAATTGAAGATAAACTTTATGGTATTGTGACAAAATAATCACAAATATACATATTATATAGTATATACAAGTATATATAAAAAAGGTAAAGAAAAAGCTCATTGGACATCAAAAAATTCGTCCGCATCGCTGTCAATGGCGTATGTGCCCAAAAGGCTGGCAGCATTACCACGTTGGATGGCAATGCTTATTCTTTGGGCTAAAAATAGGCAAATAATAATAATATCACAAATTAAGTTTAATATTAATTAAGTAAGTTCAATACTCAAACGAAAAAAAACAGGTTACCACGGCTAGAATGTTAATTGTTATTAATTATTTTAATTATGTATGTTTAGAATACAAGGTTTTAATTAATGTATAACATAGTCACCATAACGTATAATAATTTGGTAATTATTAAAACACTTAAGTGTACCAAAGCAAGACTTTGTCTACAGGACACGGGTACCTAGGTATTTAACAACTAACAACTCTTCAAGCATTATAATAGTAGTTTTTTGCAAATTTTGGCAATTATGATCACAATTTATCTTATAGATCGATATATTCCTACAACCGTATTCAAAAACATTGAATCCATTCAAAATACAAACAGAAATCATCAAGACGGACTTGTGTGTGAACAGGTCGTAATGTAAAGGATTTTTCAATTGAGACAAGGTAGGGTACCTTTGACTGCCGATGGCGGCCATATCAGATTGTCTATTGCGCGAATTTTTGACAGATGAGTCTTTAAACGTTCGGCATTTATCAAGATGAGTCGCTATATAGTTGAACAGCGCGCTAAAATTATTAAAATGTGTTATCGAACCGGGCGGCAGTTCAATTCGGTCAACCGTTTCGTTCGATATCAGAAACTTATGCCGATAACTTATACAGGACATGCCCTCCAAGATCATGTGATTTTACACCCAATTTATTATTAAAAAATACACCAGACACTAGTGATTTCATAAAACCCCATAAAAATGGGGTCATGTGAAATCACTGGTGTATGCGAGCCAAGAACTGTCGAAGACCTAAAGAGTAACATCACAAGCGTCATCAATGAGATAGAGGTGTCATTATGTCAAAAAGTGATGGAAAATTGGACCTATCGTTTTAAAGCTACCATACGAATGACCACCTGTCATTAATGATAAGGTTATTCCATACATAATGCCAAAAAAGAAAATATAATTTAATTGTAAAAAATCAATGTGTTTTTATTCAATTCAAATAACTCAGTACCTATTGAAAACCCCTTTATTGATTTCGTAGGAAATGGAAAACAAATGAATCGATAACACTTGACAGAAAACGGAAATGTTCACATTGCAATGCGAACTGCAATAACTTTATTAAACCAGACACGAACGCTGGCGGAGATAGCCGACAGTGCTCGAATGCAATGGCTTTGAAAAGCATTCGCACATTCTTTCGGTACCAAACATGCGCGGAATCCCACGCACGGATAGATACGAGTACGTACTACATACAGTTTGAACGTCAAATATAGATCGGAAAGAATTTGAGAACAGTTAGGAGTTTTGGAAATATGTATGAAGTCGAAGTCGAATTTATCGCTTTTATTTATCCTATCGTGCCGTTCATGTTGGGTTACTCTTAACATCTCATAAGTATGCATTGAAAAGGTAGGTACAGACTACAGCATATTAAGTAAGCTAAAAAAGGTAAAGTAAGGCTGCGTCTGCAAATTAGGTATAAAACGCTACTTTTAATTTTGCGAAAGTAACCCGTCGCACACATCAATTCGGATTACCTTAAAACTAATAAAACATTCTGAACAAAAACCATTCAAAAGTTGCAGTTGTCTTCTCGAATTCAGAACGGAATAACTCGTTAGAATTATTGTTATCCGTGTTAATTCTCGATTTTTTGTCACTAAGCGACATAAATATGATTTCCCTAAGCGCACAAAGTCTCTCGGTCTCTCCACCAATCGAGTCGCACTAATCCACAAAATATTTTTATGTTTTTTAAAAGAGTACCTGACGTTTCAACCTCCTTCGGGAGTAAAGCTTCTGATGAATGTTGCTGGCCGAATATCTGCATACAATTTATGGTAATGTAAAAATGTGTCTGAATTTTGACGTTCACGGAAAACGGAAGGTTGTATTCTTATTTGCAATACCTTACTGAACTGAATATTTGAGAAGGCAGGCAAAGTCTGTATGTTAATCATTTTATGCTTGACTACTGTTCTGTATCACTTGTTTATTTCGTTCCATTTAATGAAATTACTTTCGTAGGTACATAATATGTGTCTTTTATGTACTCTATTTTACTGCTTGTACACTACTTCAATTATAAAATCAGCCGGTCTTTAATATCATAGGGTTGTTTTTGTAGAAAGTTTGGGTGTATTTTCTTACTGAACCAGCAAAATAATAATTAAGTAATTGAGAAAGGACATCATTCATTTCGTGCGTGAAAATTAAAGTACCGGCCTGAAAAAGAGGTACTGTTTTCTTATGGAAAATAACATCTTGAGCATTTTTAACTATTACAACGAAATTACAATTACCTATATCATAATCAAAACATTTCCCTCAATCTTTTTGTAGTTATTTTTAATACATTATGTAAAACCCTCCGCTCATGTCAATTTTTACCAAGGAATAACAGGCTTAGGACTGAAAACCAGCAAATTAATAACTGTTTGCGTCTATAAACGAATGTCCCAAATATTGGTTGCAAAAATATGATTTTTGGTACTTTCAACTCAATTAGCAACCAGTGGGTTAATTGAAGATCTATGTTGATAAAGGTAAAATATGTACGGGATGTTATATTCGATTATAAGTTGGTATTTTTATAATTTTTAAAACTCAACATTGCAATTGGGCATTGTAAAGAATAGAATATAAAAAAAAGGAAATTAAAAGTATTAATTGGGATTCGCAAAGGAATATCACAAACTAAATAAACTAAACACGTTCGTAGAAACATGAAATATTAAAAAAAACAAAAGTAAGTACAATGAAAATAAAAACAAAAATTCAAATTCAAAATTGTTTCAAAATTGTTTATTTCTTCAACCAGATTACAACAATTAGTTTGTGATTGGAGCCTTCTTTTAAGCAAACAATGCCTGTATTAGAAGACTCCGCTCTTCCATAACAAAATAAAGAAAAATATTGGCATGACAAGATTGGCATAAGTATAGTTTGTGTGTGTGAGTGAGAATGTGTGAGGTTGTGTGTGCGCGTGTGTACGAGTATGTGTGTGCGAGGCGAGGTGTGTGCGAGGAGAAAGTCCCTACGACTTAGCAGATCATCCACAGCCCGACTTTACCCACTGCTGGGCATATGTGGTCTCTTTTCGAGTGATAATCCCCACATTTTCTCTTCGTATAGCTCATACTCTCAGTGTAACAAATATTCCGAGCATCCATGCGAATTTTACACTTTATGGGCCCGAACAATTGTACAACGATAAGTTTTGCCGAGCAAACTATCAATGATAAAAGAAATAGTGCCTGCGGAAAGAATATTAGAAATTTTTGTTTTAGTTTCAAATCACGAAAATGTCTCATGTTTTTGAAGTAGGTCACGAAAAATAACGGTTTTATTATAATTTAACAGAGTCGAGCTCCTTGTGAAAAATGACATCTGGGAATGTTATGATAATGGGTTACATGGGTAGGTTTTCCATTCCACTGCCAAGCAGCGTTAACGTATAATGTTTTGAAAACGTCTTACTGGTAGGTTTACATAAAATAAGGGCTGATTTTACCAAAGTCAGATATCTTTGACGTCTGACAGTTCTAGTATGGGAGAACTGTCAAAAAATAAAAATTTATTCTCAGGATAAGACTTATTCCAGGTATAAAAGTTTGGTGGAATGCGCCCTTAGTGACATAACTTATCATCACGCCTGTATTTCCCGACGTAGGCAGACTGTAGGTGTCTCTACAGCCATTAAAAACATCGTTCAAAGTATGTCTAAGTTCTTTTGAAATGGCATCTCGCAGTTCAACCTATAAGGTTGTCGTTTGCTTAACCGGTCGCCTACTCTCCTTAAGTATGTGTTCATTTTTATTTTTTGTATGTTGGCACCTTGTTTTTATATGTTCATGTAATTTGTTAACTTAAAATTGTGCTTTTGTTTGTTGTGCTATGTCTTTTGTGTCCACTGAATAAATGGTTTATCTGTCTATCACTGGCGTTTCACCAGTTATTATTTATTTATTTTATTATTTATGTACACACAGATAAATTTATAGAAATACGACATATTCTAAAATTAAAGCAGAATGTTATGTTTTTAATGTTCCAAGTAATACCCGGGTATTAATCCAGACTCCGAGCTGCTTCTGAGAAATTCCTGGTGGAAAAACCTAATAGCACTTTACCCAACTTAGGAATGTCGACCTCTAGACCAACGAGGTCTTTTGAGAATTATAAGTCAACCTTAATATTTAGACTGTTATTTGCCAACTACGCAGATGACTGTATTATGAGCATTAATCGAGATGGGTAAAGTGATTTCGGCTGACGATATTGCTGAACTAAAATTGACAAGCTATGAAACGAGGGACCAATAAGATATCTACACTAAAAGGAAGTGAGAATAAATTCCGAAATCCCGCAGGTGAGTTTATCTATACTAATATATTAACTTTATAGGACGTTGAAGCAAAATAATTGCACTGCACGATTTGTTTATGAAAAATAATATTAGATATCAAAACACATACAACGAAGGATAAAAATACTATAGAACTAACGTCTTGTCCGCCCGTATGTTTGATCCCAACTTAGGAATCTCGACCTCTAGACCAACGAGGTCTTTTGAGAATTATAAGTGAACCTTAATATTTAGACTGTTATTTGCCAACTACGCAGATGACTGTATTATGAGCATTAATCGAGATGGGTAAAGTGATTTCGACTGACGATATTGCTGAACTAAAATTGACAAGCTATGAAACGAGGGACCAATAAGATGTCTACACTAAAAGGAAGTGAGAATAAATTCCGAAATCCCGCAGGTTAGTTTATCTATACTAATATATTAACTTTATAGGACGTTGAACCAAAATAATTGCACTGCACGATTTGTTTATGAAAAATAATATTAGATATCAAAACACATACAACGAAGGATAAAAATACTATAGAACTAACGTCTTGTCCGCCCTTATGTTTGATCCCCGAAGGGTACGATTATGGTGTGTTACCTACCTTGTATGTGTGGTGCAAACTGTTAATATAAGTTGGTTATTAATAAATAAATAAATACCAAGGACGATTGTACAGACGCCAGCATATCAAGCTACTACAATCTGTCAAATCTCATTAAAAGATTTTCAACTTTATCGCTCGACCATAAGGTTCAAAGTTGATTGGGAAAATTTGACAGTTCGGGTAGCTTGATGTGCTGAAAAAACCATTACGACGAAAAATAACCATTTACGTACTACCAGCTGCTTTTTAGGGTTCCGTACCCAAAGGCTAAAAACGGGACCCTATTACTAAGACTTCGCTGTCTGTCCGTCTAACTGTCACCAGGCTGTATCTCAACAACCGCGATAGCTGTCTAGCTATCGCGGTTGTTGAGATACAGCCTGGTGAAAAATTGTGGAAAATTTCAACTGTCTAGTTGAAATTTTCACAAATTATGTATTTCTGTTGCCGCTATAACAACAAATACTAAAAACAAAATAAAATGAATATTTAAGGGGGCTCCCATACAACAAACGTGTTTTTTCCGGCGTTTTCGCCTTGTGGTACAGAACCCTTCGTGTGCAAGTCCGACTCGCACTTGGCCAGTTTTTGTATTCATTCTTTCATACTTATACTTAATATCATAAATGTGAATGAAGTCCAGGATCGCATTGGCGTATTTTTATCGCGGCGATTTATTTTCGCGCATTGGATTTTATTTATTATTTAACACTTCAAGCACAGAAATGTTCAGAGGCGGACTTAATGCCATAGGCCATTATTGCCATTTTCAACGCTCTGCTTAGCGCTGAGAGTTGAAAATCGAACAGTGTAGTTTTTTGACTAACTGGGATGCGCTCTGTTGGGTTCTCAAACAAATGTTCGGCTCAATGCCGAGAGCTGAATATCCAGTGAGCGGAAAAAAAATCGCCGCGTTAAAAATACGCCTATGTGAACCTGGGTTAACTCTGATTGTCTGTTACCAGCGTCAGGTACTAGTTGTCTGGCATTTTACTGAACTCTTTGGCGCAGCCGTGAGGTACATTAAATATATATAAGTATATATTTTTTATGTGTGCTTTGATTTTCATATTGTGTTGTTGTGCATATGTATGACAAGACGTGCCAAATAAAATTAATTATTTTCTTTCTTTCTTTACATTTTCTCGCCTTAAGGCGAGAAAATGTAAAGAAAGAAAAAAAATAATGAAAAATGTAAATTAATTATAATTGTAATGAGAAATGTAAATTTCATAACAATCAGTTAACTGATTGTTATGAAATTTAACAGACAGGTAGCCTGGAACCATTCAGTTTAGTTTTTTACCATCGCAGTACATCCATCCCATAGATAGTGCGACATTCAGCAATTACAATTGATCCACTGTCGTGTTTTGTACCCACAAATCAGCAAAGGAAAACGATGACTGCAGACGCAGCAGTACTGTCAACCGCACATGTCCACGTTAACATCCTGACTTTATCAGCACGAAAGAGACCCCGTAGGCAACAGCTGCATAGGGTATAAATAAACAAACAAAGAAAAAAATGTCTTAACTTTATTCAATCTCAACCAAATACCAATCTGTTACCCGAGCTCTAATACTCCAGATAATGTACATCCAAAAGGTTGAACGGTCGAGCAAATACAGCCTGAAGCTACATTTTATAGGTAGTACATGTGGCACCTAAACGCTTGACCGATTTGAGTGTATTGCCGAACAAAAATACTGACAAAAAAAAATCGTATATCGAGGCTTCAGTTTTATTCTGTTATTCTTTGGTACTGATATCATATTTATTTTTAGTATGTACTGTACATATTTACTCGCGCGTTTGGGTATGGAATCGAGATTTCTCGACTTGTTTGCATGAGTTAGTCACCTACAGGTCTATTCTCACCGTGAACCGTGACCGTGAAGTGAGCCTGAAGTGAGCTGTATTTCTAATTAATGTTGATTGAATCTATTGACAACTCATTTCAAGGTCACTTTATATAAGTTTTAAAGATGAGATTTTTACAACATAGATCGGAACGTCATTTAAGCTCACCTCACCTAAGTTTTTTCTTATAGAATACATCGAAACGTCATTTAACCTCACTTCATTTAAGTTTTTTCTTACAGAAATACATCGGAACGTCATTTAAGCTCACCTCATTTAAGTTTTTACGATAATATTTTTACAGAATATATCGGAACGTCATTTAAGCTCACCTCACCTAAGTTTTTACGGTAATATTTTTACAGAATAGATCGGAACGTCATTTAAGCTCACCTCACCTAAGTTTTTACGGTAATATTTTTACAGAATAGATCGGAACGTCATTTAAGCTCACCTCACCTAAGTTTTTACGGTAATATTTTTACAGAATAGATCGGAACGTCATTTAAGCTCACCTCATCTAAGTTTTTACGGTAATATTTTTACTGAATAGATCGGAACGTCATTTAAGCTCACCTCACCTAAGTTTTTACGGTAATATTTTTACAGAATAGATCGGAACGTCATTTAAGCTCACCTCACCTAAGTTTTTACGGTAATATTTTTACAGAATAGATCGGAACGTCATTTAAGCTCACCTCACCTAAGTTTTTACGGTAATATTTTTACAGAATAGATCGGAACGTCATTTAAGCTCACCTCACCTAAGTTTTTACGGTAATATTTTTACAGAATAGATCGAAACGTCATTTAAGCTCACCTCACCTAAGTTTATACGGTAATATTTTTACAGAATACATCGGAATGTCATTTAAGCTCACTTCACCTAAGTTTCTACGGTAATATTTTTAGAGAATAGATCGGCTGGAGTTTGGAACTTATTTCTAAAATTAATCGGACTGGCCCTCATAATTAATGCAAGAAATTTTTATTAACTGTTATCCACCTAATGAGTTTTGAAAGCTATTATTACTAATTATTATTACTTACGAATATGATGATGATTACATGGTTCTTCGAAAGCCTTCCTTAATATATCACCATTACAGCGGTGCCGTAATAAATAATTTAATCGGTAATGGGAACCGAAAATATATCCCCACAACAAATATACGGGACCAGCTTTAGCATTGCTAATAACAGTACGATATTATCTAAGTAAAACGTATTGGAAAAGTTAGCAGACTAAGTAGACTCTTATACCTTAGGCCAAAACTTATTGGTAGTTATATCGAGTTAGAAAATTATTGTTTCTTGACAAAATAAGAAAACAAAATATTTTCTTGGGATAACATTACTTTTCCTTAGAAAGAAAACTTTCTTCAACAATACCTACGGTCCTACGTACTTTAAAATAACGAGCGGAAAATTTTCATTTTCTAGCATTCAACCAGACACTTGTTTACTTTGAGAAATTTGTTGATTAGTAGATTGACACATTTCGTCAAATTGCCGCGTTAGGTACAGCCATTTCATAAGAGTATTATATAATGACAGTTCTGATTAGAACTAAGTATATAATTTAAGTTGATAGTCCTTCTTCCCAAATGATGTTATTTCGACTTAACTAAATATGAACTAAAGTTGATTTTAGAATGACTAGTGCTATTGAAAATCATAAAAGAAAAATTAAGTTGTAGCGCAAACTGACCTGTATGAAATAGGTAGTAAAGTTATTTTTCCAAAAACTCATATTTATTTACAGGTGAGGAAACTAAATTGTGAACGCAGTTTAGTTCTAACACCGCACCTATAAACGTTGCTTGGGGCGATATCGACCCCAAGATGCCAGTGATATCCGAGGCCAGTCCGTTTGCCAAACACAATTTATAAGCCTACTATTGGTGAATTATAACCTCACGCTACTGTGGAATCTCGATAGTTTATCGACAATTCCAGGTAAAATGTTGATTTAGATTTTGCATGCATTATTCATTTCTAACACTGAGTGACTCTGAATTTCGATAAATCCTGCTGAATTCCAGTTTTTCAAGATTTTAATTTTGTAATAAAAACTTTAATCAATGATTTATTATATCATTAAGATTCTTTTAAGATTTTTTTTGTCCTTAGTTTTTTTTTTTAATTATACTTTTTCTTAATTTAATTTATTAACAGAGTAGGTATAGTACTTAAGAGTCAGACAAAGGCCCAGTCAAAGTTTAGAATATGGCATTCCCATCGAACAATCGCAAAAGCAATGAGGTTGACATGTACCTGTGTACAATAAGAAATAATGAAAAAGTATTTATTGTGACTCGCACAGGAAGATCACAAATTAAACTAAACACTATCATAAAAAAAACCGGGCAAGAGCGAGTCGGACTCGCTCACCGAGGGTTCCGTAACATCCGGGTTTATGCATAAGGTTTATGTTTATGAAATTAAATGTTTTTTTATATTTGAGTTGGTTGAATAAAAGGTAAATTGCGGTTTACGATTTATGACGTATTAAAAAAAAACTACTTACTAGATCTCGTTCAAACCAATTTTCGGTGGAAGTTTACATGGTATTGTACATCATATATTTTTTTTAGTTTTATCATTCTCTTATTTTAGAAGTTACAGGGGGGGGGGGGACACACATTTTACGACTTTGGAAGTGTCTCTCGCGCAAACTATTCAGTTTAGAAAAAAATTATATAAGAAACCTCAATATAATTTTTGAAGACCTATCCATAGATACTCACACGTATGGGTTTGACGAAAAAAAATTTTTTAGTTTCAGTTCTAAGTATGGGGAACCCCAAAATTTATTGTTTTTTTTCTATTTTTGTGTGAAAATCTTAATGCGGTTCACAGAATACATCTACTTACTAAATTTCAACAGTATAGTTCTTATAGTTTCGGAGAAAAGTGGCTGTGACATACGGACGGACAGACAGACGGACAGACAGACAGACAGACATGACGAATCTATAAGGGTTCCGTTTTTTGCCATTTGGCAACGGAACCCTAAAATATAACAAAATTACGTAAAAAGAAGTAAAAAACAAGTCCTGTACGAGGCCAAAAGGCTCTTAAAATAAGTGTCACAGCGCTGGTCTTTTGATAGAGCCCGTTGTGATGTGTTAACGGGCAGTTACAAAAATACATATTTTTTTTTTTTCGCTAGCTTACATTATGGCCCACTGCTGAGCAAAGGCCTCCCACTTGTTTCTTCCAAACTTCCCTGTACTGTGCGAACTCTAACCATGTTGGCCCCGCAAATGTTACCACATCGTCGCACAACCTTCGTCGTGGTCTACCTCGACGGCGATGTTCTCCGACATCGCCGTCTCAGGCGTCCAGTGAGTGACGATCTTTGCCAATCGCTCCGGGTGCATTCGTGAAACGTGTCCAGCCCATTCCAACTTCAGTTTGGCTGTTTTTTCTCCAACATCCACTACTTGAATTAAGGAGCGCAGCGTGGTGTTTCTAACTCGATCTCTATTATGCTGCGCTCCATTGCCCGTTGGCAAATCTTGAGTTTGGACTTCTATTGTTCAGTAAGTGACCAACTTTGTGCACCGTAGATTAAGATGGACTGGATTCACATGTCAATAAATTAATAATAAATTAAAAAAAAAAATGCAAAATATTAGCAAATAAAATTAAATATTTATTTAATCCGCGTGTCAGTGCCCAACGTAACATCATTCCTTGTCTATGCCTCAAATGCCTGAGGCACTCTGTGGCATCGAGTTACTTGAGTCAATTAAGTAGACAGAGAAATCCAATCGAATAAAAACAAATTATCACTAAACCAAAGTGGTCAACACGTAAAGTCTCTTGACAGTTATTATATCTCTGATTTTGCTTCGTTGTCCAAATCACAGTGGATTTTATTCTCATTCTGTTAATAAGGTTGCTGTTGGATTGCTACCACTGACAAGCCTGTCAAAATAATTGTGATCTTTACTCTCGTAACAACAAAGTTGCTAAGTTACTGCTATCAGAGGTTAAAATAACTGTGAACAGACTTTAGGCTACCTACTTGAGGGTATGTCAACTAATTACCTAGAGAAAAGGGTCAGACGCAATGACTGATTAAATTTCTTACTAATATCAAACAGGTCTACAGTTTGTCCGTTTGTTTGTTTGTCAGTTTTACAGGATTGCAGGTCTACCTCTACCTCGTTGGGCTCAGTAGATGCAATCCCTGATGGAAAATTCTCTGTATAGCAGCTTTTGGTTTGGATTTTTGACAGGTCACCAATCGGGGGTGCGGCAGATGTATCCCCCGGCTCCCGACTTATGGTACTAGAAGGAACAGTGGGGTTTTAGTCGGTAGGAGTCCGACATGACCCTCCTGTCTTCCCAGACGGAGGGTTCGGAGGGACGGATAGGGTGTCGATGTGGAGCTGTGTCACAAATTATGCTTCCTGTCCTATCTTTTGTGCTCCAAACATGCAGCCAAAGTGACCTCTGCGCTACCACCGATAGTGCCGTGGAAGTGACGAAGTTTTGTGTCAACAAAATTTAAAATGACTGTCGTACAAGCAACATGAAGAAGAAGAATTGCAATACGGTCGCCTTACATTACACAGAACTTGAAAATGTAAAGTGTTACCGCATATAACTGTTGTAAAAACTAATAACCCTAAAAAGAAATTGGCAAAATGTTGGGGTACAAAACTCTTCTATATACGAGAAAAACAGGAGTGATGAAATGTTGTTTTTCATATAGCTTCGAACCGTCACTTGTTTTAGCCAGGTGGGTACTTCAGGGCACAGAAACAGGAGAATTCAATTAAGCCAAGCTCTCACTGCATCAGAGTCTAAGCTTCCCAGCTCACACCCGCTGATAGGTAGTACCGGCTATCAGTGGGAAGCTTAGACTCCCACGGAACTAAATAAATAATGTTCAGTGTTCCCTAGACAAACGTAATATGTTACTTCACCAATGCGGCACTGCAACGTTCAATAAAATATTAAACAGCCTTTCAAGTAAGAGAAGAAAATGGCGACTTTTAAAACACGAAGATGGGTAAAAAAGAACTGAACTAAAGTATACTGATGAGCGAACTTTTGCTTAAAACCACTTTATTCTCAACTTGTTGGAGCGAAAAAATATTATAATTATTTTGTGAGATCAACTTACGGCTTCCTCTATTATTCAAAGAATAATCTTGTAAATTGGTATATTCTGTAAAAAACTCAGCGTGAAAAGTTAGGAATGAGATGTGAGCTGATTCTTGGGATTGACACTATTGACTGCTCCCGGACATACATAAAGTATTGCATGAATACGTACAGAAGTACAATCGAACATTTTAATCAATATAAACCCAAATAAAGGCTCCGGGACGTAGAGAGGCGCGACACGACAGCGTGACGCGAACAATTTCTATGAAAACTTTGTGGAAATTGTTTTACCAGAATCTCATAGCACCGTCGCGTCGCGCCTATCTGCACGAGCCTTGAATAATTAAATTCACAAAAAACCGTTGAACTTACAGAGAGCGTCAAACTTTTTCAAAGTCACCTAAAAAGTATAACATATTTTTATTAACAGCCAGCAACGAACGGCCGTTCGCATTTACGCCCAACCTATAAATAAAAATAAATATTCCTTTAACTTCACCCGTGTTATGAATGAGAACCCCTGGTATCTTCTCGGGCTCCCTCCAGCCGCTCTTGTGGAAACTGTTTCCATTCCACTGGCTTTTCTCGCCCAAGCATACGGGACTCGCTTTGAACTTATTTTCCACTTTAAGCATTTGTTTTCTTTCTCTGTCACCCGTTTTTCGTTCATATTCAAATGTATGGATCGTCAGTTTATTAAGTAGTGTGAAAAATTTAAATATTTCGTGTATGAATTTGTTGAAGTTTTCAAAGACTGTTATAAAAACATGCTAAAATACACCTAATATTATGTTAGTATATGGTTTATTTTGAGGTAAAATTATATTTGAATTACCGTCGTTTATTTGTTTTTGCAAACATAGAATTGGTGTTACTTATTTATGTTATTATTGACTACGTTTTGGGCACCTGGTGTTACTTTTATATGTATAGTTATAGAAGAATAATTCAATAACTTTACTCTCCGTTTCCTCACCGGTCCACTTCCATCTGTTGACCTGCACCCTAATTGCGTAACACACTATTACTCTCAATTATAAAATAATATAATTTAATAATATAATTTTGAAGCATATTGTTGATCTATTGCTCTATATGTTCGAAAACATTTTTACAAGAAAAAACAACCGACTTCCAAAAAAAACACTACAAATTGAAAAATAACTTCAATTTCGGAAGTCGGTGTCTTTGGTTCCGCGTTTTCGTTTATTGACACCGACTTCCGAAATTAAAGTTATTTTTCAATTTGTAGTGTTTTTTTTGGAAGTCGGTTGTTTTTTTTTGTAAAAATGTTTTTATTTTTCACTTTTTAGTGGGTCAGTTTGTAATTTATCTAATAGCACAATAGCCTAATGCCAACTGTTCATCACCTTTTACAAAATATTGCTTTTCCCGATGCTGGGACGTTAATTGTTGAGGAGTTCTCCCGGTAAGAACCAGGAGATCCTCAACAATCACTCGCAATACGCATTGTGACGAGCATAAATTGCTTAGCAACCATATTAAAGTAATCGAATCGCAACCCGTGAAATATTTGTCAGTGAGTAGTTCCGATGGCCATCTGTGATCTTCATCATCAGCTCCACTTTACCAAGTGATGATTTCCGAGAGCAAATGCTCAAGTTACTTTAAGAAATATCCGAATTGCTGTAGCTTTGCCTATAAAATTTGAGGGTTTCCCTCGATTTCCATGGAATCCTCTCATCAGATTCTAACTTGATGATAATGGGACCACCTCGAGAGTATACCCTTTCAAATAAAAAAGAGCTTTTGGAATCAGTCCAGCCGTCTTCGAGTAATCGGTGAACATACACAAGGTAGCTACTGTAAACTGTTGAGGAGTTCCCTTAACTGTCCTTCGTCTTCATCATCAGACCCCTAATGACAGTCGCAACCCATCTAGGTGTAAAATTCATATCAATACAAATTAATCAAGCCCAAACACAAGGTAACTGCTGTAAATTGTTGAGGAGTCCCCTCGACTGTCTTTCGGCTCCATCATCAGATCGACTCCAGGCCTTCATTAAATTGTAGTGCTTTAAAATACTTAATGAAGAATTGAGAAACCTCCTCCTTTTGAAGAAGTCGGTTAAAAAGTTAACAAACGCACTAGTCGCTCCTACGATTTTCGAATGTTCCCCTCGATTTCACTGGGATGCCATCATCAGATCCTGGTTTCCTTATCATGGGACCACCCTTGGCATATATCCTTTCCAACAAAAAAAGAATAATCAAAATCGGTTCATAAACGACGAAGTTATCCGCGAACACACATAAAAAAAAAAAACATATATACGGTCGAATTGAGAAACCTCCTCCTTTTTTGAAGTCGGTTAAAAAATGTGTTTGCTCAACAACGTAAATAATGCAATGAATATTGTTGCGTAAAACACTATCAGTAGCAATGGCTACTGATAGTGTTTTACGCATTACCCTGCTGGTAGTCATGGCTAACATAACATTACGCCTGTTTACCCAAAGGGTTGAGCAGAGGTGTACGTACAGTCGGTGATAGCAATTAACTGACCCCCTTAAAAATTAAACGAATTTGAACCTTCTGCTTGTTAACAGTAAGCTTGTCGAACTAGAAAAACTGGTCGTCTATGATTAATAAAATAGTTATTCGAATTTGAACTTTAATACGCAGTGTCAAGGTAGGTATGATCTTGAATATTGTTTTAACTTGTAATATAATTGCTAATTTCAACGACGTTCACTATGTTCGTGTGGTCTGGTTGTAGCTGTAGTAAGCTGACGAGAATGAGGTTGTGAGTTCGAAACCAATATATTATTGTCTGTTACGCGTTCTGTTTTACAATATTTTTTTTTTTTCAAATTCAAAGTCATAAATAATAAATTATAAATTTAGCTACAAAAAAAAAACTGAACAGAAATAAAAAACGAGAATGATGGTAAAAACGATTTTATTTTATAAATAAAAATATTATAAGAATAACGTAAATGATATAGGTAACATTTACCTGCTTACTAATAACGTTGTTACATACTTCACAGAGTTTAATGTAGTGAATCAACATGTTAGAATATTTAGAAATATAGGTATTTCTCTTTATTTCATAACAATAACATCACCACATTAAATATCATTTAACTGAATAAAATAGCATTATGTGTTAATGTTTTACCTATATCAATTTGTTTTGTAAGTAGTTATTTTTAGTTATAAATAAGGTTTTGACAAAAACTAGGTATGCGAAATACTTCGTTAAAAATTATAACAATACTTAATTTAACACACACACTGACACGTTAGTATTGTTTGTGGCCAACACTGGTCACTGAAGTCATTCAGTGGTGCTTTTAATAGCGAAGTGGAGCACCATTTTTTCTACTACTTGTTGCAAGCGGTTCCGCATACCGCGCACCATATTCCAACAACAGTCACTTCCTCTCATGAATTCCCATGTTGAAGTCACAAGTTGGGCCATATTTTCCAGGACGATCCTTTTGAATATTCCCTGTCTCTTCAATACATCTTAGCCACAATCTGACTGTATTTCTCTGAAACAACACAATAAGCATAATTTTAGTAACGAAGTAAGCATAATTTTTCGAATAAGTTTAGATAAACCACATTAGACCTTTACATGATCTCATAATGAAACACAGTTAATTTTCTATTATTCATTCACAAGTTTTTAAGCCAACTAACAAATTAAGGATTAGCTATAAGTATAAATGAAGCATAAAAAAGAATACACTTACCGCTATATTAAGTTTCCTAGCAATCGCTTTAACACCAACATTCTCCTCATGCAAATAGATTATTTTGTATTTTAAATAATCACAACTGAGACATGACGATTAAACTGTATCAAAACTGATAATTAATAAAAAGGAAAAAGGGTGGATTTTCGCAATTTGTAAGGCAAGGTAAAAATGTATTCACTGCTATTTGTGCATAGAATGTCTTGTTCAATTTATTCTTCTACCCCATATTCTTAATATCATCTCAATAGCAGTTTTTGTTGAATACGCATAATGACGTCTAACTACCCACTTATTGAAAAAGATGAAAATTTTATTAATTTAATTGATGTGCTTGTTCTTTACAATAATGCAAGAAATACTTAACGAACAATTTATATACTTATTGAAAACAAAATTAAACATTGAGACAGGATTTGAACTTGCATCTTCCACGTCTCAGCCTTACACACAAACCACGACACCAGATTAACTTGGGCAAGACAGATGAAATAAGGTATCAGTAGCAATGACACAAATTATCAGAACATTAACCTAACCTTTAAGTCTTGCTGCATAAAAATGAAAATTGCGTAACAAATACCCATATACATAGTAAATGACCTAACACCAACATCTTAAAGCTCAAGTTTGCGTATCAAAATTGTTTATTGTTTCTGTTCATCGAGTAGTGTTAGTCTGATAAACTCATATATATTGAATAACCTTTAATGTTATGAGCAGAGGGTGCAAAATCGAGTAATTTTTAGGGGGGTCAGTTAATTGCTATCACCGACTGTACCTATAGTATACCCACAGTTCGCCAGTTGTGTTTGACCCCCATGTACTTTCATCACTATTAATTAAACTTCTTGTTTACATTATACGCCAAAAGTATAACTAAACTCCTACCAGAAGCCTGACACCAATAGGTATATAATAATTAATTAATTGTCTCATTAGCCGACGCTTGTTATATTAAACTAACAGCATCTTTTTTAGGGTTCCGTACCAAAATAGCGAAACGGAACCCTTATGCCTCCCCCCCCCCCCCTTATCTCCGAAGTTTCCAAAGAGAAATACTGAAATAATTACAGGAAAAATAAAACGAAGCCTCTAAATAGCACACTTTTTCAGAAATCATCAACAAAAGTTACATTAGTTCCACTATCGGTTAAAAGATGCAAGATTCTACACCGCAGTGCAGTGTTAAAATTCTCTCACGCATATAGGCTTCGCCGATGAAAAATTAAAAACATGATGGTACGAAACCCTCGGTGCGCGAGTCCGACTCGCTCTTGACCGGTTTTTTATTTATTTATTTATAATGCAGCAGTTTCTTAAACCTACATTACGAGAATTTCATAGTACTCGTAATTCACTGTACAAATCCGAAAATCCAAAGCGTTAACGGTACACGTGTGGGTTCTAACGATGCTAACGTAATTCGTATTCAGCCTACTGGCGGGGAAAATATTCCTACATGAATGCTAGAAATCGAGCGTGTGTTGTGGGTACCTGCTTTTTGGCAATATAAGTACTACTACCTACATGTAGTAAAGTACTGGCCGTTTATTCTGTATAAATCTCACCGTGAAAACTTAGGTGAAGTGAGTTTGTATTCTACCTACTGGTATATTCTGTAAAAATATCACTGAAAACTTAGGTGAAGTGAGTTTAAAGTGAACTGTCATATTACCTGACGTTAGAGAATCTAGGGATTGACATCTCACTTCACCTAAGTTTTCACATTGAGATTTTTACAGAATAGCACTGCTGTTGGTAGAAATTGACACTATTGACAGCTCACCCCACGCTTACTTCACCTAAATTTTTACAGAATAGCACTGCTGAAGCTAGGCATTGACACTATTGACAGCTCACCTCACGATCACTTCACCTAAGTTTTTACGGTGAGATTATTACATAATAGCGCTGCTGGACTGTGCATATGGTACAGTAGTTTTAAAAAGTTAGGCGTCGTGGAACGTCGTCCTTGACACTGATATCTGTGTAGCAGTTTCTTTCTGAAATTCGTTAAGCCTTATAGCGTCCGGGTAGGTACTATACTAGCTGTAATAGTACCTGCTTATAAGGTTTAGTATCAAAGTTGTTGTGATTAAAAAATAATGTACCTATTGAAATAATAATCATCCAAGGGCACTGCAATTTTGCTAAGAGATACCTACTTCCATTTTTATTGACTACTAGCTTCCGCCCGCGACTCCGTCCGCGCGGATGTCGGTCTTCGCGTGGATGGTTTATTTCTCCATTTTGAGTAACTCTGACAATGACATCTTATAAATATCTATTGGACCCAAATACGGCTAAGCCTATAATAATTAAGGAGATCCCTCTATTGAGCTACTGCTGTTGAGCTCGCGTTCTGTAGTAAGTTTTTTTTTTCATAGTAATTCCGACCTTGAAAAGTAGCATGTAGCAGTAAATTACTGACAATGACGAAAAGTTTGCAATAATAAAAAAGTGATCGTGACAATGCGACAGAAAGTTAATTGAGAGCTTCAGCATACACAACATTGTTAGTGAGCTCGTCCGGAACATGAACATGAAGATTTCTTGGACTGCTCACATGGGAAAGAGCTACGTAAAGTTGCCCGTGTGAAAAACAACTCGCGGTAAGATCTACGCCAGCAACTCCTAGGGTCTGACCTTGAGCCTTATTTATTGTCGTGGCGTAACACAAAGCTACAGGAAACTGTATTCTCTTAAATTGAAATGGAAAATTATCCACTACGGGTAATGCAACGTGTGTTCGCGGTTCTACAGAACAACGTCTATGAATAAAACCGAAAAATAAGATTTTTTTTTTCTACGTATTTTTCCAGGATAAAAAGTATCCTATTTTATGCCCAGGATAATAAGGTATAATTATACCAAGTTTCATCGAAATCGAACCGTTAGTTTTCACGTGATGCCTGCATATACAGACAGACAGACAGACAGACAGACAGACAGACAAAAATTTTTTTAATCACATATTTGGGTTTGGTATCGATCCAGCAACACCCCCCGCTATTTATTTTTTCAATATTTTCAATGTACAGAATTGACCCTTCTACAGATTTATTATATGTATAGATATGTGACTTATAAAATGTGACACTAACTCTTACGACCCTTTGCTTACTGCACAGCAAAAAAATAAATGAACGGCGTATTATTTTCATTACAAAGATTTTTCCACATCCAGCGCAAACAACCGGAACAAAAACTCGTGCACAGCCGATTGTATTGCAGTCTGCATATGATTTGTTTACAAATTCCAAATACTTGTGCCAGCTACGAGTGTGTTACACCAAAAAACAATTTAAGCGAAACTCCGTTTGCAGTACGGAATATATTAACGCTGTATTCAGCGACTCGGCGAGTTGGTGAGATTAAAATCTGTTTTCCCAACTCAGTGTTTTCCAGTTTGTTGAGTATATTGTTAACGTGAATGCTGTATACAGCGCTATCTTTGCTGATTCTGCTATATGATTTAATTTTGTTTTCATGACAGCATAAACGTGTTTGAAATTGGAAGCATAAAGAGGTAAGAGAGCTTTTGTTTTTAATTTGTGGTGGTTTTATGAAAAAGGTTTTGTTTAGACGAAACAAACATGTGAAGGATGTAAATCTTTCTGAATAAGAATTTGCTCGTAATATCAAACAGATGGAGAGACATTTCATTTTATAATATGCAAGGATAAATTAAATATTCTCCTTCATCATTTCTCCAACATATTGGATGGATTCCATTTTCTCTAGAATATATGGTTCAGTACCAGCACAATTGATTAATTCACGATACATGGAATTACCCTAGTTTCACCTGAGAGCACCCAGGTGGCTACAGCACACTGCCCCGACATTAAAATGTTTCATGAATTTAGTTAAATCGTATAATTTTACCGCAAATTGGACAAATTCTTCTTTTTCTTCAAATTCTTTCTTTAATTCTTTTTATGTTTGTGTTTTTTTGCGAATGTGGCTGTGGGCTTGTGGCTAAGAAATAACAGCCGCACGGTTCGATCGATCAAGTTAAGCTACGCTTGCCGCGGTTGTCCCGTGGATGGGTGACCATCTTTACATACCAAGACCCCTCCGTGCTTCGGAAAGCACGTTAAGCCGTTGGTCCCAGCTGTCATTCACAGATCTTTGACAGTTGTTACGGGTCGTCAGAAGCCCGAAAGTCTGACAACCAGTCTTACCAAGGGGTATCGTATTACCCAATAACTGGGTTGTGGAGGTCAGATAGGCAGTCGCTCCATGTAAAATACTGGTATTCAGCTGCATTCGATTAGACTGGAAGCCGACCCCAACATAGTTGGGAAATCATCTGCCTAGCCTAGGCTGATGAAGGTTATTTGCGCCATGTTTTAACGCAAGTAAACGTTTTTTTTCTTTTAATTTTTTCTTCTTCTAAGTTTAAATTCAACCTAGTTTGCAAATAGCCTAGGGGCTGATTTAAAAAAAAATCAGTCTTTATGGAAAAACTGTCAAAAATCTCAGGATAATACTTATTCTAGGTATCAAAATTTAAAACTAGTATCGTAAAGCATGGAGTAGAGATGACCTCTTTTAAAATCCCCAAAAACAATACCTCGTTTACATTATAAAATATTTATTACAGGTTTAAGGTTCTTTATGGAAAACAAGGTATTTTTCCGCCGTAACAAAGAACGTTGAATTCAGCAGTATTCCCCAGTTGTAAGCCATTAGACTATATTCCTGAATTTCACGAGTCAAATTATGAAAGCGACGTACATAGAATAATTAAAAAGAAACAAAATTATATAGTTAGCTAGGTTTTGTAATAAAATGAGAGATAACGGTAAAAGAAATGCAATATTTTATTTGGGACACGCACAGGAAATACAAAAAGTAAAAAAGAAACATCTGAAACTAACAAAATTACATTAAAAACAACCAAAAAAATAAACAAGAAAAAAGGCCTGTGCGAGGCAAAAAATGCGCCAGTACGGTAGGAAACATACTCGTAGCTAGACAAGTTTTGACTTTAAATCTTATTTAATCTTTTATAAAAAAAAATAATAACCCGGTATAAAGACTAACATGAAAAAACAGTAGCCCACCGGTATCGGGAACAGGGACCCAGCTATCATCGGTCAGGGATCCAGAGCGAGAAACTTCCTCACAATACGCGCCGTGTCCACAAGAAGGTACGTCTTTCTAGATTAAGCCCTTGAGAAAAACCTCGAAAACAATAACCTTTTTTTTGTTACCATACACTGTCCCAGTGCTGGCCAAAGGCTTTCTCCAAGTCCTTCCAGGAACTCTTTTCTGTGCCACCTCGAACCAGCCCTCGCGGTACGGTATATGGCGAAGGAACATAAAAATTATAGTTACGCCTTTAACATAGTATCAAACTATTCTTAACTGCCAAGCTTAATAATTGATGGAACTGAATAGTATGAGTACCGATAGATGTAGATCCAAGATAGATTAAACTTTAACCTTACGGAACCCTTTACCCAAATAATCACATCTATTCACATAGTACCATATCCAAATGATTTCCACCATTGCATGCCCAATTAACTCATAGAAGGTTCGCTAACGGGATTTGGGCAAGATTTCAGAAGCCTCGGCCGAAGGTCTTACCTTTCTAATCAGATAAGCTTATCACACTTGCCCGTATTTTACCCTATATGGTGTAACCACTAGTTTGATTTGATCAATTCAATGTGGAGTTTACATTCATTAGGACTTTCAGTTGGATTCAAAGGACATTTGGTTTGGTGTCCATTTTTATGTAATTTGGAAAATGCTGTTAGAAAATGGAGCCCAATGCTTATAGTATATCCATAGACATGGCGCTCCACTTTAATTAATAGGGTACTAGTATTGAAAGATAAAGAAAGAAAATACGTTTATTTGCGGCTAAAATGATGCAGAGAAAAAGCACAAAAAGAACAAGTTACAATGTTAATTTCATGATAATAAATAAACAAACTTTTACATCTTTTTGAACATACTAAGTACATAAGGTAAGTGGGAACCCCCAAATATTCCGAAATACTTTATTCCGATTTTCAAAAGTCCGAATTTCATAATACCTAAGAATTATAATGTTTATTATTAAAAATCACGAAATTTATTTTACCGAAAGTCGTAAATGCGATTTGTTTCTTTTCGATTTTTATATGTTCGAAGAATCAAATGCTCGGTGAGTTCTCGGTCCGAAAAACGACATTCCGATTTTTAATTTTCCGAATAACCTGCTAAAATTTGGATTCTGATTCAATTAGTATAATATTCAGTTACGTATATAAATTCAAAATCTTTATGTAACTTTAATATAATTTAAAAACGTCTACTTTGTTATTAAGAGCGTTTACGCCGAACGGCATTTCATACAAACTTTCAAGCCCTTATTTTTCGAAATGAATGAACCGATTTCAATGAAACTTCATATGCATAAGCAGGATACAAAGGTCTAAAAAGTTAGTAGAAAACATTTTCGAAAAATAGTGTAACAGCCAAATTAGACCGATTTTAAATTTTCCATAGAAACAGAGATTTCCAGTTATCTTTTTTTAAATAAGACATTTAGAAAATGTTTTCTACTAACTTTTTAGACCTTTATATCCCGCTTATGTGTATTAAGTTTCATTAAAATCGGTTAATTCATTTCGAAAAATAAGGGCTTGAAAATTTGTATGAAATGCCGTACGGCGTAAACGCTTTTAATACTCGTATTTGTGTATTCATATATTTATTTGTGTTTTCTTCTTCGATCTCTTTAACGATTTAAGGATGAACTAGTTTCGCCTAGGCCAAACCAGTTCTCCCTTTATATAGGGCAAACCCTTCAGGTGCCAATGGTTGCATGGTTGCGGTCGGTCGGTGGGCGACGTAGGATAAAAGAGCGAGCGAAGGGCACCTCGAGGTTAGGTTTGGCTAGGTTACTTTAAACCTTTATACCCAGAAATAGGGGCCCCGCGAAGCGGGGCTTCGTCGACATATGATGCAAGATCGAGCAAAGGGCACCCCGAGGTTAGGTTTGGTCAGGTTACTTTATACCCTTTACACAGAAATAGGGGCCCCGCGAAGCGGGGCTCCGTCGACATAGGATGCAAGAGCGAGTGAATGACAATACAAATACCTTTACCGTGCATCGAAGTCAAGTAGTATCACACTGTAAATTTTTCGCGGTAACGTGAATCGAAGTCAAGTAGTATCGCAGTGAAGATCTATCGCGGTAACGTGCATCGAAGTGTAGTTGCGTCGCAGAGACGGTCTTTCGCAGTAACGTGCATCGCAATTTTGTAGCATCGTATTAGCATTTATTGATATTTTGTGCGTCGAAATTCCTTATTCTACCCGTATACTTCTCTTGCTAATCAGTTTTACAAGGCGTTTTTATATCGGAATTCTAATTATTCGGAATTCGTATTTTTTATGTTACGAATTATCATTAATTCGGACTTTTTGTTATTCTATGTAATGAAACTCGGTATTTTAAAAATAGTAAACGTTAGGACTATTGAAATTTCGGAATTATAAAAATAGGATGAATGATAAATCGGAGTTGTTATCTAAGGAATTTTGAACCATTCGGAGTTATGAAAATCGGTATTTTGAAATTCGTATTTGTGACTGTCGGAATAAGGTTTTCGTATTTATGTAGTGTACCCAAGGTAAGTAGCTAGCGTACAAAAGCGATATCGGCACCTAATAATTGATTATTTTAAAGAACCAAGTAACAAATGGCGCAGTTTTAAAATAAGCATTTAAGTAAGTGTCTGAAAAATCATCCTAACACTGCACAAAAAAATCCGATTACAATTAAGAAGACCCAACAAGCCAAGATGAAAGACTAATAACATAAAAAAGATTTTATCTCATAATAAATTAATCCTGTCGCCATAAACGACTTAGCCGTCGGAGTTTTAATTATCCAGTTCCCTTGATGGCACTAATTAGGATTTTAATAAGACCTCGTAATGACGTGATTAGTGCTTCCGTATCACTTGTCGGGATGCCTAACTTGCTAGTTAGAGACGGCCGCATTATCCTAATTAGCGAACGATAGGACCATGTTATATGCTCAAGTTGGTAATCTGATACTGTCCATAGTTAGGTAGACGCGTACACCTAATCCGTCATCGTCCGAAATACTTCGGTACTTCTACTGGTTCGTACTTCGTCGGCCGAGCTCGGCCGATCGTACCAAATGTGTGTGTGTGTGTGTCTGTCTGTGGCATCGTAGCTCCCGAACGGATGAACCGATTTCGATTTTGTTTTTTTTTGTTTGAAAGGCGAATTAGTCGGGAGTGTTCTTAGCTATATTTGATGAAAATCGGTCCAAGATGGCCGCCGCTACAAAGTGGCGAATTACATTTTTTTTCGCAACTCCCTCAATATGGGTATCAAATGAAAGAGCTTGACTAGTAGAATACTATACGCTATTACAAATTTCAAATCCAAGATGGCCGCCACCACAAAGTGGCGAATTACATTTTTTTTTCACAACTCCTTCAATACAGGTATCAAATGCAAGGGCTTGACAAGTAGAATAATGTACACTATATTGAAAGGGAATGAGGAATATTAACTAACGAAATGAAAACTAAAAACTTGAAAATATTTTTTTGTCTGAAAATAAAATAATGAGGAAAGTGGAGTGATGACTGGTACCTACGACCACTGAGTTTGACTATTTTTATTACGAATGGAATTATCCTAAGTACTTAAAAAGCGTAGGTATTTCTACATCAGATAGTGTCGCAGTCCCATTTTATAAACTAGATCTGAATAGCTATGAAATACTTGTTCGAAAGCTGAATAACTAAAGGAAGAACTATAAAAAGGATATAATAAAACAAAAAAATCTGTTTAGTCTTAAAAATTATTCTTCAACTATAAATTAATAATTATTTTTTGACGGATAAAAAACCTGATTAAACACCAAATTACGTGAATCTTAAAACGCAACAAAATAAAAGAAATGAAATACAAAAATTAAGGAGCCCCTACAAAAAGCATGAAATAAAAAATTAAATTAAAATTTAAAAAACCCCGACACAAAAAAAATATAAAATTAAATGTAAGTAATTGGAAAAGGATCAAATAATTAAAAAATCCCCAACTTAAAGAATCTAGGTAACGAGACTAAAACAGATAAATTCATATGGAAGTCGGGGGACCGTTCTGTGGAACACCTTCTATTCTAAGAGGTCCCCCGAGTGCCATATGAATTTATCTGGTTTAGTCTCGTTACCTAGATTCTTTAAGTTGGGGGTTTTTTAATTACTTGATCCTTTTCCAATTACGTACATTTAATTTTATAATTTTTTTGTGTCGGGGTTTTTTTAAATTTAAATTTAATTTTTTTACCTCTGAGTTTGAATCTCTGTGATCTCTGAAATTGTTTATTGCAATTGCAATAAGGTTGTTGTAGGGTTCCTGGCATTGACAAGTTTGTCAAATTCATAAAAAATATTTATTATCGTTGTAAAAAGTTTGCTATTAGGTTGCTGCTGTCAGAGGTAAAATAACTGTGAAAGTGAGTGCGTACACCTCTTCAACCGACATCGTCCGATGACGACCGATGATTAGGTGTACGCACTCCCTTTATTTTAGGTACATTATGTATTGTTCGGAACGGAGTAGGTGTATCCGAGCTGTAAGAGCATTAGCGCACTGCATCGGATACGAATCCGACAAAATAATGATAGCTTTTGATAATAGATTTTCACGTTCAAAAGTGCCTTTTATGTGCCTATTTGAATGATAGAAAGAAAGAAAATCAATTTATTTGATTCAAGTATGTGCCTAAAAATAAAATAGGTACGAGTAGGTTATAAATAAATTATTTAACTTTGAGTTTATACTCAAAGTGTCGATAGTGACGTGATGACGGATTGCGCAATAGATCCGAATTCCATTCGTCCGAATTTTCATTTGTTGGATTCGGATCGAATGAAGTTCGCAAAGTGCCAAAATCCTTAGGTACCATACTTATTTTGCTTTTACTAAGCTACTGTAGCTAAGGTACTAAGATTGTTTTCACCTTTCTACAAGTATGCGGCGGGCTTGTCTTGTCGGGCCAATTCAGTGGGCTGCCCGGCTGCCGAGCGCCGGCTGCGCCGGATCGGTCGCACGTTAGTTCAATACTCACTCACGCATCGCGTGGCGTCGGCCGTTCGTCGCTTAAAGCGTCCTCTACAGGTAGACAGATTCATCAGCAGATGGCCATCTGCCAGTGCCTCCGCCGACGTGTAGACGGGGTAATTTGCTAGTATGTGGTGGGTATGTGACGTCGGCAGATGCTAAATACCTACCACAGACTAGCAAATTACCCCGTCTACACGTCGGCGGAGTCATTCGCAGATGGCCATCTGCTGATGAATCTGACGACGTGTAGAGGAGGCTTAAGATATTAACTAAAGCCTCCTCTACACGTAGACAGATTTATCAGCAGATGGCCATCTGCGAATGCCTCCGCCGACGTGTAGACGGGGTAATTTGCTAGTCTGTGGTAGGTATTTGACGTCGGCAGAGGCTAAATACCTACCACAAACTCAAAGGAAATCGAAAGGTAATGAAATGTACGTCTGCCTACAAGTACCCAATTAGTAATTAGGTAGACCTACCAAATGTTTACTTTGTTACTTTTATTTATGTTTTTACGTAGTTACAATATTAATTATTATTATTATACTATAGTTAGTACTTAAAAGTTCTGTTTACGAGCGTGGCAGTTCTGTTTGTAGTTGTATTTTGTTCCTTGCGCGTACTAAGTCCCCAGTACCACGTACCCTGGCCGCACTTAATGATCTCTAGGACTCTAATCCAACAAACGATCTGTTTGCGGACGAATGGACCAAGATTTTGTCGGCATGTAAGAAGTACTGTGAAAGGGATTTATGAAAGTGTTGTTAACTTTTTATTACTTGATGATTTTATATTTTATGTGTATGTGTATTTACGAACTGTGTCAATACTTTTGTAATTGGTTTAAAACCGTTTTAATTAAGGAAATAAATAAATAAGGCCTGGTTTAGTTTTGCTAAGTACTTGTAGGTAGGAAAGTACCTATTTAAATTATATTTTAATATTTTTGTTTTGGTGGAATAACTACCATGGAACACCACCACACACACCTACCATGGAATAACTATAACTAAATAATATCATGTAGTAAGATTTTGATTGTAGACAAGAGGGTACTCGGACTTTTTTACTTGCCCAATTACGTAGGTACTTAAGACTCAAGTACTTAGTCTACTGTCTAGGATTATTTGAAACGTCATTTGTTCACAAAAGTAGAGTAAGAGGCACATAGCTAACTGGTAATTAAAGATTCACATTAAATACTCTTTAACAGAAGACAACCCTAACATAGTCAGAAGAGCTAAGAGTTACGCGATAGAAAGATAGGCAACTTCTAGGTGAATATAACTGTAGGCAACAAGAGCTGTGCGACCTAAATTGCACTTTATTGTGTCGTAGCAAGAGTCGCTATTTATTTAAATGATTTTGCAGAGTAAATCTTCTGCACTATTATGTATTCTATGTTCCAACTAAAGGTATAATTACTGGGTGTACGTGATAACAGGCAGTATTTCTTTGCTCTGATGAATGTTGCTGTAACAATGATTTAGTAATAGCGCCGGGATAGTAACAAACGCGCGGTTATAAATTGTTGTGTGTTAATTTGTTAATAAAGTAATTACATATTGTTTTATTGTACTAGGTCAATGACGTTATGGATAACGTCGTGAGCTAGACATACTCGTATGTAATGTCTTTCTTTGCACACTACCTGTTTATTACGATGTTTGTGTAACTGTTTGTTTTCCCGAATTAAATAAATGACGGGTATGTTTGCACTTACATTGGAACTAGCTTTTGTTAGTTTCATATGTGTGCATCGAAATCCTGGGAGGCGGGAAAAGATGACAGACAGACTGAAACGCGGAGTTATTTTTAGCTTTTTGTTTTTTCTGAATGGATTGTAGATAGGTCCTCCTTTTTATTAGTCTTGGAACCAATCTATATACAGTGGCTTTCAAAAGTTTGTTCACATTTTTCCACTTTAGCTGTGATGACACATTATGATTAAAAAAAGCAGGTACTCCAATTAGGTATTACTTGACTAGGTATTGCTTATGATAACTCAAACGTAGTTGAATTAGTCAGTAAAAACGTTATAGCAGTTCAAACATTTGGATCACTAGAATTTTCATTGTCAAAGCTGAAGTTGAAAAATGTCAACTAACTTTTGGAGGTCACTGCAAAAAAAAAAACAAACACTCCGGGAGTAGCGACAGAAGTGAAAACAAAACACAAACAGAATACTTTGCCATCACTCACTGACATATGGGATATACATTAAAACTGACTACATTCTGAGGTGTGATTGTCTGTGTGGTGCCGGACTTAAAGAATAGCACCACCCCTTACTTCCCGTAGGTGTCGTAAAAGGCGACTAAGGGTCTTACCGGAGAATGGGCAGCAGCGTTCTCTATGCATTCTACCATCATACCATACTGCGATCGCCAACCCGCCTGCCAAGCGTGGCGATTATGGCAAACCCCCCCAAAATTGGGGGAGGCCTATGTCCAGCAGTGGACGCCTATCGGCTGAAACGACGACATTCCGAGGACAGCCGAACACATCCGAACCGGGTATTTTTTTAATCGTCCTATAAACAAAACACGCGAAGTGCTTACGGTAACAGTGGCGCAAATTCAATGACTTTTTCCAATCTCAAATAATGCCCAACGCGCCTAAAGAAGTTTTCGCTTTAATAAAATGCTGTTCGTTAATAAGCGCATCATTTGAGGTCGACTGGACCGCATTGGCTATTTTAAAATGTTCGTAATAGTCCGAATTAGGTAATTCTGAAAAGAATAAATGGAAAAATTGCTCGAAAATTTTTCAAAGTCCGGGACAAACTCCTTTCCTTCCATCTTTCTTTGCCTTCTTTCTATATGATTTTTTGAATGAATTATTCAAATTTCAGCCCGTCAGGTAGGCTAATTCAATATTAAAATAAGTTTGACATGTCGATATTATTGCATTTAAGCGGTTGTTACATATCGCCAGGAAGCAGATTGTTTAGCATTTGAATCCTTACTCACTTATGTAAATTGTCCCTATATTCGAATCACAACTGTCATTCTTTATTTGTCGTATGGAAAAATAAAGATCTTATCTTTCTTATATAGAGTTTGTGTTCTTATGTAGAGTTTTCTTGTATAGAGTTTTAGTAGTTGGTACTTTAAGGTTAAGAACTTAAATCAAATAACCATTCTCTTGCCATCCCTATTTATTTGGGGTCAGCACAACATACTTCTCTATAAATCGTCATCTCGGCAATCACCCCTTTTCTAACCATTTCATCTTCCACAGAGTCCATCCATCGTTTCTTTGGTCTTCCCCTTCTCTTATAGCCACAGTTATACCCAAAACTTTACTCACGACAATTTCCTCATTCCTCCTTATCACATGCCCATACCATGCCAACCGATTTCCACGCAAAGAAATTGAACCAAAATCCAGATAGTTAAAAAAACTCTAAAAAACAAAAAATACAGTAAATACACTTCTAATACACACTATACTACATTGCTACTGCCGGTACTACTAATCTAATATACTCTTCTGTTATACTGTTATGTGTTACTGTTAATTATATTCTGTTATAAATTACTCTAAATCCACGTTAAGATGTTTCCATGCGTGATCGAATCAGAAATGAGGAGATCCGCAGGCGAACCAAGGTAATCGACATAGCCCGAAGAATTGCCAAACTTAAGTGGCAGTGGGCAGGGCAGATTGCTAGCAGAACGGATGGCCGATGGGACCGAAAGGTTCTGGAGTGGCGACCGCGTACCGGAAGACGTAGCGTTGGAAGGCCTCTCACAAGGTGGTCCGACAACCTTGTAAAGACCGCAGGAACCCGTTGGGTGCGAGAAGCCCAGAAGCGGTCGAAGTGGAGGTGCTTGGGAGAGTCCTATGTCCAGCAGTGGACGTCTTTCGACTGAAATGATGATGATGATGATGATGAAGTTAAGATGAAGCATCTCACTGAAGATCGTGGTCCTCTAATATTGTAAGTCTTACTAAGTAATTATGAATATGTAATCCGAACTTGATGTTAATTTTAAGGCTGATATGACGTTAATTCCGTTTTGCTTTTCAGAGAACCGTTGAATTTTCAAAGCAATGTAATTAGAAGCTTTTGAAGTAAATACCTGCCTTGATATTAATCACTGTCAAAAAGCTTAACACAACTCCATTATTTACATGTCAAACAGGCAATGTTATTTCTATGGCCATATTATGTATGCCTTTTAGTTACTCTTTATTTGTCCAATTATCAATATATGACCTCCATTTGGGAGATGGGCTGATGATGCTGCCACTTGTATACGCCTTCCACAAATGATCACATATATTTGCAGTCATTTTGACGACAGATATATTAATATCTGTTTTGGCAATAATATCTGACTTAGACACACGGACACACAGATTGAGTGAGATATTATTGCCGATCTGTCCATAGTAATATATTTACTCTCGAGACTGTACAGTCTACTCATAATCTTCATCATTTCAGCCGGAAGACTGCTGCACACAGCCCCAAGCGTCGCCACACCGACTGGTCCTATGCTTCTCGCGTCCAGCGGATTTCTGCGATGTTCACCAGGTCCACCTTGTTGGAGGCTTATCAACACTGCACGTTCCGGTAAAGTCTACTACTCATACATAACTAGCTTTTAATATGTTCGCAGACTTTTTTTTTTTGTTTATGTATGTTCACCGATTACTCGAAGACGGCTGGACCGATTCCAAAAATTCTTTTGTTTGTTTGATTTCCGAGACCAAATTTGCTCAAGTTATTTTAAAAAATACACAAATCGCTATAAGTTTGCCTATAAAATTTGAGGGTTTCCCTCGATTTACATGGAATTCTCTAATCAGATTCCAACTTGATGATAATGGGACCACCTCGAGAGTATTCTCGAGCGAGAGTATTCTCGAGGTGGTCCCATTATCATCAAGTTGACAAATATTTCACTGGTTGCGATTCGATTACTTTAATAAAATTATGGTTGCTAAGCAATTTATGCTCGTTACAATGCTTAAGGTGAAGTGGAGCTGATGGTGACTTCTCAATCAGCTCCAGTTCTCCTGGTTCTTACTAGGAGAACTCCTCAACAATTAATGTCCCTGCACCGGGAAAAGTAATATTTTGTAAAAGGTGATGAGCAGTTGACATTAGGCTATTGTAACTTAGATAAGTTACAAACTGACCCACTAAAAAGTGAAAAATAAAAACTTTTTTACAAAAAAAAAAACCGACTTCCAAAAAACACTATAAAGTGAAAAATAACTTTAATTTCGGATGTCGGTGGCAAAAAACTAAAATACAAATCCAAAGACACCGACTTCCGAAATTTAAGCAATTTTTCACTTTATAGTGTTTTTTGGAAGTCAGTTGTTTTTTTTTTGTAAAAAGTTTTTATTGTTTGCAATTTTCTCCCGAGTAGAGGTTGGAGATTATCTCACGAAAACAACCGGGATAAAAAGTCCAAACCCAGATTATGGTTTATCTGTGTGTCGATTTTCATCGAAATCCGGTTAGCAGTTAAGGCGTGAAAAGGTGACAAGTAGAGTTACTTTCGCATTTATAATATTTTAGTATGGAATATGGATATTAGTATGGAATACTACTAGATATTTAACATTGGCTTTGGCTAAGCATTATATTCTTGTCACTGCCGCACAACTGTCAAACTAAAAGAGCAAGATAAAGACGGAAATATCCGGTTAGACTGGAAGCCAACCCCAACATAGTTGGAAAAAAGCTAGGCAGATGATGATGATGATGACTACTAGATATTTTCATCATCAGCCTATAGCAGTCCACTGCTAGACATAGACTAGACATTTTCATAAATAGACATATAAAAATACAAGTATTTATAGGTATAAAGTAAACAACTTCGCGTATATAAAGACAAGAAACACTACACCGCGCAAAGTGGCCATTAGCAGGGCGATGAGCTATAAAACTGCGTGCGATAAAACGTGTTATAGCTTGCTATGGAGTAATTGCTTTACACTACGGAACGTGGACCGTGAACGTGGAACGTTTATGGGCTTCTGAGTATCTTTGTAAATGATAAATGATAAATGATTTATTTTCTGTAAGTAGGTTTTTACAAACACTTTTACACGTCATCATATTTTTTAAAACTAGATGTGGTCGGCGTTTCCTATCTGACTACTCTGAGAAGAAAGGCCGAAACAAACTCAGAGGTCACAGTCTCTTTTAAAGTCCAGACAAAATCTTGGTCAGATCGTGTGAAGACCATGTAGATTGATGTCTGAAATGGTCTTTTGAGGAAAGAACCACACAGATTGAGCGGACCTGTCCAATCAGTGCACGCATTTGTCAAAAATCGTGCAGCTCGACTCAGAAATGAGGAGCTCAACGATTCGACGAACAATACCAAAGAAAGGACATTTGGGTAGGCCGCGTAAATTACTCAAACTGCCAGATCATGATTAAAACTAAGAAGGAACACAGAAAAAAAAAAAATGACCCACATAGTCCTCACATTCACAATAATTAAATGAAAAGAAAAAAAAAATACTTTACAAAGTAAATATTCATGTCATTGTCTAAATAAAATTCATCAATGTCAATGTGTATATAAAAATCCGGACATAATCTTTGAGGACCATGTAGATTAGTGTCTGAAAAGATCTTTTGAGGAAAGAACCACACAGATTGAGTGGACCTGTCCAGTCAGTGCACGCATTTGTCAGTAACCGTGCAGCTCAACTCAGAACTTCAGGAGCTCAACGATTCGACGAACAATACCAAAGACAGGACATTTGGGTAGGCCGCATAAACTACTCAAACTGCCAGACCACGATTAAAATGTAAACAATGACCCACATAGTCCTCACATTCACAATAATTAAAATAATATAATACTTTATACAGTAAATGTACATGTCATTGTGTAAGTAAATAGATACTTAAAAAAAAAAAGAAAATATTAAAGTGTAAAAATTGCAAAATAACATTCACTGTCTAAACCTATTGGAGCAGCTCAATCCCAAGCCTTTTTGTCTTCAATATAGTCTTTTACAGTATAATAGGCTTTCTGGCATAGTTTTCGCTTTATAAAAGCTTTGAATTTATTTAGGCTTAGTTCTTGAATGTGGCTAGGAAGTTTATTATAAAAATGTATACATTGGCATCTAAACGAGCCACCTATTTTCTTGAGCCTTGTTGTAGGAACAACAAATTTGTGTTTGTTCCTAGTATTTATGTTATGGATATCACTGTATTTTTTAAACAGATTAATATTTTTATGTGCATACAAAAGATTATCATAAATGTACTGAGAAGGCACAGTCATTATATTAATCTCTTTAAATTTGTCTCTGAGGGAGTGTCTAGGACTTAATTTATAAATAGAACGAATTGCCCTTTTTTGTAAAATAAAAATTGTCTGAATATCGGCGGCATTTCCCCACAACAGAATACCGTACGACATCACACTATGAAAATAACTAAAGTAAACTAAACGGGCTGTCTCTAAATCAGTCAAATCACGAATTTTCCTAACGGCGTATGCTGCAGAGCTAAGCTTTTTTGACAATTTATCTATATGGGGGCCCCATTGAAGCTTGGCATCCAACGTTATGCCTAAGAATACTGTGGTATCTTCGGGTTTTAACTCTTCATCCTTAATGAGAACACTAGTTTCTACTTGTCTAACGTGGGGTATCGTAAACTTAATACATTTCGTTTTTTTTCCGTTAAGAAGTAGGTTATTGACATTAAACCAGTTAACTACTTTTGCAAGGGCGTTATTTACATTGTCAGTAACCAGCTGCTGACGTTTGATTTTAAACAAAAGAGAAGTGTCATCTGCAAACAACACTATATCATGATTATCCTTTATGAGGTACGGCAAGTCATTGATATAAATAAGGAACAAGAAAGGACCAAGAATTGAGCCCTGGGGGACCCCCATTCTTACTACAGATCCGGGTGACCTTTTTCCGTTAACATCAACTCTCTGAATCCTATCACTCAAGTAAGAAGTAAGAAGATCCAGAGAGGCGTTCCGGATTCCGTAGTGGTGCAGTTTCCTGATTAATGTTTCATGAAGAACACAATCGAATGCCTTGGACAAATCGCAAAAGACGCCCAAGGCATCGCATTTGTCCTCCCATGCATTATAAATATGTCCTAAAAGTTCAACTCCTGCATCGGTAGTCGAACGACCCCTTGTAAAACCGAACTGTTTATTATGCAGTAATTTATTTTTATTAAAAAATCTTTGCAATTGATTCAAAATAAGTTTTTCAAAAATTTTACTAAAGGTAGGTAGTACTGAAATAGGTCGATAATTAGTAGGGTCTGATGTACTACCCGATTTAAACAACGGTATTATTTTACTGTTTTTCATAAGATCAGGAAACTCACCACGGTCAATACAATTATTAAATATAACAGCTAAAGTAGGTGCTACAATGTTTATAATCGACTTAGCAACATCCACAGAATTACCCCATAGATCTGCGGTCTTTTTAACATTTAACGTGTGAAAGGTTTTAATTATATCGTTACAGGTTACATATTCAAAGTGAAATTCAGAATCACAAACTGAAACGTTTTCTTTAAGTAAAGACTCTGCGGCAGCGGGTGATGAGTTAAGAGATTTAGTAGTTGATACTGGAATCTCTGCAAAGAAATTTTCAAAGGCCGCGGCGACTTGAGAATCTGATTTAATTATATTGTCATCAATAGCAAGGCTGTAGTCACTACTTCGGGTGCATGACCTTCCCGTTTCGCTATTAATGACATTCCAAGTCGTTTTAATAATGTTGCTACTATTTTTAATTTTTGAACTCAAATAACGTGACTTGGCAATACTACAAACTTTTTTAAATATTTTAGAATAATTCTTAACATATAAATTAAATTCAGCAGTGTTTATACAAATCCGTTCTTCATATAATTCATAAAGTCGTTTTCTACTTTTATGTATACCAATGGTGGCCCAGTCACTGAAGGAAGCGTTACTATTAACTGATAATCTTTTTGGAATAAAAGTGTTATCAAATTGTGTGCAATACATATTAAAAAAATCATTATATTGTTGATTAGGGTCATCATTAGTGAATAAAAGTGGTAATTTACCCAAGAGTTTAGTTTTAAATGTTTCCAAGCGATTAGTTGTTTTTGGGTTAACAGTGATATCTTTTTTAGTAACGTTTTTGTTGTAATTTGGAATACTGATCAATTGTCCGCAATGATCTGAGTCTATTAAGTTAATAATTTCTTTGTGGGTCGGTATAACATCTGTATAAATGTTATCTAGGCATGTGGCACTAGTAGGAGTTATTCTAGTGGGCTCTAAAAATTGGTTAGCAAGATTGTATGACTGAAACAAACTTATAATTTTAGTACTTAACCCAAAATTGTCTAACAAATTAACATTAAAATCACCACAAGTGATGATAGACTTCTTTGTATTACAGATTTTGTGCAACACTTCATCCATAACTTTTTCAAAACAATCATACAATCCTGAAGGTGGTCTGTATACACTTAATATAATGAACTGCTCCAATTCTATACAGGCTATTTCAATTGTTCGCTCAACAGAGAGGCTTACGATATCCTTTCGGTCCTTAAACTTAAGCTGGTTATTTATTAAAATTAATGAGCCACCATGTATAGCATTTACTCTGCTGAATGAACTACCAACCTGGTGATTACTAAAATTGAACATGAACTGGTGGCTTTTAAGCCAATGTTCTGTCAAACAAAGAATATCTATATTGTTACAATTCAGGAATAATTCTACTTCTAACTCTTTGTTTAAAAATCCTTGAATATTTTGATGCACCAGATTGATACTATTTAATTTTTTTACACTTTCATTTGACTTATTATTTACCTTAGCTACATTTTTGCAAGAGGTTGTCTCTATTGTCTTAATGTCTAATTTAAATGATGATTAATGTCATTAATTTTGACCAAATTATTGCCAGAATACTTTAAAAAGTCATTGCATTGCTCAATAGGAGCAATTTGTTTAGCCAAATGTTTGGCTGAAATTGAAAAAAAATATGATAGCGACACAGCTATCTGTCTTTTAAGATAGTTAGAAAGATAGTACATAACAATATTGTATCTATCTTTTGTCAAATATAAATTATTACCAACATAATAGTTAGTATCAATTAACTGGAATTGGTTATCATTATATGTCAAATTGTGCAATGTCATGTTCATATCAAATCTTAAGTTGTAGTCAAGTTGGGCCTGTAGTGGTAAAACTGTACTTAAATGGCATTATTTTAAGACCGCTACGCGTTTTCTATCGGATAGAACAGCAGCAGAGTCATCATCATCATCATTTCAGCCGAAAGACGTCCAGGCCAGGGCAGCCACCCCCAAGCGTTGCCACTAGTTGAGCGACTGTTTTATATACCCTATGGTGTTTTGTGCACTGAAGGGTCCTAAGGTTAAGTAACAACAGCCGCACGGGTCGATCGATTAGGTTGAGCTGCGCTTGCCGGGGTTGGTCCCTGGATAGGTGACCATTTTTACATTTTACATACCAAGACCCCTCCGTACCTCGGAAAGCACGTTAAGCCGTTGGTCCCGGCTGTCATTCGTGGATCTTTGACAGTCGTTACGGGTCGTTAGAAATCCGAAAGTCTGACAACCAGTCTTACCAAGGAGTATCGTATTACCCAGTAACTGGGTTGTGGAGGTCAGACAGGCAGTCGCTCCATGTAAAATACTGGTATTTAGCTGCATCCGGTTAGACTGGAAACCGACCCCAACATAGTTGGGAAAAGGCTAGGCAGATGATGGTGTTTTGTGCACTTTCATACAGAGCATCTATAACACTGATTTGCTGGACAGCTGCGAGGAAGCTGTCCAGCAAATCAGTCTTAGAACAGATAGTCAATGGGGTCTCAAAGTTTTGGAATGGTAACTGCGCCCTTACTCCACCACAAGATGGACCGATATCCTGGAGCAGGTCGCGGAATTTGATGAGGTGAATTTTTTGAGGTGAATTTTAAAAGCACAACACCGGTCTTTCTGAACAGGCTTGGGACAGATATCTGTCCAATGGTAGTCTTCTGTAGTATAGAGATAGTTTAGGTCCCGAGAAAGGACATAAAATAGTTTTTATCCCGATATTCTCACGGGATCGACACTTATGAGGGTAAGACCGCGGGGCGCTGCTAGTATAAAATAATAATACTCAGCTGCAACCGATTAGCCTAGAAAGTCGATCTCAACATAGTTGGGACAAAGCAAATGATGAGGGAATGGATGTATGTATATATATGGATGTATTTCGTGAACAAGGAAACCAATGTAATGTAGGATTGTTTCGCATGCGTGCTGTATAGTCTTTTAGTCTCTTTAACTATTCAAAAGTGCTACATTTCATAATGTTACCATTCCCGCAAAATATGGAGAAAACGTCAAAACGTCGTTTATAAAACTGAACGTGTTTAACGCTGTCAGTTATACCGGCCATGTTGGAAAGATAAGTGACGTAACGACGTGAAGCAATCTATCATCGTCCATAATGTTTGGCATATTTATTTTAAAGAAACTCTCAGAAGCAGCCTGAAGCCAGGGTTTGAAATGAAAAATGTTTGTAAATAACATCACACTAAATTCAATATGGCCGCCGCTCCCCTTATATTGGTATCAAATGAAAGGGCTTGAAGAGTAGAAAACGATAAAATTAGTAAAATTACACTAAATTCAATATGGCCGTCGCTCCAAAATGGCGGATTACATTTTTTTTTCAATCCCCATAATATGGGTAGAGAAGTGGTGGCCAAGAGAGCAGTGGTGGCCAAGTGGTAACGGCCGCGACTTACGAGTTGTAGTACTTACGAGGTCGTAGGTTCGAACCCAGACAGGCGCTTTACTTTGTG
This sequence comes from Mesoligia furuncula, assembly GCA_916614155.1. Classification (NCBI taxonomy): domain Eukaryota; kingdom Metazoa; phylum Arthropoda; class Insecta; order Lepidoptera; family Noctuidae; genus Mesoligia; species Mesoligia furuncula. The sequence continues at coordinate 12,790,781 of OU744813.1, forward strand.
TAAATTATTTCATCACCACTGCTCTCAAAACGGTGAAGGGAAACATCGTGAGGAAACCGGCATGTCCTAGAACCAAAAATTCGAAGACATGTGACATCTGCCAATCCACACTGGGCCTACGTGGTGGATTACGGCCCACTGCCTCTCACCGAGAGAAGGCCTGTGTCTCAGCAGTGGGAACATTATAGGCTGATTATGGTTATGGGTATCAAATGAAAGGGCTTGAAGAGTAGAAAACGATAAATTTAGTAACATCACACTAAATTCAATATGACCGCCGCTCCAAGATGACGGATTAAAAAAAAGTTTTACTAAACAAGCTAACCACCGTTCGTTCATAGCTAAAAAAAACGAAAAAAAAAATGTCAATAACAGGGTTGATAGCGATAGACTCGCCGCCCCCTTATTCCATGGGACTTAGGTAAACACAACTGGCGAAATGTGAGTACCTATACTTCAGACCTACATAGCACGCCCACATTTCGCCATTTGCCTAACCCTACGTAAAACAGACGTGATGTCATGTTATGTTTTTATTTGAGGAGGCTCTTTTATGTCTTATGTATGCGTCCTTATGCCTTTCTCTTGTTAGTGAGTGTTTATAACTTGACAGTTATGTTTACACGGGATTTTCAAGTAAGTGTACCTAATATACCACCTGCTTTTGGAGTGTAGGAAGTACTTCCAAAATAACTATTTCTGCTTTTACTTTTGCTGCGTTGTGATATGAAAGGTTACGTTACTACGCAACAAATTACGGTATGTGATAGTAAACACATCGAATTTTAGTAAAATACTGTCACTCAGATACCAATGGGTTACAGAGATGACTTTTACAACGCTGAAATTATTTCTTATGACTTGTTACGGGATCTAGAAGCGTATGCCAAATCTATCTAACTTATCCAAATCTTCAATTATTTTGCTTTCATCAATATAAATCCGTATGCTATCACAGGTATAGAGTTTAGATAGGTAATCATTACATAAGCCTTTTCCCTGTTATATAGTTAGGAAATGGGGGTATATTATTAATTGGTAAAGTTTACATAATTCTTCCACCTCATGATTATATATAAAAATTCGACAATGACAATTTAATATATTTGTACGCCTCTGGGCAAAACATAGAGGATCTTTCTACCTGTAACATCTCGCACACTATTGTAATTTGACCTATATGTTTACAAATAAAGCATTCTGATTCTGATTCTGGTATATCTCTGTCTAACCATTTGGGGAGAATAGGTGTTATGTTATGTTAAGATTATCTTTCAGAGTTTCTTGTGCGTCGGTGTATCAATATTCTGTTCCATATATTTCTGACAATTGCAATATCGACGCTCTAGTGCCAACGTTTCCCGTATATAATAGACGATGGGTATCCGCCAGACATATAGCTATGTAGACAGTAGTAAGGGAACCTACATTAATCGCTCCTGTCCGGAGGTACCTAGGTACTTCATTGCCTTCATTTATAATGGTTGCGATTTATGCTTTGTAGTATGTATAAAGGTGTTGTAATAATATTGTCTAGAATGCAGTTGTTGTTAATTGCTGAATGACATGATGACATGATCAGCCTATAATGTTCCCACTGCTGGGACACGGGCCTCCTCTCTGTGAGAGGGAGTGGGCCGTAATCCACAACGCGGGCCCAGTGCGGGTTGGTAGATGTCATATGTCACTTGTTAACCTTTAATTGGCGACTGTGTAAGTCCGAGTCTATTTTTACACCACACTAATATTATAAAGGCGAAAGTTTGCGTGTGTGTTTATATGTTTGTTACTTCTTCGCGCACAAACGGCTGGACCAATTTTGATAAAATTTGGTATTGAGATACCTGCCACCCTGGATTAACATATAGGTTACTTTTTATCGCGATATTCCTATGGGATCGAAACTTATGCAGGTGAAACCGCGGGGCTTACTTTTAAGTTATAATATATACAGAAGCTGTTGGTTTACCTTAATAAATAAATTAAAATAAAATGCTTGTTTTTGAAATGGTTTTAGTTAGACAACTTAAATTCAAGTTTACAGTTGTATTACGTAAGCATAGCAGTTTAACACAAATACGTATAACATAAGTTAGTACTATAATTTTAATGAGATCAAATCTATCTATCTCCAAAATAAAGGTCTCTCAAACACTTCTCAAACAGCACTAACTTCAATCTTATACAATATGAATTACGTCAATAAAAATATTATTTATATATTAAATTCCAACCACGAATATGGAACGTGTCAGTTCCATAATAATGTCATGTTTTTGGTGAAATAACTCGACGCGACGAATTGTGCGACTGTGTCCCTGGAGGATTTGACGTACCGCAATGAGATTTCATTTCAAAATGAAAAATATTCTAGATTTTTCATATACCTAGTTAATTGGATATTTTTCTAGAGTGCACAAATAAACTTTGTCGAAATGAGAATCCATGTTGATAACTAAAATGTTAAATATGAAACAAATAAGTTCGTTTTAGAATTCTGTTCAGTCTCTTAATTGAGGTTTTTAGCGCAAATGCAACCTGAATAGTAGGTTCACAAAGTTGGACTTTCTTCTCTTTGTCCGCTACATTTGAAAATCACGAAGCAAAAATACGAATGTTCTATTGTCTAACAACGAGCATTGCCCTGCCTATTTGAAGTTCCAATGACTCATGAACCTACTTCAATTCAATTATCTTGACATCATTATCTGAAATGTTGCTAGAAAACAACAGTCAGATATAAATCTAATTTTTACGAGCCTCACAATAAAAAACTAGGTAAGTATTCAACAGTATTTCTTTTAGTGGATTAAAGCTGTGTGGCATCTCTGAGGAATGTCTAACAGAGGGAGTCATAATAAAATAAAGTAAAATTCTTTTTAAAAACAATTATACTAGAAACAAATATACAAATAAGCTAGATTATAAGCTTGTTTTTGCGCTGTCACCGAAGTTATATTAGTATGCCAACTGTCAGCTCAATCGGATGCCAGGATGTGCTTGAAAAATGGATGGATGACAAAGCGAGTAACCGGATACACATATCTCACCTCTTTCTTCCTTACAAAACTTCTAATGAGTTAGAAAGAGTATTTACCTACCCAATAGATTTTTGCACCTCTTGAATTTGAAAGTGTCTACCACTTTGGATACTGCGGTGACGAGAAAATGCAGTCTTCTAATTTAGAACGTCTTTATGCGTGTGGTCGTTTCTCCATAGAAACGCTTTCGCCTGTTTTCTTTCTGGTTAATGACCATAAAGCAATGATAGATATTAAAAAAATATTAACTACTTGTATGTCATGTTTACCTTTTTGATGATACATTCTTTTTATAAGCACTAGAACCGTCAAAAAATGCCGATTTAAGCCGCTGTCAGCAGAGGCCTAGTGTACAAATTTGACAACTATTAATGAAAAAAGAAAAACATAGGGACACTAATTCAGTTTATGAAATATCTTTTAAATTGGTCCAATATTAGAGGAAGAAATAGGCGAGAGCCGAACCTCGATTTATGACTTTTTACTTAGGCTTTTTCAAAAGTCTCTCCGACCGCATTTCCTCATAAAAGACTCGTGAAGGAACGTTACTTGTTGTTGTGATCTTGTTTTCGTAGCTGCAATAATCTGTAGGGGTGACCCTTTATAGCAGATTTTTTTATGTCATTTTGCATAACAGCGGATAGTATAAACTTCATTTCGCAGAAAATCTTTTGACATACACTCATTTATCATACATTTAAAACTCATAACTTTGTAAGTCAGAATCATCTTTAGGCATAAATTTCATATCCATAATTAAAAAGTAGAACCATCATAACGCAGAAAGTTCACAGTCAGAATCGTCTTTTGGCATACATTTTATATCCATAATAATTGAAAGACTCATTTAAATTACAGAAAATTCATAGTTTAATAATAATTGTCACTATTTCTATATAATATAGTCCTTTCTGGCACTCGCCAGCCACTGCCGCGGCACCGCTCGCTTCGCTCACTCGGCTCGTGCGTCTCTAAGGGTCACAGTTTTAGCCTAATCTAACCATTTTTTTAAAATAATTAACCTAATCTAACTAGTTCGGTTCCGTGTAGCCTCCGCCGCGCCGGCGAGCGTTAAAACCACCTGCTCCTTAGCTCGCGGGCCGCCTCGCCCTCCGAGCCCTCGCGGGCTTAAATTACACTCTAGGGGTAGGGCAGACAATTCTGCCATCTTCATAGTATGCTAAGTGATAATAATCATCGCTCTAAATAAACGTTATGCCAAACGAAATTAGGCGGAATTTTAACTTTGCCAAAAGTAATTATCTATACATATAATAAATCTGTAGAAGGGTCAATTCTGTACATTGAAAATATTGAAAAAATAAATAGCGGGGGGTGTTGCTGGATCGATACCAAATCCAAATATGTGATTAAAAAAATTTTTGTCTGTCTGTCTGTCTGTCTGTCTGTATATGCAGGCATCACGTGAAAACTAACGGTTCGATTTCGATGAAACTTGGTATAATTATACCTTATTATCCTGGGCATGAAATGGGATACTTTTTATCCTGGAAAAATACGTAGAAAAAAAATCTTATTTTTCAGTTTTATTCATAGACGTTGTTCTGTAGAACCGCGAACACAGGTTGCATTACCCGCAGTGGATTCAGCGCCGTAACCTGTAGCGCCGAAAGTCGGATTTGGCTTAAACCGTTTGCGGCACACGCGGGCCACGCCTCCCCGACTCCTATACATATAAGGAGCCGCGTTCCGCGCCGCGCGATGCTCCCGCGCCGCCGTGACCTCTGAGTTTGTTTCGGCTTTTCTTCTCAGAGCAGTCTGATAGGAAAAGCCGGTCTCATCAAGCGCAAATAATAATAACCTGTTCCAGCCTGTCCCTCTTGCTGCCCTCTCCCAGCGACGCCCTAAGCCGAGGTCCGTACCCCACAGGGGGTGCCCTTAGCGTGTAGTCGCTTAGTTTTTAAGTTTATTTATGCCCTGGCTGTAATTTATTGAGGCATCCACAGGATCGCCCGGCTAAGCAGTCGACAACCCCTCAGGTTGAACTGCGAGATGCCCTTTTCAAAAAAAAAAAACGCCGCGCGATGCATAAAAATTCTGAATTTTGATGCGAGCGGACGTGTCCAGTGTGGCGAGCGCTCGTCCGTGGAATTAATATTGTATGCGTGTAATTTTAAACCGTGCTTTTCAGCGCGACCTTTTTGATTACTGTTCCGATCAGTTATTTGTAAATACTTTTGTAAATATTATAGTACGTACGTAGTTTAAGTTTTCATCGTACCGTCATTTTTGCGTCGGGGGTTAAAAACTCAAACTCGAAGCATTTCTTTCAAATAAACTAATTACAGGCACGATTGAATTGTCAAGGGATCGGTCAGTGCGAAAGATGAAGCTGTGAATATTGGTTAAGTAAGTACAGACGCCAGAACATCAAGCAACCCAAAACTGTAAAATTTCCCCAATCAACTTTGAACCTCATGCTTTAGCGATAAAGTTGAAAACCTGTTAAAGAAATTTGACAGATTATAGTAGTTTGATATGCTGACGTATGTACAGCCTTCATATTAAAATTATACATGTGAGAATGTAGAACGTCATGGACGTTAACAGCATCCTACTAATATTATAAATGTGAAAGTTTGTGAAGATGTTTGGATGTATGTTACTCAATCACGCCTAAACCGTTAAACAGATTTGGATGAAAATTGGCACATAGATAGACCATTTCCTGGATTAACATATAGGATACTTTTTACCTCGATATTCTTAGGGGATCGAAAGTTACGCGGGCGAAACCGCGGGGCGCTGCTAGTGCCAAATAAAATTCTGCCATCTAAAAGTATGCCATTGTAAATTCGGACATAGAAACATTCGGCCAAACAATAATTATGTTAAATAATTTTTATGCCTTAAAAATATTCGTTTAAAGAAGATTACGCCAAGTATGTTATGCCAAATAAATTTCGGAGCATCATGATTCTGCCAGATAGTAACCCAATCTGTAATCGTCATTTATTTTCATTGTTTATATGTAGGTATATTTAGCATGTATTTGTTTATGCATCTACTATACAGCATATAATATTGTATATGATTTTGCACCAATGACAACCCCATTTTTATATCCATGCAATCACTGTCCAATCCAAGGTTGCCTGGTCTTCCAGGCAACCTTGGATTGGACCGCCCATTGTATGTTTTGTAGTGGTAATTTTAATTTTTGTTATGTATTTTCTGGTGTACAATATAGTATAAATATAAATAAATAAACGATCTTGGTACTCTGAACTGGTTACCATTGTGTCTACGTTTTATATAAGCATATACGGTTAAAAGTTAGTTATAATGTAACAGTTACGTTAGATGTAACGTGAAACCAGGGCACATAAAATGTTCGCAAACAAAATCGTAAAAATAATAACATGTTGCTCCACTTCGCAAGCGTGGACGGGTACAAAACAAGTTAACAAAATATGTAGATTTTGTTAGATTAACAATCTCTTCTAATTGATAAAACGCACTTTTAAACAATAGTGATTGTTAGGCTAGGTTTGTAGATGGAAAGAGCTTCCAAAATAATTGAAGATAATGTTGTTTCGGGGGGTCTTCTCTCCAAGTCCCAAACTCCCAACGAAGATACGAGCCCATCCGAAAGTAGTTGATCCGTCAAAACAAGTGACAAATTCAATTTATCGAACGGGTAAAAACACATCGCGAGTAGGGACTACTTCTTAGAAAGTAGACCCCCAGAATACTGATATCTTAAGTTTTCAAAGCTTCCTCTCTCCTAATATTTCGCTGTGCACAACAAGGTCTACAATGATGACATAAAATATTAAGTTAGCATCTCAGGGCCGTAATTCTCTATGACATAATGAACGAAACCCCGCGAAATCTACGCGAGATTGTCGGGATTAGCTAAGAAATTGACGTGGCTTCGGTAAGGAATCGTTAAGTGATCAATAGTTAATACGCGACATTGTGGAATGCTTTGAGCATTGAATTTATCTGGAATATGCCGTGATTTACTAAGGTATGTGACAATACGCTTTTCGAAAACTTTTGTAGTGTAGGTATGCATTTGGGAGTTAAAACATTACGGTACGGTCGCATACGGGAATCTGGGTCTGTATGTCAAAATAAATTTCCATTTAAAAGTTTATTCAGTTGAGTTTACCTAATGGATGCGGAAGTGGAGAAATCCATAATTTAATGTTATAAGTGCGAAAGTTTTCACACTGTAACATCAGAACGGATTTCAATGAAATTTGGCGTACCATGTAACCACTAATTAGGTATTCTATGACCTAGGTCAAGATATACTTTATTCCGGTAGTACGTTCCCTTGGGATAATTTCCGACTTTCATAAGAGCAAAAGCTAGTAAGCCATAGCAATGTTGACAGAATAGTTTTATTAGTTAATAGATTTTTATTTTTGCGGTAGGTACGACGCCATCTTGTCCGTAATCGACTCAGTTTTAATCTCATGTTTTATGCAATCTTTGGAAGGTGAGAGTTGGGAGTTGAACTGGGTAAAAATTAACTTAGTGAATTTTATTTTCGTCGCACATTGTTAAACAAATCAAAGTGCCGAGAAAACAGCCGCCATGCATCCATCGTTGTCGCTCTTCGCTCCTGGGATCAAGGTACGTTGTCTAAACAGAGTGTTTCCTTTAACTGAATTTATTTTGATATTTGTTTTGTTTGAAAATTTAGCTTTTTTCATTTACGGTTTTTAATTTAATATTTAATTTTGCTATACTTCTGTGAACTAGTAGGTATTACTTTTGGTTTGATTTATTGCATATAAGTGAGGTCCATATTGTATAACGTTATTACTATTGGTTTCCATACATTTTTGCGCAATGTCCTTTACTATCAATTTATAATATTTTTACATTCTAGTCCTCCTCCTTAGTCGTTCACTCTTGACAGAGTGGTCGTGGTTGATGACTCTGCATTTTCTTTGGCCAAAGCAGCCCTCGCGATGCTCCTCCACTTATTCCGGTCTTCAGCGTCTCGGAAACTCTGAACTATGGAGGTTTGTGTTGACGCTTTGATAAGGTCTGTCCAACGCGTAGGTGACCGACCGAGTGACCGTTTGCCCTCCACTTGTTCCTGGACAACGAGTCGCTCCATGGAGTGTTCCTTACGAACCACGTGGCCGAAATATTTGATAATTCGTGTTTGCACAGTCGACGATAATCTCTGCTTGACTTTTAGCTCCTCCAGGATCGAAACATTGGTCCTAAACGCTGTCCAGAGAATCCGCAACAGTCGCCGCCAGCACCACATCTCCAGTGCATCGATTTTGCGTCGGTGTCTGAGGCGAACCGTCCACGTTTCTGCGCCGTATAGAAAAATCGGGAAGACTAGGCTTCTCATTAGGCGGACTTTTGTGGCTTTGGTGATATTACGGTTGCACCAGACTCTTTTAAGCTTGTCAACGACAGATCGTGTGATAGCACATCTCCTTCGAATCTCGTCTTCGCATCCTCCAGTGTTTGTGATAGTGGAACCGAGGTACACATAAGATTGGACCATTTCACAGTTGCCAACCATAGAAATGTCAGGATGGTTTAGTTCAGCTCGATCCACGATCATCATCTTGGTCTTGTCTCTGTTGATCGTTAGTCCGAAGGAGAGGCTTGTTGTCTCTAGACGGGTCAGCAAGTGTTCCATGTCTTCTCTTGTTTGTGTAAGAAGAGTAGTGTCGTCGGCATATCTTAAGTTAGATATCTTCCGACCTCCCACTGAAACGCTTTTGTCCCATTGATCCAGAACGATTCTCATAATACATTCCGTGTAGATGTTGAATAGGAGTGGAGAGATACATTGGCACAACACACAACGACATTCTAGTATAAAATAATAATTATTGACGTTTTACAAATCTTTAGGCTTCTTGTACATGAAGTTGTACTTGTCTTGTACATATTCTATGCACTTTCAAAGTGCATAGAATATGTAGTGGTCTATGCGGTCTTTCAAAATGCATAGAACTTGTAGAGGGAGTAATAAAATACATTATTCTTCCACTCGGCGGCGTACTTAGCAAATCGTAAAGCAGCCATTAAAGGGAAGCTTCTCCCATAAATTGCAATAGTTGGGCTAGGAAAAGTTCACGGTTTTAAGCGAGCAGGATTTAGTAGCGTTAATTGCCAGTACACACAGATTTAGCACTTTGATTTGAATTTATGATGCCTTTTAGCATTATAAATAGTACTGTACAGTAACTGTTGTGGTTTTTATGTTCTTGGTACTATTAGTACGGGTGGTGGCGTTAGTTTGAAAAAGTAATGTTATACCGTGTGAAAATCATACCAAAAATAGTTTTTCCTTAGTGCATAAGATATCTGAGCGTCAGCTGGTCCAGTATTGGGAGAGGCCAAATGTTAGTGAATGTCAAAGTTTTAAATAAACTTGTAAAAAAGAAATTTCACACGGCGCCAAGACCTTATGGGACGGCTTTTTGGGTTCAACTTAAACCCAAAAAGAAATTGTCAGCTGCATGGGGTTCGATACCTGGCACAGGCAGTAGCTTTTTCAAAAAAAAAAACAAAAATGCTGTTTTATTTTCCTTCGAAATTGAGATCATGGTTCTTTTGACCACTTAGCCCTATTTATTACCCATACTTAGTTAAAATTTAGCCTGATGTGCCAACGTATCAATCATTTCTATTTACATGGTTAACATATACACCCCCCACTTCCATGCAGCTGACAATTGTTTTTGGGTTGAAGGTGATCCTAAAACCGTCATATAATGGTTTTCGCGCGTTATGAAATTACTTTTTCTATACGTTTCTTTTACAACTTTGACATTGTCTCACTTTGGATTCCCACATAGATTTCCTCTTTTGATATTTTTTTTTTTGGATTTCCTCTTCACTTTCATATAATTATTGATTGTTAAACAACTACTAGAAATGAAATATATTCGGTATATAATTACTCGTAAGGACCACTACAATGTTCTAATAATCTAATTAATCTGTGTCTTTGTATTACTTTTGGATAAATAAACAATTAATATTATCAATTGGTCGCAATATTCGAGCAGCACGGAAGTTGCTCGATTTTCCCATTTATACCATGTAGTAGTGAGCCTACTATATAGTTTATGTTTCAAAAAGAACGTACCTTTTTTATTAGTTGAAAATAAAAAATATTGTTTGTTGTCATGGTTCTACATAGATAGAATATTTGTGATAGGAGTCGGTTGTGTTTTATTTGAAAGCAACACTTTTGATACATAATAAGTTTAGCGACTTGATAATCAAGAGTTATTATCGTTATTTCCTAATATTTCCAACAAGTTTTTTTTGTATTGGTATTGGTAAAATTGACATTTCAACCTATTTTTTGGATAAAGATGGTTTTGATTGTCAAAACCAAACCATGGATTGAGTTTGCCGTCTTTTATCTTTGAGAAGTCGGACTAAAGATTGTAGATCGGGAAATAACAGTTTTGACTGTGTCAGTCAAACCGTACTAGGGGAATAGACTAGTCACATGTAATAATGGGACATGCAATAGGGGGCGAGACTATTGCCATCACCTGGGGAAGAATGCAGACTCCGGGCTGCTCTGAGAAAATCCTGATAGAAAAACCCAATAATTCTTTTCGCGACCTGGGAATCGAACTTAAAATCTCATGCTAAACAGTAGCGCTTGCAACCACTGAGCAACGAGGCGTGAGAAACAAAACGTGGTAATGAAGCCTTAACTTTGATTAATTCTTATTAAAGGCAAACGATCTATACGCGTCATTATCCATTACGATATTACTCCAAACCTTAATTCTGTGGAGTACCGAGTAGATTATAGACTTATACCTACACACACACTGAAAGAAATAAGCAGTAAATAAAAATGAAAAAAAAAACATTAATCTGAACTACTTTGGACAGTTCCATATGAGCTTAACTTTCAAAACAGTATTTTTTCTGATCCGAAAACAGTTAAAGCTTGAGGCAAAATGTTAATGTTATGACAGTAAGTAGCAAAACGGTCACAAAATTACGGAGATAATATATTGAAAAAAAAAATGTGGGTTTTCTATTTCGTGTAACTTGATAAGTACGTGGAATAGGGATTTAACATTTTTATACATATATGTTTTTTGACTCTTTGGTCTAGTATCATGTAAAAGGAATATACGATTCGATGAATTTTTCTCAATACAAAAAAAATTGCAAAGTTATATTTATTTTTTTTACTTTTTTCGACATCACAGCGTAATGATTAAGAGTTATTCAATTTAATTTACTTAACATAGAGAATTATCATATCAAAGTAATTTAATTCATTTATTTTGTTAAAAAAGGAGTAAATTCGTTTTGGCACATACGTCGTATTATTTCAAGCGCACGCACATTATAGCCATCTCTCTTCTTTTGCGTTTAAAAAGTAATAATGCATCACATTTGCTCGCTTAATAGATCAGTCGATACGATTTATTTTTGATATCATTCAATCTATTGAATTTTATTTACATTACAGTAATGGTGGATTTCCTTTTTTTTGTTTTTTTCAATAAATAGTGTTATCAATCATTAAAAGTTACTTTTTTTCTGTTTTTACTGTTCTACAAACATTTCTTCTTACTGTATAAAGTCAGTAAGTCATAATGAAATCGCTTTAATGTGCTGTAGTGAGAAATTCTTTTTTCAGTGTATGATTGATGAGTTACTGGCCAATTCTTACGTAAATATTTTTGTCGGGGTAGGTACGCAGAAAGGTATCGCTGTTTTTGAGGAGAAACAAAAGTATATGTTCAACACTATATGAAGCACTCTCAAACTGTCCTTAGTGTTAAAATGCTAATGCAATATTGTTGAAATATTTGAATACACCTGGCTAACGCCGTAGACAAGAGTGCACTCAATCACGCACACTCGTGCACTTTGTTAGTTTTAAATTATCCTTTTTTTACTTTTTTGTGTGTCCCAAATAAAAAAGTTTTCTTTCTTTCTATCTATAAAATAATAAGTACCTAGTAAAAGTAGGTCAACGCATCACGTCGATATGGCTAACTAAGGTGTTTGGTGAAAACGCCGAGCAATTTTCATACTAGCCCACTTGAGATGATAAGCCTGTTGTAATAAACTAGCGACCCGCTCTTGCTTCACACGGGTTCAACGATCTACTAATGAAAGTACTAGGTATTTCTAAGTTAGGCGCGCTATTAGGTTATGTATTTCACACATGAACCTTCCAGAATCAATATCCTAAAAAATCTTAAATACAATATACAATATAACACAAAAAAATATGTATTATGTACAAGTATATAAAGGAAGTCTGTGTGGTGCTGGACTTAAAGAATAGCACAACCCCATACTTCCCGTGGGTGTCGTAAAAGGCGACTAAGGGAGACCGGAGAATGGGCAGCAGCGTTCTCTATGTATTACACCATCATACCATACTGTGATCGCCAACCCGCCTGTCAAGCGTGGCGATTATGGCAAACCCCCCCCAAAATTGGGGGAGGCCTATGTCCAGCAGTGGACGTCTTTCGGCTGAAATGATGATGATGATGATGATGATGATATAAAGGAAAAAAGGGAAGACCTCATTAAGCATCAAAACATTTTCCGCATCGCTGTCAGTGGGAAAAGTGCCCAAAAGGGTGGCAGCAAAAGATATTTCCTAACTGATTGTGAAAACTCCATTACTTTGGACAAAATGTCGAAATACCTGCTCTAACATAAAATTTTCGATTCGCCCCGTGAAAAAAAACCGATCGGCTGTGTAATACACAATATCGCAAAGTATTTATTCGGAACTAGCTTTGTCCGCGTGAAATTTCTTGTTCTCCCCCGACCCACCCCGTCGCATCCCCTGCCCACGCTATTACTTCGTTTTCACTTACCTACCCTTCCTTCTTACTTTTTTGCTCGGCTTTTAAGAGTCGTAACGTGATGTTAAATATCCTTCCTCAAGAATTGGGCTATCAAATGCAAAAATATTTTTTTTAAATCCGACTGGTAGTTTCAGAGATTAATTAGCAAGTTTAAACAAATAACATAATCTGTAGCTTTATTATTAGTATAATATAAGATTAAAATGATTGAGGGGCCCGTGGCTAAGTAATAACAGCCGCACAGGTCGATCGATCAGGTTAAGCTACGCTTGCCGCGGTTGGTCTGTGGATGGGTGACCATCTTTACATACCGAGACCCCTCCGTGCCTCGGAAAGCACGTTAAGCCGCTGGTCCCGGCTGTCATTCGTGGATCTTTGGCAGTCGTTACGGGTTGTCAGAAGCCCGAAAGTCTGACAACCAGTCTTACCAAGGGGTATCGTATTACCCAGTAACTGGGTTGTGAAGGTCAGATAGGCAGTCGCTCCATGTAAAATACTGGTATTCAGCTGCATCCGGTTAGACTGGAAGCCGACCCCAACATAGTTGGGAAAAGGCTAGGCAGATGATGATAAGATTAAAATGATATGTACATAAACAACAACTTACGGTAAATGGTCGTTTGGCCAGGTCGGACGTCTCAAATCTTCAAGGGATCTTTGTGATATTTGGCACCCGAATAGCTTGCGACATGCCGGACATAGGCTTGGCTTACTAAGCATTATAGCCAAAGCCGGAGCAGGCAGAGCCTAGTGTCGCTGTGTCGTATGTAATTGAAGACAACACTTGCAGCTTTGTGTCCAAGATATATAGGATTGGATTTCAAAACTGAGTACCGAGAAACATGTCTGCGTTTCGATAATTTTAGTTTAATATTAACAATGATTCGTTATTACGTTAATTAATAAGAAGACTGACATAACTTTTAAAACTTTTTACTTAAAGTTTTTCTGTTGCCATTAAAGTTGAAGCTGGAGGCAACTTAGCGACCTAAAATTGATTTGTGTTCGAGAATTTGGCCGTTAGGGTGAGGAATTGAGGACCTTCGTATAAAGTTTAATACTTAAAGTACACTTTTAACATTTTGACTTCATTATAATTATGTCTATAATAATATAATTATGAACCTTGAGTAACTTATGTGAGGTCAATGTTTAAATTACCCTTCATTCGGGCTCCACCACTGACGGGTAAAAACGTTATTCTTATAATTCCTGAAATTACATATATTTTCAGTAACCTTCCTAAAATTCATAAGCCTATTCCAATTAGTATCCTTTTAGGCCAAATATGACCAATTTATATTTATATATGTACTAATAATAAAGCTGAAGAGTGTGTTTGTCTAAGCGCGCTAATCTCTGAAACTACAAGTCGGATTCGAACAAATCTTTTTGTATTTGGTAGCCTTACTTGAGGAAGGTTTTAGGCTATTTAACATCTTGCTACGACCTTTGGGAGCCGAACAAAAAGAAAGCGAATGGAAAACAAAGTAATAGAGTGGGCGATGGGGCGATGGGATCCGACGCGGTGGGTCGGGGGCCGACATTTCACGCGGAAGAAGTCACGCGCAGAAGCTAGTTATGAAATATAATAACATCGGTCACATTAAACCTTTTCGACCCTCCAAATGACTTGCATACTTTAACCTAATGGATTTTATTTCTGTACTATTATCCGCGGGGACAATAACCGTGCTGCTAAATGGACAGTCATTTGCTTATAATAGAACTATTAGGCTTTATATAACTTTTTAACACTGAGGTATCAGATGACTTGAGTTTTTATATATTCATTTTGGACGTACGTCAATAGTAAAATAATATTAATTAATCAACTTTTTAATGTTCACTCTGCTGGGACACAAACTGAAGGTTGGTAGATGTCACATGTCTTCTAATTTTAGGTTCTTGGACATGCCGGTTTTCTCACGATGTTTTCCTTCACCCTTTTGAGAGCATTGTTGATGAAACTATTAACATAAAATATGTGTTACCAAGCCAGGGATTTTATTATGGTAAAGCGCCTGGCTGGGTTTGAACCCACGGTCTATAACTCGTAAATCGGGGCCTTTACCAAGTGTTAGTGGCCCGACTTAGAGACGTAGAGCCACCGCTTTACGTTACTCTCTACAATGTTCAAAATTAATGAAGTATTTAATATGTAGATGGTTTTGGTGATGAAAAATAAACTATTCAGTATTAGTCTGTGTTATTGTTCTTCAGAGAATTCTCATTGAAGAAACGAGTTCATTAATTCTTGCTCACTAAGTGTTGACGATTCATTTCATGTTAATTTTATCACAACGTTTTCCTTAATCGTGCATGTATGTGCTGTCAATGTGATAAACTTAATCATAATCTTTTTTATGGGAGATTACATACATTATATGGTCTTAAGTTTAGTCAATGGTATTGCCACATTCTGCCAAGTGTGACGTGCAATTATAAATGTAGATCAGTCGGAGAACTAGACACAGGATAAGCAAATAGCAAATAGACTACCAACTTAATTTATCCGGAAATTCAAATCACAACTGTCATGCATTGTCAGTCGGAATGGACTTATACTTATATCAATATGCTCAACAACCAATTTCCCTGACTATATTAAAACCGGTACCGGTGTCACCTTATTAAAACACATCTTTAACGCATGGGAAGAGGCAGAAGATGCTATAGGCATTTTTTGTGACCTATCCAAGGCATTTGATTGCGTGAATTACGAAACACTGCTCTTGAAACTTGAGCATTACGGACTAGGTAAACTTGCTCTTAGCTTAATGGAATCATATTTAAATGATAGATTTCAGCAAGTTCAAATTAACGGTGTGAATTCATCGGGCTTAAAAGTCAAAATGGGAGTACCGCAGGGCTCAATATTGGGGCCATTCCTATTTTTAGTATATATAAATGATTTACCTCATTTACTGAAAAACCAACCACAAATGGTGTTATTTGCTGATGACACATCACTGATTTTTAAAGTAAGCAGACGTGCACAGGAGCTTGACGACGTAAATAACGCTATGCATGTGGTCCATAATTGGTTTACTGTGAATAATTTGGTATTAAATGAGAAAAAAACTAAATGCATTAGATTCGCTTTACCGAATGTTAGAAGTAATGAATGTCATGTTGTATTGAATAGGGAGACACTTGAATTCGTCGAAAATACGGTTTTTCTGGGGATCGCGCTTGACTCAAAGTTGCAGTGGGGTCCGCACTTAACATCACTTGCAGGGCGGCTAAGTTCGGCCGCTTACGCTGTTTGGAAAATTCGCCAATTAACAAACGTGGATACCGCGAGACTGGTCTATTTTAGTTACTTTCATAGCATCATGTCTTACGGTATTTTGTTGTGGGGACGGGCTGCAGATATTGATTCTATCTTCATTCTGCAAAAGAGGGCTGTCAGAGCCATCTACAAGCTCAGGAGACGCGATTCTCTACGAGAACTGTTTAAAGAAATTAACATCATGACGGTTCCTTGTCAATATATATATGAAAACATTATGTACGTTCGAAAAAATCTACATCTTTTTAGTAAGATAAGTGACAGGCATAATTTTAACACTAGAAATAGGGAAAAAATTAGATCAACCGCGTTTTAGATTGTCTAAAGTAAAAACTTCTTTTATGGGTTACTGTGTAAAATGTTATAATAAAATACCATTCGATATTCTTCAATTAAATGAGAAGAAATTTAAAACATGCATTAAACGCACACTATGTAGACAAGCATATTACAAGTTGGATGATTATATCGTAGATAAAAATGCTTGGCTTAATGCTGGTCCTGCTCCACAGGCACTTGGGCTCACTAGTTAAAATTTCAATATTTGGAAGAGGTGCTTCCCTTTTTCTTTTTCAATATTTCTGACATTACGAACATTACTTTTTTATTTTATTCAATCCAGTTTTAATTGTTGAATACTGCAATATTAGATACCTCTTCCTGTTTGGTAGTAAATTATATTAACATCTTAAATAAATTGCAAACTATAGTTTTGTATCATTTAGAAGCATTTTTTTTTTAAATTTTGTAAATGTAAGAACCATGTTTCCGTTTATTATGATTTTTTTTGTTGTTGACTTGAAAGAGCATGGCAGTTGAGAACGTGTCATGCTCACTTAAATGTCTCATCGATGGTGGCGCGTGTGTTGGATTATTCGGTTCCCTACAAAATGGTTGAGCTGGATGGTGCTGATCCACGCGTCATGTTCGTGAACGGGTGCCGTCGGTTGAGACTGGTCATCTCTTAACTGCCAAGGCTTATTTTTAATCTTATATTTTGAATTGTTTCTTCATTTGTCTTTTTTTTTTACATTGTTCTCACATATAGAAGCAACAAGAATAATGTACCCAGGATTTTGTAATAACTTGATTTAAAAGAGTGTCCATGGAGTTTCTTGCCCGTTCTTCTGCATAGAGATCTACGTTTTGGAATGGGCAACTAGCTTCAACTTTCTGACTAACTGACAGACTATTTAATTTTGACAATTCAAAAGTGCCTGTACAAGGTTTAATTGAAATAAATGCTTTGAGTTGAGTTTGAGTTTATACATTCAATATTTAAGTACGATACGAGCACATTGGAACCGCAGTATTATTTGAAGCGATTTCAATAATAACATTATGCCCATTTTGTCACCAATAACCACATATTCACATATTTCACAACTTCAACCACAGAATTGTTGCCGCTTTGCCTCTCAATAAATTATCGTTATTATTATTGGCCTGTGACAAATCTTTTAATATGATCGGATGATGTGGTTTTAAATTATCCATTGTGGAAATTATACTTTAAGGTGAATGCTGCGCATTGGTATACCGCAAAATTCCAATTTTCATTTGCAGGCCAGTGTCAGATTTTATCTTGATCAAAATAATATGATTCGCGACTATAATAGATACATATTTATTATAGTCGCGAATCATATTATTATATATTGTAAATACATATTTACAGAATTATAGTCATTAAAATCATTCAAATATCTCTTTAAGTTAGACTTGTACCATAAGCACTTTTCCTTAAGAGATTTGTTCTTATGGTACAAATCTAACTTAGAAAGATGTATTAATGATTCTAATGATTATAATCCAGTAAATACGTACCTGTTATAGTCGCGAATCATATTTTGATCAAGATATAACCTGACACTGACATGCAAATTGCAAAACGTACGAAAATTTGAATTTCGCGGTCTACCACTGGGCATTCACATTAAAAAGTAAAGACCGTTCTCAAAAGATTTTTTAATAAACGTCAGTCAGTTTTGGAATTCGGCGTCTTTGATTTATAAGTATTTCACGGGCATTACCTTATTCCCATCAAATACTAACGTCACACCTGTGAAGACGCGCGACGGAGAAAAAATTATTCGGCTCGATTCCAGATGATTTTCCTTTCCTTTCTAACCCTGTGAACAATCTATAGGCTGGTAGCTAGGTAGTACTATCTAAGGGTGCTTACATAAAGAAACAGGTTTCCGGTGCAGGCGAGTTGGTGCGGGCCGGTACCGATCGGTGCGGGTGAAATAGTCCCACATTAACTTATGCGCTCACACATAAAGAAACAATTAAAACATGTAACCGTTTCCTTCCGATGATCAACCTGCACAGATCTGTACCGGGAGTCAGGACTGAAAACCCGCTTCTTTATGAGAACACCCTAATATTCGAAGACGACTTAATTTACTTAAAACGTACCTAAGTAATGGACAACGTTACGTGTAGCTGCTAAGTAATAGGTTTTCCACAAAAAATGCTCCATTTTCCTGATTTTATTGCCGTTCAATGAGTTTATTATAATAAAGATTTTACTGTTTCTTGTCAGATGACGGAAGAAAATCTATCCATTTCTGGTCGTTTTTTTAATATTTATATTTTAATTTTCTTTTCGAATGTTCCATTTGTCTACCTAAGAAAGTTTATGCAAGCCGAAACAATATTACTTCAGTAGGTAAAAGTACCTATGGGTATGAGCATGTTTTCGAACAAACCATTCAGAAAACGAGAAAAATAAACATTTTATTATAAGAAGTGCCAATTCAGCCAAAATATACGGAACAGTTGACTTTTTTTTTTCAATTCTTCGTAACCCGCAAAAAGTTATTCATATTCATGAATGCTTTTAGGCATTTTAACCGAATATTATTTTTACCTTTTTGTTACATTGTGCTTACGAAGTGTAACGAAAAGAAATTATATTTTCAGCTGTTTCATAAAGTTATTATGTGGGTCCATTTATACACATAGTGTAAGTTAGGGTGGGTGCAGACCGTCTGTCGTCTGGCGCCCATATGCTGGTTTGGAAAAAGAAATTATATTTTCAGCTGTTTCATAAAGTTATTATGTGGGTCCATTTATACGCATAGTGTTTGTTAGGCTGGGTGCAGATCGTCTGTCGTCTGGCGCCCATGTGCTGGTTTGGAAAAATAAATTATATTTTCAGCTGTTTCATAAAGTTATTATGTGGGTCCATTTATACACATAGTGTAAGTTAGGCTGGGTGCAGACCGTCTGTCGTCTGGCGCCCATGTGCTGGTTTGGAAAAAGTAATCATATTTTGAGCTGTTTCATAAAGTTATTATGTGGGTCCATTTATACGCATATTGTTAGTTAGGCTGGGTGCAGACCGTCTGTCGTCTGGCGCCCATGTGCTGGTTCGGTACCTGGGGTGGTCACGGCGTGCTATGTGTTCTGGTGCGCCGGTGATGGGGAGTACTCCCCAGAGGAGGGTCCGGTGACGGACAGCCGAAGCGGGTTCACTGATGAGAGCTAACGCGTGCCCGTGTTCCCGCCGTAAGCGGCAGAGGAGGACACCGTGGAGTTTTAGTGGGTTAGAGTCCCACATAACTGCAGTATCTCCCCGTGGTAGTGCAGAATGCATGAGCATTTCTCAATGATAAAAAAAAAATATAAGAAAGAGTGCAGACCGTCTACTAGGCAGTCTGTCGTTCAATGAAAACAATGATGGCGCCCAGACTAGCAACAACATTCAGTCAGCTTCAGGCCGAGTTCTGTGACCGTTACATGCACTTTGGGTTAGAATATTTTGTCACTGTCGCACTACTGTCAATCTACAAGTGCAAAATAAAGATGGGCACATACATAATATAGGTATCTAAAGGCTGATTTAGTACATGTGCATTACTTAAGTTTCTTGACTGCGAGGTAAGTAACACTTCACAATGAAAACTAACACTTTTAGACTGACTTTTGGAGACAACTTTTCCTACTTCAACTTAACTCACTACTTAACTACTACTTTACTAATAAATTTCGGCCTCAGCCTCAACATCAAATGTCTTAAACTAGAAAAAGTAATTTAAAATAATTAAACCGATTTCAAAAAGAAATTAACTCAAAATTATTAAAAAACTTTAATTTCTGAAGTCGGTGTCTTTGGCAAAAGCCTAAAACTAGACCTATTTTATAGTTTTAGGTTTTTGCCATGTCTTCGAATTTTTGGTTCTAGGACATTTTGTAACGATGTTTTTTTTCACAGGTTTGCTGTCTGGGTTCGAACCTACGACCTAACTAATTTTCATTTAATATTATTTTAAGTATTAACTTAGCAACAATAAGTCCATGAAAGTTTCACAGGCCATTCGACTGTTCTGTCAAAAAAACAAAATACAAACCTTCTCAAAATATGTAAAATTAGCCGTTGTAAACAAAACCGGCCTCGTTCCAGCCGCAAAAGCGCCCAAGTGAACACAACCATTTTATTGCAATTTCCCTGAACATGCACCTGCAATTCCGCTTAACATTCACAGCTAGTATGAAGGCTGTCAGACTCAAACAAGAACTTGTAAACTTTAATTGCAATTTAACTAGCAACGCTCTGAAAATTGCAGCTGGGTTTAGTGAAAATCTATTACCCCGTTGCCATGGTAACCCGCAGGTAATCCGGATTTAATTGGCTGGTACAGGCGGTCGTGAGTCACGTAGGGCTGCGATTAACGCGGTTTGTAGGGGTGTCAGTAAGAAGTTTGAGTTACGACGTATTGATGTGAAGCTTTGCATTTGCAACTATGAATGTTGGTATAAACAACACGGAGTTGTGTTTTGGTTTGACACTGGATGTGCCGGATATTTTGCTAATTGAAAAATTAAGGGGTAAATTATGTTTATGCACTTTACGGGAAACTGTGTAGGTATATTTTTAAAAGTTCTAAAAAGACAATTTAAATAATTCACTACTGTTTCTTGGTATCTAAAGTCAGCGGAATTCATTGTTTAGCAAATTGACTACCGGCTCAGATCACAACTGTCATTCTTTGATCTAACACAACAATTTGGAGTAGTGTTTCCCATTGTCAATTTGTTAAACAATTTGCCTGATTGTCTCGTGGCTAAGTAATAAAAGCCGCACGGGTCGATCCAACGGTTTCCCAACTACGTTGGGGTCGGCTTTCAGTCTAACTGAATACCAGTATTTTACATGAAGCGACTGCCTTTCTGACCTCCACAGCCCAGTTACTGGGTAATACCATACCCCTTTGTAAAACTGGTTGTCAGACTTTCGGGCTTCTGACGACCCGTAACGAATTTATGAATTAATCGAGAGTAGGACACCAAAATATTGAACTACTTTTGGTAGGGCCCGTAACTTTGTTGACGAACAAAAGAGAAGGCCCCTTTTTAAAACTTCTTTAAACAATACTGTGTTCGTCGAAAAAGCGTCTAAAATTGAAAGACAAAAATTTATCTTGTAAAATTTCATCAATATTTAAGTACTTTTGGCAGCCCTAACAGAGCACGTTTCGCGTCATTACAGACGTATAGTAATACGAATAAATAACAACTACGGAATTCATTCTAAAGCTTAAGTTGTAAAAAGTTTTCTAAAGATTTGAAGGAATAAAAATATAGATGTATTATGCTCTATGATTTCCTGGTAGTAATGACATTTTATTTAGTAATAAGACTGATGTTGGTATCGTTTTGAATTAGCGAATATCTAGTAATCCTCCTGTAACTAAAGGTGCCAATAAAGCGCAAAAAATTCTTCCCAAAGCACTTTTATTTTCTTTCAAAGAAAAAACCTTTTACCCGAACTAAGATTGGTTCAGTACCACAAATGTTTACATGATACAAACAGACTTGAAACAACTGTTTCTACGTCTACAACAAATATTTTATCTGGTGACATATATCAGCTAAATAAAAAGAGGCATCAGAAATCACTGGTTACTTTTTGTTCTCAGTAGAAAGTAAATACCGTACCAACAGAGGTTGAGGTTAACATTATCCTTTTTACAACAAAATAGAACAATAATAACAGCCTCATATATACAGTCAGTAAATGCCCGCCCAGTCGTAATGGCCGCGATTTACGACTTGTAAGTCGTGGGTTCGAACCCAGACAGGCGCTTCAATTTGTGTAAATTATTTCATCACCATTGCTCTTAAAACGGTGAAGGAAAACATCGTGAGGAAACCGGCATGTCCTCGAAGCAAATATTCTAAGACCTGTGACTTCTACCAACCTACACTGGGCCTTGTGGTGGATTACTGCCCACTCCCTCTCACCAATAGGAGGCCCGTGTCCCAGTGGGAATATATAGGTTGATTATGCTATGGCCACACTCTAGTGCAAAAGCCTCTTCACATACAGAGAAGGCATGAGCATTGGTCGCCAGGCTTGTTCAATACGGCGATTCGATTTGCGATTTCTGAATTATGTTAATTACTATCGACCCGCGCCTGATTCGCACGGGTGCAACTGGTGAGATACTGGTGAGATATTCTTCTCCATAGGTACCTACGCTTTGGAATGGGCAACTAGCTTCATATTTTCTGACTGACCGACTTCTTGACAATTCAAAAGTGCCTGTTAATGGTTTAATTGAAATAAATGCTTTGACTTGACTTTGACTTTGATATAAAACATCGGGATTGCTGTCTTAGTTAGTTGCTGTATTACGTATAAACTTTCCGGAATAAGTGCTCTAAATGATGGGGTTGTGTAGTTCTGAAGATCGAAGCGGTCACTAATACAAACACGAAAAATGACTTGTTTTGTACGATTTAATGATTATAGAAGATAAGTTCAGGTTTTCTCTTAATGTTTTCCCTAATGTATCTCAGTGATGTCCAAAATAAACTTAGAAAGAACTTATCTAACGCAATATCTGCACAACAAAACAAAGTGTTACACAAAGATGGATTGTTTCAAATAACATGATAGCTACAGGTTGGAAGCACGTTAAGCCGTCAGTTTTGTTAAATGACACGTGACTCGGGTAAGGCGCGCACGTAAGACGTCACGCCGCGTTGAAATCGAGATCTCCTTTAATAGCATGTGGGAACAGGGCTTTAGATGATTACTGTTTGATATTTGTTGTTTGTAACTGTAGGGTTATATGAGAATTAAGGGCGTAAGGAGCTTTGGCATAAGATATGAGCTGTGTTAGAATTTGGCCAGTTATATTCACCGGTAATTCAAATGGGCTTATTATTTTTCCATTTTAACCCATTCCATGTTACACGCGTGCAAACTCTCCAACCAAGAGATTATAATTCAAGATTGCTTTTTTGCCGAAAAATGCTAGCATAGATTGAGAAAGGCCCGCAGTTTTTCAATAAAATTCTGTGGAGCGATGAGTCAACACTCAAAAGATGGCTATTTGAATCTGCACAACCTTCATAGTTGGTAACTAGAAAATCCTCATCTTATGCGTGAAGACAGATCACAATATCAATTTAAAATAAATTATTATTGGACTGGAATATTAAATGGAAAAATAATAAACCCATTTGAATTACCGATGAATCTAACTAGCCAAAGTTATTTGGAGTTTCTACGAAATGATCTTCCTAATTTATTGGAATAGGTGCCCGAGCAGCTGAGGGAGTCGTATTGGTTACGAAATGACGGCTGTCTTGCGCATTATGCTGTATCTGTTCTTGCATATTTAAATAGTGCATACACAAACAGATGGATCGGGCTTCTGGGGCCAATTTTGTGGCCGCCACGTTCACCTAAATCCACTGGATTTTTTTATTGGGGCTGCTTCAAAGAAGAGGTGTATCGTAAGCCAATCGGGTCTTAAGAAGATTTACGTAGCCGTGGCAGGGCAGCCGCATCAAAAATAACGCTATACGAGACTGCTCAGAAGAGCATATATCCGCAGATCAGAGCCAGCATAAGAGTGGATGGCAAACAATTTGAACATCTATTATGAATTAATCTCAAATAAAGTATTATTAATGTTAAATGAAGTTTTTATTAAACCCCAATGGTTAGTTGCAATTGAATGTAAAATATGTTCCAATATTGCAAATTTTATTACTTAGTCAAATTTTCTCCTTTTCTACATAAATAGCAATAATATTTACATTAGATACAATAATAAATTTTACCATTATAAACCGAAATTATTTTAAAATTATTGGTCACTCATGTTTTCATAAATTTTTTTTCATACCAAAGACGTTTAAACTTTGTCAAAAATAATGTTATTAAAATTTTTTTATTGTAAAATTAGTTTAATTTTTTTTTATTGTAGCAACTAGTCATACTATTTACTGCTTATCTATCTATATTATATATGTTATACAGTTAGCGTACAATGATAGAATAACAAAAAACCTATGGAATTCATTCATTTGTGCGTACAATAGCGTACAATAATGTAAAATAAGGTAAAAATTTGTAGTCTTTAAAAAAAAACATATCTTAGGTACCACTTACGATATATATTTTTTTGTATTTTTTTCTGAACGGCCATAAGTTCTGCTATAAGCCATTTCAAGGTTAGCCATTAATTACCGGACACCCTGTATACCAGTCCACTGCTGGACATAGGCCTTTCCAATCACACGAAATTTAACTCGATTCTTGGCTACTCTTATCCAGCTGCTACAGCTGAAGATCGTCGATCAACCTAGTCTGAGGGCGTTCTACCTTACGTTTGCCGATTCCTGCCCCCCAGAGGTCATCAGTTCTACGACTAAAACGGCTAGCCCCTTTGTTTCTTTAGATTGCTTCTTCCGTAGGCTATGTCCACAAAAATGAGACAGAGCTCTTAGTTATAACTCTGTGATATGGAAAGAGCCCGGGGTCTGGATTCGTGCCCATTTGATGGCAATGTACTCATCCTCTTATTTATGGGACGGCCTAGACAATTTGGAAAAATACTAGGCTTAATGTTATTCGTGTGTTAGAAAAAGAGCGTTATTTACAATACACATTTCATATTTCAGAACCTTCCTAAAGGTGGGCTATGCCAATCTTCTGAACAGAGCTTCAGCCAAATCCAATCCAATCTATTTTGGAGAAAATCAATAATGATCCAGCGGCTGAAGCTAAGCTTAAATTATTTCAAGGTCTGACCACTGAAAATATACTGTTGACTTGTCAAAGTCTTTTAAATTATTATATTATTTTATTTATTGTGAATGTGGAGACGATGTGGGTCATTTTTTTATTTTTTTTATTTTCTCTGTTCTGTTAGTTTTTTTTGATGGTCTGGCACTTTGAGTAATTTATGTGGCCTACCCAAATGTCCTTTCTTTGGTATTGTTCGTCGAATCGTTGAGCTCCTTAAGTCTTGAGTTGAGCTGCACGATTTCTGATAAATGCGTGCACTGATTGGACACGTCCTCTCAATCTGTGTGGTTCTTTCCTCAAAAGACCATCTCAGACATTGACCTTCATGGTCTTCATATAACCTGACCAAGATTATATCTGGACTTTAAAATAGACTGTGACCTCTGAGTTTGTTTCGGCCTTTCTTCTCAGAGTAGTCAGATAGGAAACGCCGACCTCATTTAGTTAAAAAAAAACCATGATTGACGTGTGCAAAGTGTTTGTGCAAACCTACTTACAAAAATAAAATCATTATCATTTATCAACAGACTGAATTTTCAGTTAAAATAATAGGTGCGACGTAATGGTTTTAAAAATCTCTGTTTTAATTTCTTTTAAAATCACAATTCTCGTGTGAAAAGCGAGATCCTGCCGCTTGGTCAAAATTATTTTGACAAAATTTCATTATCCAAACAAATTTTAGCAACCTTTTTTTATACCAATGCAATATTTGGAATGATTATTTTTAGTAGGCTACCTGGAACTGATCTAGTTAGATTATGTTAATTATAATAAAAAAAATGGTTAGTTTAGGTTAGGTTGAAACTGTGCACGAGCCGAGCGAGCGAAGCGAGTGGTGCCTCGGCAGCGGCCTGCGAGTGGCAGAAACTACTAGATTATATAGAAAAATAATACTTTTACACAAATTAATATGCCAGAAACAACTTGCGCTAAGAGAAAAAAGAGATTATTTTTACTAGGCTACCTGATACTAAACTAGATAGATTAGGTTAATTATTTTAAAAGAAATGGTTAGGTTAGGTTAAAACTGTGACCCCCACGCACGAGCCGAGCGAGCGAATCTAGCGGTGCCGCGGCAGCGGCCGGTGAGAGCCAGAAACGACTAGAATATATAGAAAAAAATACTATTATCGGTAAAGAACTATACCTAGTACTTGCCTGTAAATTAATTGATCCAAATGGAAAATACCGTCATGATCACTTAGTGATTGGTTTAGAAAATGTATTTTAAAATGTTATTTTGTATAAACGTGATTTTGCCAAAAGAATATAAATGAATAAATGATTAAATATCATCCGAAGCATTTGTAAAATATGTTATACCAACTGAAGTATTTGACTACATTCATATTGGTAAAAGTACTAGTTGGTAAGCAAGTTATTGTATAAACGTTCTCTTGCCAAACATTAGGTTTGCGTTACAATTATTTGTGAAGAGTTTATTTGCTAAGTAATGATTTGGCAAATGAAATTATACAGAAAATTGTTTGGGAAGTGATAATTTGTCATTTTTTTTTAAACAAGGGAGACCCGTCAAAACCTTTTAATAAACTTTCGCTTTATAATTTTTTTAACAGAATTCGATTTTGCGAGAATATTTTGGCTTTTAAAATTTCTTCTTGATCAATTAATTACTGGAGCATTGTTGAAAGAAATTATTTATTTTAACAGTGAAAATACCTAACCGAATAAAAGGTGAACCGACGACGTGCCTTCAAACCTCATCCATTGTAAGACTATTTACGTGAACCTGCACGCTCTCTCTTTAAGATTGTTTAAGCTCTTTTTAACAAGTTTAGTAGTTAAATCCATAGATACATTAATGTTTTGTTTAAAAAAAGCTCTCAGTTCTCACTAATTTAATTGAAAGCGTCTAACAGGCCTCTGCGAGTTGGCTTCGGCCTCTCGTACACTTTCCTACGGGGTACCGAACCTAGGGTCCCGAAACATGTCAAAGACACAATTATGAGTATCAAAATGTTATCTCATAATTTAAAAACTCTTTTCCTATGAATCCGATCATCATTTCAGTCTTTAACCTATTCAAACAAAACTGACCCTTAGAACCTAGTATCAACAATACGAATAAAAGCAGATTGCCCTCTAAGAAGTAAGCAAACAATAGGAAAAACCGTATTAACACGGATAATGTAGGCGCCACTTAAGACACTGCCGGCTACCGTAAGGGTAATAGAATTAAGCTCGAGGATTACTTCATTAGTAGTAACTGTTGTGTTTCTTATTTCCTTCTCGTTTGATACTGTTT
Source organism: Mesoligia furuncula (assembly GCA_916614155.1). Lineage (NCBI taxonomy): Eukaryota > Metazoa > Arthropoda > Insecta > Lepidoptera > Noctuidae > Mesoligia > Mesoligia furuncula. Next base: position 12,818,268 of record OU744813.1, read on the forward strand.
TCCTTTATTTCTTTTGGACATGGCAAACATACGTGTATGTGTGTCAGCTATTAATGATCGTCTCTTGTGTGTAGAGGATTCGTGATTAATGTTTGTGTATATTTTTTCCGTAATCTAGTAGTTAGTTTTTTTTTTACCTGTTATGCACGTACAGAATTTGTTATGTATGAAATTAAATGGTTAAAGAGGATATTCAGAATCTGAAAGCCAATAATGAATTCAGTGAATTCACTATTTTTAACGACTTCAAAAAAAGGAGGAGGTTCTCAATTCGGTTGTATTTTTTTTTTATCTTATTTTTTTATGTTTGTTACCTCCAGTACCTACGCCGTCATTTATAAACCGATTTGGAATTTTATTTTTTATTTAAAAGGATATAACTACTTCCAGATTGGTCCATTTTTATCAAAATCCAGTTCTGATGATGGGATCCATGAGCAATTGAGGGAACTCCCCAAATATTATAGGCACACCTATAGCGATTTGGGTATTTTTTATAGTAACTCGTGCATTTGCTCTCGAAAACCACCATTTGGTGAAGTGGAACTGATGAAGAAGACCACAGATGGCCACAGGAACTACTCAATAATAAGTTTTTCACGGGTTGCGATTCGATTACTTTAATGTGGTTGCTAGGCAATTTATGCTCGTCACAATGCGAATGGTGAAATGGAGCTGATGGTGGATTACTAGGAGAACTCCTCAACAATTAACGTCCCTGCATCGCGAAAAGCAATATTTTGTTAAAGGCGACGGGCAAGTTGACATTAGGCTATTGTTACTTAAACCCACTTAAAAGCGAGAATTGAAAACTGTTTTACAAAAAAAAAACCGACTTCCAAAAAAACACTAAAGTGAAAAATTACTTTAATTTCGGAAGTCGGTGTCTTTGGATCTGTATTTTAGTTTTTGCCACCGACTCGAAGTCGAAGTCGGTTTTTTTTGGTAAAAAGTTTATATTATTCTGAAGGCCCAATTCTCGTAATTTAAAACGTTCAAAATCTAGTCGCAGTCTCATCTCGGTGATAAACAAATGTCAAAAACTTGTCAAACTTGTAAAATAAACGTATTTTTGACAGGTTGAGACTGAGATCAGACTGTGAACGTTCTTAAAATTACGAGACTTGCCCCTCTGATCATTGTTATCAAAGAGTACCATTACCTATAGTTATAATTTTTTATCACGTACCAAATAAGATTTATTTATTTTCTGTTTATTTTGAAAAAAAAAAACCTAACGTGATTTAAACACTTAAAAGAAGAAGAAAAGAAAGTAAAAGGCAAAGACAAACCATTAACTATTCCTACGTGACAAACTAAACTTACAACTAATACAAAAGAAAATAAGCTCACGGGAAAAATCCATAAGAGAGACACACGGTTAATTTTTAAAGCAAACGAGCACACTAGGACAGTCATAGGAACAAAACAACGTCAGAAGTCAAGATAGTCAAACGTAGTTTGACTATCTTGACTTCTGTCAAAATAGGTATTCCAGCAGGTTTTGACAACTATGATTATGAGACTGCTTTTTGCGAGCGTGTGCCTTTATTGTTTATAATTATAGATCTAAATCTAAAGCTATTGGTCTGCAGACCCACTCAAAACATTTCTGCAAGTTTCGTCCATTGTTGACAAAACACTGTTCAGCCGGTCAACTCTGTCAAAATCTCACCGTGAAAACTTAAGTGAAGTGAGCTTGAAGTGAGCTGATTCCACCTGATTTTAGAGAATGACACATTTGAAAGCTCACTGCACCTAAGATTTCACGGTGAGATTTTTATAAGATAGGATTAGATAGGTCGGCTGTTATCAATCTGTCAACCAAGTATAGAGACAGTCTTGCCTGCGTTCAGTCTAAAACAATCGCGTTGCTGAATTTTTGGGCCAAACTAATTTTAAATAGCAGATTGTACAATTAGTGCATAAAAGAAGTCGAGTGTAGATAGTTAAGTCGAGGGGTAAAATGGCTCGTTTATGCCCGAGTATTGCATTTGCACTCTGCATTTCACGTTGATTTCGAGAAAATGAAACTGGCATAAAGTATTTAACAGTATTTTCGCTGTTCAAAGATGTTGCAAAATTGAAGAAGAGAATAGCTAATTTCCGCCACGAAACTTTTTAAAAGTTATTTTTTTTAATTTTCAACTTGTGTCATTCGACTTGAGTACTCCATACTGCCAAGTCATTAAAACGCTTCTTTCCGTTTTTAAATAATAAATGACACTATTTTATCTGGTTTTATTAAATTAACTAGAGAAAATACGGAAGTGACATAGATTAGAGCAAATTAAATAAAATAATAACTCTATTAATCTGCGACGTTTTATTGTGCGTGTCTGATGGGACTAATTATCTTAGTCTTAGAAAAAAAAAACTTATGCACTAGAGCATAAAAAGCGACTTTATGTCGCCTCAGCACAACGTAAAGACGAACTTTTAGAGCATGAGAAGTGAAAAAACTATTTATTTATTTTACTATGCTAATTTGTTCGTGTTATTTTTACCATCGACACATAGTTTAGACTGAATCTGCGCTCATCGTTATGATAGAGACACACGGACAATTTTCAAAGCAAAAGCGAAACACTAGGCTTTTATTAAGTTAAAAGTGCTGTTTGGTAGCAAGGCGAGCTCTGATCAAATATTTAATATTCCTATTCCTTAACGAACGCTTTAAATTATTAACTCAACTTGTTTGCATTAACCGGCTATATAAATGGAGATATTTTGATCGGAGAGTTAAGAATTAAATTATGAAGGAAGCAGGAGCGGATAGGAAAATATGAAATTGAATAATGAACTGTTAGCATCTACCTATATTCGATCGTAGTTAAGAGTTTTGAAGAGTTTGCTGATTTCTGAGAATGTTTTATACATTATTACACGACTGTCCAAAAAGAGGAGTGTTATATTTTCAGGGTTCATGTATGTTTGTTTATTTATTCCACCATAACTTCTAAACGGCTTAACTGATATCAATGTATGTGGTATCGTTAGAAGCGTTGCGTTATCCCGGGTAACATATATAGGTTGGATAAAAAATTAAAATAAATTAATGGGGGCACCGTGGTTCATGAAAAAAAAAACCGTTTTTTTTCTTTTCATAAAAAATTTGACTACGTGTACTATCATCGTCTAGAGCTTGCTTAGTACATAACAAAATTATATAACAGTAGTATTCAATATGAATTCGTTCACTAATAACATAACAAAAGGAATTAAATAAATATAACTGTAGGTACTATCCAATTCAGCGGGATTGTCCGAAAGGGTTACCGCTAAGGAAGGAACACGGATGGGTTTTAGTCAATAAGAGTCTGACACTCCCTTCCGCTCCACCCAGAGCGGGTGGGGTCATTTGATGATTTCCCACCTTCAAAAAAAAGGTACTATTCAATATCCCATAGAAAAACTTATAAAAAATAGGCTTATTCGTTTTCACGCTTGCTTCTTGAAGACAAAGGATCTTTTCATCACTGAAAAGATTGGTTTTCAGTTTGCTTATTTTTAATTTTTTAAGTAATTTTTTAATTCACTTTTTGACAAGGCAAGCGTGTTTTTTAAATTATTATTTTGTTATTATATTTTTTTTGTGAGGGAAAAGTATACTAGTAAACGTGGGTTCTTGTCATGTTTTTAAAGCACAGATATAAACAATAGGTATGGATTATTGGTTGGGTATTTTATAGAATAGAGGTTTTTTTAGTAATTTTAAACGTTTTTGTAAGGATCGCTTTTTGTAAGGACGTTTTTGGAAGGAGGATAGCATAGCGTTCGGTACTTTCTGCAGAGCCTACTTGAGACAAAGGCGTGAGTTTATGTATGCATGTGTTCTATTTTCATAACCAAGATTGCTTAATTAATTAACAAAAATAACAAAATTAAATCCTAACTTAACTAAAATTACACAGATACTAAAAAATTGCGTCGAAAAATTCATCCGCATCGCTGTCGACTGGTAATGTACCCAAGAGACTGGCGGCATTACCACGTTGTATGGCATAATGTTGCTTTAGTAAAAATCGTAAAAGATTATAAAATGGCTTTTCTATACTTTCAATCCTAACTCGTTAGATACGAAGGTAACATTTTTGAAGAAACTTTTCCAACGACTAAGTATAGAATCTCCAAAATAATTATGATTAAATTCATATACAGTTAATTTCAGTAAGTAGCTTCAGTTGCTACTTTATCAGTAAGCGAGTTAGCATTTGGCTCCATGTTATCAATAATTCAAAGTTGTGGTGTTCCAACTAACATCAGTGCGTGGTTTGGAACTATAATTCTCTGTTTGTATAACGCTACTTGGTATATGGTATTCTAGGAGTGTGCATGCTTTCACATAGTTTTCGTAAAATATTTTTCGACATTTTTTACACGAACAAATAATGTTTACATGGGGACCATTTTGAGTTTCGTACACAAAATGTGCGTATAGGACCCTGTTACTCAGCAAACTCCACACCGTCTGTGTGTCGGTCTATCTGTCACAGGACTGTATTATTTTAACCATAATACGTAGCCAGTTGAAATTTTCAGATAATAACTACTTGTTACTATTGCATCATAATATAATTCAAAAGTCTTAAGTCATAAGTTTTACAAGAATCCATAAAATTGTGGAAACTGCAAGCACGGTGTCTGCACTATCTTTAAGTCCGAGTAACTTTTCTTAAACCAAAACTTCCTTTATTCATAACAATAAACTAACACGGCCATTGCAGACAGCTCAAACTTTTACCATTTTATGACGTCATAAGTGAAAAGTTTCACCCCGCATGCAGCTGTTGCACAAACAAGTCCAACACATCTCGACATGTTCAAACATTAGCCATGTTTCAAAACATTAGCCACGCGGCCATGTAGCCACGTAACCACGTTTAGAATTTATTAAACGGACATGTTTCAAGTGTTCTCCCCTGATGTTAACGTGGCGTTTTATCAATATTTAAGGTGAATTGTAGGTGCTGTGCCGGTGCCGTGCTGGTGCCCAAGTAGCGCTGGAAAGTTTTAATATCACGCCTTGTTTCCCCAAAGGGTTGGGCAGAGGTGTACTCATAGTAAGTACACCCGCATTTCACCATGTAATCAATTATTGTCGTGCGTTAGTCTCGCAAAAACTCGAAAATGGCTCGTGCGATTATGATGAAACTTTGGTAAGTTCTTGTGTGTGCGCCGGAGAAGGTTCCTAACAAAAGAAAAAGGCATTGCTACGCATGCCGGGCATTAGTTAGTAATGTATAAATATCAATTAAGAACACTTATATACTATTTGTACTTGATTGAGATTGTGTTACCTAAAATAACGTGAAAACTAACATAACGCCAAAATTCCAATTTATTTGTGGTTGGTGCACCATGTCTTCCTTCTGTAAACATCTCTATTACCTGTCATCTCAATAGTCACCCCCTTTTTAGCCGTATTATGATCTTTTACACAATCTATTCATCATTTCTTCCATCTGCCTCTACTCTTAACACCATCCACGAATGAAAAAATTGAAAATGAATATTTTCAAAAAAAAATTCTCATCATGTTCCTCATTCCTCCTTTTTCTGTAAGCTAAGGCCAGTCGCCTACGTCGTCACTCAAACGTAAGCAGTTAGAAAATGAGTAGCCACAACATCACAGCACTAGTATTTCAATGGCGCGGTCCGTACATGACGCAAACAATAAAAAAAAATTATTACTCATTAGTAAATCGCATCGTGTACGGAGCAAGAATTTAATGGGAAACATTTAACTGATCCTCTAAAAACTTATTGACCTTCTAATGATAGACACTTATTTAAATTAATAAACCTCTAAAATCGTTTTGCTCTATTAATGATCCTGACTTTTTAAATTACAGAGCCTATTTTTAACTTTCTACCCTTTCTCACAATTGGTCGCAGTAACTAGGCTAGGGTACGCCGACCAAACGGGTTGGGTTAGCTTGGAACTTCACAGTTCCAAGCTAATCTAACCCGTTTGGTCACCCAAGCACGCGCCTGCCGAATTGGTCGCAGTAACTAGGCCAGGGCACCCCGACCAAATGTATTAGGTTAGAACTGTGACTTATTACATTTACATCGCACGCGTACCGAGCTACATACATCCAAGTTGGTAGTAGGTCCCCAAAATAGGACTTATCATTATATTAGTGTTAAATAATATTTTTAGGAGCGCGAGATAGAAATTTTCAACTTTTTTTTTATTGATTGCTTGAGTCGATTAACGAAATCGGATTTACTACATCGGAAATCCCCGATTTGTCGATAAGATAAAACGCGATGGACTCAAATGTCGCACAAATATGCGCTCAATATTGGCCCTAGCGCCTGTCGTATTGTTGTCATAGTGATTAATCAGGGAACGCGTTAATTGGACTATAAATCCAAAGAGCAACCAAGTAACCGCCAATCTTGTGTTAGAAGCCTTTCTTCTTAAGACCGTATTCGACAGAATTCACGCTAATACTAAATAAGTCAAATGTATGCTTAGATCTAGTATCATTCGTGCACATTGTTCTAGAATATGAGCCATAGTCCTTTGACATTAAAATGCCTTTCAAAATATCCATAATAATATACATAATATTTGTTAAGGATTGTCATAAATGAAGAGACATATGAATTGAGCTAGAGAAGATATTATATTTAACAGCTTAAAATGCAGTGAATTATCTACCATGAACACATAAAATTGCTTACCTACAATAAACTACACTGTGCCATAGTAACCGCGATCACTGTCAAGTCGCAACCAGGGCGGTAGCGGGCGCGATTTGTGGTTAAAAGCTACGGTAGGTATTCCCAGAAGAACGTCGTATTTATAACGGACGTCTTGAAAACCTGTTATTCCTACCAGTATTTGACATTAAGGTGTCAAAATACTCTCTGTATTTCGACATTATGCGCCGCATGTTGGCGGTCATCGCTCTTCTCGGAAACCGTAGTTTTAGTGCATCCCGAGTTGTAGTGTGCGAAGCTGGGTAGGTGTTTCCACACGGTAAAACAATAGACGGTCGCTCGCTAGCCGACTCGTTCAGTCCCGTCCGGCGCCCGGTGTAGTCACTACACTGATACGATGTTTTTATATGTATATCACCGCTCTTCGGGGAACAAATGGCTTCTAAGACACAGGCTTCTTGCCTAGTTTAGAAGTCAAACGTTCATTCATAGACTGTCTCTGCTGTACAACAAAATCCTATCACTAAATTGTATTGTTTGGTTTTTGTGTACAAATAAATATTATTATTATTACACTATGGACACAAACGGTGGTTTCATACGTTTTCCTAAGCACGCGTAGAAGTTACGAGATCTATGGTCTGGTCCAGAGTGAACGGACAGCGGGCGCGGCAGCGGGCTCTAGAAGCATCCCAAAATGAATAATTAACCCCTTGATTCCGATCTTTGATTGCTGCATATCTTTCGAAAGATATAACTAATAACTCCACTAAGCATGTCGGAATGTCGAAGTTAACATAGGACATTATTGGGTGGTTGGCGAAGCAGTCATGCTAGCGAAGGAGGTGGCGGAACGGCTCAGGGAGAGAGCCTCCCGTCCCAGCCGCCGCGGAAGACGCGTCGGGCGGGCGTCGGCGGACGTCCGGGCGTCGGGAGCCGCGTGACGACTCCCGGCCACCGTAGGCGCGGGCCTGCGGGCGGAGAGTAATGGGTAGCTCACCACCCGATCAGGACCAGGCCCGTGCCGGACGGCGCGTACGTGTTCCACGCGCGCCTCAAAGAGATGTCAGCATCGAGGAGGGGCCCCTTAGGGCCGAAGCCTGCCGGGTCAGCGGGATTGTCCGAAAGGGTTACCGCTGGCCCGGAACATAAAGGGCTAAGGAAGGAACACGGGTGGGTTTTAGTCAGTAAGAGTCTGACACTCCCTTCCGCTCCACCCAGAGCGGGAGGAGTCATTTGATGATTTCCCATCCTCAAAAAAAAAAAAAAAAAAAGGACATTATTGGGTTTTAATATGCGCGACATGTCTTTTGCGAACAGAGGGCGATCCTTAATCCGTAATCCGCCGTCTCAATGATTAAAAATGCCATCCTCAATCCAAGGATTTTCAATCCACAAATTTCAATAAAAAAATTGGATTAAAATGTCAATCTTTGATGTCAAAAAATAGGTCAATCCCTATGCACGAAGTCCGTAGTTTCGGCCGAAGTTACGGTTGTATTACTACGCCGCCCGTATCACTTACGGACATATGATTAGTATGGGGTACGAACTAAGAATTAATGACAATACGATGTGACAGTTTTCCAACTCCCGGTGTGTTTTTGTCCGAGAAATTGAATATGACACTGTTTTGACGGATCAACTACTTTCCAACAGGCCCATATCACCGGCGACGGACTTAGACCGTAGACGCCAAGGTTTAATGATTAATTTCGGGCGTTGGTCACTTTATGGTAGACTAGCTTCTGCCCGCGAGCCCCTTCTCGTGGAAGCCAACTATACCATAAAATATATCCAATAAAGAAAGAAAGAAAGAAAAAGTATTTATTGCGACTAGTATAGGAAGATCACAAACTAAACTAAACGCAGTCAAATAAAAATCCAAGTTATATAAATAAAAGAAAAAGTAACAAAAGGAAAATAAAACAGAAAGTCCTTTACGAGGCCAAAAGGCAGCATCAGGCAGCATCTCAGCAAGATGCTGCGACATTTAAAAAATAAATGTCACAGCAATAGCACTTGGCAATAGTGTAGCTTTCTGTCAAAGAAAGAAAAAGTACCCATTTTTTCGTACAGGAATATCAAAAACGAAACTAAACACAGTCATAAATAAAAATCATCATCATCATCTGCCTAGCCTTTTCCCAACTATGTTAGGGTCGGCTTCCAGTCTTACCGGATGCAGCATAAATAAAAATAAGAAACGAAATTATATATAAAAAACTCTTCTCTTTTTCTTTATTTTCTATCAGTGAAAATATAATTGAAATCGGATGAATATTTTCGGAGTTTACTTCCTACATCCAATCTTATAGACATAAGTACAAACTTTTCCTCTTTTTAATATTAGTGTTGATAGATGCACACAGTAGATTAATAATGAATAATGTATGATTTAAACGCCACGCGCTTCAGTTTATTACTCTGGACGAGCTCTAACGTCTTCACAAGTTTCATACCCGACCACATAAAATTGAGAAATCTGTTGTTCACGACACCTTTAGATTGAAAACTGTTTGAGATCGAAATAAGTAATAGATCCTGTTGTTTTATTATTTTCAAGCTGTTGTTTTATGTTTTTTTTATTATTATAATCATAAATATTGTGACGTCTAATTTGAATCTAGCTGTTTGTACATATGTACCTACTTTAATTTCTAGGTTTAGTGATTTTCTCATAAATTGGGATATACTTACGGATGAAAAACTTGGCAATCGCTATAGAATCTGCAAAGAATGTATTCAGAGTGCTTTATAAAGGTAACGAAACGCTGAACAATGTTATTACATTGTTCAGCGTTCGTATCAATAAAACCTTCCAATAAAACCGTAAAACAATATAGCACATAAGTCATAAAACAACTGACTATCATATAAAACCATAACACAGTACGTAGCAACATAAAATGTGCAATTTTTATCACATATCTGTCGGGATACGCGCGAGGTGGCTTTTAGAGCAACCACAGCCATAAAGTGGCATATACGTGGTCTTTATATGGCTCACAAAAATCTGTGCTACTTTGAAATATTACTTGAAGTCCTGCTCTTTTGTTTTGAAGGTTATAAAGTTTTATTTGGGCATAAGAATGTGTGAGTACTGATTTGAAAGTAGGATGTGTTTCATTTTGTAAAACTTGTGTTATAGAGGAATGCGTTTATACTTTAGAAAATCCTAAAAATAATAGACGGAAAGGATTTACGCGTATTTTTCTTCTTAGTCTGCTCTGTCTGACATACACACATCAAAAGTGTCTAGGGATCAACATATATTTTTGCAATAACTTTTCTCCTGATTGATATTAATTAAAATTTTCTTTAAGGATTCATCAAATAAAGTGTTTTCGTTTGTCACAGTAACGATAAACCAAGTCACCTTTGCATTAATAAAGAAATTTGCCATTTTCCTAATAAAGGGATTTTTGACATTTGAACCACTAACACAAAAGTTCGAAAAAAAGACTGAAATAACAGTTTTCTTTAAAATTTTATTGGGTAACTTAAACAATTAATAATCCGTGTTTCTACCGCGAACACTAACAACACAAGAACATCGGTTTGGCATACTCAAAATGAGTTCATCCAAATCACGCTGTGGAATGGCCGCCCATGTTCGTTGCAACAACAAAAAAAGGTCTTCTTGCGACTGGATACCCTCCATATTCGGCAGAGCTCTTCTCTGTAGCATATCCCATGCATGCTCAATCGGGTTCAAGTCTGGCGACTGAGCAGGCCAGGGCAGGACATTGATGTTAGCTGCGGCGAGAGTCTGTCTTACAACTCTTGCGGTGTGCGGTCGTGCATTATCATGCATTAACTGAAATAAGGGACCGATTTGCACTTGTAGAGGAACGATGACGTCTGATACAATCGTCTCAGCATAAATTTGAGCGTTGAGGTTGCCTCTGATCCAAATCAACTCAGTTCTTCCGCCGATCCAAATACCCGCCCATACCATGATGGTTCCACCACTATAAGGATGGACTTCCTGGCAGGATTTTAATCGCTGTTGGCGTCCAGGGGTTCTCCAGTGTCGTATACGTCTTGTATCCGGTCTCATACCAAAACGAGACTCATCAGAAAAGCACACGAAACGCCATTGTTCTTCTGCCCAATTTCTGTGTTCAAGAGCCCATTGATATCGAATCCTACGATTGTGCATTGCTATAGGTGGTACCCGTAGCGGTCTTCGGGAATGAAGGTTCACTTCATGCAAGCGGTTTCTGACTGTTTGGTCGCTAATTAAGTTCCCTGAAGAGTGATGAAGCCTCACGGCTAACATCATGGCGGTTATTGTTGGAGCTCTTCGAGTTAAGATTTGAATGTATCGGTCTTGTCTCCGTGTGGTGCAGCGATACCGTCCTCCATGGCGCTCAGCCACGGTACCAGTGCTTCGGTAACGTGTCCAAAGTCGACTGATAACACTCTGACTTGTATTCAGAGCTAAAGCCACAGTACGTTGCCGGGAACCAGCTTCTATCATTCCCACGGCTCTGAGCATTTCTTCCCTGCTTAAATGACGTCGCCGCTCCATAATAACGTTGGTTTTAATCAGTAGTAGGGAAACAGTAGCACTAATAATGTCTTCAATGCGTTGTATGTTTTTATAGGGAAAATATTGACAGCTGATTTTCATCTTTTACTCGAATTTGATTCACAGTTCCTGATTCAAATTATGAAATGCACCAAAAAGGATCCATATAAATTTATAAAATCATAAATTTATTACAAAGCCACATCTCAATCTCAAGAAATCCGCATAAAAATGCTTGATCCCTAGACACTTTTGATGTGTGTAGTTCTCCCACATTCGTTTGACCGATCAATGGTTCACGGACAGAACGAATCACCTTTTAGAATTTCATCGATAGAACTTTTCACCGGCGAATGATTCGCCGGTCATAAGTAGTAGCCTATCGCTATGTTTACACCAAGGTATAAAAGATGTATTCTACGTGTAGTACTATTTTCGTTTATCGTTTATACCTAAAACAAGTGCGCACAAGTGCTTCAGAAAGCACGTTAGCCCGCAACCCTGGTTAGAATAACATATCGGAGTTAAACCTAATGTTCTATGAAACGTAGATCAATAATTCACAGAATTTCCCTTACAATATCAGTTTCCTTCAGTAATTTGGTTACGGAGAATCCGATTATAGCAGTCCCATGTTCAATAGTAATATTCAGCTGTATTTGTCAGAGTGTAAGTATATCCTATCACACAACAATAGGGCTAGAATGAACCTGATAATATCTAAGGTCATTTATTCTTACCTGACTTACCTGATTTTTTGTGACTGGACAATGTGTACAAGCTACGATGTACATTGACCTTGTTGCTAGTTCGTACGTCACACTCATCTATGCACAACAATATTGTTTACCTTTGCATTTATTTAACATAGCATTTAATTGTAATTATATTTTAATTACAGTTAAATGTTATGTTAAATAAATGTAAATACGTATTATATTACTTTAGTAGCAATAAGCAATTCATCAAGGGAATCGTTCGTCTACTCATTTACATAACAGACCATAACATACCTAACAAGTTTGCATAACAAGTACATAAGTAACACTTTCACTGTTGGATAATACAGCCCAACAAAAATTTTACCCATTTATTCTTGATTCGATAATGTATGTTCTTTTAAAGCCTAATATGCCTTGAAAAACAACAAAATCTTGTTATATATTTAACTTTATGTAAAAGAAAAAAAAAAATAAGCTAAGTATGCGGGATCTCGTCTTGCTGTCCTTCAATAATTTAAAATTACTTTTGTAGTAAAAATACCGTACTGCCAGTCGATTCTGTAAAAATCTCACCGTGAAAACTTAGGTGAAGTGAGTTTGTTTTTGCTAGGTATTGACACTATTGACAACTCACTGTGGAGTGAAAATCTCACCGTGATACCTCAGGTGAAGTGAGCGTGGGCTCACTTCACCTAAGTGATCACGGTGAGATTTTTACAGAATAGCACCGCTGTTCGATCTAGGTGGGTAGGTGATATATGAACAAGGCTCATATACGCGAAGCAATTTAATTGCCTCTTAAAAGCAATATAAAAGTTGTACCGTATAAACACTGTTTGGACATAACTTAAAAAGAGACTTTTAATTATTGCATTAATTGCGTAATTAAAATGTCTTCATACACATGTGATTTAATACTAAAGAACTGATGAAAAATATAAAAATATCCATGAATAGAGCAACGACAACGTTTAGAATCCAGATCTCCCACAAATTACAAAATTTTGTCGAAATACTTGCCAACTTAATATGAATGTAATTTGTGGAGATAAATAAACATCATTTTTAGGGTTCCGTAGCTCTGACAAGGAACCCTTATAGTTTCGTCATATTCGTCTGTCTGTCTGTCTGTCCGAGGTTTTGTTAAGATACCGTTAATACTAGAAAGCTTTATATTTGTAGGAGTATATATATCAATTACGCCGATAAAGTGGTAAAATAAAATTTTGGAAAATATTTTTTTTTAGGATAGCTCCCTTACAAGTGAAGTGGGGATGAATATTTTTTTCGTCGTCTACCCCGTAGTGTGGGGTATCGCTGAATAGGTATTCTAAAATGATTTGGGGGTTGCTAAAATTATTTTTCGATTTAATGCTCCATTTACGAAGTATTAAATTTTAAAGTGCAAATTTTTGTTCCAGTAGGGCGTCCCTCCTCTTTAAAAGCTAAACTGCGGGCTTAAAAAATCTGGAAAAATTCACGATGATAGTGCATTTCATGAACTTTAAAGAAAAATTGTAGTGGTTAAGATGACTGTATCAGTTTAGCAGTAATAGTCGTTGAACTTGGGTGTTGGATAATATTGAAGCAAATACAAAGTCCATAGCATTAATCCTTTAAAGTGACTAAGATGAAGTAGTTGCTTGTTTATAACGGGTAAAGAATTGCATTGAAAAACAAAATATGAAATTAAAAAAACAATAAATTATCACAAGTTTCACAATACCTACTGCCGCTAGATAGCGCTGTACCAACGGGTTACGTTTTCATTCGAGTATATTCGAGTGATCGACATCCCCGCACGTCTTAGAAATGATAATTCAAATTTAAAGTCGATTTTTGTTATTATAACCATTAACTCATTATATCTTTACAATTACTTATATTCAGAATAAAGAACAACAGAATCGTACTATATTGTGATAACGGGCTACTACGGAACCCTACACTGTGCGAGGCCCGACACGCACATGGCCGGTTTTATTTATTCCTTTACTTGTCATACAGTATTCAAAGCCGCTATAGGTAGTTACTCATACTACGGCTAAGGCGCATAGCTGTAATGCCTGAAGTTTATCCGTTCTCACATTAAAGTTGTTAAGACGTTATACGAACTTCTTGGTTAAGTTGACGTTGGCGACGACACACAGAAAGACTTTGAAACAACGTGAGACTTTACCCGAATTCACTAACACTAGATGACACATAAGTAACAGCGCGCCGTTGGATTTTCGACTTTCGGCTTAACGCCTAAAGTTGAAAATCCAATACCGCGCTTTTACTTAAGTGTCGCCTAGTGTAAGTGAAACCGGCATTACGCAAGCCAAGTTAATTCTGAGACTAAAATGTTAATTCTAGCGGTGTTTTAATATTAAGGTGGCCTTATCATATTACCTTGTAGCTTCTAGGTAACGACAAATGGACTTCTACTAACTGATTGCGTGCTTGACGTAAAATGAATTTATAAAGGCTGAAACAAAGTATCGCAGGCAAACTAAGTGCAGCTGTAAGTTGCGGCCACAATACAGTTTATACTTTTGAAAAAAAAAAAATGTCAGTCGAACCAAGAAAAATAAAAGAGTACAAATAGTCGACTGAACGATTGTTCGAATGGAATTTATTGCGAAACAACCTTTTATCGCCAAACGCTACTTCGACTGAATGATTCATCGTATATTTATGAATCGATGGACTGGTCTTCCGAATGAGTTTTAGTTATTATATAGGTTGATAATTGAAATGAAATTATAAAAACAAGATTTTTCGTCACATATTATTTCATACGTAATCGAAGAAATCAAACATTTATAAGATAAATATCGTACGTTCTTCCCGTAGATTTAGAAACATGAAGGTAATAATGGAATTTTACAAACAAAACTACGTAAACATTGATTTTTCTCGAATTCCATGAATTTTCGCCTATGCTTTATTGGGTGGTTAATTGTTACAAGGTCACACTATCACGACCTGGAAGGAATACATCAAATTACAAGGTAATCTGTATAGCGATCTTGTCTCTTTTTTGACTGCCCCGTTGGTCTCGTGGTTGCAAGCGCGACAGCTGAGCGTGGGGTCCTCGGTCCGATTCCCGGGTCGGACAAAGTGTAATTGGGTTTTCGATTAGGAATTTCTTAGTAACAGTCCGGAGTTTGGAAGTTGGCGGTTTAATACCCCCGTGTCTCGGAAAGCACGTAAAGCTTTTGGTCCTGCACCTGAACTCTCCCCGGTCGTGTCGGATTGCCGTCCCATCGGACTCATTCCGGTGTTTGGAAGTTGTCGGTTTAATACCCCCGTGTCTCGGAAAGCACGTACAGCCGTTGGTCCTGCGCCTGAACTCTCCCCGGCCTTGTCGGATTGCCGTCCCATCGGACTAAAGGAACATAGAAGTGCACCTGTGTTTGCGCACACACTTGTGCACTATAATATCTCCTGCGTACCTGGCTAATCTCCATTGAGATTGGCCACCGTGACCGAAAACTGTCTGGGAGGCTATTATTATAGTGATCTTATTGGTGACGTTCTTCAGAAAGCCGGGTGCGTATTACTTGCAACCGGCGAGCGCATATGACCAGATTTATGACCGTAAAGGAAGCAAGAGGAGTACCTGTGTAAGGGTCATAGCAGGTCACAGGTTGCGTTCTGTAGTTTGTGTCTACCCCATGGAAAGAAGGCGTGTTTATACGTTTATTATTAATCTTTATTTAATCAGACTACAATGGTCTATAGTGTTAGTAACAAAAAATAGCTCAGCCTATGTTAGTACTTAATAACTAACACAGAACGGGTCCGGTTTGTAAGCGCCCACACTACCGGGCTATCTGCCCGGGCGGCTATTGATTGCAGGGTAGTGTTAGGACTGCCACGCAGCCTCCGGAGTAGTGAGGCAGATTTCGTACGCCACAGTGCATCAAATCCTCCGATAGGAGTATATGTGTCCTGTGATCAAATCCGTCAATGCGTGCGTCTGCAAACATTGCCGAGGCCCTACAGAAGCGCGGCAATCGCAACAATACCCTGAATGCGTTATTATATTGGATACGCAGAGCACTGTAAGCCTTTTGGGTATACGTAAACCACAGGGCTCCCGAGTACACTGCTGTACAGTATGCCTTAAAAAGGGTTATTTTAATTGCGTCTGTATATCGAGAAAATCTGCGGGCCAGCATATTTGCCCTAACTAACAATGCTCTGCGCTTTCTCTCTAGATCCATATCATCTTTCAGGTCATCAGTTTATGTTTGTCGGACCTAGTTTTGACAGATACGTGTTGTAATGTTACAGCATCTATCACCTTCGTCAGTCGGGGTCACGAGCACGCACGGACGCACCGGATCTTCATTGGATCCCACCCCTTATTCTATGATATTGGTTTAGCAGAAAATTACTATACGACGCACTGATTCGTGGAATTTGAATATAGGCAAAATATGGACTGGCCTTGGTTGACCTATTACACTTCCATAGAATCGATCGAACTCGCGAGCACGACCAAATTGATCTATAATAAAACAATGTGCTCACAGTTGCAAGTGTTGCAGTTGTTGTTGTATGTAATACTCTATATTTATAAATTTATAAATTAGTATAAAACAAAGTTGCTTTTTGTATGTGTGACCGCGTTTTTCTTCAAAACTACGTAACGGATTTTGATGCAATTTTCACCAACATTTAAAGATTTTTTTCCGAAAGATTTGTGTAAGTATAATACATTAGTAAAACTGGCTGTCATTCGTGGATCTTTGACAGTCGTTACGGGTAGTCAGAATCCCGATAGTCTGACAATAAGTCTTACCAAGGGGTAGCGTATTACCCAGTAGCTGGGTTGTGGAGGTCAGATAGGCAGTCGCTCCATGTAAAATACTAGTATTCAGCTGCATCTGTTAGACTGGAAGCCCAAGGACCCAACATAGTTAGAAAAAGGCTAGGCAGATTGTGGCAGATGATGACATTAGTATTAAACTCACTTTTATCGAAAGAAATCGATGTTTTGACAAGTTGCTAAACCCGTGCAAAGCCCCAGCTTGCTAATCTATAATAGTACAATGTGCCTGTAGTTAAACTTGAATACGATAATGATACTTATTCATAGATACAACAAAAAGTGAATGTTGGGTTTTACCCCTTGTATATTTGCAGTGGAGGCTGCTTCCAGGTCGAGGATTCTAGTTATAATTGAAACCTTATTGACTTTCACAATTCAAAATTCAATTCAATTCTTTTCATTATATTTATTGCAAAGTAGCACACAGAACACGTCGTTACAGTTGTATTATTTTGGAGGCTAGCCCACAGTGTTGCCATGTACAAATTAAAATAGACATCAGTGTTGTCAATAAACAAAATTACTACTCTAAATGTTACTATTCTTAACAGTGAAGTCACCCCCTCACACTCACGCCTTGTGCTTCCACAACAAAAGGTAAAAGGTAGAGGTTCCAATTCGAAATTGGAATACAAAACAATTTTCATGTCCAACAACGATGACAGTTTGAAATTGTCGGTCGACCACGCTCGAAATAGCCCGATCAAACGGCATATGATCGAGAGCGACTGAATGTAATTTTATAGTAATTCGTTCTTTAACACAGCTGTCATCAACATTAGCAATGATGTATTGGAAGTATTTGGGGCACTTCCGTGGTCTCTATAGAAATATAATATGGTTCAATTTCGATAATAGGTAAGAGCGAAGACTGCCCATTTTGTCACCCTTTGTAAAATGTCTACTGTAATTTAATGGGTTTATTATAAAGGTCAAAGTTAGGTGACGTTCAAACGTCAAAAAATTATGATTAAACAGTAGATAATCACATAAACTTTAAGCAACTTTTATGAATAAAAGGGTATATGGTTTACATAATAAAGTCTATACTAGTTGCGCCCCGCGGTTTCACCCGCATAAGTGTCGATCCCGTGGGAATACCGGGATAAAAACTATCCTATATCCCTCCCCGGGATGCAATATATCTCTCTGCTAAGTTTTATCGAAATCAGTTCAGTGGTTTAGTCGTGAAGAGGTAACATACAGACAGACAGACACACTTTCGCATTTATAATATTAGTATGGATAGTATTAGGTATAGTATGGAAAATTTGTTATTCTGTTGGTATGTAGGTAATACAACGCATCATAATAATTATGGAATTGTAAAAATA
This sequence comes from Mesoligia furuncula, assembly GCA_916614155.1. Lineage (NCBI taxonomy): Eukaryota > Metazoa > Arthropoda > Insecta > Lepidoptera > Noctuidae > Mesoligia > Mesoligia furuncula. The sequence continues at coordinate 12,836,361 of OU744813.1, forward strand.
ATACTAGCCCCAGGCTACAAAATGGTAGCGGGACTGACAGGTCACCGTCAGACACAAGTACACGTTTTGCCTACTCGTGGAGATTACAATTTATGAGGGTGGATTCGGTGAGTTGGTTACATCGCAAACAGCTGGCAAATATTTGGTTGTTTTGATTAATTTATCAATAAAATTTGGAAAATCCACAAATGCACGACTCATAATGTTCATTTGATCGTAAAAAAAATATATTTAAAAAAAAGTAGATTTTAGAAAACATTCAAGATTTTATTTTATATTAATTATTATTAAACTACTTTGATAAAAGAGCCATTTTCAATAGGGTTCCTCCTAATCAATTTATAATTAATTAAGTAAAAAAAATACATTATTAATTTATTCATTGAGTAAAATTTTGTTTACTCTTTTTGTTTTTTTCGCAATCTACAATGTTTTCAGGTTTCACACTTGATTGTCGGGATTTTCTTGAAATATTTTAATGTTTTTTTCGTTTCTACTGCACTAAATCAATTTTTGAAAGTACAGAATTAATCTCCATTAAATTATCTTATACAATGGTATATAAATTAAGTAGGTTATGTGTACTAAGAGCAGTATAACAATAGAAACAGATGCAGAAAGGAGGCAAAACAAAATTTTTGATCGTAAAGCACTCTCTATTGCTTCGCATTACGAGTCGTGCAATTTCTAAATGAAGTTACGAAATATCGTTTTGTGGTAACACTGAATAAGGTGTTGTAACAGTATTTTAAACTAAATATTCAGTGATACGATATTAATTATTTCAATTTATAATCAATATGCATATCGAGGCGAGAGCGCCTTGTCGTGCACGGTAGAGTGGAAGGCACTAGACCACGTGGACGCTCACCCATGAGATTGACTGACGAAATTCAATCCACAGTGTGCGACCCCTTGTATGAGAGCACTGAAATATCAAAAACCCGTAGATGTCGAGAAATCACATCGGCCCCTAGACAAGAAGCTACATGAAGACCACGATCGCTCTGACAAGAGTGCTACGAAGAAGAAGATTTTATTGCAACAGAGAGTTTCATAATATCGCATTTAGTAATAAGTATTGATAAATTAATCAAAACAGAGTGATGTTTGATATATACAGGATGTGGCGTGAATTATGGTCCACTGTTAAGGATTCGATATACCAGATAATTTACTATACTTAACATATTACAATTTTAACCATTTTAGTTGTACATTTAAAAAAAAATAAAAATCGCTCTTGAATTTGCATGATATGTTAAATTTTTTTGTTAAAATAGAGAAGAACTAACTTTTTTTTCAAAAGCTCTAAATTTACATAAAACCCATATTTTTTCACGATAGCTCTAGGTTTCAGCAGTAATTAACAGAAATCAAAATGCAAAAAATATGGTTTTTGTTGAAACTACAACCAAATTTGTAACAAAAGGTAGAGATTTCGTAAATAATAAACAAAAAATATATATTTTCGGAACCCTTGGGTAAAAATGGTTAAAATTGTAATATGTCTTAGTAAATTATCTGGTATATCAAATCCTTAACGGTGGACCACTATTTACACCACACCCTGTATAAGCGCCGATGACAACTTTCAGAATGACAAACTCTCCTATGTACTTACTACTTACTGACTTTTAATTGCACCCTATTGACTGTGTCGATATTTCCTATTTGAATTATTTGTTTAAAGGTTTCTAGAAACCTGTATGTTCAGCAAAGGGTTTACGACTTTAATAAACACAGTAATTACTCACGAAGAGGGAAATTCCATTAAGAATTGTGAACTGTTTACTGTGAAGTACAAATGAGGTCGTGTGAATCAGGTAATTGATTCTGTTTAAATCCAATACTGATTTATTTTCAAAGGATTTTTTTACGTATGAAGTAAGGTTTTGCCTGAAAACATGCTTTTTAATTTGGGTTGTTGCTGTTGTTTGCGTTTGTAAGCACCATATAATGTTACTTTTAGAAAAGAACATAAAAGTGTTAGAAACCTTTTTTGTACTCACGTAGAAGCCCGAAAGTATCGTAAATACAGTAAATGCGTAAATATATTGTGATACCACGTAACGTGTTGTTTGTGTTCACGAATTTAGGTTTCCATTTCTGGGCCTGACAAAATAATTTTGAAATGTTCCTCTATTGGTTTTCAGATAAATGGATTGAATTCCGCTTTAAAAATTGTGAATTGCCAACGTCCTATTTAATGTACTTTACTGTTAATGCGAAAGAAGAAAATGGCCGGTATTACCTAGCCTCGGCTGTCTGTCGGTGTTATTAAATAGGCCCCTGGTGTATCTCTTACCAGCCATTACGAAAACATTGCGATGACTGGACAGAACCATATTACTGTCTTAAAATACCATTCAAGCATTAACAAAAATTACGTAAGTAAGTATTACGTAAATGAAATAATATTATTTTATCACTACCGCAAACCCCATTGTGTAGGCAGGCCTACGCAATGAGCCTACACAATGAGGTAGTGAGGGGGGTATAATGAATGGGCACGTCACACTTGCGGCGATAAGTCCCTCTTTGAGGAGTGGCTAGAGAGACGCCACGGCGTCCTTACCTTCCGCTCAACGTAGATCCTCACCGGGCACGGCTGCTTCAGGAGGTTCCTGTTCAAGATAAGGAGGGAGGAAACGCCTGGGTGTCACCATTGTGTGGATCGCCGGGAGGACACGGTGGAGCATACGGTGGAGGTCTGCCCAGCTTGGGCAGAGCACCGCCGCGTCTTTACGGCGGCGATCGGCAGCGGCGATCTCTCGCGTCCGGCCCTAGTCCGGGCCATGGTACGGAGCGAGAGTGCATGGGAAGCCGCTTCGCAGAAGGAGGTGACCCTCCTTCTGCGAAGCAGTAATGCTCGCGAAGGAAGAGGCGGAGCACGTGAGGGAGAGTTAATCTTTGCGTCCTCACGCCCCTAGTCGCCGCAGGAGACGCAATCTACAGCCGATTCCCGGCCACCGTAGGCGCGGGCTTGCGGCGAGCTTGGGCAGCTCGCAGTCTAGTAAGGACTCAGCCCGGGTCTCATCTCGGCGACAAACAATGTCAAAAAGTTATCAAAATGTACGTAATGTATGTAAATGTAATGTATGTAAATTAGAGGTATTTTTGACAGATTGAGACTGAGATAAGAATGTGGACGTTCTTAAAATTACGAGAATTGCCCCTCTGAGCAATGTATCAGTCTAACCCTTTAGACAAGATGACAAACCCTAGTCCTTGACTCTCAGAATTCGTGTTCCCTCGTTTGAATTCGGCAATTTTGTATCTAGACATGTCGAAAAAATGTGAATGATATAAGCGGGTCATTCATTCGTTTCATCCCTGAATCACCCACTGCTGGGTAATCCCCTTTTTTCTGCCATACTTCCCGGTTCCGTGCGTCCCTCGTACAGGTGTTTCCCGCGGGTAATATAAACGGGTAATAAATAATGATCGGTTGATAGCTTATAAAAAACACATTTTCTTGCCCTTTTGTAAAAATGTTATAAATATTTACGAATCTACTGTACCTGTACATTATTACGTGTAGTAGTTTATGTGAAAGGATTTTGAAGACCAATTTTTTTCAGTTTTCTCCTTGCTTGTGCCTACCTAATACCAGGGGCCATAGCAATGACTGTAAAGTGCATTCAAAGGACCGCTCCAGATCTGCATACATAATTAAAGCAAGACTACTATGTGTCTGCATTTATCTTCAAGCGATCGTTACTAAACAACGTTTTTACCAAGAACCTCTTATATTCATGTAATAGAAAAAATGTAACATAATTTTTACAGCCTTTATTGAACGCTGGAGCCTCCTCTCTGCGAGAGCGAGTGGGCGGAACTCCACAACGCGAGTCCAGTGCAGTTTATTATGAAAGGAGGTGGTAAAGAGGTGGACTAAAACACTTCCACACAATAGGCATAACGGACAGTCCCTTGTGCAGGGCTTGCATGTGCTCTTTGAGTGCACAGGTGTCACTCAGATTATGTCGGAAACCTTCGTGACACCCAGATCTTACTCATATGTTCTCAACAGACCAGGAGACTTAATCAGCTTTAGGTGAGAGGTGGGCTGGTTGGTATAACCACCGACGGCCGCCATGGCCCAAGCACAATGGTCCACTTGAAGGATTAAGTGCGGAAACCAAACCCCATAACACAGAACATAGAGGTGGACTAAAAAAAAGCATTTTTGCGACCAGTTTTGTGTAGGTCAAACGGGGCTAAAACTTGTATGTGAGCGAAGTCTCGGACAATAACTAGTACTTTACTATAATGCGTTTAGCAACGTACCTATGTAGTTACTACGTATATTTGTAGGTGTTAGAAGAAGGTATTTTGATCATCTATTTTAAACCAAGGGAACGATCGATGGCCCCGAGATGGGATTATATCGTGAATAAATTAGCCCTCTATTTAAATGACCGGACAATGGACAAGCTTGAGTTTGTTAGTATTTGGTTTTGATTAATTGAGATGGTTTGTAGTTGGATGGTGAAATAATCGAGTCGTAATGGCGGTGACCACGAAGTGCTGAGTTTAAAGGTATTCAAATTACAAATTGAACTGTCTCTAAATTCAACTCCAGTTCAAGTGCTGAGAAATCCTTATTGCTATGGACAGCTCGGCAATATAATATCCGATTTCATGATTCATCCATTAATCATCCATTTATCTGTCATCAAGATGATATGTGTGATCATTTGAGGAAGGCATTTACATCTAGTACCACAAATATGTGACATCGAAGGAATACCAAAACTATCTGATCAAAATTAGGATGCTGCATCGGATTCAAAAATATGTATTCATTTATTCATTGAGATATAAAATAGTAGATTGTTATACAAGGGTCGGAAGGAATCAATTCCCACACGAGGCATTTAGACGCCCGAGCGCAGCGAGGGCGGCTATAGTCCGAGTGGGAATTGATGACTTCACCCGCGTTAAACACTCTACTTTTCATTTCGAATTTAAGGAAAGTAAAAAATAGTAGTTTTTCTAAAATATTTATTGATAATAATTACATGAATAATAGGTACCCATTAGTACAGGTATTCATTAGTCTTTTTTAAATTTGAAGTATGGAACAAACCACGTCACCGCCACATGAGTAGATTCTGTGTCACCACCGCAGGCCGTTCCGCTTACTAGGGCCCGTATTATTAAAATTCTGTCTGCATTCTTACTTTTACCATTTTTCATAAATTACTTAGAAAACACGATAATCTTGATAAAAATTACTAAAAATTGTGTTGCGACGTGACACTTTTTAGTGCTGACCCAATTTTCTTATTTCGATTCAAAACTTGCATACAGCCTAATCGATACTCGCAATAAAAAAAAATTAAAAAAATTGTAGAAACTGAATAAAAACTCTTTAAACTAACAAAATGTAAAAGTGTTTGCAGAATAACCAATCTATAGAATTAATTAAGTATCATCATTCTCAAAAAAAACTTCTGGTAAGCCTACCTAAAAATGTTTACTGGGAATTCTGTAGTAAACTATTAGAAAGTATCAAAAATAAAATCCATAATAAATAATTGTCCAATAAATTAAAATAATTTTAAACAGCGATCGCATTCCGAATATAAATTCAATTATAGAAGCATTTCGGCGCGAAATTCAGTAAATGAGGTACCTATTGGCCTGTCTGTTATTGACATGATATTAGAAGAGATTGAAATGATATTAGAAAAGCATAAATCATTATTATAAACAATGCATATTGTATTTATTGCTTAAAATAATTTTATTTTATTTTCAAATATCGATTACATTCGTCATATTAATTACTCGAGTCAATCAAAATTAAAAAAAAAAATTGTTTGGAATAGTCGCTTTCACACATCACTGCAATAAATAAAAAAAACAATAATGGTCGGCGATTTTGAACACAAATTGAGTAGTGGTAATGATTAATACGTATTATTGAACCTGTGTTTGAATATTACGGGCAAAACCTGGGAATTTTCGTGTTGTTTATAATATTATCAATAACATTTGTCACATTTTAAATCTACATCTGTGTGTGTGAAATTTGTGAAAAGTAAAAATGTAAACACATACGATTGGCGCGAAACTTCGACATTAGATATCAAAAAAAGTTCATTACCACTAATTATTTACCTTAAACTATGGATAAATTCGTCAAATAATTAAATGATGTATATTCACAGCCCCATTATGGTAAAGTCAGGATGTTCGAAATCCCCAATTTTTATGTTTTTTAGCCTCGACCACAACTGACATCAAAATGGTGATTATCGTACCTATGTATGTTGAATTTATTCAAGGTAAATTATTAACTTGTGCGCTAAATCTGAAAGATTTAATGGTGTTAACATATGAGCTATTTATCCAACTCTCCTAATTAACGCACATTCATAAGATTTGATGGGTAGCATAATAAATATTTACATAATCAATTAAGGGTGTCGTATGTCTGACTAAGCTGACTACCTAACTAAATTTAGTTCTATTTTTAAATTTCATTCCCGCCCTAGGGAGGGAAGCAATTACTATGAGACTTTCCAGCCCAAGGGTGGGAAGCAGCGTTTTCCACCCGCTATTCGGATCAAACAAGCACTACTTTCCGAGTATGAGAGATGAAAAATATCTAACATCACTTTAGCAACATGGAATCCCGACAGAATAATGTTTCGAGTTTTCTTCTAAATCGCAATTATATTGCATAAACTGTTCATTGTACTGAATAAAACTCATAAGTGAAGTATTCAGTGGCAGACGTAGAGCATAAAATTAGAGAAAGTAGACGGGGAGGCAATACAACATGTCTAGGAATACTTTTACTTGGGCAAAGTAGTCCATTTCCAGACCAAGCAAGATAAAGAAAACACAAGATCAACGGAACACACCTGAAAGAGCTACTGGTCCAAGCTATCCAGCTCGTTCTGCCATCCCCTACGTGGTCTCCCGCCACCCCGCCTGACTGTCTTAGGGCACCAGTTCTATGCTATTTGGGCATACAGTTTGAAGTAGTTAGAAATAATGTATGTACTTATAATGTAAAGTATACGGTAGTTACATTAAGCTTATCTGGTAGATAGTGCCTATCCGGAAACCATGAAAGAGGTACTTACTACTATAATCGTCTTACATCTTTCAACACAGATGTGAAAGATTTCTTCCCCTCTTGGTGTAAGAAAAATGCACATATATTTGAGTAAATAAGATTTATCGCGTTATCGAAGAATTATTTATGAATGTTCGCAACATGTTTTCACATTTATATCTTACAAAGTGAGAGATCAATGTTGTTATTGAATGTACAAGTGAGTGTTACATTACTTGATAAGATGAGTGGGCCTACCACATACACGAGTAACGTAAATAAGAACGATTTTAAAATTGAAAATACTGGTTTCGGTACTAATGTTAACTTAGTTATAAGAATTTATTCGTATCAACGGGTGAGATACTATTTAAAATTATCAAAAATGCTACAAAATGGTTGTATTTTCAATTAAAAAATCGATCGAATTAACGTTACGTTTATTTATAAATATACTTTATTGTGCAGTCGCCAGTACATCAAGCTACCAGAAACTGTCAAATTTGTCTAATCAACTTTGAACTTTAACCTTAAGCTTTAGCGATAAAGTTGAAAATCTATTATAGTACTGGCGTCTGTACAGCAGAAAATAACATACCAAAAAATACGATTATCACTACATAACACACAATGGGCGACTTTATCGCTTTGTGCGATCTCTATTTCATATATTCGTGCTAAAAAAACTCAGATTTATACTTTGACGAAGGTATATAATATATATATTATGCTATAAATTATTCCTATAAAGTCTATACGACGAGACAATAATTATGTTCCTACGTTCTAACAATTGTATTCGCAGCTATCTTTTCTCAGCATAATGGTGGACATTATATACGAGTAAGTAGCTATAACACAGATAAACATTTGTTCCATTCTTCTTTGTTTCACAAACTTTCAAACAAAAGCTTTATCGAGCAACTCAACAAGTTTGTTTTCTTGTTAGCAATGTCGTTTAGTAGGTTTATATTTTATTATGCGACAACCCTTGTCCCAATGGGATTTCCCATCCGTGAAAATGACGAACTTCCATACAAAGTTTAGTTCCCTTTAGGGAATGAATTGTTAAAAATCTTTCCTTAGTGCTCACTTTTTTTGTACAACGTGTCGCTACAATGGCGACATTAATTTAACACATGGGCACAGATTACTAAATAGTTACTACGTAACAGATACTTCACTCAGTAGAAAATTTCCTATACCTACTGCTATAATAGCCTACTCCGTCGCGTCAGCAACCGCTGCTAATGCTAAAATGTGCCTAAATGCTCAAGCGTACAGTTGTGATTGCTTCGCACCCCACGATCCCACAGCAATCGCAGGGCTGCCTCTTCGTTAAAATTAAATTAACATACCTATTTATTTGTGTCCATTTTATTAAGAACTGTGAATATGTTCTGATTATACAGGTGGTAGTTTAAAATTGTATCGTTTATAAAATATTTTTTTTTATAAATTGGTGTTGACTGTGCAATACATCATGACACGACATCTTCATTGACAGGTAAATGGAAAAATGTTAGGTGTTTATCCCTTCTTTTACATGATTTTCACCCATCTACTGCACATAACATTGTCTGTGTGGTGCCGGACTTAAAGAATACCACCACCCCTTACTTCCCGTGGGTGTCGTAAAAGGCGACTAAGGATCGTACCGGAGAATGGGCAGCAGCGTTCTCTATGTATTCCACCATCATACCATACTGCGATCGCCAACCAGACTGCCAAGCGTGGCGATTATGGCAAACCCTCCCAAAATTGGGGGAGGCCTATGTCCAGCAGTGGACGTCTATCGGCTGAAACGACGAACGACGACTGCACATAAGGCATCAGACGGCATCCTATGTACGTGTACAAACGAATGGAACGATTAAAATTGAACAAAGTGCGTGCGCTTCGCTTGCGAAAACCGCACTGAATTTGGTCCGCAAACGGCCCGAGACAGCTCGGCCGGGCGGTAGGGTAATTATAGCGCGCACATGGAGTGACGGAGGCCTGACATGGGTAGGGCTAGTGGCTAGTAATCATAACAATTATCACACTAATATTATAAAGGCGAAAGTTTGTGAGTGTGTGTGTGTGTGTTTATATGTTTGTTACTTCTTCACGCTCAAACGGCTGGACCAATTTTGATAAAATATGGTATGGAGGTAGCTGACACCCTGGATTAACATATGGGCTACTTTTTATCCCGATATTTTTACGGTGAAACCGCGGGGCGCAGCTAGTAACAACATAAAATAATTCGTAAATTTAAAACTACCGCGCGCCTTCACCGACTCCGCTCGTCGGTACAGGGAATAGAATAGAAAACTCTTTATTATGTACACCATATGAATTACAGACATAAATATAGAAACTGTACAAAGGGTGACACAATGGGTGGTCTTATCGCTAATAGCGATCTTTTAAAGACAACCTTTGGATGGGCCTTTGGAGGGCTCTCCCTCTTTCCATCAATTTGCCTCCCTTTGCACGTTATTCGTTTTAATTTCATTGATGCGATGTTATGATTGCGCTGCTGTTGTTTAAGTGCAGGTTGCTCTACGGTGCTATTTTAAAATATTGTAAATAAATCAACAAATAACAACGTTTAATGAAATTAACATACGTTCATAAAACGAAAACGCGAAACCGTATAGGTACGTATCTTAAATTAATGCCGCCATTACAGCGGCACGTTCATAGATATTAAAACATTTCTTTGGGCACGCTGTATAAGGAATTCTTGTGCAAAATTACATGCTAGCGAAAGAATGAATGAATTTTATTACGATATTTACCCCGCGTACCAACGCGATCGGTCGTGTAAATAGGTAAGCGAACGTCGTCGATCGCATTAGATTCGTCGAACAAAATAAGCGCGACGATCGCTTTGGATAGATATCTGTCATAGACACTATACCATACTACTATACTAGGTATCATAGATACTATGTACATACAAATAAAGTTATACGAACGGGTTGGACGATTGTATCGCAATATTGATTCCCGCGCGAAACAGAAATATTTAATCGGCCTATCAAACTTCTTTCTTAACACTGCTGCACTGTAACAAAGGGTAAAATAGCTTAAAACTTTAAAGCTTAGATCTGTTCGCTCAGATTATTAAATGAAAAATTCATACATGCAAAACTTTATGTAGCCATTTGAATGAATATATTGTTTACGTATGTGAACTGTTTTATTCAATGAACTGGGGTTCTACATGGATCTTCTTCTCAAATCTTTCTATATGAACACATTCACACGGTGAATTTTTCAGTAGCAACAGAATTAAGTTCAATACCTTTAGCAGTCTTATTTGATTGACGCTGGGTTCTGCTTTTTACCGATATATTCCTCATATTATTTGTCTTCCCTTTTTAACTAAGTGTTTATACACTTAGTTAAAAAGGACTAGTTATCTAAGAGCTCATGTTTTAGAATAGTTGAGTAGGTGTAAACTATCGTTAATCGGATCCGTTGCCTCCTAGTTATGCCCTCAATTCAATTTCTGTACAACAAGCGTCACCAATGGTCACCAAACTAATGTTAAAAGTGACTAATATATCAAACTGACGTCTAAATAGTCACCCGTCTAAATAGTAATGTTCTTTATTGACTGTTAGCGAGTTTTCACTGAGTTGTGACATCATTAAGTTGTTCTTTTAAATGTGTAGTGACTTGTACATTCAAATGAGCCTGTCCACAATAAATATTGTACGATTACAAGTCATCCACCAGAATGGTGGCACTTCCCTAGGGTCGTGTACAGTGTTAATGGGTTGATCCATCAGAAATTTCTCAGTAGCAGCCTGGAGTCTGAGTTAGGCCTGTGGCAGTAGGTTTACCCTATTTTATAAGACAAGTAAACATAAATGGTAAAAGTGGGTTATGTTACGTATTTAGTTACTGCCGTCAATCGTCACTGGGGCAGTTTGATCATAAGATAAAAATATAAGTAGGTATTGCATCTCTGTGTACAACACTTAAGTTCTGTGCTTTGCAGTTTGGCAGAGGTAAACAATGTATTTCTGTGAATAAACATTTTAAAAAAATATTTTTTCAATCAAACAACATTTTTAGACTCAATAGTCTACGCATGTATATCCGACATGGGTAGACTATTGAGTCTAAAAATGTTATGTTTGTATTAAACCAACGTTATTTTTACCCAAAAAACTCATGCAGATTATTAAACGGTGCCTGAGAGAAAACGATGATTTATTCATTCTGAATGGTATCGTATTTCGTAAGTGACGTCCATATTTATGATTCTTCTGTTTCCTATTATTAATGTCGACTTATTATTTTTGGGAAGTAAATATTTTTGTCGAGTGTTTTTACTCAGAATTGTATCTTTCACCCACATTGAGGATGATAAACATAATACATTTTGGGATATGTTTTTAGGGTTTCGTACCTCAAAAGGAAAAACGGAAACCTTCGTTCAGATCACTTCGTTGTCCGTCTGTCTGTCCGTCTGTCAAGACCCTTTTTCTCAGGAATGCATGAAGTTATCAAGTTGAAATTAATATCAAATACTCAGGGCTGTAGGTAATCCCTTGAAGCAGTGAAAAAATCAAACTTCTAATTGCTGGGCCAGACTGCGGGCGTGGGGCGAGCGCGGTGCGGCGTGGCGTACTCAAACATAAGAACTTCATTTGCTTGCGCGCGTTCCCGCACCCGCGCTGCTCCTCGCCCCGCGCTGCCAGTCTAGTTAAGCACAAAGTCAACGCAATCGAAAGATATGAGCGTTTATGTTCCTTTTATGCCGCATATTTTGACATTCGCAAGGGAAACAAAATAGTGGGAACGCGGGCGGGGTGAGTGGCGCGGGGAGCGCGCGGGCAAGTTACGCCATAGCTCGTTCATATAAGTGGCCGCATTGGTGCGCGAGCGGCCCGCGCGTGGACCGGGGTTCTCAAACTAGTTCGAGCTAAGTGTAGTCAAAATAAGTCTTCTTCATCCATGTTATATTTTGACAAACACTGGTCACGACAATACTCAGAACGAACCCGCGCTCGACTGCGGACAGGCAGATTGCGCGCGTTCCCGCACCCGCGCTGCTCCTCGCCCCGCGCTGCCAGTCTAGTCAAGCACAAAGTCAACGCAATCGAAAGATATGAGCGTTTATGTTATTTTTATGCCGCATATTTTGACATTCGCAAGGGAAACAAAATTTATAGGGTACTTCCCTTTTACCTAGAATCATGAAATTTGACAAGAAGCAAATTTCATGTCGCACAAGTAAAGGAAACCATCCGAAAACCGTAAACTTGTAGTTACATACCTATAAAGTACGGAACCTTCGGTGCGCGAGTCCGACTCGCACTTGACCGATATTTTATTCTTTGTGTCAATATGGCTTGTTTTAATTAGCTTTATCTTGGTCAGAGGAGGCGAACCTCGGACAAATATCTAGATTAGTTTTGGGCTGTCACGTAAACTATCATTTGGTTGTTTTAGCACATTATGTGTTTACTGTATTCTCACGGAACCACGGGTCCCACAACTATTTCTGGGGGCCTAAAAAGACCACTTTGGAGAATCATAAAAAGATAACATTATGAATCGTAATATGGCGAAGACAGTCCGTGTTTTTATTTTTTTCGCTGCACTACGTAGGTATAATCAAAGAGATTGGGATTTGGTTTGGATCGGATTGATTAGTATTTCAGCACGGACAAAAAAAATATAACTGAAAAATGCTTTACCAATGGGATTTGATACGATTAACTTAAAGGTTAACTGTCCATTATGTTATCCTTATAAGGTTCTGCCAAAGTGGTCTTTTTAGGCCCCCTGGTAAATTGACAAATGCGTATTTTAGAGCTGAGTTGCAACATTTATTGAAGGCGTATTCATTTATCTTCTCTTTTATTATTTTCTGAAGGCCAATTCCGTAATTAAAAATGTTCAAAATCTAGTCACAATCTCATTTCAGCGACAATCAATCTCAAAAACTTGTCACAAGTGAAAGTATTTTAATTACAAGAATTGTTCCTCAGATCAAATTTTATTATCGATACCTTTTAAACGGTATAGTAAAGAGCTATTATTAATACTTAGCGAAACACTTAACGCCCCTCGAAATAATAACAATAATACTTCTATTGTGTCTCGTTTAATCCATACTAATATTATAAACTAGCGACACCCCGCGGTTTCACCCGCATAAGTGTCGATCACCTGGGAGTATCGGGATAAAAACTATCCTATGTCCTTTCCCGGGACTCAAACTGCCTTTATAACAAATTTAATCTAAATCGGTTCAACGGTTTAAGCGTGAAGTGGTAAAAGATAGACACACTTTCGCATTTATAATATTAGTATGGATGTGAAAGAGTGTCTGTCTGTTACTTCTTCACGCTTAAACCTCTAAACCGATTTAGATGAAATTTGGTATAGAGATAGTTTGACTCCCAGGAAAGGACATATGATAGTTTTTATCTCGATATTCCTACGGGATCGATACTTATGCGGTTAAACCGCAGGACGCTGCTAGTGTGTTATATTACCAACACCGAACACGATCGAATTAATAAATTAAATCTCAACATGGTGCAAACACCAATATCACTACTACTTGACGCATCTCTACGTCAAGTTGTCACAACAAGGTGCTGATTTATGTACAACTAGCAACATGCCGTCCTGAAGTGCGCGATATGGTGTGAATAATTACTGCTAAGATTCTATAAACTCGATCTAATTGGCACTATCCTGAACGTGTATGGGAACATGGGACGTGGAACGTGTATTATACTACTTTAGTGACCGATAGAGTTATTATCATTACACCTTGCCCCTTGTTAGTAGCGTGTTAAGTGTTGATACGTAAGTGTGAAATGGAATAAAAACATCTTTTAATCAATACTCTGCTTGTCAGTTTCACGTTATCTTTTCACGCCATAAGGGCTAAACGGATTTCGGTGAAATTTGGCACACATAGACCATGACCTGGGTTAGGATATAGGATACTTTTGATACCGGTAGTGAGTCCCCGTGGTATATTATTATATTCCGCGACCTCCACGCGGGCCACGCCGCGGTAAAAAGCTATAAGTGGCTAAATTAAAAGTATGTTTTTAGGCATCAAAGTAAAGTATGCGGCTTTAAATAGAATACATCGATTTTGTGATAGAGACTCACAAAAAGCGACCCTGAATGAATTCGTTGATGAAAGAAGTAAAGTGTCGACTAGCCTTTGAATTATCACGCTTTTGAATTATCGGGCTTGTGGCTACTCGAACTTGAGCGGAGTTCGCGCAGATGAATATTGGGCTTTTTGAACTTTTTGCCATCGACACGCTAAAAAGAAGAAGGCTGCTTGAAAAAAATATAGCTAATGAATGTTCTCGAACTGGAAAATGAAAACGTTGGTATTGTTCGTGTGTAACGCAATTACTTTTTAGTGGTCTACCGATTGTGTGTGTTTGACACATTCTGTATGACAAACCACATAAAACCTTAAAAATCCTTTTAATCAAAGATTCTGCAAATCATAAATAACAAAACAATAAAGGAAAAAAACAGTAGGTAATCAGTGTCGATTGTGAAAAACTTTAAAGCGAACTCTTGTCGAGAATATTCCCAACAATTGTTTTGCGACAAAACCGCGGCAAAGAGATTAAAACACTTCTGTCACTCTGTACCCGTTTGTCAATGTTATTGTTTTGTTTTATTTTTCAGGAGACTAACTCGAAACGAATGTTTTTGCTGTCGTTAATTGAACTGTGGTTGGTAGCTTGCTGTATATGGATTTTGCATGACGACAACATTATTTAATCAATATTTATTTTATGTCTAAACTAATATTAAAAAAGAGAAAATATTTGATTCTTTGTAAGTTTGTTTTTCGCTTTCACATTAAAACGTTAATGGGTAGACTATGACCTGGAGACAGGCTACTTTTCATCCTGGATAGCAGACGAAGTTGCGGGCAACAGCTAGTCTATACAAGGCGTAACGGAAAGGGGGTATCAATCTTGAAGGAGGTGAATGTGCTCATGAAACTGAACAACTTTCCCCAAAGAACATAGGTCGAAATATGAAAAAAAATTTTGGACCTCCCATAGTAATAGTAAATCATTGATTTGCTATTACTATGGGAGGTCCAAATTTTTTTCAAATTCGAAGTCTTGACTGACTGATATATCAACGCACAGCCTAAACCGCTGGTCCTAGAGAAAGGGTTTTTCGAAATAGTGAATGTTTTGATGGCAGCTGCGCGGGAAATTGGCTAAGTACACATCTTGATCAGTGGGTCGTCTTAGGGGCGGATTTATCTTTATGGATTAGTGCAGAAGGTGAGGACTTCTCACCGGGGTGAATGGGGGAGGGTGAAATTTCACGTGGACGAAGTCGCGGGCAGAAGATAGTAAGTAATGAAATCACAAAGGGCTGCATATCGTTTGATGACCTAAAAAGTGCCCCAGATGCCGCAATTGGGCATTCTTTAGGGTTATTTAGGTGCTGTAATGCCAATAACCGCATTTTATTTCTATCTTTCCAAGTTGTTGCTGCAACCTACTTGGAAAGAAATAAAAATGCGTTTATTGGCATTACAGCAAAATAAATACACCTTAAAACTATAAAACAGAAAACAAAGATTATAATGCCAAAAGGACTTCAGCTCAGCATAATGTCAAATGACAACACAAGGCGTAGGTATCTACGAGTCTTTGGTCAACTGGACCCACTCGGAACTGGACCCGCGAGTCCAGTTGACGTAATTATTTATTTTCTGTATTTTTATTGGTTAACTGGACCCACATTCAAACTTAGAAGAACATCTGATTTTCAGCTGCAACCCACGAGTGTCATACGATGGAATAACAAACACATATGGAAGTATGTCATCATCATCTGCCTAGCCTTTTCCCAACTACGTTGGGGTCGGCTTCCAGTCTAACCGGATGCAGCTGAATAACAGTACTTTAGATGGAGCGACTGCCTATCTGACCTCCACAACCCAATTACTGGGTAATACGATACCCCTTGGTAAAAGTGGTTGTCAGACTTTCGGGCTTCTGACTACCCGTAACGCTATTATATTATTATTTAGGCACGGGCCCCTCACATATGGAAGTGTGTGTCCATTAAAATAAATTATGAGAATTAATTAATTGTGATAATATAGAAAAGCTCAAAAAATGTGTGTGTTGTATTGAGATTGATGAAAAACTTAAATAAATAACCAATATGTGCGTATTATCATAAAAAAAAGAATAGAAAGTACCTAAAATCGTGTGACAGCATTAAATTTAGCTTTCTACTGGGGTCAAACAATACAGGGTGGCAGGGAAATCGATGTGCAAACTGTATTCAGCACATAATTCTAGACCAGCAAATTTTTTTTTGAGAACCGAAGAAAAGTCTCTAATTTAGGGAATTAGAAAATTTTCTTCGGTTATCAAAAAAAAAAATCTGCTGTTTCATAGAAATGTGCAACACCTACGTAAGTACGACGTACGAAGACCACGTACTTGTACGTTTAAATACACGGAACAGCATTTTTGTCAAAGAATTTCAACGCAGAGGGGTTCCGAATCATGTACTGAATCTAAGGTAACAGGTTGCGCGCCGATGTCCCTGCTACCCTGTATAAAGTAGATAATAGAAAAAAAGCAAGAAAATGTATTTATTGCGACTCGTATAGGAAGAACACAAACTAAACTAAACACAGTCGAAAATAAAAACTAAATTATATAAAATTCAAAAGTACTTAACAAAAAGAAAAATTAAACAAACCCTAAAGTAACATCGACATCCAGCGGGATTGTCCGAAAGGGTTACCGCTACCCTGGAACATAAAGGCTAAGGAAGGCCTTAGCGGCCTTCCTTAGCCCTTTATGTTCCGGGGCAGCGAGACTGTTCCTTAAAAACACGGGTGGGTTTTAGTCAGTAAGAGTCTGACACTCCCTTCCACTCCACCCAGAGCGGGAGGGGTCATTTGATGATTTCCCATCCTCAAAAAAAAAAAAAGTACCGTCGACATGAAAAGAAGAATGAACAATAGGTCTATGTCTAGGTGTATAGGTCTGAAGTTTGATATTTCTGCCGCCAAGCAGCGTGCCGCCGGTGTAAAACATTAACAACAACCGCAATAACTTGGATTTATGTGTACAATGTTCTGCATGTTTTTCCCAAATAAATAAATATAAACATTTCAACTTTTACCGGAGATCAATGGAAACCTGTGATGAGTAGTACTCGTATTACAGATGGGATATCTACAGTGCCACTTATCACAGATTGGCTGTGGTAACCAATTACCGATTGCTTGTTTTACAGATAATATCCTCAAAAGTTACCATTTTGCTTGTATCGAATTGAGCAGTCGTGGCTTGGTGGTAACGGCTGTGACTTACGGTCGTAAGTTCAAACCCAGACAGGCGCCTATACTTTGCGTTAGTTATTTTATCATCACTGCTCTCAACGGTGAAGGAAAACATCGTGAAGCAACCTACATGTCTTAGAGTCAAAAATACGAAGACATGTGAGATTTACCAATATTAATAATTACCAACCAACATTGCCAACATTTGTCTGTGTGGTGCCGGACTTAAAGAATTGCACCACTCCTTACTTCCCGTGGGTGTCGTAAAAGGCGACTAAGGGTCTTACCGGAGAATGGGCAGCAGCGTTCTCTATTTATTCCACCATCATACCATACTGCGATCGCCAACCCGCCTGCCAAGCGTGGCGATTATGGCTAACCCCCCCCAAAATTGGGGGAGACCTATGTCCAGCAGTGGACGTCTATCGGCTGAAACGACGACGACGACGATTACCAACATTATTAATTTTTTTGAAGTGAAAACTTCTTTAGCGGCGTTGTACACTTTTTTTGTAATGGGTAAAAAATGTTAAACTCGCGTCAGGACACGTGACCCTGATCGAAAATTCGTAAGATGAAAACCTCTTTAGCAGCGTTGTACACTTTTTTGTAATGGGTAAAAAATGTTAAGCTCGCGTCATGACACGTGACCCTGATCAAAAATTCGTAAGATTCCAAAATATCAAAAATAGAAAACAAGCAGTATCAAATTAAATTAGCTAGCGAAACTTAGCCACAACTATACAGGATCAAATTAAATTAGCTAGCGAAACTTAGCCACAAGTATACAGGATCAAATTAAATTAGCTAGCGAAACTTAGCCACAAGTATACTGGATCAAATTAAATTAGCTAGCGAAACTTAGCCACAAGTATACCTACAGTATCAAATTAAATTAGCTAGCGAAACTTAGCCACAAGTATACAGGATCAAATTAAATTAGCCAGCGAAACTTAGCCACAAGTATACAGGATACAATGGCAAAGTATTAATATGTGTTTTGTTTTCACGTCTGTCGGCACTCCCGGAGTGTCACTGTTTTTTTTTTTATAAACAATGACATTTGTTTACTTTGTAAAGTTTTATTTATTGTGAATGTGAAGACGATGTGAGTAATTATGTAATTTTATATTTTTTTATTACTCTCTCTGTTCTGTTAGTTTTATTTCTTGATCATTGTCTGGCAGTTTGAGTAATTTATGTGGCCTACCCAAATGTCCTTTCTTTGGTATTGTTCGTCGAATCGTTGAGCTCTTTAGGTTTTGAGTTGAGCTGCTGAGATTTCTGACAAATGCGTGCACTGACTGGAGAGGTCCTCTCAATCTGTGTGGTTCTTTCCTCAAAAGACCATCTCAGACATCGATCTACATGGTCTTCATATAAGCTGACCAAGATTATGTCTGGATTTTAAAAGAGACTGTGCCCTCTGAGTTTGTTTCGGCCTTTCTTCTCAGAGTAGTCAGATAGGAAACGCCGACTTCATCTAGTTTTTAAAAAAACATGATTGACGTGTAAAAGTGTTTGTACAAACCTACTTACAAAAATAAAATCATTTATCATTATAATACGCACTGGGTACCCGTGGTAGATTACGCATTCCCTCTCGCTGAGAGGAGGCCTGTCTCCCAGCGGTGGGGATATGCTTGTGCCAGTATCGAATTCAAGGATTTGCTGTTCGTTTCCATTTTGTTTATTACTTACTTACTAGTAGTAATGTAACTTGAAATTGCAATCGCAAAATTGCAAAAATAGAACCTAGCAAACAAAAACTTTCTTTTAAACTTGAAATTGTGCAAACAATATTTTTCACAATCAAAACCGCTTTCTTATTTCCGGAATGAAATCTGGAACATAGTGTATATCCCAGACTTATTTTGGAGAGAAACTTTCCTCTAAAAGCCGGGTTTAGTTTTATTAGAAATTATATATTTTCTAAAGTTTGATATTTTTATGCCGGCTTGTTTCTAGAGGATTTGATGAACGAGTACCAATGCGTTTTAAATTATTATCCTCATTTATATTAGGTTGAAATTACATCCCATTTTCACGTAAGCGTGATAACCTGAAGGGTAGCAAAAACACCTTCTATAGCCGTGTTAATAATCTCAGATAGTTTGCATTCCATCGCCACTTAATAAGTTATCTACTTTAGTAAAATGTATTCCAAGTTGATTTTTGAGTGACCATTTGTAACAAAAAGGTTTTTTTTGGTTGCAATGGAATTTAAACTTTATTAAGTACGGATATTCAGTTTGTATAGGTATAGGACGCATCATTGTTGACACGGAGTTAAGCTCCTGTTTCCTAAAAGAGCCTGTCCGTAATATTTATGACGGACGTCATGAAAATCTGTCATTTTCACCAGTATTTGACATTAAGGCGTCAAAAACGCTCTGTATTTGGACATTACGGGCGCATGTGGCTGTCACCGCTCTAAACATACGAAAGGGGTATCGCGTTAAGTAAATGGGTTATGGACTTTGTGGAGGTCAGATAGGCAGTCGCTTCATGTAAAATACCGGTATTCAGTTGCTTTCGGAATACTGAAAGCCGGTTCCAACGTAGTTGGGAAAAGGCAGATAATGAGTATTGACATGGTGTGTCCTAGCAACTGAATTCGTAGAGACATAAACATTTTTGCGTCGAATTATGACTGAATTTTCGGCGAGTGCATCCTAACGCTTCTCTAGCCACAGTTTCATAAGTACTTACTAATCGCGTGATTGCACATCGGAGCGCTTCGGTAAAGTTCGGTAATCTTGTTGCATGTTGCGGTTAAAGTCAGTTTCGCCAATAACGGGTTACTGGCACTGGGAATAAAGTCGGTTGTTTCACGAAAACTGTTAGTTTTTCCGTGAAATGGACGACTGCAAGCTTTTAAGTGTAATTGTTTTGTGAGTTGTATTTTTGTTGAAATACGTGTTCAAATATTTTGTAAAGGCATGCTGCAACGTTTTTCCGGACAATTTTTTTATGTGTGATATACCAATGTATATCTGTATGCTAGTGATAAACTGTGATCCCTTATATAACATAACTTGACATTACGCATGTAATGCCCGAAGTTAGGCAGAGGTGTACCTGTATTACACCCTCATTTCGCCAGTTAAGTATGTTCAAGTCCCATGTAAGCAACGCAGCATGTCTGGGCAAGCATATTGACATCAACTGGGCACAAATCCAGACTACGTGCGGTTATTGGGAAATTCCTAATAGAAAAACCGAATATCACTTTGCTCGACCTGGGAATAGATCCCAGGACCTCATGCTCGGCATTAGTGCTTGCGACCACTAGACCAACGAGGTAGACAAAGTTAAGTTAACCGGATGTTGATGGTTACAACACCTCTGGTTAACTGGACTCTGACTCTTCTAATCCCTACCGCTCAACTGTTGAAAAATCATAATTTGATTTATAACAATACAAATTTAATTGTGTCTCATTAGCCACAGTTGAGCTAGCATGTCACAAAAAATCGTTATTGATTGTACACTGTATATCTTGTCAAAGCATAATACTATATAATACCGATAGTTTTATTCAAGACTGTACGTATCATGAAGCGAAATTCGGTGTGGAACCTAAGATAGAAACATGCTTGCACGTAGTGTTGCCAGGTCTTAAAACCGAAAAGCCGGACAGACCAGCCAGTTTAGCCTGACATATTGGGTAAAAAAGCCTGACACCCTTAATTTTTTAGTCTTAGTATAACACAACTTTTTTTTTAAGTAAAACAACTATTTTTTCGTGGCGAAGAAGTGACTAGAGTGGGGTGGTGAAGAAAAGTGGCAGGGCGGCGGTCAAATTCAAAAAGCCTAACTAAAGCCGGACACGCAACCAAAAAGCCTAACTGTGTCCGGCTTTATCCGGACGCCTGGCAACCCTACTTGCACGATACGACTACATACAGAAAGCACAGCTAATAGACATTTCTATTTCTATTAGCCATGCTTTCTGTACGTAGTCGTATCGTACAAGCTTGTTTCTATCTTAAGTTCCACACTCCGCGAAATTCGATTTGTGGCATTTCATTTAGCATATAAGCGTTTTACTCTATGTAAGTTTATTTTGTATTTAAAATAAAATAAATACATTTTTGAGAATGACAAAACACTTTAAATTAATAATGTCATAAACTACGTCTCCTCATAGACATTTTCGTTTTTTAAGCTGAACAATTAGTATTCAATAAATATATAACAATAATTATTATCGCGATCGTTTTTGACCGCGCTTTTTCCCATGCGAACGTGGACTTATCTCAATTTTATTTATTTGGTGTCGGCCTAAAATGTCCTTTTCTTCCAAAATTCTCCATAAGTCCTCTATTAGTATTAATTTCTCTACCAGATTCATAACGTTTATTTTTCATACCTATTAGTATGCTAATAATTCTCAACCTTCAGCAAATAATGATTAATATTGTATAAAATTAATTACGTGGTTACAATGTAGGTAGGTATATCATGCTGCTAAGCGTTTATATTTTGTCTCTAGTATTGTTACTAAATAATTCGGTTGAGTGGCTTCTAATTGCGATTCTAGGGCACGCGCGACTGTGTAAATGTTTTAATGGTATTTACTTACCAAACTAGAACAAGCTTGAGTATAAGTATAATGTGTGTGACGAGAATGTATAAGTTAAGAAATGTCACAAAGCAACTCCGGTGACAGAAAAGTCGCATAGAAGTAGCCGAAGGTCTTGACAAAGTTAAGATGTATTTTCGACAACACTATTTTGATTTCTGAGGTCCTGCCACGAACGCGAATGTCCTAATAAAATATGTCTTTTCGACAAAACTATTTTCATCTCAGAGGCCCTGCCCCGAACGCGCGAAATAAACGTAACATCTATTCGGACGATAATATATTTTAATAAAAATACAGCTATCCTTCCACAGTCATCACCCATGAATACTGGTAAAAGTAAATATGATGTGCGAAATGAATATTTTCAATTTTAAAATCGTTCGCGTATTTACGTTACATTCCATGCGTTGCGTTGTTGTATTGCGTTGCATTCCGTTTCGTTCCATGCGTTCCTCGTTCTAGCCCACAGATGGATCGACGATTACAAAATGTATTCATCACTTCATCAGTTCTAATTAAAACTTACCCAATAAACAACACAGCTTCAGCTTAAAACTCAATACGAATTTACAAATTCCTCAGAATTAAGATTTTGAATCGGCTTTGTTTACTTAATAAACAATACTGGAATTACAGTGTTATTTATATTAACTAAGCTTCAATTAATGCCATGGACTTTGAAATGTCACCAAAACTTTGCTTTTGATAAATCAATTGCTTCAGTAACTAGTAAAGGATTAAAGTTAGAGATGTTAATCTTTATTAAGTAGAATTGCAGCTGCCCCTAATATAAACTAATAACTTTCAACTAATACAATGTTAAATGACATAACATCACGCCTGTAATCCCCTAATGGTTAAGCAGAGGCAACTGAAGGAACACGGGTGTGTTTTAGTGAGTAAAAGTCTCACACAAAGGGCGGGAGAATTTATTTGATAATTTCACACCCAAATAAAAAAATAAAAAAAAGATTTAGGCAGAGGTACAACCTCATTTCGAGAGTTATGTTTAAGGCCCATGTAATGGGGAGCAAGCCTATTGCCATTAACCGGGCATAAATCCAGACAGAAATGACAGGAATAGGAGGGAGGACAGGGATTTCTCAGTAGGGGCACGGAGCTCTTATTGAGAAATTCCTAATGGAAATACCCAATAACACTTTGTCCGACGTTGGAATCAAACCCAGGACCTCGTGCTTAGCAGTAGCGCTTGCGAATACTAGACCAACAAGGCAGTCAATACAATTTCACGGGCTTATAAGTTACTAGCAGTGCCCCGCGGTTTCACCCGCATATGTGTCGATCCCGTGGGAATATCGGGATCAAAAGTATCATATGTCCTTACCCGGGATCCAAAATATCTCTATACCAAATTTCATTTAAATCTGTTCTGCGGTTAAAGCGTGAAGAGATAACAGACAGACACACTTTCGCATTTATATTATTAAATATGGATTATATAATCAATCAATTAAGTCAACGTTTTGCGGAAATTATTTATAGATTCATTATTTACTAGGTAAGTAAGTACTTACGCCATTAACATTTGCAGATATATCATACTTAGCAATTTGCAGTTCACAATTTACAGCCAAAATAAATGTTCGATCAATTAATTATTTCTCCGATAAAAATCTGAACAAATTTTTACATATCTTTTTTCGCGGTTTAACAGCTTTTGTATAAAAAATATGTTATGTCTAAGTACTAATTATATAGCGTACCGCTAAACCGCTTTAATGGTTTCGCGTTTTCGTTTCATGAACATATTTTAATCTAATTAAACCTTTTTATTTATTTATTTACAGTTTTCTAAAATAGCATCTTGGAGCAACCTTTACTTAAAGAACTGTAGCGCAGGGGTCATTTGCCGGGGTCACGGATCATAATAACATTCGCATCAATTAAATTAAAACGAA
The DNA here is from genome assembly GCA_916614155.1 of Mesoligia furuncula. Taxonomy (NCBI): domain Eukaryota; kingdom Metazoa; phylum Arthropoda; class Insecta; order Lepidoptera; family Noctuidae; genus Mesoligia; species Mesoligia furuncula. Next base: position 12,860,282 of record OU744813.1, read on the forward strand.
TAACGTGCAAAAAATAGGCGAATCGAAGAAAAGAGAGAGCCCTATATCGGCGACCGGAGTAGGCGGTAGTTTTCAAATTAAAAATTATTTAATGTTTTCATAATTTTTATGATTACTGGCCACTAGCCCTTTCCCTGTGTTAAATTGATGACAGAGGCAATTGCAGACATTGTGTCGACGCGGCAACATGTTGATTGTGTATATTAGCACAAACGGCTATATTTATTCTTAAGATGAAAGTTAGGTATATGATGATTGAAAAATCAGCCATAAAATGGTTTATAATATTATTATCTAAGCTCGCCAATACGAT